>CM054802.1:17102135-18302135 GCA_028984105.1 Lavandula angustifolia | reverse complement strand
TTCTCGTTCCCTATCCCTCTAACCTAAGCTCAGCAGATCTTATCCATAGCTTAGACGAAGGAGTTCATATCTGAACTGATCCTTATTGTAAAGGACTCCTTCATAGTTGGAGAGTTTGTCAAACGCTTTAGTTTGATACCTTGTAAACTGAGACTTGCTCAGTATAAATCTCAAGACCAGTGTTTGTCCAGTGTACAAACCGACTGAGACTATCTCAATATAATAAATAGCTTCCTGATCTTTCGGGACAGTGGATGTAGGATTGTTGGATCCGAACCACTTTAAAAACTGCATGTGTTCCGTCTTTTTACTGGTGCATTGATTACCGTTCATACTGAACATATGTCTAAAATCATTCAACTGAGTTTCAGCAGAGCTTAATCGATCGCACTAATATACTGAAACTGTTTTCTTAAAAACGTTTTCTAACTCAACTGAATTTGGGCCTACACATTTCCGCACTATACTGAACGGTACTGAATTCTGACTCAAGTCAGCTAGCCGGCCTCAGTGAAGTCAGTCACTCTGCCACGTGATCCAGAACAGTTTATTTGGTCTACTGAACTTGTTCAGTATGACACTCTCCTGAAAAGGACTGTTCGCGTTTAAAGTTGAGAAATTGTTTTCAGGTGTATTCACCCCCCCCCCCCCCCGCCCTCTACACCTGAACGCTTAATCTCGAGACCAACACAAACAGAGAGGCTAAATCAATGCCTAGAGACATACCTAAGGTGTATGGTCAAACAAAATCAAAAACAGTGGATGAAGTGGCTACCCTTGGCCGAGCATTGGTATAATACTAATTATCATACCAGCCTCAAGATGTCCCCATTTGAGGCCATGTATGGGTATACCCCCCGTATTTTTCATGGGACCCTTCCCAAATACAGAATCAGTAGAGGGCACAGACTTGGTGGAAGAAAGGCAAAGGATTCAACAATCCTGTAAGGAAAATCTAAGCTACGCTCAGGAGAGGATGAGGAAGAATGCTAACAAACATAGAGTGGACAGGCAATTTAGGGTTGGAGAGTATGTCTACCTAAAACTCCAACCCTTCAGACAGAATACAATTGCTATGAGAAAAAACCAGAAACTATCACCTAGATACTATGGGCCCTATTTAATTACCAAGAAAATAGGAGAGGTCACGTACCGTTTGGATTTGCCGCCCGGGGCCAGGATTTGGCCGGAGTTCCATGTCTCCTTGCTCAAATGCGCCGTGAAACCTGGGAAACATCATTCCCAAACCTTGCCGGAAGTTGACCGAACCGGAGAGTACCGCCTCACGCCACATGTAAAAGGGAAGAGAAGTAAATTAAATAGATGTGGTAGAGAGATCCATTCCTTTTTAGTGGAATGGGATAATAACGGAGCAAAAATGAAGACTTGGGTCACAGAAGAGTACCTGAAGAAAACGTTTCCGGATCTTCCGCCTTGGGGTCAAGGCTCACTCAAAGGGGGGGGTATTGTGACAGACCGTCGGAGTGGAGAGGCCGGAGACGAAGGAGGAAATGGCCGAATGGAAGATGAAGAAGGTTTAATGCTGGCGATGGTATTTTTGGATAAAAAAGTAGATTGTGTGACGGATGGAGAGGACGAAGACTTTTCAGACGCACGAGTTGAGTTCGAGGCTGTTGATCTTGAATGTGGCTAACGGCGGAGATTAAAGGATCCGAAGAAGGCGCGGACGGCTGAGATGGTGTCTGTTTATGTTAAAGTCGCTCTTTGCTTTAAATTAAGTGTTGAGAAACACGTTTATGTTTTAGGGTTGTTTATATACTGAAACAGCCGCTTGAATGAAGGCATGAAATTGTCAAAAACCTTATCATATCTTTGTTGTGTTCTTCCTATTTTTCTTTATGTTCTTCACTTCCGATCACAATTAAATTCTGAAAAAAATACAAACAACCCTACATTCTACAAATCAAGCTAACAATTATCCTAGTTGTTACATCATCCAAATTAACATACTTTGGGGACCATATGTACCAATGTGCTTATTTTATATGTAAGGTAGTAACTTTTATGAATTACTTTTAATGAAACGATCTAGAAATGAATACTTGAGATTTATAATTGGACAGATAAAGTATTAATTAATGTTCAATTTACAAATTAATGATGGAAAGGTATCAATTTCATAGCCGTTTAAGAATAATTTATGTCAATTTGTCAACATTATCCACATATTATCAGAAACGATAAGAAATATAAGAATTAAGATTACTTGCACAGATTTTGCACGAAATAGATTAAATATATACACGAACTTTTATTAGAATTAATTAACAAAAATTCGAATTATATCAACACGAAAAAATTAGTGTATTCTGTGGGAGTTTTGAGGAGTGAAGAGAATCTGTTGTGATCGTCAATGGCTTCCTCCCTCCCTGCTCAAGTTTCTAATGTCTTCGTCTATGGCAGCCTCCTTGCAGACGACGTCGTTCGGGCACTCTTAGGTCGAGTTCCTCCTTCTTCCCATGCCGTCCTTCCCAATCAGTGAGCATCTCTCTCGCTCTCTTTCTCGCTCTTCGGAGATTTAAGCATTTTTGTCTGATAGTGTTGATCTGAGCTGTTCGAAGTAGAATTAAGAATTTGAGAAATTTTGCATGCTACAGCTTCTACTGCTTGATGTACAACATACGACGTTGCTTTGTCTCTTGTGTCTGAGTAATTAATAACTCCGATGGCAATAGGAGCGGAGTAACAGATTTTGTAATAATTAGGGCTGATTTTAGGTTTAAAGCTGCAGCAATTTGTGCCATGGAATTGATATCGATATTGAAATATCACTGCTGAAAAAATTACAAATAAAAGAAGGAATTCCTGGTTCTTATTCATTTTCTATATCATGAAAATTGTGTAATCATTTAGCGATTCTAAATATGAATGTTTAACAGTATCGAGTTGCGATTAGAATGAATGACTTTGCATTCTTGGTACGTAATTGGGTATATACTGTTGCAAAGATAAGAGGCTCTTAACTTTGCCCCTCTCTGCTTTAATTTTATGTTATGTTTTTGCAGCCAACGGTTTAGCATCAAGGGACGTGTTTACCCTGCAATTCTACCTGTTCAAGATAAGGAAGTTGTTGGGAAGGTTTGTTTCTACCATTTCAGCATTTTAACTTAATCTTATACTCCTTCCATCCCATTATTTATGTCCCGTTGGAATTGGGCACAAAGATTAAGAAAATGTGCATAAAATGGTGGAGTAAAGGTATAAAGTGGTGGTGTCCACTTGCTTTTATTTCCTTATTTGGTATGAGACATAAATAATGAGACAGTCCGAAAAGACAAATGAGACATTAATAATGGGACGGAGGGAGTATGGGAATATGTTTGGCCAATATGCGAATATCCAGATCATGGGGAAGGATGGACATCTAGACACCACGTATATTCATTACGATCATCCTCTGGACAGGACATCACTTTGGATGTTTGTAATTGGTATAGCAACCATTATTTGGCTAAGTGGAAGTGATCCATTGCTGCTGTATAAACCAGTTGTAAAATGAATACAAGCTTAATTCTTGCTTCGTTCAGATAAGCCATGATAATGCTTGAAAACAGAGCACCTCACATATCTTTTTCTTTGGAAAAATGTGGTTTACAAGTTATAAGCCTTTTTCTTGTCTTACTAGTTACCAATTGTTGTAGGTTCTCCTGAACATCACACCTCCGGAACTTCATATCTTGGATGAATTTGAGGATGTTGAGTATGAGAGGGCGACCGTCGAAGTTACTGTGAAGGTATGTCAATTGTAAGTGCTAAGTGGCTATTTAGTCTTTAAGCAATGAGACGTTTTATGAACTTGTTGCCTTACAACAGTTTAGTAGTTACTACTTGTTAATAAGCTGGTCTGAGAAGTTAGATTTCTTCATTTTGGTAGGATGGTTCAGAAAAATTGGAAACCTACACTTACGTTTGGGTAAGCAAGACGGATCCAGACTTATATGGCGAGTGGAATTTTGAAGTAAGTTGTTACCATATGGCCCATAGATACTTTTTTCATTTCATGCACCTTTGTTGTTAATATGATTGCTCTAGGAATGGAAAGTACTGCACATGGAGGGCTTCTTGAAGATGACAAAGGGTTTTATGGAAGAAATCGAGCTCCCTGATCCAAAGACACGAGTTGAAACGTATGATTCGTTTTACGAAAAAATAGATAACAATAGTCCCAATCCTTAATAATCTTAGCATTATAGTTTCCTTCATTGAACAATAGCTCTTTAGAGACATCAGTTTATCACTAATTCACTATCGTTGTCTTGTCTTCGATCATGTTTAGAAACGAAACTGGCCGTGACTCAAAAACATCCCCTTCATAAGCATCAGGTATCTGCTACAAAGTTATCCAACCATAGCTTGATGATGCAGTTTTATGATGTTATGAAATACTCATGTAAAATGTTCATGAAATAACACAGTGATGTCTGATGTTGTCTTAAAGTGATTTCTTGCCAAATATGATCCAAAATTTCTGTATTTTCATGCGAGTAGAGTAGAACTGGTGATGAGATGATTGTATTTAGGTTGTGAAAGCTGATCTGCAATATTATTTGACAAGAAAAAGATGTAGAAAGTGGCTTCAAATGATATTGCGTTGTATATATGCGTTTTTTTTGTGACGAGGAAAATCTGCAATTGCTATTCGATGTGCTTATTTGCTTACGCCGATACCCCATTACCTAATAATCCTTTAATAATTGAAAATACAATGTTTTGATTTCTCAACCACTTTCCACAGTTGGAAAAGTATTGGATGGCTGAGAATTAAATAAATATTAACTTTTCTTAATGAACAAGAATGCTCAAAGTGTACCTACTACTATATCAACTCACTTGGACCACTCGCTGTTCTACAAAGTGCTTTATGCTCAAACTCATAAAATACAAAAGCTTCTCCATCATATATGATTATTTTATAAAAGTTCTCTCTCTCACATAGAAATTGAACCACCAACTTGCTATAAAAGAATAAACTAATCCAAGCTATCAAAATGAAATGAAATAGACCTAACTTCTCAAGCAAGTTGGTCACAAATGCTATTTCAAGGGTTAAATCGATAATCTTGAGTATAATATAGTTGTTTTTTTAATTTAGAATATATACTTAAAATTCGAGATTATGTATGAATTGAGAGACACGTATTCAATAATTTCATATACTTCTAACTAAAATCAAATTCCCGACCCATTCGATTTATTACCGACAATCTGTTCGGCAATGAAAATTAAACTCGAAGGTTGCGCTCGTTCGGAATTCAAACCCGAACACATAAAAAGTTGAAAGTGACAAGATTTACACACCCCACTTTCAACTTTTCAAAGGTCGGTGCAGCCTCAAAATAAATTATCATCTTTATGTCCCACCCCATATTTTAGTACCCCTGTGCTTTCCCATGCTTACTAATTCTACATTAGAAACAATTTTATATAAATATACATTGCAAGTTGGAATACTTTTTGTGGACTCTTAACCTAATATCAAGATTTGGAGATAAATAAATTGTAACAAATCTCTGATCTCCTGCAATTAGTAGGGGGTGACGTTTTCACAATTAAGACATTTTGTGATGAGGCTTTTCCACCACTCCAACCATGCACATTAAGGGAGTTTATTATAAGACAATATTCTTAGTGTTTTTAATGATAAATGATTTGGGGCCTGTGCCTGTCCAGAATTAAAAATAGAGAGGAGAATTTATATTCATATGAGATGCAATAATATTTTTGTAGAAAAATATAACTTTCAGAATTATTCACAATTTGAGAGAAATAACCCTACAAACACTCTAAATTCGACGGTGCTCATAGTAGTATTTATTACTCATTGTTGCTCGTGTACTTAATAAATCTCGTTCTCAAGCAACAATCAAATTTAAATTTTAACTTTAAAATTCTCAAGAAAATTATACGCCCTTCTATCTTATTATTAATGTCTCATTTTTTTTAAGTTCCGATAATTATATCTCATTTTTAAAATTCACACAAATGAGTGAATCATAATTAATCTAAATAAAAGTACTTCCAACACTTTATATACCTTTATAAGCTTTGTCTAATCCCCAGTATTAAATTATACTCGAAAGAAGAAAGAAAATTATTAGAGGGAGAAGCCAAGGGCATGGAAGTAATTTCAAGAAAGAAGAAGTACTCCATCCGTTCCACTCCATTAATCCAGTTTTCCTTTTTGGGCCGTTCTACTCCATTAGTCCACTTTTCTTTTTTAACTTAAAATAACACTCTTATATATTCTAGTGGACTCCACTACTTTATACTACTTTACACACAACAAACAATTTTCTTAATTTCCGTACCGAAAAGAAAGTGGACTAATGGAGTGGAACGGAGAAAGTACATGTTAATGTTAATGTTAATGTTAATGTGACTTCATGCAATGATTCCCACCTTTTTTCTCTTTCACCACAAAAGCCACTTTGTTTTCTTCCTCATTTCACTTCCACCTACCTTTCCTTTTCTCTTATATACTTCACATCCCTCTATCCGTTGCCTCCCTTTCCTCCCCCCCTCTCTCTCTCTCTCTCCCTCTCTCACACACATGCAGCTCAGACCACTGTGAGTGAAGTGACTAAAAACCAAAAGAGAGTTAACCACCAGTATAGTCTACAAGACTGCAATGGATAACAAGAAAACAATTTTGAAGGACACTTCAATCTACGGCTGCGGCGACATGAAGAAGAGCCGATCAGAATTAGCTCTGCAGGAGCTTTTTGCCCCTCAAGACGATAGAAAAATTCACAACTTTGATGGTTCTGAATCTTATCATGCTTTCTTTGCCATGGAGAACGACGATCATGTCTCTTTCCCTTTCAAGAATTTGGTTAGTCCCACAATTAAGCTAAAAAAAATTTAGTCTTTTTAATTCTTTTTTTGTTGAATCTTGCTGTTATTTCCCCCATGTTTACGCTCTCATGGTTGAATTGTTTGATGGGCTTTTATAGAAAATTGAAAGTGTTAATGGGTTTCTAACTTCTGATGAGTGATGATGATTTGGGGGTTTAAATGGATGAATAGAAATAATTGACTTGTGTTATTAAAGAAAGAATCAAGAATAAAGAATTTGATTGCAGTAGAGATTTCAAGATTTGATTTTGGAATATATTGTGATTATCAAAGATGCACTTGTTCTGTCATACTTTTCTTTATTGAATTAGTACTTTTCTTCTTGATGAATTTTGATGTGGGCCGCCTCTAGAACACTGTATGGTTTGCTGATTGGTGGCTTCTCACTTGCTTTTTGAGAGTATTTGGTGAAGAATTGACAGGATTATGAAACAGTAATGCCAAAGTGAAGTGGTGTTTGGATCTGTATGGGCCAAGGTTCCAAAAGTAGCACCTAGCTTTATTAAAGCTTATGCTTTAGCATTGTTTATCATTATGGTTTAGGCAAAGCAATGGTGTTTAATCTTCGTGTCCACGTTATCTACATCACTAGTAGCACTTTGGTGTGCTTTTCCGCATCTCTCAATTCTCAAGTGTTTTTGACATTCAAAAGTAGGAACATGTCTTCCTCAAAAACAAAACAAAACAAAAACATGTCAAAGTGGCTCTAGGCCACCCTTTTCTTTTATCTAATAATCACCGATAAAACAAGCCGTTTTCTTTCTGGCATCCTACTTAGTTCTTGGTTTTGATTTAGTCTTGCAAGAATCTTGAAAAATTATTTTTCGAAAACTGGAGTATTTGGAAAGAGGAAGATGAAAACATAGCTGGATTCTCTGGTATGTGCAGTATGTTCTTCCTATCCTTTGAATTACATTATTTTCTTGTAAGGAGTCATAATATTTAATTTTGTTCATCAGTTGATCACATCTGGTGTATAATAGTATCAGCAAACTGAAACAAGTTCTTGTAGCATGTTGGTGTGCGTTGAGAGGATGACAAAAGCTTGAGTCTGGCCTTGTAAAATGTCATTTGTCATCATATATCTCCATCCTTTTCGCCTAATTTTTTTCTATGATTGGTTGGCTTTCTAGCTATTATATTTGGCATGTAAACACCGCATGGAGAGAGTAGGTGGTTAGTGCTAGTTTGGATCTAATAACACTCTGGTTTGAATACAAAACTTTAACATCCATTTGGGCTAAAATCTCGATACCAAGATTGTGATTGTGATTGTTTAACCAATAAGGATTCTTGAATAGTTTTGGGATTTTATGAATGCAATTCAAGGAAAATTGAGTAACTAATCTAAAAGCTTGAAACTTGCAATTTATGATTCATGGGACATCCAATACGTTTGCCCTTGTTCTTGTTGTGGTGCTTGGTTTTTGCGTGCGGGTGATAATTGATCTGTTTTTAGTACTCAATTTGCTATGACTGCACATTATAAGCTTATCATTTCTACCAGATTGAATTCAGAAGAATCTCTATGTTGAGAAGAAGGTTTCAGTAAATTATTGATCCTTCTCTATTCCTCTAAAACACCATAGTCCTCTAACCATGGTACACTTCTGCTTTCTACATAAATGTCCAATTATGCCCTCTCTACAAACAAAAAATTCCAACTATACCACCTTCCTGTATACCCCTTGTTGATAATATAGCTTGCTCAATTGCCAGGAAATTTGCAGAGGACTACCGGGTTCTAATGCTTTGGCAGAGGCTTCAGTCTGGTCTCGTAACCCGATTGAATCCCAGTCGTCGATTTGTGGTACGCTAAACCTCACAAGATTCTACTAACTAAGTGTTGCAGATTTCATTAATGGCTCTCTACTTTCTTGATTTTCCCAGTTGATAGCCCAACATCTGCTTATACCTCAAAGGGCGTCGAGAATCAAGGCGTCGGAGCTAGCAGTGGCTCGTCTCACGAGCAATCGGATGAAGAGGATATCGAGTTAGAAGGCGGTTCTTGTGGAAACAGCACGAACCCTCTTGATATCAAACGCATCAAAAGGTATACATATACTGTACATGTTGTAGCCACTACTCGAGATGTGATATTGACTTGGATAACGTCGTGTTAGGATGGTTTCGAACCGGGAGTCTGCAAGAAGATCTAGGAGGAGGAAGCAAGCCCACTTAGCAGATCTTGAACAACAGGTATGCAAAAAATGCAGTTAAACATGTGCCTAATTCAAGAAGCGTAATCACTATTATTATTATTAAATCGACCATAATAGGGAGTGAACACTAGATCAACTACTTACGCAGAAGTGGGAATACCAACTAAGCTACATTCAGTCGGTTCAAGAAGTGTAATAAAAACACATGCTGATGTAACAAATCTACCCTTTTGTCTTATAATAGGTGGAACAGCTTAGAGGAGAGAATGCAACTTTGTTCAAGCAACTCTCCGACGCCGCTCAACAATTCAAAGACTCGACGACGAATAACCGCGTGCTTAGATCCGACGTCGAAGCTCTACGAGCAAAGGTACTTAGAAGTTAGAAAGTTAGAATCTTTTATACTTTCCAAACCACACCATTTTACCTGAAACAAAAAAAAGTGTAAGAAATTAAGAATCTACTTAAATGTACTGTGTGTTCAGGTGAAACTAGCGCAAGATATGGTGACTCGAGGCTCGTTAACGTCGAGTTTGAGCCATCTTCTTCAGAACTATCTTAACACGCCGCAGGACTACATGAATAACAACACCATGAATGGTATGGATCAGATGACTCCTCCATTGATGGGAGCTCCGGCTGATGATAACTCGCCATATTCCGGGATATCGGGATCTCCAGTTGGGCTTGAGAACCACGAGGGCTTCGGAAGTAATGGAGTTGTTGGTGCTGATGCGGTGGCTCGGCGGTCGGATATGTGGACTTGAGAAACTCAGTTTCTTGATCTCTTGGTTTCTCTCTATGTAATCTTTGGGTATTATGTTTATTAATAAGTTGTTTGTTTCTGAAACTTTGATTGTGGATGTGGTGATATTTTTAGTAGGTTTAATAAGTCTTGTTTATGGTTCGTGATAGTGTTTGACCAAAGAGAAAAATCGCACTCGCTATTCACTTATTTGTGGATAAACTATGTCAAATAGTTTAAACATTACGATAAATTTGACTGCGGACGATATAACAAATCACGTAAAAAGCAATGGAAACAAATTGTGTCGCTATCTAACGACATAATAATGACGAATTACCATCAAATTAGTAACCGTAATGTTAACAATGGAATAAAGGCCAACATCAACCGAAAGTTCTACGACCAGAATATCCGACGGGAATGACGGTCAAACAACACCGACGGAATATTAACGGAATACTTGTGTCGCTATTATCAACAAAGCAACGCAGTAGCGGCAGGGTAATTTTGTCACCATTTTGTCGCCATTATTGCAATATAATTTTTCTGTCGTAATCCGTCAATAACAAAATAGGTTTCCTTGTAAGACAGGGAAGCTCAAGTAATAAATTTATTGCATTATTAGTAAGCAAATTAGGTGTGTCAACACTCAACACTCAACGCATAACCATTCAACACTGACATTCCGATAATACATACTCCCTCCACCCCACTCATATTGTAATATTTGGGATTGGACGCGAAGTTTAAGATAGTAGAATAAATATATAAAGTAATGATGTAAAGTAAATGATAATAGGGTCACTTATTTAACTTATTTAAGATGATTGTGCTTCACTCTTTTTTTTTCTATTTTAAAAAACATTACAAGATGAGTGACGACCCGGAAATATTGCAAGATGAGTGGGACGGAGGGAGTATTAATTAGCAGAATAGAAGATTAAAATAAAACACAATAAATCGTTAATTAAAATAATTTCAAAATAAGAGGCGGCTAGAAATTGGAATTCCCATGAAATTCAAATTAGGGCACAATCGGCGAGCAGCCAAAATCATCGCCAATTTGCGCCTCCGATTTCCCCCTCTCCACGAAATCCAAATTGTACAACACCGGCACCATCGTGACGGAGCAGAGGAAAACCAGAACCGGTCCAAAGATCCATAGCATCAGCGGCACGGCGCTGTAGAAGATCCTGTTCCCGACGGCGTTGAGCAGGAACCCCCTCTCGAGGATCTCCGCCACGTAGTCCGGCGCCATGACGGAGGGGGAGTTGATGAGAAATTGACCTGGTTGATGTGCCGAATGGAGAGCGAGTGGCAGGTGAAGGAGAAGAGGAAAAGGAGGAGTAGCGTCACGTATTTCAGCGCCATCATGAACTCGCCGTGCGCGCCGTAGACGGAGTCGTTGAGCGGCTTCTTGATGCTGTAGGTACTGCTCAGCACGGCGGCGAGGGCGGAGGAGAGGAGGATCGAGGTCGTCGCCATCAGTGTGGACCCCATGATCGTGTTCCGGAGGGTTTGGACGGCCAGGATGTTCTTCTTCTCGTTATCCTGCGCCGGCGAGATTAGCTTACGTCATATCGAATCGAATCCTTATTTACTAAAATGCCATTTTCTTTTATTTTTTGAAATTACAGTAATGTTCAATTAATTAATAATCTCGTCTAAATTAATAATTTTTTTTAATGCCGATTTAAATTAATAGACTAAAATAATCGATAAAGTAATAATTTGTTAAATGAATATTTTTTTTCGATCCCAATATTATTTTAAAAAAGGTTTAATTGTATTAAAATTACACTACCAAATTTAAAGAAAAAATATTAAAGTTAATTATTTTTGTAAAGTATACTACTACTAAAAGCATTTGGCAATCGTGTGGTAGAAAGTTGTTAGTTTTATAGCTACTAATATATTGCTCTTCGATTTTTAAATATTTTAGACGAGATCATCCATTACGAGAATATGTATATTCTGAAAGTAATGTATTAGTTGCTCCAAATTAAGAAGATTAAAATAAAATCTTAATACAATTTTACGGTTGAAAAATGAGATGAAATAGTAACACATTTGCACCTTCATCACGGCGGCGACCCATAATCTACGGCCGCGGGCATTGGTTCCGACGACGGTGGTGAGAGGGTGGGTACGAACCCTATGCCATAGCCATAGATGATATCCCATGCATATTATGAACCCCATTGGCACTAGTAACACATCAAGATAACATTTCCTCCATTCCATCTCTCTCTTCTCTCTCTCACAAAAACGCTCAAAACATATGCATGTTTTTGTGTCTGCACTTCAGTTTCTTGTTAAGTTGGCATTGAAGAGTCACTTATATAAGTGTGTAGGTAACAAACACATGCATTCATATGTAATACTCCTCGTCAGTTAATAATGTCCTATATTCTATTTTCCGAAGTGGAATAAAAATAACACCGAAAGTCAAGTGAACCCACATCAAATACGCACAAAATCAAACTTCTTAATAACAATACCGAAAAGAAATAGAATATTATTGATGAGACAGGAGTATATTGTATACATTTTGTTATGGCAAAATAGATTAATGTGTCACTTTCATTTATACAAGTAATTAAGTACCCTTAGCAGTAAACATATAAGTGTATAACATATATTAATAGAGAAAATATATCACTAAAGTAGACGCATAATAAATTTTATATGTTACAACCTAATGTATTATAGTAAGATTGGGATGATTTATGGGATTAGTTTAGTTAATGTGTTTTATCATTATTACATAAATAGTTGAGTAATTTGTCTGGTATCATTTTTACCTTTTGTACTTGTCTTGTCTATTATAAGAGTTAATTGTATCTAGCTCTAGCTCGTTTTGTATGGGAAAAATATCACTTTTGGTTCATTATGTTAGCACTTGTCCACTTTTAGTCCGTTATGTTGATCATGGTTAATTTTGGTTCATTAAGTTAGTAAATAGTCCAATTTTGGTCCGTTTTGTAAAATTGGACAAAGTTGTCAAATTTTAGTCATTTTCGCGCATGTACACACCAAAAAAATTAGAAAAATAAATAAATTCTCATGTGCGAAAATTTTAAAAAAAATTCTCATGTTGTGAAATTAAAAAATAAAGTTATTTCACAAATAAGATTTATTTTTATTTTTTATACACGCGTGAAAAAATATTAAAATTGGACCAAAATCAAACTATTTCCCAACCGAACTGATTAAAATTAGTCTTGACCAGCATAGCAAACTAAAAGTAGACATGTGCCAACGTAATGGATCAAAATTGAATTTTCCCTTTGTATGTTAAATTTATTAATTAAAATTCATCACTCGGATTAAGATAAAAATATTATTTTTTCAAACTATTATGGTCCATCAATTGTGCCAAACTGGTACGCAATGAATGAGTGGAACTCTGGCTGGACATCGCTTGTATAAAACATTTATACTAGTATTAAAATGACGTAACAAGATTCATAGCAATTATATATAAAACATATAGTATATTTCATGAATCATGACATGAAAAAGTTTGATTTTATAAAATGACGTAATTTACCTTTTAGTTTGTATATAAATCAAACTCTTTTCACAAGGTGGAGAGTCTAAAACTAATCCAAATATATGCATAAGTTTAGTGTTTTACTAACGAATATGAAGTGTATGAATACAAGTTATACGATACCACGTAGATATCAAGTGGGTTTTGTACAAACCATAATCATAATTACTTTATTAAGTTAACTCTATAGAGTATTAATTTTTGAATCAGAAAAAATCTCCGTTTAACAAGATTATTACTTTATCAAATACTATTTTAGCCATTGACTCAAATCACCAAACAAATCACATGATGATAAGTGACTTGTACGTGTGTTTAGATTTGTTTATTGTAACCTTAAAGCTTGAAAGTTTCCATTAGGTTTCGACCACTCATAATCAAATAAATTAATTGCTACTCCATCTCTCCCATAGATTTTGCCCCATTTTTCTTTTTGAATTATTCAATAGAATCAATAAGTCTTCTCCAATTTCCTTAAAAGTCAAGATTATGTGGTTAGAATTTATCCACAACTTAAGGGACCCACATCTCTACACATAAACAACAAATCTCCTTAAATCTCGTGCCGGAAAGTTATGCCGTAAAGCTATGGGACAACATCTATAAGGCGAAGAGAGTATTATATTTATTTTTATTTTTTTTCTTCTAATTTTTATCTTTTCTAATTAATATATGATCCGTGCTATTAATTTTCTATGCTCATTATTCAAATTTAAAGTTTAATTTTCAATTGCTAAATGTGTGGCCTCTAATACTCATAACAAATTACGAGCATAAAATTCTAGTATCATTTATATACGTAACATATATCATCTTTAGAGAACATAGAATGCGACACAGTTGACAAAGTCTATGCAAATATTATGTCGAAATGTATTTTGTGTAATACTCTCTTCGTCCCAAGTATCTTGTTCAGTATTTAATTTCGAACCGTCTCAAATATATTATCCATTTTTTTAAACAAATTATTATAAGTACATTTTTCGTAGGACCCATAATTTTACATTACTGAACACACAATTAAAAACTTTCCTTAAAAATCACGCCACCCAATAAAAGTGGAGAAGAAAATTGTGAGAGAAGAAATAGTAAACTTTTTTGTTTGTTTGTTTAGTTTAATGTGTTGACTGCAAGAAGAAGAGAATTTAATTAAGAAACGCCAAAGGAATTAAATAGCAATCAAGAAAACAACTACTTCCTATAAGTTAGTTTCACGACCCTAGACCAGGTCCACAACTTAAGTTGTGAACCTTGTAGTTTAAAATCATGCCACATTGAGTTTCCAGAAACGGTTATTTGTAACACAATGTTAGAACATGCGCGCCACTGATCAAAAAGCATAGATGAAATACATTGTCTGTCAAATGACCAAAAATGATAATTGTTCAAATTAAAAGACCAAAACCAAACACTTACTACATTAAATGATTAAAATCGAAATTCTCTAATAATATTTCTCATCAATTAAATTAGGTATGAAACATGAATGCTAACAGAATGATGCTTGAATCATATCTTTGTGCTCAAAACTTTAATTCCTCCCCATCATTGTCATCCGGAAATGTGACACATTTGTAGACCTTGCAATTCGGACACAAGATGCTCCCAATCTACCAAACACGAGATATAATACGAAAATAGTTAGGTACAGAGTCTCGATCCCTAAATGGGCTCCACTAGCGACTACTTACTGCTAGACAAGAAGGGCAACGACGGTAAATCCTATTGCTCTCCGATTTCACGTTGGTCTTTTGCCCCTTACAAAAATCACAAAGCAGCCACCCTCGGGCGCTGCAAGACTCGCATGAGATCCCCGAGTCCACCTTTAACATCAAAAACTCGATTATTATGTGTAAATTCTTTTTACAATATTCGTTATATAGTTCGAACACGAAGAAAAATGGACGATCTCTTCTGCATTCGATTAATGAACTTAGAAAACCCAACAGTTTTATCAAACGCCGTAACATTTGTGCCTTATCGCGGGCTGATCCAAAGTCAGAGATTAAAGGGGCAAAATAGTAATTTTCTAGCACAACTCCGGTGGTCCGTAACAAGCAGATTGAAAAACACAACGATAATCCGAAAAAACCCGAAATTCTTCACCGATGACAGCATCTATATTCATAATTCATCCCAAATGTTACATATTTCAGTCAAGAATGCTGGTTTTAGTAAATGCATGACTCGAACCTAATCACTAAATCAACAAGAAACACTCCATTCATTCTTATGAGAATCTCCTCTGAACAGAGGCTTGTGCAATTGACTATAATCCCATCTCGTGTTTCATTTCATTACATACGTAAATTATATCGTACTATTAACACAATATGCAACGAAGAAACCATACAAGAAACTAGGCTCCGAAAGTGTGTAAAAAGATACCTGCTGTTGGAATGGGATGCCATTCAATGGTTTTACAGAAACCCTAGTTGAGTTGCACCATTGAAAAAATGGTCGATTATTTGTGAGATTGAAATTCAAAGAACGAGTGTTAGAAATGCTTGTAGGAAATGCCATAGCTTGATTTTGGCAAACAGATTTCTCTCTCCACCAATAGCAACACTCTCTCTATATACACCACTCATTTGCATGCTTCCAAATTTGACCTCAAATCCATCCCTCTATCACAAGTGTGGCACCCCACTTGTGGCAGCAAATTCGCCTTAAAAAAACTACCCTTTTGGTCAAATTCGCAAAATTTTACTTTATCTCGTATTTTATTTCATCACCCGACGTACTTCTGAACCCCTACTTCTTTTTAAAAAAAAATAAAATCTACAAACTACTTCCGACCATTTTCTTGCATGGGAGACTTAATCAATCATGGCACTAAAAGAATAATACACATTCCCTTCACTCAAACAATCCTCATCACAAGTGTGCCACCCCACTTGTCTTGTGGTTGTAGATTCACCTAAAAAAACTATCTTTTGGTAAAATTCACAAAATTCTATCCCATTTCGTATTTTATTTTATCACTCGACGTAATTCTGAATCCCACTTCCAAAAAACTAATGCAACCATTTTCTTGCATGCTTAATCAATCAATGATGGCACTAGAAGAATAAAACACATCCCCATCACTCAAACAATCCTCATCCCCTTCTCTCTCCCTCACCTCCTCAATCCTCTCCACAGCCTCCCTCAACTCCCACCTCCTCTCCACACTCCACTCACAACAACACATCCCAATCTTGAGCATCCTCATCATCTCCCCTTCGTTCCTCCCCACACCCATCTCCTTATCAAACACCTCACCAGTCCACTCCTCCCTCACAACACTCTTCACCCAAGCAGCCAAATCCCCACCACCCCTCTTGACATAGTTGGCCGGAAATCGCCCCGTGAGCACCTCGAGTATTAGCACCCCCAAACTCCACACATCAGTCTTTTTTGTGACTCGGTTCTTCTGCATGGACTCTGGGAACTTGTATCCCACCACGAACTGCTCTGCATGATCCTTGTTGATCATGGGAGCTAGAGCATAGTCGGATACAAGGGGGTCGAACGTGCTGTTTAATAGCACGTTCGATGACTTGAGGTGGCCGTGGGGCAGAGTTAGATGCTCAAGTTGGTTGTGTAGATATGTCATTGCTCTCGCAACGCCTTTGATGATTCTTAGACGAGTTGGCCAATCTAGGCTTGCTTGATTAGGCCCTCTATTTCCTGTTCATAGAGTCAAGAAAGTCATTACAACAAGTCCCATAATGTTTTCTTGAAGTTAGTTGGTAAAAGAGGGTGAAAAAGTGTGTCGTGTTCACTTGAAACTACGTCAAAAGAGTACCTCATGTTCTTGAATGATATTGTAACGAAAAACCATGTGGCCTTTTCTTAACCGTGTGTGAGATTCACTCACTCTTAAGGCGACTACACAAGATTTTGTTTATTTTTTTCCTAAGTAAAATGTCTAAAATACGCTAAAATGGTCTAAAATTGAAACTATAAGAAAATGACAATAGCGTCGTTAAAGTAGTTGGACATAATATAAGCTCCCAAAGTGACTTAGAAAGGTTTAATATATAATTTTTTTTATGTAAAATGTCTATACTACCTTACATTAAAATTGTAACAAAAAGGCAATAGCCGCATTTAAGTGACAAAGTAGCATTGTGAAAGAATCGAGAGCTTGTGAATCTCACAAGAGGTTAAAAAATGCGATAATCACAATATTTTTGCAATAAAACAATCATAGCGTATTTTTTTCTCTTTTTCACGAGTTAGTAAAATGTTAGGAAAGCTCTTCTACTTACCATGAAGGTGGCTGGCCAAGCTGCCATTGCTGGCAAAGTCACTGACCAGAAGCTTCTCTTCCTTAGTATAATAGAAAGCCACAAGAGGAAGAAGGTTAGGATGAGACAGCCTCCCAAGAACCCTCATGTGTTCATACAACTCTTCTTTTCCTACATTAGTCATCTGCTTGAACCTCCTTACAACATAAGGCTGGCCACTTAGAAGCACAGCTTTGTAAGAAGATCCAAAGCTTCCACTTCCTAAGACTTCTGCAGAGGCTCTAAGAAGATCTTCTAGCTCAAATCTCTCTATACCATTCCTCACAAAGTTAAGCTTCCCTTGCTCAATCTCATCTTTAGTCTCCTCATTCTTTATGTGATTAACATTTTTCTTGTCTTTCTTTGGCCTTGCTCTTATGAGGCAACATAGGAAGATTATTAGAGAGAGTATTAGTGCAGCTATAACCGCACCTGCTATGATGTACGCGGTTTTCTTGTACCACGGCTTCGGACATGGAGATAAAGGCAAGCCACATAGGTCGACGTTCCCTAATCAAACAAAGAATCATGGGTTAATGTACTTCTTTTAGTGGTTCTTGATGATTATCTATCATCGAGAAAAAATCGATTTTGGGTCCTTTAATTTGACAGTGTTCCATTTTGGTCCTATAATTTTATAAAATGTCCAATTCTGGTCCTATACTTTACCGAAGAGTAAAGTACGCACGCCTTTTCTTGTTCAATAATTTATGTCGGAACAACAAAATCTGACACTTAGTAAGCTATAAGACCTAAATCGGACATTTTACAAAGTTATAAAATCATAATCGAACACGGTTACATTAAAAGAACAAAAACCACATTTATAGACCAAAATCGATATTTTCTCTTATACCATCAGATGAGAACTCTTTTGCTAAAAAAACAATGTAAATTTCACATACAAACTAATGTTTGCATCACGTCTACTTCTCTCTCTTGCAAAAACAAAATGAAACTTCTCCAAATACGAATGAGCAATTAAAGTGTGTAGAAACCATTTCTTTGCAAGATTTGATTTCTTGCAAAAAAATCAAGAACTTGTGGAAAAGCTAGAAACTAAACAAAGTTAATAACCAAAAAAGACTCACCAGCAACCATGCTTTGTTGGGTTATGAGTCAGTAGATGATACTCAGTGTTGGTCCCGAGAGTGAGTTCAGGTGTAGAGGGGGGGGGGTGAATACACCTGAATCCAATTTCCTCAACTTTGAACACGAACAGTCCTATTCAGGATAATGCCGTATTGAAATAATTCAGCGGGACCAAATAAGCGTTTCCGAATCGTGTTAGGCTAAAAGTCTGACTCTACTGAGATCTGCTAACTGACTGAGTCAGAATTCAGTGTCAACAGTAGAAATTCAGTGTGCGGAAATGTGTAGGCCCTAATCAGTTGAATGAAAAAAACGTTTTATGCAAGTCTCAGTTCAGCAAATGGTCAGTTCAGTATGCTGAGACAGTTGAATGATTTTAAAAAGATTTTCAGTATGAATAGTAAAATCAATGCAACAGTAAGAGAACGTAAGTAAGCGACACAGAGAGTTTTAAAGTGGTTCGGATATCAATCGATCCTACGTCTACTGTCCCGAAAGTTCAGGAGGCTATTTATTATACTGAGTTAGTCTCAGTCAGCTTGTGTACAGGACAAAGCTGTGGCTTGGGGATTATACTGAGCAAGTCCCAGTTTACAAATGTATCAAACTAAAGTGTTTGACAAACTTCTCCAACAGTGAAGGAGTCCTTTTACAATAAGGATTGGGTTCAAATATGAACTCCTTCGTCTAAGCTATATATGGTTTCGGTTGAGCTTAGGGTTAGAGGGATAGGGAACGAGAGTGTAGCTTCTAGAGCGACGAACAGCTGAGTGTAGATATAAGTTCATGTCACGTCGCTTGGATACTAGATGCTTGGTTGTCGGTTCAGCTTGGTTCCCTTACGAGCTAAAAGGTAGTCTTTCGCCGGAGATAGATCTTTAGATTCTTGCGGAAGACTTAGGCTTTTTGGTTAGGCTCGTTTTGATGCTCTGTGTGTTCTTATGATTTCGGTGCAAGCTCTTCAATTCTTGAATGATCCCTCTATTTATAGAGAAGAGATTGGGAGAGATCCGTTGGAGACGATCTTCTTCTTTCTCTCTCTTTTGGTAGCAAATGGCTCTTTTGAAGTAGGTAACAGTGTACTTTCCCACCTTTTTAGGAAAAGGGTTGACTGCAGCTTTAGCAGGTGAGAAGACACGTGTGTCCTTGTCATTCGTCGAGGTGGATAGAGTGATTGAGACAAGCACAGACTTCAAGGCAAACTAAAGCTGACTCTCTCTTCCTCGTATATGACAATGCTGATTGTCTTTCAAAAGTATTTGACAGTTCTGACTGTCTGCCGATGCCGAGTCTGATCCCGTATTCAGTAGGTAGATAGCTGGGGAAGGTCTATCGAAGATCGGCTACGAGTTCGATGAATCGCTCTGCGCCGAGTCCGGGCCCACGACTCTTTCGCATATCTTGCTCTCGCCGAGTCCAAAGATCACTGAGTCTTCTACTTCTGGTGTTAAGGCAGATAATCTACTGAGCGCCTTGATCAGAGCAGATTGTCTACTGAGTCTGAAACCTCAGAGACAAATAACGATTACAACGGAATGGTTCACCAATCACATAGGGTTTTGGGATCTTCAAATCTTCTCAACAATCAGAGCACTAGGCTGCTGAGCATGGTTCAGTATAGAAGATAGAATCATTTCCCACTAAGTGAGACTATGCCGAGGACGTAATCATCACCCAACAATTTCCCCCTATTTGATGATGCCAAAACCTATCATCTATGCTAACACTAAACAAACGAAACAGAGCCCCTTACAATATTACGGGTAAGATCGGTGGAGTTGTTTCAACGGTTCTAGACTATCGAGAAAACAGTGGCAAAACACAATTTCCCCCATTACATAGAAACTAGACTAGCAGAATCTAACAAAGTAATAAACCGACAAGAAAGTAAATAGAAGTGAGTGTGTGAGTCGGTAATCACTTCGGTGATTCCGAGTGTTAAAGCATAATACAAACACGGTTTGGATAGACAACAAGTGGTTGTCGAGCCAAAATCGATTTGTATATATGAGTGATTCAGTCCAAGATACAATTACAAATCTTGCTAAGCTAGGAAGAATAGAACTAAGCCTAGGAGCCCTTAAACCGCTTGATCCTCGTCCATGAATCCTTGAGATTGCGTCTCGGCGGTGGCACTCCATACATCCGGTATGTGTTCTTCCTCGGCTTCAAGAATTCAAAGCAAAGTCTCGCCGGCTCATCTTCGTCTAGTTCTCTTTTTGATGCAAAGCATACTTCACTTCAGCTTCTATTAACCCAAAGTGGATTGAGTCATCATTTCTTCTAGGTGGAGGTATGATTCCGGGCTCCGGAACACCGACTTCGTACCTTCGGATATGGCTTTATGCAAGTATATGTATAGATCAGGTTCAATTATCATCATCCATTACGTGTAGGCATCAGTCTTAGTCATGTTGGGCCAGAACCTCCAGAAATAATTGCGCTTGATGAACTCTATCTTTGAAGATTCCCATCTCTGAGTAAATTGAGCAGGTATCCAATTGTCTGTCTTTGGCCATCTGTGTGATTTCAGATCAGCTGGCTTCCTGAACCTTCTGTATCGATAAGGAATATCGGCTTTTGAAGGTACTCTCGGCTGGCCTCTTCCTCGGTCCTTTTCTTCGGTGCTTCAAGGTCCGCCTCCCGGATTCTCGTCTCCGGCGGCTCGAACTTGTCTAGCCTCTTCGCCTCTGTATAAGTATCTCGTTCATTTGGTCGAATATGGCCTCAATCTCATCATCTTGGGCTTCAGTGGCTTTCTGAGGAATGTCTTCAGATTTAGCAGGGGTGCTTGATTTTTCTTTTGACGTACCCTGCTTCTCAGTGCTTTGCTGCTTTTGCTCCTTCTCTTTCTCCCTATCTTCTTCATCCTCGATAATCGGTTTCCTTGGAGGTATCCTAGCGGGCTTTCTTCCTCCTCGAGCCGGAGATTTTGTCTTTCCTTTGACGAGGCTTAGACTTTGGTTTATTAGCGGCTTACTGTTTCAAAAATCTCCCTTGCCGGCTTCTCATCACCGCAATTTGAGCCTCCTCCTCGCTGAAATGTATCTCTCCGTTTTCTTGGCCGGGAGGGGTCGGGAGAGTCAGCACTTTCTTGCCTTTTCCCCGAACAGGGTGGAGGGAGAGGAGCCTCTTCCTCTTCGACTCTTCTGCTCGGCATACTCTGCAACCTCCTTGATAATATCGGTCGGAGTCCCGGGTTGCACGAGTAGCACTGGGTTCCCGAGCCACTTGGGCCGGGTCTCGGTGTGCTCGCAGCCAAGACACCCCCGGGCCTTACCTTCTGTCTGAGTCTGAGTCTGAGTCCTGCTTATCTCAGTCACGGACTTGGTCTTTTTCTCAGATCTCAGTGAAGCTGTCCCCTTAAGTAATTTGGCATCAGTTTTGATAGGGGTCGGCTTCTCAGTATTCTTCTCTTTTCCTTCCCCCTTTTTGGCATCATCAATTACAGCCGGGGTAGGGACGAGTACCTTCTTGTCTAGGCGTTTGTAGACAGCAGACAGGTCGTCCAGTCTGTCATGGATCTTTGTCAGCGCCAAGTGCAGCTCATTCCTCTCATTAGTCAGTTCCTCCGAGTATTGCTTATGGGAGAGGTCAGCTGCTGCCTTGAATTCTGTCAGCTTCGCAGAAATCTTATCCTCCACGACCAGTTGAATGTTGTCAAGTCGGATTTTCGTGGCCTGGGCTTGTTCAGTGAAGGACTCAGTATGAGTGGACATTGAAGCCTTGAATGCTTTGAGAAGTTGGGCTTGTCCTTCCTGAATGATTCTGAGCTGATCATCAAACTGCTTCTGCTGCTTAGCCAAAGCTTCGGATACAATTGTAGAGACATCAGGGGCGGCTGATTTTGATACTGATGTTCTCAGCCCCTGTAGCTCAGTGGTTGTGGCTAGCGTAGTCTGTTTCCACACCTTGTGGACGGCCTTCGCAAGAGCTCGATTCTGGATTCCCTGAGCGGTGAGAGCTTTTGCTACGGATCGAGATCTCTTGGTAGTGGGGCTGGGCGCTGCTTCGTAAGTCGACTCCAGCAAGAGCTTAGCGGGCTCTGCTGAGGCCGAAGCACCAGCCGTGGACTCCGTAGGTCCAAGGATACTGAGTGGAGGTTGAGCTTGTTCAGTAGCATGTGTATCCTTGTCCTGGAGATTTCCCTCATCAGGCTTTCCAGGGCCTGAATCATTGGGTGGATCTTGACCATCGTGGTCTGATCCATCTGAGGGTGCTAAGCCGGTTGCTAGCTGCCTGTCATGTATCATTGCCAGCATAGCAGCCCTCAGGTTCTCCATGGTGCTGAGGTCGGCGGGCTCGAGTAGCCTATTTGCTCCCTCAACTTCAATTCTTCTTCATGAAGGCTCTGGCGGGAAGCGAGAGAGTACTAGACGTTGTAGATGGGGCCACTCCTGAAATCGCAGCAACATGTGGAGCCTTGCTGATTTTGCAATGAGCAACAAATCATAGTAGTCAGCAAGCTCTGGAATCTGTTGAAGAATCTCTCGGGATGCTCTGGATACGATCACTGACGCTTCCATCCCAATCGTCTCTTCTTCAGATGCTGTCTCAGACTCCAAGTCTATGGGAGACGTCTGAGTCTCAGCAGGAGGCACACTCCTGAGTGGTGGAACTGAGAGGGGGCTGTCAAGACGCTGAATCTCTTCGCGATGTGCTTCTGTAGCATCCCCTTGTTCCACTTCTACGGGTTCCTCAGTGGAGACGGCCTTCTCTACTGATTGAGTCTTCTCAGATGATTCTGACTCGTCTATCAGCCGCTGAGGCTGAATAGGTTGCTGAGTAGCCTGAGCAGCAGGAACTTCAGGAGAGACCTCAGGTTCAGTAGGCACGTCCGGAATGGCTTTCCTCAGTTTCTTAGCTGGTGCCTTTGGAGTTTTTGCTGGAGGTGTTCTCTTCTTCGAGGGTGTAGCCTTGCCGAGGCTTAGTCACGTTGAGTTACGGTCGAGGGACTGACCCGATCTGGCGAAGAGCAAAGCGATCTTGTTGTGGAATCCGACCTTCTTCACATTAAAATACTCATTGTCATTGTAGGTTATTGGTTCAGATCCGCAGACATCCTCTATCATTATGGACAGCTTCAGTCCATAAAGAAGCTTGCCCTTTGCACTCAGCGTGTAAGAGGCCTTGTCGAATTTGGCCGCCTGAGCCATGAATTCACGGATAAAGAACTCTGTCCAATTGATCTGAGCTCTATCATATATGGCCATCATGAGTTGGATCTTGAGCCTCGATACTTGATCGAATGAGCTTGCTTGGTCGGGTCGAAGGCTCGCGTCACAATATAAGCCAAAGCTGCATCGGAGGCAAAGATGTTGTTTTTAGGAAAAGCAGCTCCGAAGGTTGTGGGCTTTCCACAAAATATTGTCAAGTAGTCATCTACAAGATCATCATTGTACCCCACAGTACTGGCTCCTTCAGAAGGCAGATCAAAACTTCTCTTTAGCGCCTCCTTGATTGATATTTGCTTCAGTATTGGATAAGCATCCTTGATCTTGTGAACGGTGAATCTTCCGATTATGTCCCCGCCTACTGAGTCAGAGTTAAGATAAACTTCGGCCACCTGCCTCGGGAGGAAGTATGTCGGCTTCCTTGAAAGAAAACTTTCAAGCCCTGACTCTCTAAGAGCTGAGAAGATCTCGTCTATATAATCGAGATCACAGGCGTCGAACTCCATGGTTGGCTCGAACCAAACACGGTCCTTGTCCAGGATTTCTTGCATGTTAACTGGAGTAGACACCGAAACATATTCACTTGCCATTGTACCTGTTACACGAGCATTTGTCAGTATCGATTTAAATAAAATAGTTTGTATAGCGATTCTGAAAAAGACAATTAATTCGTGTAGCAGTTGCAATAAGCATACCGAAAGAGAGATTGAGATTCTGAAAGGATATGCAAGAGGGGATTGCAATAAATGATCTCAGAATTTTCGGATGCAGAGGATTTTAAGTGCGGTATGGCGGTTTCTAAAGATACGATGGAATATAACTCTATCGTGAAGATGAACCGTTTCTGATCTAAGGCTGAGTTTAAACTTGCTTTATGAGATGGAAGGTCAAGATTAAAAGATATATATTAAGTAATGATCACATATGCCGCCTAAGTCAAAGCCAGTTGTAAATATGCCTAAGTAGTAACTGTGAAAAGACAAGCATTTAATGCGTGCAGAGTTCAGCAAACTTATGTATGGAATATCATGCAATAAATATAAGCCGTTAATAATAAATGACAAACTTAGGATATTTAATAGCATGCTGAATCTTCATCATAAATGCATTACTGTTTTATTTGTTACTACTGAGTAGAGATACGCAAACCTGTCAGCTGAACATAGTAGTCAGCTGATACCTCGTGTAGATGGTTTTCTGTCTCTAAGTACTGAATTTACTCAGTATTGAGAGTGATCATTCCCCCTTACTAAATGATCCTCTCCTGGAACATTCTTACTGACTGGGGTCAGTAGGATCCAACAGACCTAGCTCTACTGAAAGTTCTCTGAATCTGGATTCAGCTAGAGGCTTGGTCAGTATATCAACCCTTTGTTTGTCAGTATGGATTTTCTCCATTCTGATATCCTTCTTTTCGACATGGTCACGAATGAAGTGATGTCTGATGTCCACGTGCTTGCATCTTGTGTGAAGTACAGGGTTCTGAGTAATTGCAATGGCACTGGTACTGTCGCAGAAGATTAGCACTTCATTTTGAGTGACGTCATAATCTAGTAGCTGCTGTCTCAGCCAAAGGATTTGGGCGCAGCAACTTCCGGCAGCCATGTATTCAGCTTCAGTAGTTGATGTAGCTACTGAGTGCTGTTTCTTTGAAAACCATGAGATCAGCTTACTCGCCAAGGAACCGACATGTTCCCCGAAGTTGATTTTCGGTCGATTCTACCTCCTGCATAGTCAGCATCAGAGTAACCAGTTAGTTCAATATTATCATCAGCTGGATACCATAAACCCATGTCAGGTGTTCCTCTGAGATAGCGGAGAATCTTCTTTGCTGAGTCCATATGGCTCTGCTTCGGATTCGCTTGAAATCGAGCACAGACACCTACAACATAAGTTATGTCAGGACGTGTTGCTGTTAAGTATAATAATGAACCAATTACAGCACGATATTCAGTTTGGTCTACTGATACTCCCTCTTTATCAAGATCAATCTTCATATTAGTGTTCATCGGGATCTTGATAGGTTTGCCGGATGTGCAACCGAATCTTTTGATGAGGTCTCGAGTGTATTTGCCTTGATTAATGAACGTCCCCTTTTCAGATTGCTTGACTTGAAAACCAAGGAAGTAGTTCATTTCTCCCATCATTGACATCTCGAACTTATCCTTCATCATCTTTTCAAATTGCTGACACATAATGACATTCTTTGATCCAAAGATGATGTCATCCACGTAGATTTGCACCAGTAATAGGTCTTCTTCCGGTCGAATGCTTTGAATAGAGTGCGATCTCGTGCCTTTCTCGAAAACCTTTTACGAAGAAGAAACTCAGATAGGGCATCATACCAAGCCCTGGGTGCTTGTTTTAACCCATACAGAGCCTTCTTGAGTCTATAAACTTGATGTCCCTACTGAAAACCGGGCGGTTGTTCCACATAGACTTCTTCTTTCAGTACGCCGTTCAGGAACGCAGACTTCACATCCATTTGATATACTTTGAATTTTTGATGTGTTGCGTAGGCTAGGAATAGTCTGATTGCCTCCAATCTTGCAACTGGAGCGAAAGTCTCGTCGAAATCTATTCCCTCAGCTTGACAGTAGCCTTTAGCCACGAGTCTTGCTTTGTTCCTTACTACAACGTTGTTTTCATCTCGCTTGTTCTTAAAGACCCATTTTGTTCCAATTGCACGTTGATGCAGGGGTCTATCAACAAGTTCCCAAACATCGTTTCGTTTGAACTGATTTAGCTCCTCCTGCATGGCTATGATCCAGTCAGCATCTTTCAGTGCATCCTCAATCGTCTGAGGCTCTTTAGTGGACAAGAAGCAGGAGTATAATGCGCTTTCTCCTTGACAAAATCTGGATCTTGTCTTGACATGTGCTGAAGGATCTCTAATGATTAGATCAGCAGAGTGAGCATCTAGCCATGTTCTACGATATTTTAGCTCTTCATCTGAAATTTGATCAACACAGATAGTAGGTGAGTTAGGCATTTCAGTTGTACTATTCTGAGATTGAAGAATTTCAGTAATAAGAGTGTGATCTACTGAGTCACCAGGTTCAGGGGCATTTAGCTCAGGAACATTACTAGATGTTCCCCCTGAGTTGTTACTCTCAGTAGTGGTCTCAGTTACCTCTTGGGTTTCTTCATCAACCTAAGTTACCTGGGATTGATTCTGTTCGGGAGAATCAATCTGCTCAGCTACTTGCTTTGCTGGTTGAGATTCAGTAGACTTTTCTTCAGTTTCTTCGTCTGAATCATCATCCCAACATAGCTGGATCTTTTCAGGTTTGTCTTTTAAGCTTAGATCCTGTAGCTGCTTACTGATGTCCTCAGATTCAGAGTTAGAGTTATTGCTCCTGTCTTCAGTAGCAAACTCATTAAAAACAACATGAGGGCTTTCCTCCATGCAAAGAGTCCGATAGTTGAATACTCTGAAAGCTTTGCTGACCCGAGAGTATCCTAAGAAAACTCCCTGATCTGACTTGCTATCAAAAGTCTTCAGCTGATCTTTCCCATTATTGTGGATAAAGCATGAACAACCAAAGATATGGAAATAAGATAAAGAAGGCTTCCTGCAGTTCCATAGTTTATATGGTGTCCTCTTATGTTGCTTTGTCAGTAGAGATCGATTCTGAGTGTAACATGCAGTGTTGGTAGCTTCTGCCCAAAATTTGGTTGGGAGTCCTGAATCTGCGAGTAGAGTTCTAGCTGCTTCTTTGAGAGTCCTATTCTTTCGTTCAGCAACTCCATTTTGCTGAGGTGTGCGGGCAGCCGATGTCTCATGCTCTATTCCTTCTGCTTTGCAGAACTCCTCTACCATGGAATTAAGGAACTCAGTTCCTCTGTCTGAACGTATTTTTCTAATTTCGGTGTTCTTCTCGACACTGAGCCTTTTCAGAAGCGTTGGTAACTCTATTTTGACGTCAGACTTGTTGGCAATGAATATGACCCATGTGTAGCGTGAGTAGTCATCTATGACCACTAAAGCATATTTCTTGCCTCTGATCGTCACTGGGGAGACTGGACCGAATAAATCTATATGTAGCAGCTGAAGGATTCCATCAGTGGAAGGAAATGGAACGGGTGGATTTTGTTTCTTTGTTTGCTTTCCCTTCAGGCATGCTTCACACTGAGTGTCTCTGCTGAATACTTCATTCGGCAGTCACCTTGCTAGAGTGTTTCTTGCTAGCTTGTTGAGCATCTTAAAGTTGAGATGGCTGAGTCTTCTATGCCATAGCCACCCCGTCCGATTGTCATTTTTTGCCAATAAGCAAGCTTCAGGTTCAGCTGAGTTCCAGTCAGCCACATATATGTTCTTTCTGCGCGAACCTGATAACACTGTTTTCCCTGTGGATTTATCAATAACATCACAGAAACCAGCGTCAAATATCACTCTATTCGAGTTATCACAAAATTGACTAACAGAGAGAAGATTATGCTGAAGTCCTTCAACATATGATACTCTTGGAACTTTGGCAGTCTCAATGCTGAGTGTTCCATATCCTCTAGTATAGCCTTTGACATTGTCTCCAAACTCGATTCTGGGTCCTTCTTCAGAGATATAATTCTTCATTAGACTCCTTTGGTATGTCATGTGTCTTAAGCATCCGCTGTCCACATACCATGGGTCTTTACGCACCTACAAAATAGAATTATATTCAGGTACCCTTTATTTTTGATTTTGGGTCCTTAGATGTTAGTTTTAGTAACCCAAATCTGTCTAACAACCCTGGTGGTTTCAGACAGTTTCTTTCCACTTGAGTCAATATACTTGACCACTGGACCGGTCGTAGCCGACTTCTTAGGGTTGTTCGGGTTCGGGGAGTCCGGATCTTCTGAGTTGGTAGACTGCTGACCTTTGCCTTTTGTGCGTTTTTCTTCTTTTTCTGACTCTTGGAGCCTCTTCTGATTATAGGATCATAGTAATATGACCCATACTGAGCTGGATGTGTCAACTAAGGTGGTCCATACCGATCAGCCCACTTAACTTTGCTAGTTCCCCCTTGACTGAACTGGGGTGTTTGAGTACTGATCTTCCGGTCGAATATCGATGCGTAGGATGAGGTGCTTTCATCTTTTGTTTGTTCTTTGCTTGAGGGGTCCGAGAACATTTGCATTGATTGTTTCTCCTCGAACAAACCTATCAGTTAGACGCACTTCTGAGTGTACGGGGGCAGATGAGGAAGCTTCCTGGTTGAAGCCAAGTCCTTTCTTACAGTGCTTGGGCTTGTTGCTTGCTAGCATGGCCTCCAGCATCTTTTCAGCGCCCATGTAACGCTCAGTCATCAGGCTTTTCCAGACATCATCACTTTTCTTCAGTGTATCATGTTCGGTCTGAAGTCCTGATAGTTCTTGCTTCAGTAGACTCAGTTTAGTATCTTTCTGAGTCAAGTCATTGGTCAGAACTGAAATCCGATCTTCTTGATGCTGAGACTTGGCCATCAGTAGCAACCTGACTCTCCTAAGAAAGTCTCTGATTCTCCACTTTCAGGGTATCCAACTCCTGCTGAGTCTTACTGAGCTGCAGACTCATTTGAATTTGTTCATCTAATAATTCTTCATAGGCGGTCGTGATGTCCAAATTCCCATCTGCACCTGAAATGGTGTCGTGTGTGCAGTGTGAAGAGGAATTAAGTGGTTCATGAGAGTTTACCTCATCCTCTTCTCCTCCCATTAGGCACTTTTCAGTTATTTCTTCAGCTTCAAGCTCTAAGGCAATGAAAGCTGCTTCATCGTCAGATGAGTCCATAAAGGAGTCGACTTCTTCTGAGTCGTCTGAGATTTTGCCGGCTATGTAGGATTGTCTTTTCTGGGCGAATTTCTCTCTCCTTGCCTTACGTGCTTTGCGCGTTCGAAGACTACTGAGCTCAGGACAATCATATTGATAGTGTCCTGGCTTTTTGCAGTTGTAGCAAGTGATGACTCTTTCTTCTTTGCTTTCACTATCCATTGATGGTGCTGAGTCATCCTTCTTTCTGCATTCAGAAGATTGTGAGTCAGGAGTGCGTTTTGGTGTATAATCTGACTTACCTTTTGTGTCTCGGTATGCTTTAGTCAGTTTTCTGCGCCTCTCCTTCTCCTTCTGATACTTCACAGCGAGCAACGCGTACTTCTGAGCAAGACTTTCTTCTTGTAGATTATTGAGTGAAGGTTCAGTCTTACTCGTTGTCTTGCTCGTCGCTGGAGATGCTGCGCTGACTGATGCTTTGAAGGCATGGTCAATTTTATTGTCAGCTTCAGCTCTTTGCTTTAGTTGAGGTCTGTCGAACTCAAACTCTTCTGCCTGAAGTTCTGAAAAGATATGGTCAGGAGAGACAACATCTAAATCAGAATGTCGCAATAAAGTGGCAAAAGGTGTCCAGTGTCCGTCCGGCAGTGCCCTCAGTATCTTGAGATTCATTTCTCGGTTGCTGAATGTCTTTCCCAGCCCATTGATGGAATTCATCAGATTCGTAAATCTGACGTTCAGATCTTCTATTTTGTCACCAGGCATGAGAGACAAACTTTCCAGCTTTTGGAGTTCCAGCGCCAGTTTGTTAGCTTTTATCTTCTGAGTTCCACGACTCAGTAGCGCTAGAGCGTCCCAGAGTTCCTTTGCCGTTTTGCATTCCTGAACCCTGCCAAGATAAGAATCACTAAGAGTGGTCAGTATGGCATTTCTGGCGACTCGGTCTAAGTTGTGAAGCTTCTTCTCTTCAGGAGTGAAGAGACTTCTGTCTTTAGGGATCTTCTTCCCAGTCACCATTCCTCCTCCTTCAGCTGGGCCCTGAGTCACGACACTATCGATCATGGGAACAATAGGTCCATCTTCAAGCACTTCAGTCATCTATCATGGAGGGATGTCCGATGTGCTTCCATTCTTGACTCGCCATACTCCATAATTCTCTACCGAGAACATGGGTACCATTCTTATACCTGACATATCAGCCATATAAAAATAATGATATGAATGTAGAGTGATATGCAGTGAAGAAACGTTTTCTCCGGATCCGTTCAAGTAGACCAGTTTCAAGATAACAAGAGTCTTAAAGAACTCCTGCTCTGATACCAATTGTTGGTCCCGAGAGTGAGTTCAGGTGTAGAGGGGGGGGGTGAATACACCTGAATCCAATTTCCTCAACTTTGAACACGAACAGTCCTATTCGGGATAATGCCGTCATCGAAATAATTCGGCGGACCAAATAACCGTTTCCGAATCGTGTTAGGCTAAAAGTCTGACTCTACCGAGATCTGCTAACTGACTGAGTCAGAATTCAGTGTCAACAGTAGAAATTCAGTGTGCGGAAATGTGTAGGCCCTAATCAGTTGAATGAAAAAAACATTTTATGCAAGTCTCAGTTCAGCAAGTGGTCAGTTCAGTATGCTGAGACAGTTGAATGATTTTAAGAAGATTTTCAGTATGAATAGTAAAATCAATGCTACAGTAAGAGAACGTGAGTAAGCGACACAGAGAGTTTTAAAGTGGTTCGGATATCAATCGATCCTACGTCCACTGTCCCGAAAGTTCAGGAGGCTATTTATTATACCGAGTTAGTCTCAGTCAGCTTGTGTACAGGACAAAGCTGTGGCTTGGGGATTATACTGAGCAAGTCCCAGTTTACAAATGTATCAAACTAAAGTGTTTGACAAACTTCTCCAACAGTGAAGGAGTCCTTTTACAATAAGGATTGTGTTCAAATATGAACTCCTTCGTCTAAGCTATATATGGTTTCGGTTGAGCTTAGGGTTAGAGGGATAGGGAACGAGAGTGTAGCTTCTAGAGCGACGAACAGCTGAGTGTAGATATAAGTTCATGTCACGTCGCTTGGATACTAGATGCTTGGTTGTCGGTTCAGCTTGGTTCCCTTACGAGCTAAAAGGTAGTCTTTCGCCGGAGATAGATCTTTAGATTCTTGCAGAAGACTTAGGCTTTTTGGTTAGGCTCGTTTATCAAAGATAGAAATTGTGAAGCATGCTTGAAGGGAAAGCAGACAAAGAGTAGCAATCCACCTATTCCTTCACCTTCCACTGATGGAATCCTTCAGCTGATGCACATGGATTTATTCGGGCCAGTTTCTCCAGTGACTATACGAGGCAAGAAGTATGCCCTTGTCATTATTGACGACTACTCGAGATATACATGGGTCATCTTCATCGCCAACAAATCTGATGTCATGACTGAGTTGCCTAAACTGCTGAAAAAGTTCAGTGTGGAAAATGACATCAAGATACAGAGAATTCGCTCAGACAGAGGAACATAATTTCTCAACTCAGTAGTTAAAGAGTACTGCGAAAAGGAGGGAATTAAGCACGAGACATCAGTAGCTCGCACCCCTCAGCAGAACGGACTTGCTGAACGCAAAAACAGAACACTTAAAGAAGCATCAAGAACGCTCCTAGTAGACTCTGGACTACCCTCAAAGTTCTGGGCAGATGCTACTGACACAGCCTGCTACACTCAGAATCGCTCACTACTTACACTGCAACACATGAAGACACCATACGAATTATGGAAAGGGAGAATTCCTTCTATTTCTCATTTTCATATTTTTGGTTGTCCGTGCTTTATTCACAATAATGGGAAAGATCAGTTGAAGGTCTTTGATAGCAAATCTGATCAAGGAGTATTCTTGGGATACTCTCGGGTCAGTAAAGCCTTCAGAGTCTTTAACTATCGGACCCTTTGCGTGGAGGAAAGCCCTCATGTTGTTTTTGATGAGTTTGTTACTGAGAACAGAAAAACTACAAAGACAAATACTGAAGATGTCAGCAGCAAGCTACATGATTTCGCACTAAACGACAAAGCTGAAAAGATCCAGCATTGTTGGGATGATGAGTCAGACGATGAAGAAATTCAGACTCAGCCAACAAGCGATGTAGCTGACCTGGTTGATTCTACTGAACAGAATCAACAACAGGTAACAACGGTCGATGAGGAAGCCCCAGTGGTAACTGAGACCTCTACTGGGAATATAAACTCAGGGGGAACAAATACTGTTCCTGAGCTAAATGCCCCTGAACCTGGAAACTCAGTAGATCCTAACCTTCTTACTGAACTGCTGCAATCACAGAACAGTACAACTGAAATGCCTAACACACTTACTGACTGTGCAGAAGTAGTATCAGAAGACGAAGCCAGACTCAGACGTTCATGGCTTGACGTTCACTCTTCAGATCTTATCATAGGAGATCCATCAGCAACCATAAGGACAAGATCTAAATTAAGTCAAGGAGAAAGCTCACTCTATTCTTGTTTCTTGTCCACAGAAGAACCTCAGTCAATAGAGGACGCACTCAATGATGCTGACTGGATCATCGCCATGCAAGAAGAGCTGAGCCAGTTCGTTAGAAATGAAGTTTGGGAGCTTGTTGACAGACCTAGACATCAGCACGTGATTGGTACTAAGTGGGTCTTCAAAAACAAGCGTGATTAAAACAACGTCATTGTCAGAAATAAAGCTAGACTAGTTGCCAAGGGATACTGTCAAGCAGAAGGAATCGACTTTGATGAAACATTCGCTCCAGTCGCCAGATTGGAAGCTATTCGTCTATTCCTAGCTTATGCAACGCATCAAGGATTCAAAGTATATCAAATGGATGTAAAGTCAGATTTTCTGAACGGCGTGCTGAAGGAAGAAGTCTACGTGGAACAACCGCCCGGCTTCCAGCAGGGACATCAGGTGTACAAACTTCGGAAAGCTCTGTATGGGTTAAAACAAGCACCCAGGGCTTGGTACGATACCCTATCAGACTTTCTACTTCAGAAAGGTTTTCAGAAGGGGACAGTAGATCGCACCCTCGTTCAACATAAAGTCGGGAGATGACATCCTACTGGTGCAAATCTACGTGGACGACATCATTTTCGGTTGCAGAAACGTGACTATATGTCAACAATTCGAGAAAATGATGAAGGAGAAATTCGAGATGTCCATGATGGGAGAAATGAATTATTTCCTTGGATTCCAAGTAAAGCAATCACCTGAAGGAATTTTCATCAATCAAGCCAAGTACACTCGAGATCTCCTGAAAAGATTTGGCTGCGACTCGAGCAAGCCAGTCAAAATCCCCATGAATTCGAATTTCAAAATCGATCTAGATAAAGAGGGAGCTTCTGTTAACTCTACTGATTATAGAGCTATTATTGGTTCTTTATTATACTTAACAGCTAGCCGACCTGATATAACTTATGATGTAGGTGTATGTGCAAGATTTCAAGCGGATCCCAAGCGAAGTCATCTAGACTCAGCAAAGAAGATTCTACGATATCTAAGAGGAACACCTGACGCAGGGTTATGGTATCCTGCTGATGATAACCTTATACTGACAGGTTATTCTGATGCTGATTATGCAGGATGCAGGATAGATCGAAAGTCAACTTCTGGAACGTGTCAGTTCCTAGGCAGCAAGCTAATATCTTGGTTTTCAAAGAAACAACATTCAGTGGCAACGTCCACTACTGAAGCTGAGTACATGGCTGCCGGAAGTTGCTGTGCCCAGATCCTTTGGCTTCGACAATAACTGAGAGACTATGGTATAATTCAGGATGAAGTGCCCATCTACTGTGACTCCACCAGTGCTATTGCTATAACTCAGAATCCAGATCTCCATACGAGATGCAAGCACGTGGATATTCGACACCACTTCATCAGAGACCATGTCGAGAAGAAGGATATCAGAATGGAGAAAATCCATACTCACAAGCAAAGGGCAGATTTACTGACAAAACCACTAGCTGAGAACAGATTCAGAGAATTATACTGGATCCTACTGAATCGTGTCAGTAGAACACAACAATTGGTATCAGTAGAAGCCAACCACTGATATACCAATAATTGGTATCAAGTGTAAGGGGTCAGTATGACAGGTCAAAGACTCAGTACAATGATTCAGTCGGGAGAGTCAAACTGTACACAGTAAGGGGGAATGTGGTCATCAGCACATCAACTGTCCTCTTAAGTCTAAACGGTAACCAGCTGATCGTAAAATCAGCTGAAGAGGTTTGCGTAGTCTTAATCTTATCAGAAGCATGCTCGCATTTATTATCTCGGTCGCTTGCACTCAGTAGTTAATGAGCATTTATTTCCCGCCATTAATTCTTAAGGATAAGTCAGTAGGAAACCGCTCTCATTTAAAATAACTTAGTCTTTAATGTTGCCTGCAGCGCATTTAATGCATGTCTTTCCACTTACCTTAACTGCGCATAATCCTACGTGGGTCTATGGTAGAGGCGGCTTGTGTAATCATTCCTCTTATATCATCAAATCCCATCCGTCAATTAAAATGAAAGATTAAACCCTAGCCATCCGATCTTAACAACTTGATACGCATAATCATATAAGATCTTTCATCTTCTACCTCTGTCTTACTTCTCGCCATTCTCGATACTTAGAGCTTTCTTCTGCAATTCAGTTCTTCAAGTTAACTGCTCTGCGCATCTGCTTATTTCAAAGCTCTAAATCTTTCGGTAATGTACTAAATCGTGCTTAAAAACTCATACTAACTTACTCTATTTTCAAGTGCTAACGAGTTTTTCGCAGATTATCATGGCGACGTTTCAGACACCCACCAACATAGACGAGATCGTTCTCTCTCGAATTCAGTTCGAACCCACTATGGCGCTACGGCAAGTCGACATTCCGTATCTGGAGCCTGTATTCGATGCTCTAGAAGAATCTGGCTTAGGGCTGCTTGTCTCGAAGCAACCTAGAGCGTATTTACCCAGACAAGTGGCGGAGGTTTACTATAACTGGCGGACTCTAGATACAGGAGCAGAGGTCTCCAGATTCGCGTTCATGAAGGAGGTTGATTCACTGTCGTGGGACGCGAGTGAACACGAGTTCAACATCAGAGATGCTCTCGAACTAGATTTTGACCTGACAAACGATGGAATCTCTCCTATCGAATATAAGGAGAAGGAGATCAATTCTTATGTCTAGAAATTCTGTGGAAAAAGGGACATAACTTTCAAGACAGCCCTGCCGAAGAATCAGTTGTTGCCACAATACCGAGGGCTCGCATACATTGTGTCTCACATCCTCACGAGCTCAGCCGGTTCTTATGATCAGCTTTCCAAGCCCCGCATTCAGCTGATGATGATTATAGATGATGGAGTCAGAGTGAACTGGACTGACTATTACTTAGCCGAGCTCAAAGCTCAGGCTCAAAAGTTCACAGCCCTACCCACTGGAGATAGGAGGCTAATTAGTGTGGGTAAGCTGCTGTATGGGACAAAGATGTCCATACTGATCGAGCAGTCAGTCTCGAGGAGTTCAGCTTTTGCTGACTCCAGGTATTTCGACAGCAAGCTCGTGAAATTCAAGACGAGAGCCGCTGCTGAGAAATCAATCGGGCGAGGGCCACCTGATCAGAAAAGAGATGCTTCAGATTTGCCCCCTCGCGCCGAACCGCCTAAGAGGAAGAGGCTCCGTAAGCCTGGACCTGCTAAGGTACCAGAAAAACCTGCCTCTCCTCCACCCACTCAGGAGGATCCACCCCTGGACACAGATACTGGCATAGAGGGTGCCACACTGAAAGATAAGGTTCAGCGGATCAGCTCCTCTGAGACTCAGTCTGACATTGCCAGATCGACTGAAGAAGTCTCGTCTGAGTGGACCACATTGCACTCCACCCGTCTCCGTGCTACTGGAGAAATACATGCTCAGATTCCTGAGATAGCTGAGCATCTAGACTTGGTGGACATTGCTATCAGGGCAAGGACACAGATGCTGCTGAGATTCCTCAGCTGGGACATACTTGAAGATATTATCAGATCTCAGTCAACTCTGTCCCTACTTACTGAGGAGCAATCTTTACAGTCAGCAATAGGGTTCGGGGAACCAGCTGACTTAGCTTCTCTGGAGGATCTGCGTGCTACTATGCTATACATTCTCAGCTTAAGATCCGCAGTGCCAGACCACAACCCTTCGCCTCCATCTCATCATGGAAATAATGATAATGATGATGATGATCAGGCTACACCCAAGAAAGCAGATTTAGGAGGATCTGTTGAGGGTAACACTCCCCGCGAAAAGGGCCGCTCACCACCACCCTCCACATCAGGTGAATCCCCTGTTGCTTCGAAGCCGAGTCGAGCGCAATAGCTCGCGACCTCTGAGCAGAGGCTTGGAACCAGCAGTTATCAGATCAAGCCAATCGGTTCCGTGTCCTCTAAGTCGGTAAACAGAGCTATCAGGAGACAGGGAGACAAAAATTGTCTCCTTGCAAAAGATGTACACCTCAAATGGGCTCAGTACACCAGAGCCCAGACTGAGGGCGTCAACCGACTTGCCGACGGGGTTAGTAAGGTCTCAGCTCCTACTCAAATCAATATCAAGGAGATAGTCGAGGCCGCCCTCGAAGCTCAGAAGGTGGACTTAGCCGCTCAGAGTCAGCAGCTCCTTATCTCTCAGCAGAAATCTTTCTTTGAGCAGCTGACTCAGGGTCTTGCGGTAGTCCAAGCCACAATGGATGAGAGGAACAGAGTGGCCACCTCCAGTCTTCAATCTGCCATCAAACAACAGGCTGAGGCCCTGAAGCTCATCCAGAAAGAGATCACAGAATCTCATGATCAATCTCTGCTGAAACTCCGACAGGAGTCAACCGCTCAACTCCGAAGATTCAGAGATGATCAGGAAACAAAATGGGACAGATACTGCGATGCAGTCAAGGATTTCGACTCCACCGCCAACCTTATCAAAAATCTTGTCTTTAATCTGGATAAGGAAGTCACTGCCATCCGCACTCGCCTCTCCCTGGCTGATGATGCCAAAAAGGGGGAAGAGGTTGAGGAAGAAGCCAAGGTACATGAACAGGCTGAGGCGGAGCAGAATGTGGTGGAGAAAGTCTCAGAAGTCCAAGAGACTAGCAAGGGGGAAGCTAATCAGAAAGAAGGTTCAGCTACTCAGGCTGGAACCAGTTCAGCAGTACCTCTCCTCCAACTTGTCCCAGTCCCTGAAGTCCAAGTCAAATGGTGATCGCTATATTGCACCAAATAATCCTGCAAAACTCGAGAATTATATCAGTATAGTTCACAGGGTATCGAACACAGGGAACGGAGGATTATACATATTATTTTTCTACTTATCTTGGGTTTGGTTAGCAACCACGCAAGTTTAGGGTTTTATCTAAACTAAGAACTTGTAAAAACTGCAAGAAATGTAAAAACTGAAAACTGAAAGAAACTGTTTTAACTAGACAGGTAAAAGATGGGTCCAGCAGAATATTCACACACACGTAATTCCAATCATCGGCACATAAAATGAATTAATCTTAAGAATCAACTACTTATAGATTACCGTAACTTAAACTGTGTAATCCTCACTCCCACTTACTTAGTAGGTAACCGCCATGTTGGGCATCGAAACGACTACTTCCCTAATTTAGCTACAACCTACATTGTTGGGCAATCAATAGATTTAATAGCTAAACAGCTTTATCGAACTAAGGGAGCCTAGTATAGGAGCCTACTTGTATGTTGGGCATCTAATAGTCTCCTACCGGTTTAATCCAATTATTCTAATGAATAACTTTGCTACTTACCTAGCCTTGTTCCACGAGAAACGATGGAAGTACTAAGTTAGCTACAAACTACGCAACTTAGGGTGATCAAGCCTAAATTACTAGTCAGATTAAATAAACCAGAATTAACCCGAAACCCTTCAATTAATTATTAGAACCTAAGCCTCATGTACTGTTCACGTGTGCGTTTTACATCCTGCCGGACCACTAAAAATTTAGCTACTCATGAAACTGTCCTGACTGCACAGATAAGACACTTTGCAAACCAGAACATACATCATTCGTAACCCTAACCCTAGCATGCACGAAAACTGAAAATAGAATAAAGATACGAACTAAAACTGAAAGCGAAACACGTACTGCACTGAAAACTAAACACGAACTGAATTAAAACTAGAATTGAAATAGGATCAAGAGTACCGATAGTCTTCGATCTCTCAAAACGAACGAAAATTGAAGCAACTATCTAAACTAAAATTCGAACTTTAAAAACTGAATTACGAAAGTGTTTGTTTCATCTACTTGAACTAATGGATTGCATAAAATGGAATGGAACGGATGTTTGATCTTCTCCTCGACTTTGGTGGAATCGGAACGGCGGCTGTGGCGGTGTGGCTTTGGCGGTGGCGCGGTGTTGATTGATCGGAAAAGATTTGTGTGTCGAGGCAATGGAGAGGTTGAGGCGTGAGAGGTCCAAGAGCTCTGAATTTCGTGCCTTCCTCCTCCTTTTATAATGCTCCTAGGAATTAGATCACATCTAGGGTTCCTTTTTGGATAAGGAAAGGATCTATGAGATAAGGTAAGTATCTCATCCTTCTTTATTTATCTCATTTCCTTCCTTCCTTCTTTCCTTTCTTCTCTATTTCTTTCCTTCTTTCTTTTCTTGGCCAAATCCGCTCAAAATCTCGCCATTCGAGCTGGAAAACTCGTTGCCACATCATCTCCACGTATCGTGCCAAATCAGCCTATTTTCCTGCATAACTGCCAACAAAAGCGTCTTGCCTGCACAGTTAAGAGACTTTCTAGACTTAAATAATTAGTTACGAAAATGACTCATCAAATCTCCTTACACTTGAACTATACTCGCCCTCGAGTATAAGAAGAACAAAAGATAAGTACCTAATTATTTTGGTCTTCCCCAAGACCCAAGACACAAACGAAAAGACTCAAGACTCGAACATGAACAAAAACAAGACTCGACATGGACGGAAGAAAGAAAATAACAACGGACTCACAAAACGAAAACAAAAAGCCATACCAATCAATTCGAAAATTTCCGCACCAATTCACTAGCCAAGCAATGTCAAACTATGCAATCATGATCTCATCCAACAAGTAGACAATGCAAATTTTGAAACTAAGCACATATATATCAACTTGGTCAAAATCTAAACAATGTGGATCTCCTCAAGTTTCACTCAACACTCAACTAGTCTATGTCCGGTTCAAGCCACTCAAAGGAAAACAGTCCACATAATCACGATAAGAGATCATCACAATAGCAATATCAAGGAGGTCTTTCTCATTCGGTTGTAATGGGGCTTAGGACTTAGACATATTAATGTTGGTAAGGGTCCTAGGGGTACTAAGCTCCATTACAATACAGATTCAATGTTATGCATGTAAAACTCTCTCACCTGTGCAGTGAAGTCAGTCAAACTCCCACTACTTCAGAAAATTTACTTCAATGGTATAACATCAATACTATGCACCCATACTTTATTCTTTTCTGCCACGTTTCATATTCGGATTTTTTTTTTGTATTTTTTTTGTATTTTTTTTTCGTGGCATAAACTTTCTTTTTAGCAAACTAGGCACACACTGTCAACTGTATAGACATGAAACTTTGAATTCTGCTTATATAGAGCAGTTTTTACACTTAGACTTTTTATCCAATCTGTTTTCTGCAGCATGTCTAGACTGGGCAGGTAGGAGACATATGTAATACACTTCGGATTTTAACTATCATGCACAAGAGAGTTCATAAAACATGCAATAACATGGGTCAAGAGAAAGTTTAAAAAGGCGTTGGCTAAAATTTTACTAACTCAAATCAAAGAAACGGTAGAAACGGTCAAGGCTCAAATTGGTTCACTAAAGGATAATGTAGGGTCGGAAATATTTTGTCGCGGCCATGTGGCTAAAAATCCCTAGTGCCTCCTATCATTTATCACAAGTGACTCAAACATATTATGACTTTGCGGATAAACACTCTCAAAAGACTAGTAGGAAGTGTCCTACTTTAAGGCTCAAATCTTATTTAAGTGAGTGGTTATAAAATTTCGATCCAACAAAGTTTATTTTTCGTCATTCCAAATTACATGCATATACGTGCCTATATCTACTCTTCACAAAGTCTACAAGCTAGCATATTGAAACACAAAAGCACAAATAAGACATGCTTGAGCATAGAAACGGCACTTCAAAAATCAAAAATTTTGGCATGCTTCGACACAAAATACCCCCCTCCTTACACTTAAACCTTGCTCGCCCTCGAGAAAGAGAGAAAAGACAAAACAAAGAGAGAAGACATGACAAAATAAACACAAAAACACCCTTCTTACACTTGATCCCTACCAAGTGTAAGAACAAACTAAAACTAAAACTAAAACTAAAGACAAAATAAAAAGAAACACCCCCTCCTTACGCTTGATCCCTATCAAGTGTAAGAACAAGAAAGACACACAAGAACAGACTCAAAATATAAAACAAAAACAAAAACATAAAAATGAAAAATAAAATTGGGGAAGAAAAGTCACCGGTCGCCTCGCCTTGGCAAGCGAGGCAGTCTGCTCATAACTGTGCGGCGGAGGCGATCTACTCTAGGTTCAGGATTCGCTGAGTCTTCGGATCCGCCTGGACGGTGGCGAACCAGCGGGCTTCAGCGAGCAATCCAGTTTTCTTCTTGGGAGCCATCGGCGGTGTCTCAACTGGGCAGTTAGGAGACTTCGGGAGGAAATTTTGAAAATTGTAGAGAGAGAGAGCAAAACCATCTCCTTACACCTAAATTCCAATTCCATGCTTAGCCAAAATCTGAAAAAGAAAAGAAACAGCACCAAGCATAAAATCAAACTAAAAATACGAAATAAAAAAATAGAAAAAATACGGGTTGCCTCCCGGAAGCGCCTCTCTTTAAAGTCTTCGGCTAGACCTCCTCTTCAAGAGTCAATGGGGTGACGGCATGAACAGTGGAGTCTCGTCCACTGCCTTGATCACCCGCTTCAATCTCTTCCCACGGTCTTTATACCACTCGAAATCTTCATAGGCCTTCTTCCGAAATTTTTCCTCACACTTGGTTGATGGTCTATCCCCTTGCAAGACGATGGTAGTCTGCTCCCTTGCTGCCTTTTTCTTATCTCTTTCAGGTCGGCGCTTTACTTCCACGGCTTTCAACCATTCTGGTACAGAGTCGTCTTGACTGGGCAGTTGAGACACACTGCTGACTGTTACCAATTCTGAAGTTGCGTATAAGGCCAAGATGCTTTCTCTGATCTTCTCGTCCCTCATATCATCGAGATCTAATTCAATCAGTCCTTGAGTCAAGGTAACCTCCATTTTATCCTGCATCACATACGTCTCAAGGTATTCTTGGACAAAGCTTTCGATGGAGTCAGTAGATAAAGCATCTTCATTTTCATGATCAAAAGGCATCTTAAGTGCTTCAACAATGTGCTGAGCATAGATTTCATTATGATATGCAACACTTATAGATCCTTCATCTACATTGATTATGTCCTTCACAGTTTTTAAGAATGGTCTACCCAATAGAACACCCGCAGTACCCTCAACTTTCCTATCATTAGTGTCTATGACATAAAAATCTGCTGGATAGACAAAGTTGTTAATTCTGACCAAGATGTTTTCAAGTAAACCTACCGGGGCAATGCATGACCTATCCGCTAATTGAATTATCACTTTGGTGGGTACAAATTCAGCTCCAATCAATTGATTATAAACGGATAATGGCATAACATTTATGGATGCACCTAAATCACACATAGCCTGCTTAATCATAACATTTCCTATCAAGCACGGTAGTGTAAACATACCTGGGTCCGCACACTTAGAGGGTAGCATCCTTTGAATGATTGCTGAAACGGAGTGGTCCATAACAATTTTCCCGGACTTTAGGATTTTTCCAGCAATAAAATCCTTCACGAACTTTCCGAACTTTGGAATTTTGACGGCTTCAAGGAAATGAATATTAATCTCCAATTTCTCGAACAGCTTAAGGTAGTCCATGAACTCCTTGTTCGGCATCTTTTTCCTTTTCAAAGCTTCAGGGAATGATGGAGGAATCAAATTTTCAGGCTCCGACTGGCCAGTTAGGACATCCTCCTCATCCCGTTCTTGTTCTGGATCTTCAGCATACTGCTTCTTTAAGCTTTCTGGTGGTATGGGCTGATCTGCAGCCTTCCTCGTCGCTGCTGACTTCTCTGGGTATCTTGCCTGTACTGTTGGGCCAGGCAATCTTTTTCCTCCAAGCAGTGTAATTTGGTTGCAGTTTTGGGCAATCGGATTGGGCTGTGTTTGAGCTTGTGAAGGTAAACGCCCTTGACCTCCCTTCAGATCTTGGAGTGAACTGGCTAGTCTAGACACTTGCTCGGACAGAGTTTCCAAGGTAACTTGTTGGTCCATCTTCAATTGTTGCATCTCTTCCTTCATGGCTTGGATCTCATTTTGATTTGAAATTATCTCCTTCTCCATCTGCCTCTGATATGTAATTGATTCCTTTTGAGAAGCAATCATTTCGCGTAACAATTCTTCAAACGAAGAAGATCCCTGGTCTGCCTGGCCAGGCGATGGACCTTGCTGCTGATATATTCGATGGTGTGGAGGTTTGTATGCTTGAGACGACTGTTTAGCACAGTTTGTACCATTAGTAGGTGTCTGGTACAAATTGTCATAGCGGTGGATAAGTTGTTGTACTTGACTTTCTGGAAATTCCACTCGCTTGGGCAGTCGGGCATCGTTCTCTCCATCTGTTTCCTTTTTACCGCACATACTTAATTGACTTACATTAGCCATAGCATTCGGATTAGGCTGAGTATGAGCTGGAAGCTCCTTGAGTGCTCTTCATCTCTTGCATCGTAGAATTCAACTTATTCATCTGCTTGGCCAAGTTTTCCATCGTAGCTTGCTGATCCTTCTTTGTCTGACTTATCTCCCGCTGCATTTGTTGTTGAAATGCAGTAGTGTCCTTCTGCGAAGAAACCATTTCGGCCAAAAGCTTTTCTAAAGGGCTCTGCTGCTCTGACTGGGCAGGCGGGGCACTCTGCTGTTGAAACTGCTTTTGATGCGGGGGTCTATACACCTGCTGATAGTCATTCTGATTAGGAGGTTGGTACGACTGTTGATAGCCTTGTTGCTGCTGGTATGATTGCTGAAATTGTGATTGAGGCGTATTCCTCGGCTGGAAATGCTCCTCCGGTTGCTTCCAACGGAGGCTCGGATGAACCCCTTGTTGGCCGCTCCAATTTCCAGCTACATTTACATCTTCTCTCGGACATTACAGCGACGTATGCCCTTTCTCTCCGCATGCTCCACATGCGTGATCGGTATTCGATCGGCTCAAAGCAGGAGCGTTCTGCTTAAGTATTAAATCGAGCTTGTCTTGCAATAGGTTGAATTTTGCATCCACTTTAGTATCGATCTCATCCATGTAATCGGAATGAGACTAATTTACAGCTCTCCGTGTTGTTCTCGGCCCCTTGTATTGCGAGGTAGATTCCGCAAGTCCTTCAATAATATTTCTTGCATCTTCATAGAGACTTGTATGGAAATTCCCTTTTAAGCCAATATCGACCATGACTTTTGCTTCGTCGGTCTTACCTTGATAGAAGATTTGCAAAAGCTTCACGTCTGAATAGCCATGGTTAGGACAACTATCGACAAGTCGTCCAAATCTCTCCCAATATGCGCCGAAGGTTTCGTCGATTCCCTGAGCGATCCAGGAAATCTGCTTCTTAAGTGCATTTGTCTTTAATTGCGGAAATACTTTTTCAAGAAAACCGTACGCATTTGGACCCACGTCGTGATCGTGTTTGGCTTAAGACTTGAGAACCAAGCTTGTGCTCCATCTTGCAGTGTGAATGGAAAAGCCTTGAGCTTGAATGCATCCAGATTGCCTTACCTGTGCAGGTTGCAGACTTGGTTGAATGATGCTAAATAGGAATTTGGGTTCTCGTTCGTCTTCCCGTAGAATTTAGGCATTGCTGCGACCATGTTCAACTTGACATCTATTTGTTCAGTAGTTGTGATTTGGATTGGACCGGGTAAGTCCGCTCCCATGTCAAGTGATCCGGCATTCATGCGCAAAGGTGGATCAACTCCGTTTTCCATCTCTCCCTCTGATTCTGAACTTTCTAATGGAGTATTCTACCTTGTTTTGTCGAACACGACGGCTCTACGTTTCGACACGCCGTTCCGATCAACGGAGTCGCATCTTGTCTCTTGGCCGGGCGGGTAAGACGTTTCTTGCCTCGGACGGAATCGCTGCTTTTGCAGCTTTGTCCTCTTCCTATTCCTCTTCGCTGTTTTCTCGATCTCAGGATCAAATATGAGGTCAGGGTTGGAAGACCTGCTCATGCAACGCTTAAAAGAACAAAAAGATTAGTAGAAAAGCAATAAAACTAGATAACACCGTTCCCCGGCAACGGCGCCAATTTGGTGATCATTGTATTGCACCAAATAATCCTGCAAAACTCGAGAATTATATCAGTATAGTTCACAGGGTATCAAACACAGGGAACTGAGGATTAGACATATTATTTTTCTACTTATCTTGGGTTTGGTTAGCAACCACGCAAGTTTAGGTTTTATCTAAACTAAGAACTTGTAAAAACTGCAAGAAATATAAAAACTGAAAACTGAAATAAACTGTTTTAACTAGATAGGTAAGAGATGGGTCCAGCAGAATATTCACACACACGTAATTCCAATCATCGGCACATAAAATGAATTAATCTTAGGAATCAACTAGTTATAGATTACCGTAACTTAAACTGAGTAATCCTCACTCCCACTTACTTAGTAGGTAACCGCCATGTTGGGCATCGAAACGGCTACTTCCCTAATTTAGCTACAACCTACGTTGTTGGGCAATCAATAGATTTAATAGCTAAACAGCTTTATCGAACTAAGGGAGCCTAGTATAGGAGCCTACTCGTATGTTGGGCATCTAATAGTCTCCTACTGGTTTAATCCAATTATTCTAATGAATAACTTTGCTAGTTACCTAGCCTTGTTCCACGAGAAACGATGGAAGTACTAAGTTAGCTACAAACTACGCAACTTAGGGTGATCAAGCCTAAATTACTAGTCAGATTAAATAAACCAGAATTAACCCGAAACCCTTCAATTAATTATTAGAACCTAAGCCTCATGTACTGTTCACGTGTGCGTTTTACATCCTGCCGGACCACTAAAAATTTAGCTACTCATGAAACTGTCCTGACTGCACAGATAAGACACTTTGCAAAACAGAACATACATCATTCGTAACCCTAACCCTAGCATGCACGAAAACTGAAAATAGAATAAAGATACGAACTAAAACTGAAGGCGAAACACGTACTGCACTGAAAACTAAACACGAACTGAATTAAAACTAGAATTGAAATAGGATCAAGAGTACCGATAGTCTTCGATCTCTCAAAACGAACGAAAATTGAAGCAACGATCTAAACTAAAATTCGAACTTTAAAAACTGAATTACGAAAGTGTTTGTTTCATCTACTTGAACTAATGGATTGCATAAAATGGAATGGAACGGATGTTTGATCTTCTCCTCGGCTTTGGTGGAATCGGAACGGCGGCTGTGGCGGTGTGGCTTCGGCGGTGGCGCGGTGTTGATTGATCGGAAAAGATTTGTGTGTCGAGGCTATGGAGAGGTTGAGGCGTGAGAGGTCCAAGAGCTCTGAATTTCGTGCCTTCCTCCTCCTTTTATAACGCTCCTAGGAATTAGATCACATCTAGGGTTCCTTTTTGGATAAGGAAAGGATCTATGAGATAAGGTAAGTATCTCATCCTTCCTTATTTATCTCATTTCCTTCCTTCCTTCTTTCCTTTCTTCTCTTCTTCTTTCTTTCTTTCTTTTCTTGGCTAAATCCGCTCAAAATCTTGCCATTCCAGCTGGAAAACTCGTTGCCACATCATCTCCACGTATCGTGCCAAATCAGCCTATTTTCCTGCATAACTGCCAACAAAAGCGTCTCGCCTGCACAGTTAAGAGACTTTCCAGACATAAATAATTAGGTACAAAAACGACTCATCATCCAACCTACTGCGACTGAGCCAGCAGCTGTTTCTACTGCTCAACTCATTGAAGACATTGCTCAGTTTGTGGATGCAGAGGATGAGCCACTGCCACTGCAAAGGCCGGGGAAGGAGATCACAACTGAATTCACTCCATCTTCCCCGTCGCCTAAATTCAAATCAAAAGCGGAGCAGGAGGCGTATGATCAAGAAGTTGCTCAGAAGCTTCAAGATCAACTGGATCAGGAACATCAGATTGAGGAAGCGAAAAAGGCTAAGAAGCCTAGAAAACTAACTGGCAAGATCGCCAAAGGAAAGGCTAAGCAGATACTGGATGAACAACAGAAGAAAGCTCAGGACGAGCTAGCCAAAGCATCCACTCCTGCAGTCCAATCCCTAGCTCAGAGTTCTTATTTTCCTACTCTAACACTTGAGCAAGAGGCCGAGGACAAAGCCATCTGGGAAGCCACGCTGAAGGGACTAAATCTCCGAAGAGGAGATGCTAGATCAGCGGCTCTCATAGAGAAGAAAAGATTGGATAACCTGGCTAAGATCATTCAAATGACAGATAAGATAGCCAGTGAGCCAACTGTAGACTGGAAGAGGCAAATCCCAAGGTCCTACAGGAAAGGAGTGCTCAGAGCACCTTACATCAAGAAGGCTCCTATTCCTCATGTAGACAAGTGGGTGCCAGTCGAACTAAATGAGCAGTGGGAGGAACTTAAAGCAGATTTTATCAAGGGATATTACGTATGGGGCTTGTATCCTTCTGATAGACCAGCTGATCAACTTTTCGATGAGTTTATTTGTCGATTCGATGCAGAACTCAGAGATCAGCTCCGTTAGATTATGGAAAAGGAGAAGATACCCTTCAAAGCTCCAAACTTCAGACGCATCCCTCCTCCCAGAACTACTCGCGGCGTGCTATGCACGAAAGAGATTGAAGATGAGATCGAAGCAGCTGCTTACCATCTTGGCCTAAGTATCCATCAGCCTGCGGATCACGAGGAAGTCCAGATTCTGCGTGCAAGAATCTACAAGTATTATTGTCTGGACCCTCCAGCTGACAAGTCTGCAGACTCCAAGAACAAGACCAAGAGATTCAGACGTCAGTAGTGATCTTCTCTTCTTCATTCCTTTGTAATAGAGATAGGAACCATGTAATCTTCATCTCATATATACCAGTTCCTATTTCTAGCCAGACAATTACTCATTGTCTTATGGCTTTTGGTTGTGTTTTCGCTATCACAACTGATCACTAAAGTGATCTGACACACACTCACACATAACCATTCTCTGATTTTGCCCCTCTTAACTGCTGATCTCGTTGAAGTTAACTGATTCAGTTTACTGAAGTCTATCTATGTCAGTAGTTTACTATCCTCTCTTTATATTTCATAGAAGTTTTTAGAGATTGTGTTTTAGAGGTTTTGGCATCATCAATTAGGGGGAAATTGTTGGGTTATGTGTCAGTAGATGATACTCAGCATGTTATCGGGTTAAAATAATATTGGGGGAAATCATAGTAGTACTATGGAATTGAAGATCCCAAAACCCAGCTGATATCAGTAGTGTAGTGTCTCGATAGGATTAGCTGATGTATAGGTTAGACTTTTTGTATTTGTTTATCTTTTCGTCTAAGTCCTGTACGGGGTAAATTGTTGGATTGATCTTACGTCGAAGTTACTCTCCGGAACCCCACGTCATCGGTGTAATCGCTTGCATTCTTCGATCGGAGGCGATCTTTACCTTCGGAGAAGACGGCTCATCAGCTGATAAACATCAGCAGAAGAACCCAATGCAAAGCTCAGTATCTTCGCAGTCATCAGCTGACCCACTAAAGCCATATCCTTTATCAGTAGACTCAGACGAAGAAGACAGAGACTGTCCTAAGTCTACTATCCGACAGAAAACGACCCAGTCGTAAAAGTCATTTCGAAGTTCAGCAGAAGATCATACGAGGTTGAAGAATATTCAACTCTGACCACTGACACATTCTCACCTACCACAAACCTCGACCAATGAGAAGCCGACAACGCTTTATCTGCTCTGACCAACTAAAGCTGCTCTCATGTACAGTGTCCAACAACTCTGCTGCAACAATTAAAAAATATGGCCGTTTTCTTTGGAAGCTTATGACACATGGCATCGTCTTCTCTAACGGACACATGCCTGCTCACAACTATAAATAGAGAAGAAAACCGAGCTCCACGCACGGGATACACAAGGGAAAAACGCTCAAGCTCAAGAACAAACTCTAGCAAACTTAAAGACCATTCCAGCGAAGAACTTGCCTTCATAGAATATTTCTAGTTCTTCTCTCTAGAGTTCTTTAGATCCCTTCTTCTCTAGCTAAGCTCATTGCAAAATCTATAGCTTAGAAATTTCGAAGGAGTTCACTTTCTGTGAATTGTTCTTATTGTAAGAACTCCTTCTTAGTTGGAGATTATCCCCTCCCCTTCAAACTTAAGTTTGAATTGTAAAGTCGCTAAGGACTATAACTTAGAAGGGTCTGTACAGTGCACAGATTCCTTGCTGAGGCTTGCTCAGATAAATCAACAAGTTCTCCTGTTTCATCAGGACCGTGGACGTAGGATCTTGAGTATCCGAACCACGTTAAATTGCTTATGTTATTTACTGTTTTATTGCATTGCATACAAACTGATTAAAAATCATATCTTTGCATAAAACGTATTTTCAAAGCGCACCAGCCAAAAGACTTTAACTTGCGAAAACGCGTTTTCAAACTGAGACGAATCTCCGGGCCCTACACTCTTATCCGCACAACGTCTCCGACCGGAGTTTCAATCTCGACTAAAGTCGGTAGGAGAGCTCAGTAGTTGGCACACTTCTGACTCGTGATCGAAGGTTACTATCTGGCACTGTTCATCAGTCGCAACCTACAGCTCAGCTGTCCTTCACGTTCTGAGAAAAGAAACTGTGATCAGGTGTATTCACCCCCCCCCCTCTACACCTGACTATCGTCTCCGGACCAACATGCTTGCATCCTCATACCTAAACACATTTGGAATGGGGCCTTTAAGCTTATTGTTGGAGAAGTTTGCCTGCAAACCCTCCTGCCAAAAGTCCAGTATTCGCCCTTCGAACCGATTATTCTGAACATTCAAAATATGCAGTCGTGGCACTCTTGTAAGAGAGGCTGGGATTCTCCCTACAAACATGTTATGTCCCAACTCCACTTGCCTAAGTGAATTCATTCCCAAAAAGGCATGATCAGGAATTTCACCACTGAAACTGTTGTTGCTCAGAAACAATCTCCTTAGCCTAATGAGTTTCTTGATCTCAATAGGCAGTGGCCCAGAGAAGTTGTTGTTGATAACACTGAGGCTGAATAGGGGCAGCTGGGAGAGTAGTTGGAAGTTTAGGGTGCCTCCTAAGCTCATGTTTTCGAGCCTCAAACCGGTGAATGAACCGTCTTTGCAGAGGATGCCGGTCTAGCTTGATGAGTTTTTGATGCATAGCTGAGGGACTGGGGCTGTCCAGTTCTGGAGATGATCTGCATTGCTGAGGGAGTTCTTGAAGTTTAGTAGGGTTTCAGAGAGGGCCGTGTCGTCGGATTGTGATGGAGGAGGAGATATATAGAGGATCAAGAGGATCAAGACCCAAGAATGAGTAGTGGGAGCCATGAGTTAGCAAGAATGCGGCAACTGAAGTGTCGTGTATGTGGAAATTATCGAAGTGTCTGTGCTTTCTAGATCAGAATTTTCCAACTCTTCTTGGCCTTGTAGTATAGTATCCTTGCCTTCATTAGTTGTCAATTCTTCATGCATATATGAAATCTTGCGCATTGGTTACATCCCACTCCAACTTTGTATCTATACTTTTATCCTCTTTCAAGATGGAAAAACCAAGAAACTTGTGGGACATTTCAAACCATTCTTTCCAAACAAATCAGTACAAAACAAAACACAAAGATTGATTCCAACATTCAACTTCTTTAATCTGTTTTCAAGAAAATAGTTCAGAACTGGATTGCATGATTTCTTAACAAAATCAAGTAAATACCCAAAGAGGTGAATCAGTTATACAAAAAAGCAATAAATATTATTGGAAAAAAAAAACTTCAATCCATGAGGCAGACTGTGAGTTCAATCATACAATTTTCACCAGAACGCCTAGCACATTGGAATACATATTTACAAAGAGAATATCAAAACCAGGGAGCAAAAAAGTATCATAAAAAAAGAAAAAAATTATCTGTACTAAGGAGGTTTTGCACTAAGAGGAAGAAGATGGTTGTGATGGTGCTGCAGCAGTCTTGCAAATGGGGCACCAGTTCTTCAAGCGCAGCCACTGACTCACGCAATCAACATGATACGCGTGCTGGCACTTGACCAGCTTCCCGATCTCATCTCCCTCAACGTAATCCTCCTGCAAAACACGCGAGAATCTCAGTCCAATAAGAGTAAGCTAATCATCATCTACCTTCTTCTCGTTGACAATATAAAATCAAGAACTTACAAGTCTGATTTTCAACAAGTAAATTTCAAGCTCAAATTAGACTCCATTTGATAGGGGGAATCTTCTCTACCCTATAGTGTCTAACTATGTCAAGCTTGGAAACAAATTCTCAACAAATTTACCTGATTGAAACAAGACCAAAATCGATAAGCTAATTACAGATAATGGCGAGAAGCGAAGTGGAGTACAAAAGGAAATGATATTTCTCTATTTTCCATTCTTGAAATGTCTGATGGTTTGCTTTCCTTCTATGTCACCTATATAATACCCTTTTTGACATGTTCTTTTTCCTTCTTTCTTATATACTAATTTCGACATTTTCATTAAAAGCATATGTGGGATTCATAGTACTGTAACAATGGATGCAAAAAAATTCAGTCTTGATGAACATAATAGAGTGAAAAATGACCTGGCAAATGCTACATTTGACATCATCTCCATCTTCGCCTAATCTTGGGAATCCTACTTCTGATGGGATAATCTGATATATGCTTCTCTTCACACCCTTTGATAGCTCCTCTTCTGAAAGAGCTGTGCTAACTGTACCCATCCTATCCCCTAGAGCCAACAATTCCTGCCAAATCAGCAGCATACATAGAATGTCAGATGATGTAGTCTAGTAATAAACTATAAACCCAATGTCCAAGACGAAGAAATCAAACAACCTCATATGACATGCTATCGATATCCAGCCTCATGTCTCGGTGTTGGTCGTATAGATTGAGGCCACTTAGGAACAAACTGGTCTCCAAGGCGAGTATTTGCTGTGGGAGGAAGGAAGCATAAGTCGAACAAATCCCGATTTGCAAATAATTATAGAGCAAATAAAGGGTTGTGTACCGCATGTGTCATCTCTTCCTGCTCGATCCTCTCAAGTGCTAGTAATATCTATAGAGTGAAAACATAAATACCAACATACATCATTTGTTCGTAAAGAAAACCTATGAAATTGAAACCCAATGCATAGAAGGAAGAATACCTCGGAAGTACCATCCATATTGTACCGTTGTAACATGCCATGATTCACTAAATGGCTAAAGCCATGTTCGTCCGAGGCATAAGGCATCAAAGTGGATTCACTATAATCAGTACTACTAGAAACGCTATAAGAACTCGAGCCACTCGAAGACGCATTAGCAGAAAATTGCAGGGGTAATCTTGGCCTGCCAAAAGTTCTAGGCGGTTCGGAATGGGAGATACGAATGGAAGATTCTCTAAAACATGGAGTATTCCTCCCGTTCTCTCTGTAAGAAAGCCTCGCCTTGCTCTTGTTCACATTAGGGGAAGCACCTGCTCCAGATGTGCAACTAGTACGTCTAGGGTCGGAGGTGGAGGCACCACCACTTGAGGAAGAGTTACACCCGACAAAGCTTGCTTGCCTCCATCTGCCAGCCACAGTGCTATCCCCTTCTAGACTTCTCTTCTTCATCGCATTTTTGCTCGGAGACTTTGATCCGGATGATGAACAGCTAGGTAGGGCGGAATCTGATACTGAATTGCATTTGAGGTTTTTGAGACTAGTACTACTGTTACTACTATTGAGAGTTCTTTTGGAAGAGGAACAGACAGCAGAATCTGAATTAGTATTCTGCTTGTTTGACCTTGTGGTATACTGAAATCTGTTCCGAGATCTAACACTTGATGGCACAATCCCATGTTTCGCTTGTCCAGATTCGTTGGTTGATCCAGAATAATGAGATGTCGGAGTACTAGTTGGGGAAGGAGTTGATTCTGCAGCTTCTGAATCACCGGATTGACTACTTTCTGATTTGTCAAATCCCAATTGAGAAGACAACTTTCTATTCGGATCAAGATATGAACTTTTATCCTTAGCCCGACTCATGGAGGAAGTTTCATTCACTCCATTCGCGTTCAAAGAACAAAAAGAGGAAGGAGAGCTTTTGGCTTTCTCAGAGCTTCCAGTTTTCGTACTTTGATTCCCGTACTTGACTCTACCATTGCATCCTATTCGGTTACAAAAATGAATGTTCTGATCCGGGGCAGAGTTGGCATCCTTAGAACCAACATTAAATCCTTGTCTAGGTGCTGATCTACTCGTTGAAACGCTTCTTTTGATGGAGTATCCGTCCATGATTAGTTGTATTTATCTACTCCTGCTGCATTAAAACGACAGAATTCAGTCATGACATAGATGTCGGCCGTTCAGTCTAAAGTTTAAAAGAGCTGCAGAGGAAGCAATGCACACAAGCAATTAACCAAAACGACAAAAAATCGGTTTAATTCATATGAACAAAGTTGGCATGAACAAACTGAGTAACCGAGAGTTGAATAAGGAAATTAATGACAGAGGTGTCAGCTAATGGAACCAAGCAAATTTTGTAAAGAAATCCCAAATTAGGGTATATATAAATACCACTAAAAGATTTACTACTACATAAACATATGATGAATGAAGCTAAAATTCAAAGGGTAAGTGGAAATGATTTTGATAAGCCTGCTTCTTACAATTTAGAGACACAAGAAAGGAATGTCCACCTCATATTATAACTACGCAGCAATTCGACATGTTAAACTCCTAAAGATGACTTCCTTTTCTGCAAGAGTTAATTTTAAGATATGTTGTGTGGATTGATTCATACTTTTCTTCCTAAAGGAACAACACTTTATAAGAATCTAAGTCACCAAAAAAGTTCAATCAAAGATGATTTTGTTCTGCCTTCTCTCCATAACAAACAAACTCAAACGCAAGCAAAAGTCCTGCATGTGTATTCATATATGACTACAAGGAAATCAGAAAAATAGAGAAAAACATGATTAGACCAGATGGTTACACAAGCAAATTAAATTCAGCAGAGAGACAACCAAAAGAGTCCAAAATTAAGCAACAAAGTCAATTTTCCAACAGATTGCAAATCATTAGCTGTTCATCAAGATTGCAAATTGCTACCAACCTTAACTCCACAACACCAAACCCAATAGAAGTTGAAAATATCAACATTGATAAGGCAACAAAAAAAATCAAAGGAAGAAATCAAAAATATGATATATAAATCAAGAAAAATCTGATTAGATATATATTCATACAACAGTCAAGACTCCCATAAAGAAATTTTCCATTAAATAGAAACAAGCTCGAAACCAATACAATATGAAACTCACCCCACAAAAATCAAGAAAAAAAAATCAAGAAACAGACCCATTATACACCACGATCAAGAAACCAAGAATAACTCGATCATCACAACCTAAAAAGATTAAAAATCAAACCTTTGAAGTAATTTCTTTTATTCCTCACTTTTTCCGCTTCCTTCTGACGCTTTATCCTTTTCTCTTTGACAACGAAAGAAGAAACCAAGAGAAAAGGTTTCAGACAACTACTTAATACGAGAAGGGCCTCTCCCCTCGGCCTTTTTTAAGTGAGAGAGAGGAGAAAGAAAGAAACTGACGGGAGAGAAAGGATATGTCAATTTAGTATATATTCGAAGAGAAAAAAAAGGAAAAAATCTCTCACTACGTTGAAGATCCGACGATTATGGGAGACTGACTTCTACGCAGATTAAAAAAAAGATTACAGTTTTACCATGAAACCATAAACAAATGGATGAGAAAACAGACAACCGCGCAATTGCCGTCCTTTCCTATTTAAGTCCTTACAGCGATTTTCAGCCGTTCGATTGTATCCGGAGATTCGACGGTCTTAGATTGGGCCCAAACCTCAGGTTTCTGGGCCACTGAACTTTTCCCTCAACCCTTTTTTCCCAAAAGTGTTACGTGTTGTGTTTCTATTCAAACATAACTAGTTATTGGGCCACTCCTCCAATATTAAATTAAAAATACATATAAAAATTGTCAACTTTTAATTTAGCAAATAGAGATTATTATATTCATATACTTTATCTATGATTTGTTAGGTGACTATTTCATTCAAATCGAATATGAGAATAAATTAATACTGTTTCATTATTCATGTCCATTATATTTAGAATGAATGTCTCATTATTTATATCCACTATTCAAAATAGAAATAAATTACACTATTTTTCAACCTCCTAGACACATCATTTTCTAACCTTCTGGACTTACTACTTTTTACTTTACACTTGAATTCCTTAATTTCCGTATTCATTTCAAAATGAACATGAATAATGGGACAGAATGAGTAAAAGATAAGTATATTACTCGTCTTAAAAAAGATAATTGGAGTATCACTCAATATTATATATGAATTAGATATGATTTCTTGATAATATTCATAATATATAAGTAATCCTGATAAACAGTCTTACATAGTATAGACACATAGATCCAGAGTTTATGATTTAATTTTTAGCAAACAAAATAGACAATAACCAAAAAACTAACATAATTAGCTAAAGAACAAAAAATAGCATTGGATGTCTAACCATTTTGTTATGTGGCCAAATTCAATTTGTGGCCTCAATATTATTTTATTTTTATCAATTAAGTCACTTTCCCTTTTATTACTTTTGTAATTTTTATCTAATTTTCACTCAATATATACATAATTAAATAATTTGGACGTGTGTGATTGAAGTTCTTGAACTTACTTTTGGCACGGCGTGTTCGATTCATAGTTACGTAACATAGTTTCCCTTTTTAATTTTTATATTGAACTATGTATGTAGATATGTTATTTTTAATGTAAATTAAATTGACTATATGATGTATATTATTAATTTATTTATTATACATTTACCTATTCTATTTGCTATTAGAGAAGTATATAACTACCGATTGGACGTAGCATCACTTGGGTGATGGGTCAAATAATAATTGATTTTTAATGTGACTTTCCTCCCACTACGTACTAACAAAAATATGAATTAAATACTACCAAACTTTAGTTAAATGAAGAAATTGGGGTAAACTTTAGTTCAAGGAGTTGTATTGATTTTTGGTTGTTATTGCAAATTCGCAATTGATTAGTGGCATAAAAAGTAGGAGAAAGTAATAAAACATAATATATATATGGGAAAATATTTTGGTAAATATATTATCTATCTATTATTATATATATGAAAGACCAGTGGCCTTTCCAATCGATTAGAGTTTTCTAGATATTTACAAATTTGTCATCCCGTTTTAATCAATTAGAGTTTTTCCTATATTTATGAATTTGCCATTGAATTGGAAATGATACATTATTTGCGACTTTACCATTCCATTCATAATTTTATTATTTACCTTAAATCTTACAAGTTACAAGTATGCATCAACATTAAAAATTTGTAGTCTGAAAATCAATTTGAACATATTAAACAAAATTTTGTATACATCTAAAAATTTACTAAAGATAGATAAATTAGTAGTCGTATATAATAAATTTATTGTAATGAATAGCAACATCAACCTCCATAAGTGTCTCTAGTTGGAAAAAGAAATACCACAACAATTCAAAATAATTATTTATTAAATTTAAAAATTTAATAAATAGACAAGTTAGTATATAATGATTAGTAACAAGACTTTCCACACATGGCTCACCTTGGAAAAGAAATACTACTACATATATGCAAAATAATTAATTATTAAGATAAACTTTATATATATATATATATATGCATATTTTAGTTATTAGATGTGTTCACTGATAATATCGCAAAAAGAATAATCATTTATAAGTTTCTGGGTGAAGAGCAAACTAAAGAAATAGAGAAGATTAGTAAGATAGAGGAATTTTTTTCGATGATAATGAGGATAGATCATAATAGTTTATGTACTTTGAACATTTTGACATTAGACATAGGAGTATTTACTTTAAATATTTTTTTTTTTCCAGCCAGGATGGTGTTAGGTAGCTGGAACAATCACACAAATTAACCTTCATGACGGTTTTCACTGCAATAAATGTAGCAAGAGATTGATAAAAGCTGAAGTAAAGTTCTTTTGTGAAAAGTGCAATCCATGATGCATCAGAAACTCTTAGGTACTTACAAAATTAACATATTATATCGATGAAATATGTTTTATTAATGTTCTTACTTGCTCTCTTGACCAGATATAAGTTTTGTCATGGGCGGAGGGAGGGGGTAGCTCACCTTGGCTCAAGCCCAGTACAAATCAGCCCCAGAGCTTATTTATGAACATACCCAAATTTGATATAGCTAAATTTATAATATGCCCTATTATATTAATCTGCTACTCTCAGCCTAACTCAAAATTACCTAGCCTCTCATTATGTTATTTAATTTAAAAATTGAAATTCCTAAAATGAGCCCAATTGCCCAACCCCGGGTGGGTGAATACGGAGCCTAACTCAAAATTACCTAGTCCAATCTATTTTTTCTACCCCACTAAATCTCGGCCCCCCATCTATAAATCTTGGTTCCGCCCATGAGCCCACCCCACTACGAATTTCTGGCTCCGCCCCTGAGTTTTGTTGCGGTCAGACAACATATTTTATCTCTCATTTGGGATGATTTGGCTTTCAATGTAGGTTCTGGTTTGTCTGTCTTTTTTCGTAGAATTTTATGGATTTGGTCATTTGCTGCAAATTTGCATAATTTTTTTAACCCGAAACACTTGATTCTTTTTTTAAAGATAAAAGAGATCGATTTTTTTGTGTGTGCTTGCTCCTCAAGTAGAAATTGGTCCATTTGTTCCTGAATAGCTTCTTTCAAAAGACCTTCCGCTTCTTCCAATATAAATATTTCAAAAGGCAGAAAATACATGAAATCAGATATATGTTAGAAATGGATTCTTCGTTTGGTAGTTTAGGTTTCGTTATAGAGGCTTCATGTTTTCTTTTGTTGGTGTTGGTGCTTCCTCTTCCCTCTCTTTCTCGGCGCGCCTTCAATCTGAAACACGATGGCAGCGCCCTGCGGGGACACTGTCTCCGCGAGCTATGTCGATGTAATATTAACATACTTTTTGTTTAAATCATTCATTTGGACATATTATAAATTTGATATTTTTTAACTTTGTAGATAATTTAATACCTGATTTTTTCAGCTGAGCTTGCTGATAGAGTAGCTTATGTTGTTGATAATGACACTGAAGTAAGACCCTATGGTTATTGATATGGTATTGATTTTTGCGTTCAATTATATTTTATCCAGGCATCCAGTTTTTGTGCTTTTACTCTTGCTTAGTTGCCTTCATTTCAGTGATGTAGTTTGATCGTTTGTGCATTGTTACTGCTTCTAAATTTGTGTTCGTGCTACTGTGCAGAACAGGAGAGAGAAGATGTGAGGGAAATTGGCATTTTGAAAAAGGATCCAAATAAAGATTGGATTATGAAGTTGGAAAGAATTGTTACTGGGCGTCAATTTTAATAGACTATAGCTTTTTAGCCATGTCAGTTTTATTATGGTTAATGTAAGCGAGTTTTAGTAGCTCGAAGCTTTTCAGGCATGTACTTTGCTGCATTTATGTAAAACCGACATTATATCAAAGTTTTTGAAGCTTTCTTTCCTATTAGAAATCTCCCTACATCATATTAATCTAAATGTAGATGTTTCCACTAAATGATGTTATAAAGTATATTTATTTCATTTTTATATTTTACTGTAAATGAACATGTTGGTCCGGAGACGAGAATCAGGTGTAGAGGGGGGGGTGAATACACCTGAGTACAAGTTCTTTTTCTCAAATGCGAAGGACAGCTGAGCTGTAGGTTGCGACTGATGACCAGTGCCAAATAGTAACCTTCAGATCGCAGGTCAGAGTGGGTCAACTACTAAGTCTCTTCTACTGACTTTTGTCAGTATCTGATTCTCAGTCGGTGACTAAGTGCGGATAAGTGTGTAGGGCCCGGTAGACTTCGTCTCAGTTTGAAAACGTGTTTTTCACAAGTTAAAATAATTTTGGCTAGTGCACTTTTCAAATACGTTTTATGCAAAGTATGAGTTTGTAAGATGATTTGTATGCAGTGCAATAAAACAGTAAACGACACAAGCAATTTTTAACGTGGTTCGGATACGCAAGATCCTACATCCACGGTCCTGCTGAACAGGAGGTCTTGTTGATTAATCTGAACAAGCCTCAGCAAGGTATCTGTGCATTGGACATACCCTTCTAAGTTATAGTCCTTAGCGACTTTACAATTCAAACCTAAGTTTGAAGGGGAGGGGATTTTCTCCAACTATGAAGGATTTTTTACAATAAGAACAGTCACGAAATGTGAACTCCTTCGAAGGTTCTAAGCTATAGATATGAACGATTGAGCTTAGATAGAGAAGAGGGATCTAAAGAAAGAAACTCTAGAGAGAAGAACTAAAAATATTCTGCTAAGCAAGTTCTTCGCTGGATCTTCTTGAAGGCGCTAGAGTGTTTCGAAGGCTTGAGCGTGTAATCCCTTTGATATCCCGTGCGTGGAGCTCGAAAATGCTTCTCTATTTATAGTTGTGACCCAGGCATTTGTCCGTTGGAGAGGACGATGCCACGTGTCACAAACGTCCAAAGAAAACGGCCATATGTTCGAATTGTTGCAGCAGAGTTGTTGGTTATTGTGCATGAGAGCAGCTTTAGTAGGTCAGAGCAAATAGAGCTTAGACGGCTTCTCATTGGTCGAGGTTTGTGGTAGGTGAGATCTGTCAGACATCGGTCTTCATTGGAGTTGACTCTCACTTATCCTCGTATGATCTTCTACTGACTTTCGAATGAAAGACTCGGGTCGTTTTCTGTCGGACACAGTAGACCCGTTAGGATCTCTGTCTTCTTCGTCTGAGTCTGCTGATGAGATATCTTCTACTGAGTGGAATCAGCTGATGACTCTTGAAGGTACTGAGCTCGAATACTATGTTCTCTTACTGATGTATGTCACCTGATGAGATGTCTTCTACTGAGCGAGGTCAGCTGATGACCAGAGAACATAAGCTCTTACACTGATGACGTGGGGTTCTGGAAAGTAACTTCCTACTGAAGATCAATCCAACATTTACCCCGTACAGGACTTAGATAAAAATGATAATGAATAATATAATTCCTCTAGCCTATTACATCATCTAGTCCTATCGACACTACACAATGGATACAAGACGATTTTGGGATCTTCAATTCCATAGTAATGAAACACTATGATTTCCCCCATTACCGAAAATTAGATAAGTCCTATTACACGAAATACTGATAAAATAATACTAAGTATTCTCTAAGTGGTTGTTAAGACAAACCACTGACTCATAACCCAACAATTTCCCCCTAATTGATGATGCCAAAACCACTATAGATTTTAAGACTTAAGTCCCAAACTACTGACATAAGAGAAACTTCAGAAAACTGAGCAAATAACGCAAGGCAGTCAGCAGCTGAAAGATAGACATAACAGAGAAACGGTTATGTGTGTGTGTCAGATCACTTCAGTGATCAGTTGTGATAAAGTAAATAAACAAAGCCATAAGACAATGAGTGGTTGTCTGGCCAGAAGAAAGGAAGTGATATATATGAGAAATGATTACACAGTCATATCTTCTATACAGAGATAAAGAACTACTACTATCGTCTGAACTTCTTAGTTTTGCTCTTGAAATCAACAAACTTGGCAGCAGGAGGTTCCAAACCATATGATCGGTAGATTCTGGCACGGAGGGTCTGGATATCCTTGAGATCACTCGGCTGCATAGGATCAAGATCATGGTGGTGAGCAGCAGAGTCGACCTCATCTTCAATCTCCTTGGTACATAAGATTCCTCGAGAGGTCATGGGCGGAGTCAGCTTCCTGTAGGCAGGGGCAACGAGTGGCAGCTTCTCCTTTGATAAAATCAGTTGAATTTGTGCTCTGAGGTTGGCGTTGTACTGATGAATGAACTCGTCGAAGAGTTCAGCAGCCGGTACCTCAGTAGGATAGCATTGCTATACGTAGTATGCCTTTATGAATTCTATCTTCACCTCCTCCCATTCCTCATTCAGGTTCTAGGGGATCCACTTGTCTACATGGCAGTGTGGATTCTTCTTCAGATAAGCAGCTCTTGGTGCGCCTCGCCTGAAGAACTTGGAAGTCCTGGGCACCTGTTTCTTCCAGTCGAGAACTGGTTCCTTGGCAATTTTGTCAGTAAGCTCTATGATCTTTGCCAAGTCTTCCAATCTCTTCTTCTCCCTAAGGGTTGCAGCTCTAGTATCTCCTCTTCGGAGATTCAGCCCTTGCTGCGTAGCCTCCCAGGTGGCTCTATCCTCTGCCTCCTGCTCAGGAGTAAGTGTTGGAAGATTTTTCATCCTCTGAGCGAGGGGCAGATTGTCAGTATCAGAGCCAGCTTGCTCTTCCTGAGCCTTCTTCTTCTTCTGCTCTTCCAGGAGCTTCTTAGCTTGGCTCTTGGCCATCTTGGCCACAAGCTTTCTCTTCTTCTTAGCCTTTTGAGCCTCTTCCTCCAACTGTCTTTCATAATCAAGCTCATCTTGGAGCTTCTGAGCAACCCTTTTGTCAAACTCCTCCTGCTCCGCTTTGGATTTGAACTTAGGCGTTGGGGAAGGCGGTGGAGTAGATTCAGTCGCTTTCTCCTTCCCAAGCCTTTGCGGTGGCAGAGGCTCATCCTCCTGGTCCACATATTGTGCGACCTCTTCGATGTTCTGAGCCGAGGATCCTTCACCTGATCCACCAGCCGGCTCAAGCACCTGCGTTGTTTGGACAGTTGGGATTTGGACTGTGGGAGGGGGTACTGAGCTGGTTCCAGCTGGAGCAGCTGAACCTTCCCCCTTGGCAATTTCTCTTGCCTCTGCCTCTACACTCACCTGAGTTGTCTTCGTCTTCTCTTCCCTATCTTCCCCCTTTTTGGCATCATCTGGGGTCAGAAGAGTACGAATAGCGACCACTTCCTTTTCTAATTTGAAAAGGATGTTCTTGATGGAAGTGGTGGTGGTGTCGAAGTCTCTGACCGCATAGCAGTAGTGCTCCCAGTCAGCCTCCTGATCCTTGCGGATCTGTTTGATCTGGGCTGCTGTTTCTTGTCGCTGCTTCAGGATCAATGCGTCGAGAGAGGCAGTCATCTCTGCCTGGATGAGCTTGAGGGCCGCCCCCTGATTTTCAATAGATTTCTGAACGCTGGAGGTGGCTATCTTGTTTCGCTCATCCATTGTCTTCTGGACAGTGGCTAGGCTCTTAGTCAGCTGCTCAAAAAATGTTTTATGCTGAGCTTCGAGGAGCTGCTGACTTTGAGCAGCCAGGTCCGCCTTCTGAGCGGCGAGCTCGGTCTGGACAATCTCCTGAATGTTAGGAGTTGGAGTTTTCGAGACCTTTTTCACTTTGCTGGCCAGTCTGTCAAATGTCTCCGTGTGAGACTTTGTGTATTGTGCCCACTTCAGGTGGACGTCCTTAGCGAGGAGACGATTTTTGTCTCCTTGCTTCTTTATTGCCCTGTTGGAACCTATGGGTTTAATCTGATATGAGCTGGTTCCGAGCCTCTGCTCAGATGCTGCGAGTTGTTGCTCTCGGCTGGGCTTCGAGGCAACAGGGGCGTCACCTGATGTAGATGGTGGAGGTGGTGACTTGCCCTTCTCGCTGGGAGTTTTACCCTCAGCAGATTCTCCCTGGTCCGCGTCCTTGGGGGGTGCCTGATCCTCATCATTATTGTCGTCATCATCGTTGTTGTCATCATGATGGGAAGGCTGCGATGGGTTGCTGGCATTCTGCTCGGAGGACCTCAGGCTCAGAAGATAGAGCATATTTGATCTTAGGTCCTCGAATGATGCTAAGTCAGCGGGTTCCCCAAACTTAATGGCTGACTGCAGACTCTGTTCTTTCTGCCAGTAAGGACAATGTTGACTGTTGCTTAATCAGCTCTGCGAGGATGTCCCAATTTAGGAACCTCAGCAACATCTGAGTCCTTGCCCGGATTGCTATGTCGACCAGATCCTGATGAGCTGATATTTCAGGGATCTGTGCAGAGACTTCTCCTGTGGCTCGGAGACGAGTCTTCAGCAACGTCGAGCACTTGGTGGAGACTTCATCAGCCGGTTCCTCAACCTCCTCCGGCTGAGTCTCCTCCGAACTGATACGCTGTACCTTATCCTTGAGGGTCGCACCCTCGATCCCGGTATCAGCATCCAGAATATCTTCCTCCTGAGGAGGAGGGGGTGAAGCAGGCTTCGCAGGAACCTCAAAAGTTCCAGTCTTTGCAAGCCTCTTTCGCTTCAGCGGGTCGGCCCGTGGAGGCAAAACAGTAGATGTCCTCTTAAGCTCAGCGGGTCCACGGCCGACTGACTTCTCAGCAGCGGCTCTTGTCTTGAACTTAATGAGCTTGTGGTCGAAGTATCTAGAATCAGCAAACGATACATGATTCGATACTGAGTCCTCTATCAGTATGGACATCTTTGTCCCATAGAGGAGTTTGCCCACACTAATTAGTCTTCTCTCTCCAGACTGTGTGGCGACAAACTTTTGTGCCTGAGCCTTCAGCTCAGTCACAAGCAACTCCATCCAGTTCACCTGGACTCCATCAATTATGGCCATCATCAGCTGGAGCCTGGGCTTGGATAGCTGATTGAATGAACCAGCAGCACTCGTCAGGATATGGATGACGATGTAAGCGAGGCCACGGTACTCCGGCATGAGTTGGTTCTTTGGCAGTGCGGACTTGAAGGAGATGTCATCTCTGCCACAGAAACGATGAACATATGCATTCAGTTCCTTCTCCTTGTAGCCGACTGGAGAGATCCCATAGGCAGGAAGATCGAATGATGACTTCAGCGCTGCCCTGGTGTTGATATCGGCGTGGGTGGATTCCCACTTCTGAGGGGCCACTTCCCTCATGTAAGCAATCTGGGACATCTCTCTATCTGTATCTTCCACCGAACGCCAGTTATAGTATACTTCTGCCACCTGGCGGGGAAGATATGATCGTGGATGCTTTGTGACAAGAAGCACGAGGCCAGACTCTTCAAGAGCCGAGAAAACGGGCTCTAAGTATGGAAGGTCTGCCTGATGGAGCACCATCGTCGGTTTGAATTGAACCCTGGACTTGATGATCTCCTCGATGTGGGGTGGGGTCAAAATAATCGCTATTGATATCTGCAAAAAGCTCATTAGCACTTGAAAATAGAGTAAGTTAGATTCGAGTTTAAGCAAAAGATTAAGAAATTACCGTAGATAAAGAGCAAAAGTGAAACACAGAGACAGTTTGAAGGGAGACGAAAACTGAATGCTTGAAATTACTCCAAAGTATGATAATGGCGAAAAAGATAGATTAGAGGAGAAGGCGAGAGTTTTTATAAGATATGAAGATCAACCGGTTTTAATCGGACGTTGGGATGAAAACTCGCTTTTTAATGACGGTTGTGATCTGATGTTATAAACGGAATGATTATATTAGCCGTCTCTAACCTAGACCCACGTAAGATATGCGTAGATAAAGTAAGGAGAGAAGACATGCATTAAATGCGTTGCAGGCAGCATTAAAGTCTAAGCTTTTTAAATGAAAACGGTTTCCTACTGACTTAAACTTTAAAAAATTAATGTCGGGAAATAAATGCTCATTAATCTACTGAATGCAACCGACTGATATAATAAATGCGAGCATGCTTTCTGAGAATATTAAGTGTTTAAACTATGCAAACCTCTTCAGCTGAACTTTTACGATCAGTTGGTTACCGTTATGACTCGGGAGGATCTTTGTAGTGCTGGTGACCACGTTCCCCCTTACTGTGTACTGTCTGATTCACCCGACTGAATCAAAGTACTGAGTCTTCTGACCTGTCGTACTGTTTCCTCCTACTGACAAGAGTTAGTGGGATCCAATAGACCTAGCTCAACTAATAGTTCTCTTAATCTGTTCTCAGCTAGTGGTTTGGTCAGTATGTTTGCCCTTTGTTTGTCAGTATGGATCTTCTCCATTCTGATATCCTTCTTCTCGACATGGTCTCTGATGAAGTGGTGTCGAATGTCCACGTGCTTGCATCTCGTATGAATAACTGGGCTCTGAGTTATAGCAATCGCACTGGTGGAGTCGCAGTAGATGGGCACTTCATCTTGAGTAATTCCATAGTCTCTCAGTTGTTGTCGAAGCTAAAGGATCTGGGCACAACAACTTCCAGCAGCCATATACTCAGCTTCAGTAGTGGACGTCGCCATTGAATACTGTTTCTTTGAAAACCATGAGATCAGCTTGCTGCTTAGGAAGTGACACGCTCCAGAAGTTGACTTTCGATCTATCTTGCATCCTGCATAATCAGCATCAGAATAACCTGTTAGCATAAGATTGTCATCAGCAGGATACCATAACCTGAGCGAATTCTTTGTATCTTGATGTCTTTCTCCATACTGAGTTTCTTCAGCATCTTAGGTAACTCAGTCTTGACATCAGATTTGTTGGCTATGAAGATGACCCACGTATATTGAGAATAATCATCAACAAAGATGAGGGCATACTTCTTGCCTCTTATAGTCACTTGAGAAACTGGCCCAAACAAGTCCATGTGTAGCAGTTGAAGGATTCCATCAGTGGAAGGTGACAGAATAGGTGGATTGCCTTTCTTTGGCTGCTTTCCCTTCAAGCATGCTTCACAATTTCTATCTTTGATAAACGCTTCATTGGGCAGTCCTCTGACTTTAGAGTTCTTGGATAGCTTGTTCATAGTCTTGAAATTCGGGTGACTGAGTCTCTTGATCCACAGCCATCCTGTTTTATTACTTGATTTTGTCTGAGCAAGTAAGCAAGCCTCAGGTTCTGCGGTTTTCCAATCTACAACGTAGATATTCTTCCTCCGTGACCCTGATAACACTGTTTTTCCTGTAGATTTGTCAACAATATCACAGAAACCAGTGTCAAAGATAACTCTATTCAGATTATCACAGAATTGACTGACAAAAAGGAGATTATGTTGAAGTCCTTCAATATATGTTACTCTTGGAACTGAAGCAGTCCCAAAGTTCAGTGTTCCGTATCCCCTTGTATAGCCTTTAGAGTTGTCACCAAACTCAATTCTGGGACCATCTTCTTGTACGTAATTGGTCAGCATGCTCTTTTGATATGTCATGTGTCTCGAGCAGCCACTATCCACAATCCAAGGGTCCTTATGCACCTGCAAAACAGAAACATTTTTAGGTACCCTTTGGTTCAGGTTGGGTCCTTAAGTGTTAGTGGGTGATTTCGGGACCCAGATCTGTCTTGGGACCTTAGAAGTCTGAGACTTCTTTTTCTGAACCTTGTCAGCGTTCTTCTCCATAAGACTTGGAGACACTGACTTTCTGGCAGTTTTGGGTTCAGGAGCTCTCTTCTTCCTGAGTCTTTGTATGCAATGCTTCTCCATAGTACGAACCTTGTCAGCGTTCTTCTCCATAGTACGAACCATATTCTGCTGGATGCTCATACAGTGGTTCGCTGTACTGCTCTGCCCATCTGACCTTCTTGGTTTCCCTTGAATTCGATCGTGGTGTCCTGGGGCTAGAACATTTGATCAGTTGTTTCTTGTTGCTCGGCTGAGGTGCAATCATCTTTTGTTTGTTCTTCGCTTGAGGTGTTGATTCAGCAACTTGAACTTTTCCTCTGACGAACCTATCAGCCAGCATTTTTGAGCTTTTCGATGTTGAAGTGGAAGCTTCATGAGTATAGCCAAGTCCTTCTTTCAGGACTGGTGGCCTTTGATCTCTGAGCATGCTTTCCAACTTCTCTTTAGCTCCTAGGTACTGTTCAGTCATCAGTCCTCACCAGACCTCATCACTTTTCCGAAGTGATTCATAATCCTTTTCGACTTCTGTGAGTTTCTGACTGAGTCGGGCTATTTCATTATCTTTCTCAGAATTGTCCTTGGTCAGAACTGATAGCTGAGTTTCTTGAAGCTGAGACTTAGTCATAAGAGATTTAATCTCTTCCTTGAGTCTCACAACTAGATTCTCTGAATCAGTAGAGACCTGACAATCAGAAGAAAGTCTCTGATTCTCAATCTTTACCTGTTCCAATTCCTGAATAGTTATGTTGAACTCTCTGCTCAGCTGAATCTGCTCCTCTAGTAGATCATCATATGCTTGTACCACGTCTAGAGGTTCATCTGTGACCGAGCATGTGTCGTGTGTGCTATGTGAAGAGGAGGCTATATTAAGTTTCGAGTTTACCTCAGCCTCTTCTCCGGCCATCAGACAATATTCAGCTGTTGATTCAGGATCTGTTTCTCCGACCTCAATGGCGACAAATGTATCTTCGTCTTCAGAAGAGTACATAATTGTATCTTCCTCAATTGAGTCATCGGATATCTCTCCGACGATATAGGTCTGCCTTCTTCGGGCAAATTTCTCGCGTCTGGCCTGTCGTTCTGCTCATTGAGCAGCTGAGAGTTCGGGACAGTCGTACTGATAGTGTCCCTCCTTCTTGTAGTTGTAGCATACAGAGGTTCTGCCACTTTTTCCAGCTGAGTCGTTGGATGGACTAGCAGCAGGTTCCGCGTTCCTACAATCAGTAGATGATTTAGATTCTTCCCTTTTCGATAATCCTTTTTACCTGAGGGAGAATCTCTGTGATATTTCTTCAGCTTCCTGACTCTTTCCTTTTCTCTTTGATATTTGAGAGCCATGAGTGCAAGCTGATCAGTAGCAGGTGTCTCTGAAGACTTAGCATCTGACGCAGCTGCTGTCTTGCTAGAAGAAATAGGGTTGGCTCCAGTTTTGCTGACTGTTGCTTTGTAGGCATGATCTATCTGTGTGTCAGCTGGAGGACTGGAACATCGTTGGGGTAGGCTGTGCTCGAATTCCTCCATCTTTAATTCTTAAAATATAACATTAGGAGTTAGAGCATTTAGATCTGAGCGACGTAAATAAGTAGCAAAAGGAAGCCACTTCAATCGAGGCAATGCTCTCAAGATCTTTGTGTTCATCTCTTTGTTGGTGAACGTCCTCCCTAGCTCGTTGATCATATTGATCTGGTTTGTAAATCTGACGCTAAGCTCGTCAATGGTTTCGTTGGGCTCCATGGCAAAATTGTCAAACTTTTGTAGCTCTAGCTCGAGCTTGTTTTCTTTGATCTGCGGGGTTCCTTGGCTCAGTACAGCCAGGGCATCCCAAAGTTCTTTTGCCGTTTTGCAGTCTTGCACCCTCCCGAGGTGTGAATCGCTGAGCGTAGTCTGGATTGCATTCCGCGCAACTCGATCGAGGTTGTGCAGCTTTTTCTCTTCAGGCGTGAAGGCTGATTTGTCTTTGGCAATTTTAGCACCGGTCTGTGCTCCTACACCTCCCACAGTGGCAAACTGAACACTGTCGATCATGGGAATGATAGGTCATGTTTCTAGGACGTCAGTCATGCTGCCATGCAGCGATGTAAGGAGCGCCTCCATTCTCACGTGCCATACCGTATAGTTCTCCACAGAGAACATCGGCACCATCCGAATACCTGACATATCAGACATTATGGGTGAGAGTATAAGGATGTATGAAGAGATGCTTGTGTAGTGAAAAATGTTTTCAGGATCTGTTCGAGAAGACCAATAGTTTCATAACCGATGATCAGAAGAACACCGTCGCTCTGAAACCAATTGTTGGTCCGGAGACGAGAATCAGGTGTAGAGGGGGGGTGAATACACCAGAGTACAAGTTCTTTTTCTCAAATGCGAAGGACAGCTGAGCTGTAGGTTGCTACTGATGAACAGTACCAAATAGTAACCTTCAGTTCGCGGGTCAGAGAGGGTCAACTACAGAGTCTCTTCTACTGACTTTTGTCAGTATCTGATTCTCAATCGGTGACTAAGTGCGGATAAGTATGTACGGCCCGATAGACTTCGTCTCACTTTAAAAACGTGTTTTTCACAAGTTAAAATAATTTTGGCTAGTGCACTTTTCAAATACATTTTATGCAAAGTATGAGTTTGTAAGATGATTTGTATGCAGTGCAATAAAACAGTAAACAACACAAGCAATTTTTAACGTGGTTCGGATGCGCAAGATCCTACGTCCACGGTCCTACTGAACAGGAGGTCTTGTTGATTAATCTGAGCAAGCCTCAGCAAGGTATCTGTGCACTGGACAGACCCTTCTAAGTTATAGTCCTTAGCGACTTTACAATTCAAACCTAAGTTCGAAGGGGAGGGGATTTTCTCCAACTATGAAGGAGTTCTTACAATAAGAACAGTCACGAAATGTGAACTCCTTCGAAGGTTCTAGGCTATAGATATGAACGATTGAGCTTAGATAGAGAAGAGGGATCTAAAGAAAGAAACTCTAGAGAGAAGAACTAAAAATATTCTGCTAAGCAAGTTCTTCGCTGGATCTTCTTGAAGGTGCTAGAGTGTTTCGAAGGCTTGAGCATGTAATCCCTTTGATATCCCGTGCGTGGAGCTCAGAAATGCTTCTCTATTTATAGTTGTGACCCAGGCATTTGTCCGTTGGAGAGGACGATGCCACGTGTCACAAACGTCCAAGGAAAACGGCCATATGTTCGAATTGTTGCATCAGAGTTGTTGGTTATTGTGCATGAGAGCAGCTTTAGTAGGTCAGAGCAGATAGAGCTTAGACGGCTTCTCATTGGTCGAGGTTTGTGGTAGGTTGACTCTCACTTATCCTCGTATGATCTTCTGCTGACTTTCGAATGAAAGACTCGGGTCGTTTCCTGTCGGACACAGTAGACCTGTTAGGATCTCTGTCTTCTTCGTCTAAGTCTGTTGATGAGATGTCTTCTACTGAGCGGAATCATCTGATAACTCTTGAAGGTACTGAGCTCGAATACTGTGTTCTCTTACTGATGTATGTCACCTGATGAGATGTCTTCTACTGAGCGAGGTCAGCTGATGACCAGAGAATATAAGCTCTTACACTGATGACGTGGGGTTCTGGAAAGTAACTTCCTACTGAAGATCAATCCAACATTTACCCCGTACAGGATTTAGATAAAAATGATAATGAATAATATAATCCGTCTAGCCTATTACATCATCTAGTCCTATCGACACTACACAATGGATACAAGACGATTTTGGGATCTTCAATTCCCTAGTAATGAAACACTATGATTTCCCCCATTACCGAAAATTAGATAAGTCCTATTACACGAACTACTGATAAAATAATACTAAGTATTCTCTAAGTGGTTGTTAAGACAAACCACTGACTCATAACCCAACAGAACATAAATTCATACTCCCTTCGTTCCAACCGACTTGTCTTCTTTAGTTTCAGCACGTATATTTTGGTGAGTGGGTAGTTGTGTGTAGATAAGTGGGTGATTGTGTGTAGAAAGTTGGATCCCAAAAAAAAAAAAGTGGGAGTTTGTGTAGTAATTATTTTGCCTTTTAGGTAATAAGACAAGTCGGGGGGAGACAGCCCTAAAAGGAATACAAGACAAGTCGGGCAGTCGGATGAAATATTATTTTTGTAAAGTTTTAAAGAGACTTATCAAGAATTATTTAAAAAGTAGCATTCATATCCTTATACATGGGTCTTAATCTAATACGTTAATGTTAATTTAAACTGCAATTCATAACCAACAAGACATTGCCACTTTTTTACAATAACGAAGTCTATTTGAATATGAACTACATTTTGGACTTAAATATATGAATTACAAGACAAGACAAATTATAATTCTCGCAAGTGCACGACTCGGTGTAATATCTAATCTAGCAACTCTCGAGGCCGATCTCACAAGGACTCAGTAGAGTTCAAATTATCCTAATTATTTCATTATTTACTTAGTCCTAAACTGGGTTTGGTTTATTCTAAACTATAAAATTAAAATAGTAAGAAAGTAAATTAAAGTAAAGCAAAGCAAACTGGGTAATGGTTGTGGTTTCAAGATTTGATGAAGAATACGGAGGTTTAACAATCACTATGTCTAAGATGATCAATTCATTCCCATTCTCTAGACAACATTTATGAATTTCTTTTGTTGGTTCATCCACTAAGGCTCTAAGGATTCCGTATGATGGCGGAAGATCTCTAACTTTTAATCCTAAGGGACAATCAACTGATCATATCATGAACCTAAGGATCGTATCATGCTCAAGGATTTAAGGAACCATCTAAACTATCCCAAACCAATGGTGACAATCTAGACACTTAATTATAGGTCTAAATAAATAACCGGGTATGATTCGTTGTATTACCTATTACATATATTCTCTACAATTATCTAAGATGATGGTCAGTCACATTAAAGAATCATAGAGAAATCGAAAGCAAGCTCAACAATTAAGAAACAAAACAATTAAGAAACAAAATAATTCATTGAAAAACTAGGGTTTGAATCAATTCATCAAAACAATAGATTCTGCTAAACCCCCACACAAGGGGATTTAACCACTCATATTCGTAAGAAAACAATCACAAGATATGTAAAAAGAATCTATAGAATTTAAGTATCAAAAACCCTTGTTGGGTTATGAGTTAGTGGTTTGTCTTAACAACCACTTAGAGGATACTTAATATTATTTTATCAGTAGTTCTTGTAATATGACTTATCTGTTTATCGGTAATGGCGGAAATCATAGTGTTTCATTACTATGGAATTGAAGATCCCAAAACCGTCTTGTATTCTTTGTGTAGTGTCAATAGGACTAGATGATGTAATAGGCTAGACGGATTATATTTTTCATTATCGTTTTTGTCTAAGTCCTGTACGGGGTTAAATGATCTTCAGTAGGAAGTTACTTTCCAGAACCCCATGTCATCAGTGTAAGAGCTTGTGTTCTCAAGTCATCAGCTGATCTCGCTCAGTAGAAGACATCTCATCAGCTGACATTCATCAGTAGAAGAACACTGTATTCAAGCTCAGTACCTTCAAGAGTCATCAGCTGATTCCACTCAGTAGAAGTGTTGTTATCAGCAGACTCAGATGAAGAAGACAGAGATCTTATCAGGTCTACTGTATCCAACAGGAAACAACCCCAGTCTAACATCATTTGAAAGTCAGCAGAAGATCATACGAGGATGAGTGAGAGTCAACTCCGATGAAGACCGATGTCTGACAAGTCTCACCTACCACAAACCTCGACCAATGGGAAGCAGTCTAAACTCTACCTACTCTGACCAACTAAAGTCGCTCTCATGCACAGTAATCAACAACTCTGCTGCAACATTTCGAACTTATGACCGTTTTCCTTGGATGTTTGTGACACGTGGCATCGTCCTCTCCAACGGACAAATGCTTGGGTCACAACTATAAATAGAGAAGCATTTCTGAGCTCCACGTACGGGATATCAAAGGGACTACACGCTCAAGTTTTCGAAACACTCTAGTGCCTTTCACGAAGATCCAGCGAAGAACTTGCTTATTAGAATATTTTTTTAGTTCTTCTCTCTAGAGTTATTTCTTTAGATCCCTCTTCTCTATCTAAGCTCAATCGTTCATATCCATAGCTTAGAACCTTCAAAGGAGTTCACATTTTGTGAGTGTTCTTATTGTAAGAACTCCTTCATAGTTGGAGAAAATCCCCTCCCCTTCAAACTTAGGTTTGGATTGTAAGGTCGCTAAGGACTATAACTTAGAAGGGTATGACCAGTGCACAGATACATTGCTGAGGCTTGCTCAGATTAATCAACAAGACCTCCTGTTCAGCAGGACCGTGGACGTAGGATCTTGCGTATCCGAACCACGTTAAAAATTGCTTGTGTCATTTATTGTTTTATTGCACTGCATACAAATCATCTTACAAACTCATACTTTGCATAAAACGTATTTGAAAAGTGCACTAGCCAAAATAATTTGGTTTACGAAAAACACGTTTTCAACTAAGACGAAGTCTTTGGGCCCTACACACTTATCCGCACTAAGTCTCCGACTGAGAATCAAATACTGACAAAAGTCAGTAGGAGAGACTCAGTAGCTGACTCACTCTGACCCGTAATCAAAAGGTTACTATTTGGCATTGTTCATCAGTCGCAACCTACAGCTCTGCTGTCCTTCGCGTTTGAGGAAAAGGACTTGTACTCAGGTGTATTCACCCCCTCCCCCCCCCCCCATCTACACCTGACACTCGTCTCCGGACCAACAATTGGTATCAGAGCTACGGTGTTCTTCTGATCATCGGCTCTGAAACTCTGGTCTACTCGAACAGATCCTGAAAATGTTTTTCACTGCACAAGCATCTCTTCATACATCCTTATACGCTCACCCATAATGTCTGATATGTCAGGTATTCGGATGGTACCGATGTTCTCTGTGGAGAACTACACGGCTGAAGTGGCTTCCTTTTGCTACTTACTTACGCCGCTCAGATCTTAATACTCTAACTCCTGATGTTATATTTTCATAATTAAAGACGGAGGAATTCGAGCACAGCCTACCCCAACGATGTTCCAGTGCTCCAGCTGACACACAGATAGATCATGCCTACAAAGCAACAGTCAGCAAAACTGGAGTCAATCCCATTTCTTCCAGCAAGACAGTAGCTACGACAGATGCTAAGTCTTCCGAGACACCTGCTACTGATCAGCTTGCACTCATGGCTCTCAAATATCAAAGAGAAATAGAAAGAGTCAGGAAGCTGAAGAAATACCACAGAGATTCTCCCTCAGGTAAAAAGGATTATCGAAAAAGGGAAGAATCTAAACCATCTACTGATTGCTGGAACGCAGAACCTGCTGCTAGTCCATCCAACGACTCAGCTGGAAAAGGCAGCAGAACTTCTGTATGCTACAATTACAAGAAGGAGGGACATTATCAGTATGATTGTCCCGAACTCTCAGTTGCTAAACGAGCAGAACGGTAGGCCAGATGTAAAAAATTTGCCCGAAGAAGGCAGGCCTATATTGCCGGAGAGATATCCGATGACTCAATCATGGAAGATACATTTATGTATTCTTCTGAAGACGAAGCTGCATTTGTCGCCATTGAGATCGGAGAAACATATCCTGAATCAACAGTTGAATATTGTCTGATGGCTAGAGAAGAGGCTGAGGTAAACTCGAAACTTAATATAACTTCCTCTTCACATAGCACACATGACACATGCTCGGTCACAGATGAAATTCTAGATGTGGTACAAGCATATGATGATCTACTAGAGGAGCAGATTCAACTGAGCAGAGAGTTCAGCAGAACTATTCAGGAATTGGAACAGGTAAAGGCTGAGAATCAGAGACTTTCTTCTAATTGTCAGGTCTCTAGTGATTCAGAGAATCTGGTCGCGAGACTCAAGGAAGAGATTGAATTTCTTATGACTAAGTCTCAGCTTCAAGAAACTCAGTTATCAGTTCTGACCAAGGACAATTCTGAGAAAGATACTGAGATAGCCCGACTCAGTCAGAAACTCGCAGAAGTAGAAAAGGATTATGAATCACTTCGGAAAAGTGATGAGGTCTGGCGAGGACTGATGACTGAACATTACCTAGGAGCTAAAGACAAGTTGGAAAGCATGCTCAGAACTCAAAGGCCACTAGCCATGAAAGAAGGACTTGGCTACACTCATGAAGCTTCCACTTCAACATCGAAAAGCTTAGAAATGCTGGTTGATAGGTTCGTCGGAGGAAAAGTTCAGATTGCTGAATCAACACCTCAGGAGAAGAACAAACAGAAGATGATTGCACCTCAGCCGAGCAACAATAAACAACTGATCAAATGTTCTAGCCCCAGGACACCACGATCGAACTCAGGGGGAACCAAGAAGGTCAGATGTGCAGAACAGTACGGCGAGCCACTATTTCAGCATCCAGCACAGTATGGTTCGTACTATTATGAGCCCAGGGTCAGGAGGAGCACAAAGACTCAGAAGAAGGAAGCTCCTAAACCCAAAACTACCAGGAAGTCAGTATCTCCAAGTCTTGTGGAGAAAAAGACTGACAAGGTTCAGAAAAAGAAGTCTCGGACTCCTAAGGTCCCGAGACAGATCTGGGTCGCGAAATCACCAACTAACACTTAAGGACCCAAACTGAACCAAACGGTACCTAAAACTGTTTCTATTTTGCAGGTGCATAAGGACCCTTGGATTGTGGACAGCGGTTGCTCGAGACATATGACATATCAATAGAGCCTGCTGACCAATTACGTACAAGAAGATGGTCCCAGAATTGAGTTTGGTGACAATTCTAAAGGCTATACAAGGGGATATGGAACACTGAACATTGAGACTGCTTCAGTTCCAAGAGTAACATATGTTGAAGGACTTCAACATAATCTCCTTTCTGTCAGTCAATTCTGTGATAATCTGAAAAGAGTTATCTTTGACGCTGGTTTCTGTGATGTTGTTGACAAATCTACAGGGAAAACAGTGTTATCAGGTTCGCGGAAGAAGAATATCTACGTTGCAAATTGGAAAACCGCAGAACCTGAGGCTTGCTTACTTGCTCAGATGAAATCAAGTAGTAAAACAGGATGGCTGTGGCACAAGAGACTCAGTCACCTGAATTTCAAGACTATGAACAAGCTAGCCAAGAACTCTCAAGTCAGAGGACTGCCCAATGAAGCTTTTATCAGAGACAGAAATTGTGAAGCGTGCTTGAAGGGAAAGCAGACAAAGAAAAATAGTCCACCTATTCCGTCACCTTCCACTGATGGAATCCTTCAACTGCTACACATGGACTTGTTTGGGCCAGTTTCTCCAGTGACTATAAGAGGCAAGAAGTATGCCCTCGTCGTTATTGACGACTACTCAAGATATACCTGGGTTATCTTCATAGCCAACAAATCTGATGTCAAGACTGAGTTACCTAAGCTGCTGAAGAAACTCAGTGTGGAGAAAGACATCAAGGTACAAAGAATTCACTCAGACCGAGGAACATAATTTCTCAACTCAGTAGTAAAAGAGTACTGCGATAAAGAGGGAATCAAGCACGAGACATCAGCAGCTCGCACCCCTCAGCAGAACGGACTTGCCGAACGAAAGAACAGAACACTCAAAGAAGCAGCAAGAACGCTCCTAGCAGACTCTGGACTACCCTCAAAGTTCTGGGCTGATGCTACTGACACCGCTTGTTATACTCAGAATCGCTCACGGCTTACACAGCAACACATGAAGACACCTTACGAACTGTGGAAATGGAGAATTCCTTCTATTTCTCATTTCCATATCTTCGGGTGTCCTTATTTTATTCACAATAATGAGAAAGATCAGTTGAAGGTCTTTGATAGCAAATCTGATCAAGGAGTATTCTTAGGATACTCTCAAGTCAGTAAAGCCTTCAGTGTCTTTAACTATCGGACTCTTTGCGTGGAGGAAAGCCCTCATGTTGTCTTTGATGAGTTTGTTACTGTGAACAGGAAATCGAAAAAGACAAATACTGAAGATGTCAGCAGCTAACTACAGGATCTCGCACTGAACGATAAAGCCGAAAAGATCCAGTATTGTTGGGATGATAAGTCAGACGATGAGGAAATCCAGACCCATCCCGCAAGCACTGTAGCTGACCTGGTTGATTCTACTAAACAGAATCAACACCAGGTAACAACGGTCGATGAGGAAGCCCCAGTGGTAACTGAGACCTCTACTGAGAATATAAACTCAGGGGGAACGACAGATGTTCCTGAGCTAAATGCCCCTGAACCTGGAAACTCAGTAGATCCTAACCTTCTTACTGAATTGCTTCAGTCACAGAATAGCACTACTGAAATGCCTAACACTCCTGTTGACTGTGCAGAAGTAATCTCAGAAGAAGAAGCAAAACTTAGACATTCATGGTTTGACGCTCACTCTTCTGATCTTTTCATAGGAGATCCATCAGCAACAATAAGGACGAGATCCAGATTAAGCCAAGGAGAAAGTTCGCTCTACTCCTGTTTCTTGTCCAGTGAAGAACCTCAGACGATAGAGGATGCTCTTAACGATGCTGACTGGATCATTGCCATGCAAGAAGAGCGAACCAGTTCGTTCGAAATGAAGTTTGAGAACTTGTTGACAGACCTAGACATCAGCACGTGATCGGCACTAAGTGGGTCTTCAAAAACAAGCGAGATGAAAACAACGTCATTGTCAGAAACAAGGCTCGACTTGTTGCTAAGGGATACTTTCAAGCAGAAGGAATAGACCTTGATGAAACATTCGCCCCAGTGGCCAGATTAGAAGCTATTCGTCTGTTCCTAGCCTATGCAACGCATCAAAAATTTAAAGTATATCAAATGGATGTAAAGTCAACGTTTCTGAACGGCGTACTGAAGGAAGAAGTCTATGTGGAACAACCGCCCGGCTTTCAGCAGGGATATCAGGTGTACAGACTTCAGAAAGCTCTGTATGGGTTAAAACAAGCACTCGGGGCTTGGTACGATACCCTATCAGACTTTCTGCTTCAGAAAGGTTTTCAGAAGGGGACAGTAGATCGCACCCTGTTCAACATCAAGTCAGGAGATAACATCCTACTGGTGCAAATCTACGTGGACGATATCATTTTTGGTTGCAGGAACGTGACTATATGTTAACAATTCGAGAAAATGATGAAGGAGAAGTTCGAGATGTCCATGATGGGGGAGATGAACTATTTCCTTGGATTCTGTTGGGTGATGATTCTATCCTCAGCACTGTAATACTTAGTGGGAAATGATTCTATCTTTCGTGATCGATACGCGCCGCAGGCTTATGCTCTGAGTGAATCTATGAAGATTTGAAGATCTCAAAACCCTATCTTGATTGGTGAACCATTTCGTTGTAATTGTTTTTGTCTCTGAGGGTTCAGACTCAGTAGACACTCTGCTCTGGTTCAGGGCGAGGTAGATTATCAGCCTCAGCACCAGATGTAGAAGACTCAGTAGATACTGGACTCAGCAGGAGCAAGATATCGAATAGAGTCGTAGAACCGAACTCGGCAGGAGTAGTTCATCTGTACTCGTAGCTGATCTTCGCAAAGCCATCTCAAAGATATTTGCTACCGAATCGAAGATCGACTCAAGAACGGCCGAGGCGTCTTCCGAACCGTCGATCTTTTGAATGACAATCAGCATAGTCAAATACGAGGAAGAGAGAAGTCAACTTCAGTATGCCTCGAAGTTTGTTCTGTCTCAACTGCTTTGTAAACCTCGACGAATGACAAGTAGACACCTGTCCTTTACCTACTAAAGCTGCAAGTCAACAACCTTCCAGAAAAGGAGGGAAAGGACACTGCCACCATATTTCAAAAAAAGCCGTTAGCTACCAAAAGAGTGAGATAAAGGGATCATCGTCTCCAACGGATCTTTCCTAATCTCTTCTCTATAAATAGAGGGATGTTTCAAGATTTGAAGCTCACAACAAAAAAACACGAGAACGCATACAAGTAAGAGAACGAACACACGAGCATTCAAATGAGCAAAACCGAAAAGCCCTAAGTCTTCCGCAAGAACTCGAAGAACACTTCTCCGGCGAAAGACTACAATCTAGCTTTTAGGGAACCAAGCTGAATCGATATACAAAGCCTCTAGTATCCAAACGACGTTACACGAACTTAAAGCTTAACTCAGCTTTTTGTCGTTCTAGAAGCAACACTCTCGTTCCCTATCCCTCTAACCCTAAGCTCAACCGATTATATCCATAGCTTAGACGAAGGAGTTCATCCTTGAACCTGATCCTTATTGTAAAAGGACTCCTTCATAGTTGGAGAGTTAGTCAAACGCTTCAGTTTGATACCTTTGTAAACTGAGACTTGCTCAGTATAAATTTCAAGACGCGGCTTTGTCCTGTGTACAAGCTGACTGAGACTAACTCAATATAATAAATAGCCTCCTGATCTTTCGGGACAGTAGACGTAGGATCCTGTGTATCCGAGCCACTTTAAAAATCTCTGTGTCTCTCGCTTGTTCTCTTATTTACTGTTGCATTGATTTTAACTGTTCATTCTAAAAATTATCCTTTAAAATCATTCAACTAAGTTTCAGCAATCTTAACTGCTTATTCTTCTGAACTGAAACTGTTTTGATAAAACGTTTTCCTCTCAACTGTTTTGGGCCTACACATTTCCGCACCACTGAACTCCAACTGAAGATACTGATCGACTCGCCGGTTAGCGTGTCTCGGTAGAGTTAGTATCTCTTTGCCTAACACGATTCGGAAATGTATGCAGTCCGCCGAATTCATTCAAGATCGACACCATCCTGAATAGGACTGTTTGTGTTTCAAGTTGAGAAATCGATTTCAGGTGTATTCACCCCCCCCCCCTCTACACCTGAACGTGCTCTCGGGACCAATAATTGATATCAGAGCAGGAGTTCTATAAGGTTCTTGTTATCTTGAAACTACTCTACTTGAACGGATCCAGAAAAACGTTTTTACTGCATATCATTCTACACTCATATCATTATTCATCATGACTGATATGTCAGGTATAAGGATGGTACCCATGTTCTCAGTAGAGAACTATGGTGTATGGCGGGTCAGAATGGAGGCTCATCTGACCTCCCTTCACGATAGCATGACCGAAGTACTTGAGGAAGGACCTATTGTTCCTATGATAGATAGTGTCGTAACTCAGGATCAAACAGCTGGAGGAGGAATGGTGACCGGAAGGAAGATTCCCAAGGACAGAAGTCTCTTCACCCCTGAGGAGAAGAAACTTCATAACTTAGATCGAGTCGCCAGGAATGCCATACTAACCACCTTAAGTGATTCTTATCTCGGCAGGGTTCAGGAATGCAAGACAGCTAAGGAACTCTGGGATGCTCTAGCGCTACTGAGTCGGCGGACTCAGAAGATCAAAGCCAACAAACTTGCCCTGGAACTCCAAAAGCTGGAGAGTTTGTCTCTCATGCCCGGAGACACCATAGAAGATCTCAGCGTCAGATTCACGAATCTGGTGAACTCCATCAACGGGCTAGGAAAGACATTCTCCAACCGAGAAATGAATTTCAAAATACTGAGGGCACTGCCAGACGGTCATTGGACTCATTTTGCTACATTATTACGACATTATGACTTAGATATTGTTACTCCTGACTATATCTTTTCAGAACTTCAAGTAGAGGAATTCGAGTTTGACAAACCTCAACGAAAGCAGCGAGTTGAAGCTGACACCAAAATTGACCATGCCTTCAAAGCATCAGTCAACACAGACCTCTCCTGCGTCGAGTAAGACTGAACCTTAACTCAACGACATACAAGAAGGAAGTCTCACTCAGAAGTACGCACTGCTTGCCGTAAAATATCAGAAAGAAAAGGAGCGGCGTAGAAAAGTCACTAAAGCCTATCGAGAATCGAAAGGTAAGTCTGAATACACGCCTAAACGCACTCCTGACTCGCATACTTCTGAATGCAGAAAGAGGGATGACTCAGCTCCATCAAAAGACAGCGAAAGCAAAGAAGAAAGAGTCATTGCCTGCTACAACTGCAAGAAGCCAGGACACAATCAGTATGACTGTCCTGAGCTTAGTAGTGCAGCACGAAAAGCAAGGAGAGAGAAATTTGCCAAGAAGAGACAAGCATACATAGCTGGTGAACTCTCAGACGACTCAGAAGAAGTCAACTCCTTCATGGATTCATCCGATGATGAAGCAGCTTTCATGGCCCTAGAGCTTGAAGCTGAAGAAACTGCTGAAAAGTGTCTAATGGCAGGAGAAGGGGATGAGGTAAACTCTCTTGAACTATTTAACTCTCCTTCACACTGCACACATGACACTGTTTCAGGAGCAGACGAGAATCTGGACGTCAGTACAACATATGAAGAACTTCTAGACGAACAGATTCAGATGAGTCTGCAGCTCAGTAAGACTCTTCAGGAGTTGGATACCCTGAAAGTGGAGAATCATAGACTTTCTTAGGAGAGTCAGGTTGCTACTGATTCTGAAGGACTTGTGTTGAGACTCAGGGAGGAGATAAACTCTCTGATGGCCAAGTCTCAGCATCAAGAAGATCAGATCTCAGTTCTGACCAAGGACTTAACTCAGAAAGATACTGAACTGAGTCTACTGAAGCAACAACTATCAGGACTTCAGACCGAGCACGACACACTGAAGAAAAGTGATGATGTCTGGAGGAACCTGATGACTGAGCGGTACATGGGCGCTGAAAAGAAGCTGGAGGCTATGCTAGCAAGCAACAAGCCCAAGCACTGCAAGGAAGGACTTGGTTTCAGCCAGGGTGCTTCCTCATCTGCCCCCGTACACTCAGAAGTGCGACTTGCTAATAGGTTTGTTCGAGGGGAGACAATCAATGCAAACATACTGAACCCTCTAGCCAAGAACAAACAAAAGATGAAGGCACCTCATCCTACACATCAGCATTCTGGCCAAAAGATCAGCACCAAAACACCCCAGTTCAGTCAAGGGGGAACCAGCAAGCCAAAGTGGGCTGATCAGTATGGACCTCCTCAGCTGACACATCCTGCTCAGTATGGGTCATACTATTATGATCCTATAGTCAGAAAAGGATCCAAGAGTCAGAAGAAGAAGAAAATCGCACAAAAGGCAAAGGTCAGCAGTCCACCAACTCAGAAGATCCGGACTCCTGAATCAAAAAAGCCTAAGAAGTCAGTATCGACCAGTCCAGTGGTCAAATACTTTGACTCAAGTGGAAAGAAGTAGTCTGAGACCACCAGGGTCGTAAGACAAATATGGGTTACTAAAACTAACATCTAAGGACCCAAAATCAAAATAAAGGGTACCTGAATATAATTTTGTTTTGCTGGTGCACAAAGACCCATGGTATGTGGACAGCGGATGCTCACGACACATGACATATCAAAAGAGTCTGCTGAAGAATTATATCCCTGAAGAAGGACCCAGATTGAGTTTGGAGACAATGTTAAAGGCTACACAAGAGGATTTGGAACACTCAGCATTGGAACTGCCAAAGTTCCAAGAGTATCATATGTTGAAGGACTTCAGCACAACCTTCTCTCTGTTAGTCAATTTTTTGATAACTCGAATAGAGTGATATTTGACGCTGGTTTATGTGATGTCATTGATAAATCCACAGGGAAAACAGTGTTATCAGGTTCGTGCAAGAACAATATCTATGTAGCTGACTGGAACTCAGCTGAACCTGAAGCTTGTTTGTTAGCGAAGAACGACAACCGAACGGGGTGGCTGTGGCACAGGAGACTCAGCCATCTCAACTTCAAGACGCTCAACAAACTAGCAAGAAACACTCTAGCAAGAGGACTGCCGAATGAAGTATTCAACAAAGACACTCAGTGTGAAGCATGTCTGAAGGGAAAGCAAACAAGGAATCAAAATCCACCTGTTCCATCTCCTTCCACTGATGGAATCCTTCAGCTGCTACATATGGATTGTTCGGTCCAGTCTCTCCAGTGACGATCAGAGGCAAGAAATATGCTTTAATGGTCATCGATGACTACTCGCGCTATACTTGGGTCATATTCATTGCCAACAAGTCTGACGTCAAAACAGAGTTACCAAGGCTTCTAAAAAGGCTCAGTGTCGAGAAGAACACCAAAATTGTCGAAATCCATTCTGACAGAGTTCCTTAATTCTATGATGGAGGAGTTCTGCAAAGCAGAAGGAATAGAGCATGAGACATCGGCTGCTCGCACACCTCAGCAAAATGGAGTTGTTGAACGAAAGAACAGAACTCTCAAAGAAGCAGCTAGAACTCTACTCGCAGACTCAGGACTCCCAGCCAAATTCTGGACAAAAGCCACTGATACTGCTTGTTACACTCAGAACCGATCTCTACTGACAAAGCAACATAAGAGAACACCATATGAACTATGGAACGGCAGGAAACCTTCTCTATCCTATTTCCATATTTTTGGGTGCTCGTGCTTTATCCACAATAATGGGAAAGATCAGCTGAAAACTTTTGATAGCAAGTCAGATCAGGGAGTATTCTTAGGATACTCTCGGATCAGCAAAGCTTTCAGAGTATTCAACTATCGAACCCTTTGCGTGGAGGAAAGCCCTCATGTTGTTTTTAATGAGTTTGCTACTGAAGACAGGAGCAATAACTCTAATTCTGAATCTGATGACATCAGTAAGTAGCTATAGGATCTAAGCCTAAAAGACAAAGTCGAAAAGATCCAGCTTTGTTGGGATGATGATTCAGATGAGGAAACTGAAGACAAGTCTACTGAATCTCAACCAATAGTAAATGTAGCTGAGCCGATTGATTCTCCTGAACAGAATCAATCCCAGGTAACTCAGGTCGATGAAGAAACCCCAGAGGTAACTGAGACCACTACTGAGAATAACAACTCAGGGGGAACATCTATTAATGTTCCTGAGCTGAATGCCCTTAAACCTGGTGACTCAGTAGATCACACTCTCATTACTGAAATGCTTCAATCTCAGAATAGTACAACTGAAATGCCTAACTCGCCTACTATCTGTGTTGAACAAATTTCAGATGAAGAACTGAAACATCGTAGATCGTGGCTGGACGCTCACACTGCTGATCTGATTATTGGAGATCCCTCAGCAAGAGTAAAGACAAGATCCAGATTCTGTCAAGGAGAAAGCGCCTTATATTCCTGCTTCTTGTCTACTGATGAACCTCAGACGATTGAGAATGCACTGAAAGATGCTGACTGGATCATAGCTATGCAGGAGGAGCTGAATCAGTTCACGAGAAACGACGTTTGGGAGCTTGTTGATAGACCCCAGCATCAACATGTTATTGGAACAAAATGGGTCTTCAAGAACAAGCAAGATGAAAGCAACGTCATAGTAAGGAACAAATCAAGACTTGTGGCAAAAGGCTACTGTCAAGCTGAGGGAATAGATTTCGATGAGACTTTCGCTCCAGTTGCAAGATTGGAGGCAATTAGACTATTCCTGGCCTACGCGACACATCAAAGATTCAGAGTCTATCAAATGGATGTGAAGTTTGCATTCCTGAACGGCGTACTGAAAGAAGAAGTCTACGTGGAACAACCGCCTGGCTTTCAGCATGGACATCAGGTTTATAGACTCAGAAAGGCTCTGTATGGGTTAAAACAAGCACCAGGGCTTGGTACGATACCCTATTTAAGTTTCTTCTTCAGAAAGGTTTTCAGAAAGGCACAATAGACCGCACTCTATTCAGCATTCGACTGGAAGACGATCTACTACTTGTGCAGATCTATGTAGATGACATTATATTTGGATCTAAGAATGTCATCATGTGCCAACAATTTGAAAAGATAATGAAGGACAAATTCGAGATGTCAATGATGGGAGAAATGAACTACTTCCTCGGTTTTCAAGTCAAACAATCTGAAAAAGGGACGTTCATTAATCAAGGCAAATACACTCGAGACCTCATCAAAAGATTCGGTTGCACATCCGGCAAACCTATCAAGATCCCAATGAACACAAACATGAAAATTGATCTTGATAAGGAGGGAGTATCAGTAGACCAAACTGAATTTCGTGCTATAATTGGTTCTTTATTATATTTAACAGCTACTCGTCCTGACATAACTTATGATGTAGGTGTCTGTGCTCGATTTCAGGCAAATCCAAAGCAGAGTCACATGGACTCAGCAAAGAAGATTCTCCGCTATCTCAGAGGAACACCTGACATGGGTTTATGGTATCCAGCTGATGATAATATAGAACTAACTGGTTACTCTGATGCTGACTATGCAGGGTGTAGAATTGACCGAAAGTCAACTTCAGGAACGTGTCAGTTCCTTGGCAGTAAGCTGATCTCATGGTCTTCAAAGAAACAGCACCCAGTAGCCACGTCAACTACTGAAGCTGAATACATGGCTGCCGGAAGTTGCTGAGCCCAAATCCTTTGGGCCGAGACAAAGGCTACGAGACTATGACGTCATTCAGAATGAAGTGCCAATCTTCTGCGACAGTACCAGTGCCATTGCAATCACTCAGAACCCTGTACTTCACACAAGATGCAAGCACGTGGACATCAAATATCACTTCATTCGTGACCATGTCGAAAAGAAGGATATCAGGATGGAAAAGATCCATACTGACCATCAAAGGGCGATATACTTGACCAAGCCTCTAGCCGAATCCGTATTCGAGAACTTTCGTAGAGCTAGGTCTGCTGGACCCTACCGACTCCGGGCCAAGAAGAGGTTTCAGGAGAGGAGCATTCAAGAAGGGGGGAATGTTCACTCTCGCATCGAGTAAATTCGTACGTAGAGACTCAAGCAACCATCTACACGAGGTATCGCTGACTACGATGTTCGGTACCGACGAGTTTGCGTATCTCTACTCGTAGTAACTAATAGAACTGTAATATGCATTTATTGCTCAGAATCAGCATCGTATTTAATATCTCAAGGATTGTCATTTAATATTAACGACTTACATTTAATGCACGACATTCCATGCATAAGTATGCTGAACTCTGCCACGCATTTAATGCATGTCGTATCATAGTTACTACTTAGGCAAGTTACAACTGGCTTTTGACTTAGGCGGCTTTGTGATCATTATACTATTTAATCTTGACCATTCATCTCTTAAAGCAAGTTTAAACTCGGCCATTGATCGATAACTGTTCATCTTCACGTAGATATATATTTTCGATCATATCTTAGAAACCGCCATTAGCATACTTTACTCCGAAAAATCTGAGATCTTCCTAGCAAACCCTACTTGCATATTTCTTAAATGCTCAGTTTTTCATTGGTATGATTATTAGATCTGTCACGATAACCTTCTTTTTCAGCATCGGTATACTAACTGTTTTATCAAACTCGATACTGATAAATTCTTCTTGTGACAGATATAATGGCGAGTTCAAACGTCTCAGTAACCGCTCCCTCAAACATGAAGGAGATTCTTGAAAAAGACCGTGTCTGGTGCGAACCAGTCATGGAGTTCGGTGCGTGTGATCTGGACTACATGGAAGAGATCTTCGACGCTCTTCGGGCATCTGGACTGGAGGGATTTCTCTCCAAGAAGCCGACGTTCTTTCTTCCCAGACAAGTTGCTGAGATCTACCTAAACTCCGACTCAGTAGCTGGCGACGTCATTGGGAGATTCACTGTCCATACAATCGGCGAAGCTGCTTTGCAGATAAAGCAGATGTTAGTTAAAGAAGCTCTGAGGATAAGCTTCAACCTACCGTCTGAAGGTGTCAGCACCGTTGGGTACAACGATGATATGGTGGACGACTACCAATCGATATTCTGCGGGAAGCCCACTGCGTTCAGAGCTGCCTTCCCTAAGAATGTAATGCTGCCTCAGTACCGCGCTCAGGCATATATTGTTACACAACTGCTGACGAGCCAAGCTGGCTCATTCGATCAAGTCTCGAGGCCCAAGATACAGCTGATGATGGCAATTTATGACCAAGTCAAGATCAACTGGACTGAATTCTTTCTCCGTGAATTCATGGTCCAGGCTGCGAAATTTGACAAAGCCTCCTACAGACTGAGCGCGAAAGGCAAGCTTCTGTATGGTCTGAAGTTGTCAGTAATGATTGAGGACTTCTGCGGAGATGACCAAATCACGTACAACGACAAGGCTTATTTTAACGTGAAGTAGGTCAGGTTCCATAACAGGGCAGCAGCCCTTCAGCAGATAGGGACAGGGCCCTCAGCTCAGCAGACGACGCCTCAGAAAACCACGCCAACTAAGAAGCGGTCTCCTCAAGGCAAAATTCCTAAGGCACCAGCGAAGCGACTGAGGAAATCTATTCCCGTCGTGCCTACTGAAAAAGAGGCAGTACCGGAGGCCACTGCTGAAGTCCCAGAGGCCACTGCTGAACAGACTCGATAGCCAATGCAGTTGGTTGATGAGTCAGAGTCCTCAGAAAAGACTCAGTCAGTGGAGAGGGCCGTCTCCACTGAACAGGCAGTAGAAGTGGACCAAGGGGTTCCAACCGAGGCGTCCCGCAGTGGTGACACGAAACCCGGGACGGCCCCCCTTGACGTTCCACCACTCAGCAGTCTGCCTTCTGCTGAGAAATAGACGTCTCCGATAGACATTGAAGATTCGGAGACGGCATCTGAACAGGAATCTGTCGGAATTGAAGCTTCAGCTATCCTATCTCAAGCATTCCGGGAGATTACTGAGCATATACCGGAGATTTCTGGCCACCCTGATCTGGTGACTATTGCCAAACAGGCCAGACTCCATATGCTTCTGAGGTTCCAGGAGTGGCCCAATCAGCTACGCCTCATTCTTCACTACACCTGTGAGCAACTGCATGAAGAGGAGCTGATTATAAGGCGGCAGATAGGCTACTCACAGCCTGCTGACCTTGGCACTCTGGAGGACCTAAGGGCAGCAATGCTGGCCCTGCTGAATGACCATCAGCAGGTCGCTGGCTCAGCTCCTTCAGATGGGTCTGACCCTGATGGTCAGGACCCACCCCATGATTCAGGCCCTGAGAAGCCTGATGAGGGAACTTACCAGGACAAGGATACCTCTACTCAGACTGAGCTTCCTCTCACAATCCTTGCTCCTGAGAAGTCGGCGGCTGGTACTTCTGAACAACTCTTGCTTGAATCTAAGTTCGAAGTAGCGCCCAGCCCCAAAGGCCGACGATCCAAGGCAATGGCGAAGGCTCTTAGAAGCCAAGGGACACAGAACCGTGCCCTTGCCAAAGCAGTCCACAAAGTGTGGAAAGAGACTGCCCAAGCCACTAGCGCAGAGATTCGGGGCCGAGGACCTCGGTGACATCATCGCCCGCCCCCGATATCTCCACCATTATATCTGAAGCGCTGGCTAAGCAGAGAACTGAATTCGAGGTTCAGCTAAGACAGATTCAGGAAGGCCAGAATCAACTATTTGACAAATTCAAGGCCACCCAAAACTCTCATACTGAATCTGTCACAACCATATCCCAGGCCCATGAGCTCAGACTCACTCTATCTAGACGGCCTTGGAAGATAAGGTTGAGGCCAAGCTGAACAAGTTCAAGGCCTCAGCTGACCATTCTCACAAATTATACAAGGATGAACTGATTACTGAGAAGAATGAGCTGCACGAGGCGCTCACTAAAATCCACTCCAGACTTAATGAGCTGTCAGCCTCGTACAAAATCCTGAACACCAAGGTACTAGCTCCTAACCCGGTTGGAATTGTTGATGCCAAAAAGGGGGAAAAGAAGTCCCAGACAACTGTACCTAAGTCCCAGGAGGATAAATCTAAGGGGGAAGAGAAAGCTCAAAAGACCAAGGAGCAGGTACTGAAGTCTTCGAAGAAGACAAGGTCGATAGAAGGAGCAAGCTCGGTTCGGACAACCGCTCCTACTGAACCGACCGGTGAGGCCCTGGGTGTCTCAGCTGGAATCTCAGCAGGGACTGGCCCAAGTGGCTCAGGATCCAGGGAACAAGCAACTCAGGCAACCCAAACTCCTCTAGACATAATCAAAGAGGTTGATGAGTATGCTGAGGAGGAGGATTCTGAAGAGGAAGAGGCACTTCTCCCACTTCCAGTTGAAGGAAAAGGTAAGAAGATCTTAAAACTCCCCACCCCTCCCTCCAAGAAAACTAACAGGTATATCAGTAAGGAGGAGGAGGCTCAGATAGCAGCCGATGAAAGGTTGGCTAGGGAGATAGCCGAAGCTGAAGCAGCCAACAAGCCTAAAGCGAAAACTGTAAAAGGAAAGACAAAGGCTCCAGCTCGCGGCGGAAAGAAGTCAACAACGACTAGGTTGCCTCCCAGAAAGCTGATACTTCAAGATGATGATGATAGGGAGCAGCAACAACAGCAGAAGGACACTGAGAAGCAGGGTACGTCCAAAGAAAAATCAAGTACCCCTGCTGACTCAGAAGATCAGTCGCCTCACAAGCCCTCCTACACAACTTCAAAAGAACAGGATGCTGAGATAGAAGCCATCTTTGCTCAGATGGATCGGTACCTGTACAGAGGAGAAGAGGCGAGATAGATTGAAGCTGCCAGAGAGAGAATCCATATGGCAGACTTAGAAGCACTCAGAGTCCGAACTGAACAAGAAGCCAGACTGAGGGTTCCTTCCAAAGCTGACATTCCATACAGATATAGGAAGTTCAGGAAACCAACAGATCTGAAGATACATAGATGGCCAAGGACTGATGAGTGGATGCCAGCTCAGTACACTCAGAGATGGGAGTCACTGAAGATAGAGTTCATCAAGAGGAATTATTTCTGGAGATTCTGGTCAGATAAGGCAAAGGCTGATGCCTATGTTGAATGGATGATGAGGACTGAACCTGACTTGTATGTCTACATGCGAATGCTGTGAAAGAGAATATTGAAGTCCGAGTCCCCGAACCTGTGCTCGCCACCACCAAGAAGACTTGATGATTCTATTCACTATGGTGTGATTGAAAAAGAAGTAAAGGATGCTGCCAGAGCCAGATCTCTCAAAGAAGACGAGCCAGCAGACTTTGGTGAATTTCTGAAGCTGAGGAAGTTTACCTACAGGAAGTATGGACTGCCCCTTCCCGAGACTCAATCGCAAGATTTCAATGATAGGATCGAGCAGTACAAGCGCTCCTAGATCTTAGATTCTTCTTTAACTTTCCTAGCTTAGAAAGAGATGTAATGTACTAAACTTTCTCACATTATATATATATATATATATATATATCTCTTTTGGCTTCGACAATATCTTATTGTCTATATAAGCCATGTTCTGTTTTATACTTAACACTCAGAATCACTGAAGTGATTACTGACTCACACACTCACTGTGTATATTCTTTGTGAGTAGCTGCTGAGATTCTGATAGACTAGTTATTGTGATATAAAGGGAAATTGCTTCCTTGTAATAAGGGAAATTGTTAAGATAGGGATATGCATAGTCTCTATATTCTGACTGCCTGCTCTGCTCCCTTCAGTAGTCTAGAACTTGAAGAACAACTCCGCTGAACCTACTTGTGAAATTGTAAGGAGCTCTGTTTCTGAGTAGTTTAGTGTTAGTTAGCATATATGGTGTTAGGTTTTGGCATCATCAAATAGGGGGTAATTGTTGGGTGATGATTATATCCTCAGCATTTTAATACTTAGTGGGAAATGATTCTATCTTCCGTACTGATACGCGCTCAGTAGGCTTATGCTCTGAGTGAATCTATGAAGATTTGAAGATCCCAAAACCCTATCTTGATTGGTGAACCATTTCGTTGTAATTGTTTTTGTCTCTGAGGCTTCAGACTCAGTAGACACTCTGCTCTGGTTCAGGCGTTCAGTAGATTATCAGCCTCAGCACCAGATGTAGAAGACTCGTGAGATACTTGGACTCAAAGCAGAGCAAGATATGCGAATAGAGTCGGTAGAACTAAACTCAGCAGAGTAGTTCACCGTACTCGAGCCGATCTTCGCAAAGCCATCTCAAAGATATTTGCCATCGAATCGAAGATCGACTCAAGAACGGCCGGCATCTTCTGAACTGTTAGATCTTTTGAATGACAATCAGCATAGTCAAATATGAGGAAGAGAGAAGTCAACTTCAGTATGCCTCGAAGTTTGTTCTGTCTCAACTGCTTTGTAAACCTCGACGAATGACAAGCAGACACCTGTCCTATACCTACTAAAGTTGCAAGTCAACAACCTTCCAGAAAAGGAGGGAAAGGACACTGTCACCATATTTCAAAAAGAGCCGTTAGCTACCAAAAGAGTGAGATAAAGGGATCATCGTCTCCAACGGATCTTTCCTAATATCTTCTCTATAAATAGAGGGATGATTCAAGATTTGAAGCTCACGCATACAAGCAAGAGAACGAACACACGAGCATTCAAACGAGCAATACCGAAAAGCCCTAAGTCTTCCACAAGAACTCGAAGAACACTTCTCCGGCGAAAGACTACAATCTAGCTCTTAGGGAACCAAGCTAAATCGATATACAAAGCCTCTAGTATCCAAACGACGTTACACGAACTTAAAGCTTAACTCAGCTGTTCGTCGTTCTAGAAGCAACACTCTCGTTCCCTATCCCTCTAACCCTAAGCTCAACCGATTATATCCATAGCTTAGACGAAGGAGTTCATCCTTGAACTTGATCCTTATTGTAAAAGGATTCCTTCATAGTTGGAGAGTTAGTCAAACGCTTCAGTTTGATACCTTTGTAAACTGATACTTGCTCAGTATAAATTTCAAGACGCGGCTTTGTCCTGTGTACAAGCTGACTGAGACTAACTCAGTATAATAAATAACCTCCTGATCTTTCGGGACAGTGGACGTAGGATCCTGTGTATCCGAACCACTTTAAAAATCTCTATGTCTCTCGCTTGTTCTCTTATTTACTGTTGCATTGATTTTAACTGTTCATTCTGAAAATTATCCTTTAAAATCTTTCAACTAAGTTTCAGCGATCTTAACTGCTTATTCTTCTGAACTGAAACTGTTTTGATAAAACGTTTTCCTCTCAACTGTTTTGGGCCTACACATTTCCGCACCACTGAACTCCAACTGAAGATACTGAATTCGACTCGGTCGGTTAGCGAGTCTCGCAGAGTCGATATCTCTTTGCCTAACACGATTCGGAACATACTGCAGTGTCTTGAATTCATTCAAGATCGACACCATCCTGAATAGGACTGTTCGTGTTTCAAGTTGAGAAATCGATTTCAGGTGTATTCACCCCCCCCCCCTCTACACCTGAACGTGCTCTCGGGACCACCAGATTCCAAGTGAAGCAATCAACTGAAGGAATATTCATCAACCAGGCTAATTACACTCGAGATCTCCTGAAAAGATTCGGCTGCGACTCAAGCAAGCCAGTCAAGATCCCCATGAACACAAATTTTAAAATCGATCTAGACAAAGAGGGAGCTTATGTTAACTCTACTGATTATAGAGCTATTACTGGTTCTTTATTATATCTAACAGCAAGCAGACCTGACATAACTTATGCTGTAGGTGTATGTGCAAGATTTTAGGCGAATCCCAAGCGAAGTCATTTGGACTCAGCAAAGAAGATTCTGCGATATCTGAAGGGAACACCTGACGCAGGGTTATGGTATCCTGCTGATGATAATCTTATACTAACAAGTTATTCTGATGCTGATTATGCAGGATGCAGGATAGATCGAAAGTCAACTTCTGGAACATGTCAGTTCCTAGGCAGCAAGCTGATCTCATAGTTTTCAAAGAAACAACGTTCAATGGCGACGTCCACTACTGAAGCTGAGTATATGGCTGCTGGAAGTTGTTGTGCCTAGATCCTTTGGCTTCGACAACAACTGCGAGACTATGGAATTACTCAAGATGAAGTGTCCATCTACTGCGACTCCACCAGTGCAATTGCTATAGCTCAGAACCCAGTTCTTCATACGAGATGCAAGTACGTGGACATTCGACACCACTTCATCAGAGACCATGTTGAGAAGAAGGATATCATGATGGAAAAGATCCATACTGACAAACAAAGGGCAGAGATACTGACCAAACCACTAGCTGAGAACAGATTCAGAGAATTATCAGTTGAGCTAGGTCTACTGAATCCCACTGACTCTTGTCAGTAGGAGGAGCCAGTACGACAGGTCAGAAGACTCAGCACTTTGATTCAGTCGGGTGAATCATACAGTACACAGTAAGGGGGAACGTGGTCATCAGCACTACAAAGATCCTCCTGGGTCATTACGGTAACCAGCTGATCGTAAAAGTTCAGCTGAAGAGGTTTGAGGAGTTAAAATACTTAATATTCTCAGAAGCATGCTCGCATTTATTATATCAGTCGTTTGCACTCAGTAGATTAATGAGCATTTATTTCCGGCCATTAAGTTTTTAAGGTTTAAGTTAGTAGAAACCATTTTCATTTAAAAAGCTTAGCCTTTAATGCTGTCTGCAACGCATTTAATGCATGTCTTCTCACCTTACTTTATATGCGCATATCTTACGTGGGTCTAAGTTAGAGGCGGCTAATGTAATCATTCCGTTTATAACATCAGATCACAGCCATCATTAAAAAGCGAGTTTTTATCCCAACCGTGCGATTAAAACCGGTTGATCTTCATATCTTATAAAATCTCTCGCTTTTCCTCTTATCCTATCTATTTTTCGCCATTATCGCACTTAGAGCAATCTTCGAGCATTCAGTTTTCATCTCCTTCAAAAACTCTCTATTTTTCACTCTTGCTCTTTGTCTACGGTAATTTTTTAATCTTCGGCTTAACTCGAATCTAACTTACTCTATTTTCAAGTGCTAACGAGTTTCTTGCAGATATCAATGGCGATTGTTCTGACCTCACCCCACATTGAGGAGATCATCAAGTCCAGGTTTCAATTCGAACCGACGATGGTGCTCCATCAGGCAGACCTTCCATTTCTTGAGCCCGTATTCTCGGCTATTGAAGAGTCTAGCCTTGTGCTTCTAGTGACGAAGCATCCATGCTCGTATCTTCCCCGCCAGGTGGCAGAGTTATATTATAACTGGCGTTCGGTGGAAGATACCGATGGAGAGATGTCGCAGATTGCCTACATGAGGGAAGTGGCCCCTCAGAAGTGGGAATCCAGCCATGCCGATATCAATATACGGGCAGCGCTGAAGTCATCTTTTGACCTCCCTGCTTATGGGATCTCTCCAGTGGGCTACAAGGAGAATGAGCTTAATGCATATGTCCACCGTTTCTGTGGAAGGGACGACATCTCCTTCAAGTCCGAACTACCGAAGAACCAACTCCTGCCGGAGTACCGTGGCCTCGCATACATCGTCATACATATCCTGACGAGTGCCGCTGCTTCATTTGATCAGTTGTCCAGGCCCAGACTTCAGATGATGATGGCCATAGTGGATGGAGTTCAGGTGAAGTGGACAGAGTTCCTTGTGACTGAGCTGAAGGCTCAGGCACAAAAGTTTGTCGCCACACAGTCAGGAGAGAGAAAACTTATGAGTGTGGGCAAACTGTTGTATGGGACCAAGGTGTCCATACTGATAGAGGACTCAGTATCGAATCATGCATCCTTTGCTGATTCGAAATACTTCGACCGCAAGCTCATTAAGTTCAAAACCAGAGCAGCGGCTGAGAAGTCAGTCGGACGTGGAGCCGCTGAGCTCAAGAGGCCTTCTACTGATTTGCCTCCACGGGCCGACCCGCCGAAGCGAAAGAGGCTCTCAAAGGCTGGAACTTTTGAGGTTCCTGCAAAGCCTGCTTCTCCCCCACCTCCTCAGGAGAAAGATATTATGGATGTTGATACCGGGATCGAGGGTGCGACCCTCAAGGATAAGGTACAGCGTATCAGTTCGGAAGAGACTCAGTCGGAGGAGGTTGAGGAACCGGCTGATGAAGTCTCAACCAAATGGTCGACGCTGCAGAAGACTCGTCTCCGAGCCACAGGAGAAGTCGCTGCACAGATCCCTGAAATATCAGCTCATCAGGATCTGGTCGACATAGCGATCAGGACAAGGACTCAGATGCTGCTGAGATTCCTAAATTGGGACATTCTCGAAGAACTGATTAAGCAGCATTCAGCATTGTCCTTACTGGCAGAAGAACAACGTCTGCAGTCAGCTATTGGGTTTGGGGAACCCACTGACTTAGTATCGTTCAAGGACTTAAGGTCAGCCATGCTCTATCTTCTGAACTTGAGGTCCTCCGAGAAAAACGCCAGGAGCCCGTCGCAGCCTTCCCATCATGATGACAACGACGATGATGATAATAATGATGAGGATCAGGCACCACCCAAGGACGCAGACCAGGGAGAATCTGCTAAGGGTAAAACTCCCAGCGAGAAGGGTGAGTCACCACCTCCACCTCCTACATCAGGTGACGCCCCGGTTGCCTTGAAGCCCAGCCGAGAGCAACAACTCGCAGCCTCTGAGCAGAGGCTCGGAACCTCGTCTTATCAGATCAAACATATAAGTTCCGTGTCCTTCAAGTCTGTCAACAGGGCGATAAGGAAGCAAGGAGACAAAAATCGTCTCCTGGCAAAGGACGTCCACCTGAAGTGGGCGCAATACACAAAGTCTCAGACGGAGACAGTTGACAGACTGGCCAGCGATATCAAAAAGATCTCCAAAACTCCAACTCCAAACATTCAGGAGATTGTCCAGACCGCGCTCGCCACTCAGAAGGCGGACCTGGCTGCTCAAAGTCAGCAGCTACTCGAAGCTCAGCAGAAATCCTTTTCTAAGCAGCTGACTAAGAGCTTAGCCACTGTCCAAAAGACAATGGATGAGCGAAACAAGATGGCCACCTCCAGTGTGCAGAAAGCCTTGGAAAATCAGGCGGCGGCCCTTAAGCTCATCCAGGCAGAAATGACTGCCTCCCTCGACGCATCGCTCCTGAAGCAAAGGCAAGAAACAGCAGCCCAGATACAACAGATCCGCAAGGATCAAGACGCTGACTGGGAGCACTATTGCGATGCGGTCAGAGATTTCGACACCACCACCACTTCCATCAAGAACGTCCTTTTCAAATTAGAAAAGGAAGTGGTCGCTATCCGTACTCTTCTGACCCCGGCTGATGATGCCAAAAAGGGGGAAGATAGGGAAGAGAGTACGGAGATAGCTCAGGTGGGTGTAGGTGCTGAGGCAAGAGAAATTGCCAAGGGGGAAGGTTCAGCTGCTCAAGCTGGAACCAGTTCAGTACCCCCTCCCATAATCCAAACAATCCCATCTGTCCAAACAACTCAGGTGCATGAGTCGGCCGATGGATCAGGCGAAGGATCCTCGGCTCAGCACATTGAAGAGGTCGCACAATTTGTGGCCAGGAGGATGAGCCCCTGCCACCGCAAATGCCCGGGAAGGAAAAAGCGACTGAATCTACTCCACCGCCTTCCCCGACGCCTAAGTTCAAAACCAAAGCGGAGCAGGAGGAATTTGATAAAAGGGTTGCTCAGAAACTCCAGGATGAGCTGGACTTTGAGCGACAGCTCGAAGAAGAGGCTCAAAAGGCTAAGAAGAAGAGACAGCCTAAAGTCAGGATGTCCAAGAGCACAGCCAAGAAGATATTGGATGAACAAAAAAAGAAGGCTCAAGATGAGCAGGATGGCTCTGACACTGATAATCTGCCCCTCGCTCAGAGGATGAAGAATCTTCCAACACTTACTCCTGAGCAGGAGGCAGAGGATAGAGCAACCTGGGAGGCTACGCAGCAAGGGCTGAATCTGCGAAGAGGAGATGCTAGAGTTGCGGCCCTTAGGGAGAAGAAGAGGTTGGAAGACTTGGCAAAGATTATAGATCTCACTCACAAAATTGCCAAGGAACCAATCCTCGACTGGAAGAAACAGGTGCCCAGGACTTCCAAGTTCTTCAGGCGAGGCGCACCAAAAGCTGCTTATCTGAAGAAGACTCCACACCGCCATGTAGACAAGTGGATCCCCTGGAACTTGAATAAGGAATGGGAGGAGCTGAAGATTGATTTCATAAAGGCATACTACGTATGGCAATGCTATCCTATTGAGGTACCGGCGGCTGAACTCTTCGACGAATTCATTAATCAGTACGACGCCAACCTCAGAGCACAGATTCAGCTGATTTTATTCAAGGAGAAGCCGCCACTCGTTGCCCCTGCCTACAGACAGCTGACTCCGCCCATGACCTGTCGAGGAGTGTTATGTACGAAAGAGATTGAAGATGAGGTCGACGCTGCTGCACGCCACCATGATCTTGATCCTTTGCAGCCGAGCGATCTCGGGGATATCCAGACCCTCCGTGCCAGAATCTACAGATCCTATGGTTTGGATCCTCCTGCTGCCAAGTCTGCTGATTTCAAAGACAAGATTAAGAAGTACAGGCGATAGCAGTAGTTCTTTATCTCTGTATAGAAGAAAGGACTGATTGTAATCAATTCTTATATATATCAGTACCCTTCTTCTGGCCAGACAACTACTCATTGTCTTACGACTTTGTTTTTTTATCAAGACTGATCACTGAAGTGATCTGGCCAGACAAGTAGAGTTCTAATTATCCTAATTCTTTCATTATTTACTTAGTCCTAAACTGAGTTTGGTTTATTCTAAACTACGAAATTAAAATAGTAAGAAAGTAAATTAAAGTAAAGCAAAGCAAACTGGGTAATGGTTGTGGTTTCAAGATTTGATGAAGAATACGGAGGTTTAACAATCACTATGTCTAAGATGATCAATTCATTCCCATTCTCTAGACAACATTTATGAATTTCTTTTGTTGGTTCATCCACTAAGGCTCTAGGGATTCCGTATGATGGCGGAAGATCTCCAACTTTTAATCCTAAGGGACAATCAACTGATCATATCATGAACCTAAGGATCGTATCATGCTCAAGGATTTAAGGAACCATCTAAACTATCCCAAACCAATGGTGACAATCTAGACACTTAATTGTAGGTCTAAATAAATAACCGGGTATGATTCGTTGTATTACCTATTACCTATATTCTCTACAATTATCTAAGATGATGGTCAGTCATATTAAAGAATCATAGAGAAATCAAAAGCAAGCTCAACAATTAAGAAACAAAATAATCCATTCATTGAAAAACTAGTGTTTGAATCAATTCATCAAAAACATAGATCCTGCTAAACCCCCACACAAGGGGATTTAACTACTCATATTCGTAAGAAAACAATCACAAGATATGTAAAAAGAATCTATAGAATTTAAGTATCAAAAACCCTTGTTGGGTTATGAGTCAGTGGTTTGTCTTAACAACCACTTACATGATACTTAATATTATTTTATCAGTAGTTCTTGTAATAGGACTTATCTGTTTATCGGTAATGGGGGAAATCATAGTGTTTCATTAATATGAAATTGAAGATCCCAAAACCGTCTTGTATCCTTTGTGTAGTGTTAATAGGACTAGATGATGTAATAGGCTAGACGGATTATATTTTTCATTATCGTTTTTGTCTAAGTCCTGTACGGGGTAAATGATCTTCAGTAGGAAGTTACTTTCAAGAACCCCATGTCATCAGTGTAAGAGCTTGTGTTCTCAAGTCATCAGTTGATCTCGCTTAGTAGAAGACATCTCATCAGCTGACATGCATCAGTAGAAGAACATTGTATTCAAGCTCAGTACCTTCAAGAGTCATCAGCTGATTCCGCTCAGTAGAAGTGTTGTAATCAGCAAACTCAGACGAAGAAGACAGAGATCTTATCAGGTCTACTGTATCCGACAGGAAACGACCCCAGTCTAACATCATTCGAAAGTCAGTAGAAGATCATACGAGGATGAGTGAGAGTCAACTCCGATGAAGAGCGATGTCTGACAAGTCTCACCTACCACAAACCTCGACCAATGGGAAGCAGTCTAAGCTCTACCTACTCTGACCAACTAAAGCCGCTCTCATGCATAGTAATCAACAACTCTGCTGCAATATTTTGAACTTATGGTCATTTTCCTTGGACGTTTGTGACACGTGACATCGCCTCTCCAACGGACAAATGGCTGGGTCACAACTATAAATAGAGAAGCATTTCTGAGCTCCACGTACGGGATATCAAAGGGACTACACGCTCAAGTTTTCGAAACACTCTAGCGCCTTTCACGAAGATCCAGCGAAGAACTTGCTTATTAGAATATTTTTTTAGTTCTTCTCTCTAGAGTTATTTCTTTAGATCTCTCTTCTCTATCTAAGCTCAATCGTTCATATCCATAACTTAGAACCTTCGAAGTTGTGACTGTTCTTATTGTAAGAAATCCTTCATAGTTGGAGAAAATTCCCTCCCCTTCAAACTTAGGTTTGGATTGTAAAGTCGCTAAGGACTATAACTTAGAAGGGTCTGTCCATTGCACAGATACCTTGCTGAGGCTTGCTCGATTAATCAACAAGACCTCATGTTCAGTAGGACCGTGGATGTAGGATCTTGCGTATCCGAACCACGTTAAAAATTGCTTGTGTCATTTACTGTTTTATTGCACTGCATACAAATCATCTTACAAACTCATACTTTGCATAAAACGTATTTGAAAAGTGCACTAGCCAAAATAATTTGGTTTACGAAAAACACGTTTTCAACTGAGACGAAGTCTTCGGGCCCTACACACTTATCCGCACTAAGTCTCCGACTGAGAATCAAATACTGACAAAAGTCAGTAGGAGAGACTCAGTAGCTGATTCACTCTTGACCCGCGATCAGAAGGTTACTATTTGGCACTGTTCATCAGTCGCAACCTACAGCTTTGCTGTCCTTCGCGTTTGAGGAAAAGAACTTGTACTTAGGTGTATTCATCCCCCCCCCTCTCTACACCTTACACTCGTCTCCGGACCAACAACCCTAAACAAAATTGAGAAGGAATGATACAACCTAGAATCTAGCGGATTGATCCTCGCACTTGGTTCTCGGGTTGTGGTCTTCAATCTTCGTCTTGAATCTTCAACGGAGGGATGCCTTTGGTGTTTATCTGCTTTGGAGGGTGGAAGAAGTCGAAAATATAGTTGTCATTCGAAGGAAAGAAGTACAGAAGGGTTTATATACATTTCGGACCGAGAAAAAACGATTCTGGGCCTAAACAGACGCGGACCGCGGTCCGACTACCACGGAAAAACAGTTTTGGGTCGAATACGTCGGGACCGCGGTCCAAGATAAAAACGCGGACCGCGGTCCGCTCGCTTCGGCCGAGACACAATTTCCTACACTAACCAGTTTTGGGAAAAATGCGATATCTCCTTCGATAACCGTTGGATCGTCACGAAACTTTGCCACAACGTTCCTAACATAGAAGTACGATGTGGATGGTGGAGATCGGATTCTAAGATCATTAGATCCTTCTACCATGCGATTTCTCAACTGCCTTGTTACAAGAGCTACGAAATACGGTTTCTTCAACATCCGGCTTCAAATCCTCTTCATTCTTCACGCAAATGACTCCATCTTTGCCAAAAACTACATCAATTGTCATGGTTTCTTTTATTTAGGTGCCAAATATCACCAAATATGCTCAAAATGCGCAAGAAACCTACAAAACCAAAAACCATCGAAAGTATACAATTCCAAGCAAAACAAAAGCTAAAAATGGATAAAAAATTATGTAAATAAGCTTAAAAAGAACACGATGAGATGGTATAAAAACCACTCATCAACATCAAATATGATTATGGGTGAGAAATCAATTTTGGCCTTCTAATGTGGCTTTTGTTCAATTTTGGTCCTCAAATATGACAGTATTCTATTTTGGTCCTCTAACTTTATATATTGTTTGATTTTGGTTCTCTAATATAGTAGTGTTCGATTTTGGTCATGTAACTTTATAACGTATCCGATTTTGGTTCTATAACTTTACAAAGTGTAGGTTTTCAGTTCTCCGACATAAATTATCGAATAGAAAAAAGCATGTGAACTACACTCTTCGTCGCATGACTATAATAAGACATTTATAAAGTTTTAGAACAAAAAACAAATTTTTTAAAAGTTACAAAATCAAAAATAATTAGAAGCCACATTTCATAACTAATACTAAACTCATTTTAATAATAAAAATGTTCATCTTTTTTGTCATGAAACCTTATAAAATGACAATAAAAATGACTTATTGTAGCACATCAAAGAACTCTTTTATGTTGGTTCATTTATTATGTTGTTAACTAAGTTGTTGATCTAAAGTTAATCTAGTGTTCAGTCTTCCTTAGAGTCGATTTAATACTATTAGTTGACTAATAAATAATTTCATTTACGAAATTAATTAGTAGTTTTTACATTTGCAATTTTTAGGGGTATAATTGCACTTAATGATACCCAATCATTGAAATTCTTTCTAAAAAGCACTAAAATAAATAAGGTATTAGCTTACGACGATATGGAATATGGAATGACAACGCAAATAAATTTTGGTCATAGTTTGCAAATAGTATAAACTATAAAATAAAGTTACGTATTGTTATAATGCATGTAATGCATTTTAACCAAATCCAAACGAAGAGAAAAACTATAACGAAACAAAAATCGCATAAAATAAAATTTCTATACCATTTGGGGCCCTCCATGATTTAAGGTTTGATTTCAAAGTAGCCAATCCTTGTCAAGAATCCCTCTCATCCCTCTGTTTCTCTCTCATATACTGTCAACTTTCTTTCATTACAACAAGAATTATTTGCCATCTTCTTCATTCTTTTTCTTCTCAATAATTCTAATTGAGAAGAAAAAGACTCCATCTAAGGAGGTACTACTCCATTTTTACATTTCCACATCTCTTCTTTTAATTGTCTGCATTTATACACATGGACATGTTTGTGTAGATAGAATATATAGCACAGATCCTTAAGAGGGAGAAATGTTTTTGAAATCATAAGTAGTAAGAAAGCAATATCTCAATGAAATTAACTTAGAATCTTTTACCATATGAAAGAAAGAAGGAAAACACCCTCATGTTAAAGGTTTCTTTTTCCTCATTACATACATGTATTTATATGTTTCTTGTTAGGCAAAACAATAAAACGGAGATTAAAGAAACATACAAATTTACGTGATTCGTTTTATGTAACATATGTTTATAATCACACGATTTATAATATTCGTACGTGAAGTACAAACTACTAAATCTAACATGGGCATGTTCAGAACCCGATGACCACAATGAAATCCCCGCCCACATATAGGCAGTTATGAATTGTCCTCACAAATATCCAACTCCACATACTCAATATATGTATGTATGTGTATTTTTCTTTACATTAGAATAGCATAATCAATGCAATTTTCTTCACCATCTTGGAGTTTCTCACTATACCTCATAGTGCAACTAACAAAGCTAAAGAAACCTACAAAAACACACTTTTTAATTCGTAGAATTCTCTATTACATCTCGTAATTCATTCTATCACTTAAAAAACGACCTTTTATCCCGATTGCAGGCAATCAAGAAGTGATACCCTAAATGGCAACAAGGAGAAGAGGTCCTCTCCCAGACAACAAGGCACCATCTTCTCCACAAACACCAGCAGCACCAAAACTCAAATCAGCAGTTAACAAAATCACCACCAAAACAAACATTCCAACTTCACCCAAAAAACAAACTAAGCCAATCTCCAAACTCACAACCACCACCAATCTTTCCAAGCCACAAACCAAGAAACCATCTTCCCTCTCAACTCCAACCAAGCCTACACAACCAAGAACAAATCCATTAAACACCAAGAAGCCTCTAACTCCACCACGCGCCACCACCGCTCCTCCTCCTCCTCATTCCTCCCCCCTTGCCACCAAGCCCGCCACTTCTCCTAAACTTACCATTAGCAAAACCTTCAAACAAGCAGCCAAGAATGAAGTCAAGCGTCGTGCATCCATGCCCGCGAGGCGGAGCCGCAATATTGGGCTTAAGAAGAAGAGTGCTTCAAAAGCGAAGGTGCAAGAACACAACAAGACTCTTGATAAAGGCGAAGATGATACATTTTATTGTGTCCCGGAAGCTGAAGTACTAGAGATCAAAGACATACAAGATTCTTACCTTGATGAGCAGGGAGTTGATCAAGAACCCTTGATCAATCTTGCGGACCCAACGGCTGTGATTGCAGATCAAGAGGCCCTTCTTGGTATAGTTGAGGAAACTTCTCACCATGAAACTAAAGAGGAGGAAGAAAAACAAGAAGTTGTGAGTAAAGCAGAGGAAGTGGAGAAGAAGAACGAGGTTTCGAGGATGCATGGGAAGATCGAGGTGCCGGTTTCGAACGATGTGATCGAGGAGACGGCGATGAAGCTTCAAGAGCAGAGGAAGAACAGAGTGAGGGCTCTTGCTGGAGCCTTCGAAACTGTGATTTCGTTGCAGGAGAAGAATTGATGGATTTATATGTTGGTATTTTGTGCTGACTTTGGCTTTTCCATTTGATCTTTTTGAGCTATGTAACTGTGGAAGAAGATGAGGCAATATAATTATAATCATGCTGCATCATTATATTAATACAATATATACAACATGTGATGTTGTGTGTTAGTGAGTGGATCCAGAATTAAGAAATATAAGAAACGCAATTTCGTGAGGTAAATCTCCAATTTTTTGGTGGTAGAATACAAAATTTCAAAAAGGTATAAAGAATCTCAAATTGTATTGAAATTTGAAACGTTTAAAATATGAAAATACTAAGGAAGAAGAGGTTTAAATGTAAACATGTTTTTATCGTGTGAAGACTGCACTTTAAAGATAAATGTTGACTTTAAAGACGTGGAATACATTAATGTGGCTTTTATATATTTTAATGCCAAGCTTGTGGAGAGTCTCTCTGTAGGTGATCAACAAAAGAGGGAAAATCGAGATAAGCTTAATGAGGAATTGTTAAAATTTGATATTTTAACTAATTCACGAAGACAAGTAGTTGCGAGGAAATTTGTTCGTGATCAAGATTTATTGGGTTGCTTTTTCTCTATTATTAGAAAGAGATCTTTGTAATAGAATTTGTTGGGTGATGATTCCATCCTCAGCACTGTTTCACTCAATGGGAAATGATTCGGTCTTAGACACTGATCTTAAGCTCAGTAGCCTTGTGCTCTGTACTTGTCTGAAGATTTGAAGATCCCAAAACCCTATCTGAATGATGAACCATTCCCTTGTATCTGTTTTGTCTCTGAGGTTTCAGACTCTGTAGACACTCGCTCGGGTCAAGGCGCTCGGAGCTTATCCGCCTCGGCACCGGTGCAGAAGACTCGGTGATCTTGGACTCAGCAGGAGCAGATATGCGAGAGAGTCGGTTGAACCGAACTCAAGGAGTAGTTCACCGAACTCGTAGCCGATCTTCGATAGACTTATCTCGAGCGCTATCTATCGAATACAAGGTCGACTCAAGAACGGCGGATAGTCTTCGGGACTGTCGAGAATCTTTTGAAAGACAATCGGCATTGTCATGTACGAGGAAGAGAGAAGTCGGCTTCGGTCCGTCTCGAAGTTTGTCTTTGTCTCAACCACTCCATCCACCTTGACGAATGACAAGCATACACGTGTCTTCTCACCTGCTAAAGCTGCAGTCAACCTTTTACCTAAAAAGGTGGGAAAGTACACTGTTACCTACACCAAAAGAGCCGTTTGCTACCAAAAAGAGAGAGAGAGAAGAAGATCATCTCCAACGGATCTATTTCAATCTCTGCTCTATAAATAGAGGGATCATTCAAGATTTAAAACACGCGACGCCTAGAACATAAGAGAGCGCGAAAAAGAGCGAATTCCAAAGAACAAAGTCTTAGCAAGAACTTGAAGAACAATCTCCGGCGAAAGACTACATTCTAGCTCATAGGGAATCAAGCTATACCGACATATAAAGCCTCTAGTATCCAAATCGACGTTACACGAACTCAAAGCTTACCTTCAGCTGTTCGTCGATCTAGAAGCTACTCTCATATTCCCTATCCCTCTAACCCTAAGCTCAACTGTTCTTATCTATAGCTTAGACGAATGAGTTCACATTTGAACCCAATCCTTATTGTATAAGGACTCCTTCACTGTTGGAGAAGTTTGTCAAACACTTTAAGTTTGATAGTGTTGTAAACTGAGACTTGGATCGCATATAAAAACCAAGACGCGGCTTTGCCCAAAGTGTGCAAGCCGACTAAGACTAACTCAGGATAATAAATAGCCTCCCGATCATTCGGGGCCAGTTGGACGTAGGATTTGAGCGATATCCGAACCACTTTAAAAATCCCGTGTCTCTTCTTGCTTTCTTAATCAGTTGCATTGATTTTACTATTCATACTGAACATCATATTTAAAATCAATCAACTGTCTCAGCATACTGAACTTTTAATCTACTGAACTGAGACTTAAAACTTTTTCTCACAAACTGATTTGGGCCTACACTATTCCGCGCACTGAACTCTTACTGTAGATACTGAATTCTGACCTAGTCAGTTAGCAGATCTCAGCTGAGTCAGTACTCTTAGCCTTTAACTCGATTCAGAACAGTTGTTTGGTCTGCTGAACTGTTTCAGTCAGACACCATCCTGAATAGGACTGTTCGAGTTCGAAGTTGAAAAATCGAATTAGGTGTATTCACCCCCCCCCCTCTACACCTGACCGTACACTCGGGACCAACAATTGGTATCAGAGCCGGAGTTCTTTAAGACTCTTGTCACTTTGAGACTGGTCTATTCGAACGGATCCGGAGGAAAACGTTTTCACTGCATATCACTCTACATTCATATCTATATTCTTCATGGCTGATATGTCAGGTATAAGGATGGTACCCATGTTCTCGGTGGAGAATTATGGAGTATGGCGAGTCAGAATGGAAGCACATCTGACATCCCTCCATGACAGTATGACTGAAGTGCTTGAAGATGGACCTATCGTTCCCATGATCGATAGTGTCGTAACTTCGAGACCAAGCTCAAGGAGGAGGAATGGTGACCGGGAAGAAGATTCCCAAAGAAAGAAGTCTCTTCACTCCTGAGGAGAAGAAGCTTCACAACTTAGACCGTGTTGCCAGAAACGCTATACTGACCACCCTTAGTGATTATTATCTTGGCAGGGTTCAGGAATGCAAGACCGCAAAAGAACTCTGGGACGCTCTAGCGCTACTGAGTTGAGGGACTCAGAAGATTAAAGCGAATAAACTAGCGCTGGAACTCCAAAAGCTGGAAAGCTTGTCTCTCATGCCCTGTGACAAAATCGAAGATCTACCAATCTGATGAACTCTATCAATGGGCTGGGAAAGATATTCAGCAACCGAGAAATGAATCTGAAGATTCTGAGGGCACTGCCGGACGGACACTGGACACCTTTTGCCACTCTATTGCGACATTCCGACTTAGATGCTTGTGTCTCCCGACCATATCTTTTCGTAATTACAGTGCAGGAGTTTGAGTTCGACAGACCTCAAAGAAAGCAGAGAGCTGAAGCTGACACAAAAATTGACCATGCTTTCAAAGCATCAGTCAGCACAGCATCTCTAGCAACGAGCAAAACGACGAGTAAGACTGAACCTTCACTAAATGATCTACAAGAAGGAAGTCTCGCTCAGAAGTATGCGCCGCTTTCCGTAGTAAAGTATCGAAGGAGAAGGAGCGACGCGAAAAAGTGACTAAAGCCTATCGGGAAACGAAAGGTAAGTCAAATTATATGTCGAAACACACTCCTGACTCACAATCTTCTGAATACAGAAAGAAGGATGACTCAGAACCATCAAAGAATAGCGAAAGCAAAGAAGAAAAGGTCATCACTTGCTATAATTGCAAAAAGCCGGGACATTATCAGTATGATTGTCCCGAGCTCGTAGTGCCGAACGCGCAAAGACGTAAGGCAAGGAGAGAGAAATTCGCCCAGAAAAGACAAGCTTATATTGCAGGCGAAATCTCAGACGACTCAGAAGAAGTCGACTCCTTTATGGATTCATCTGACGATGAAGCAACCTTCATGGCCTTAGAGCATGAAGCAGATGAATCAGCTGAAAAGTGCATGATGGCAGGCGAAGAGGATGAGGTAAATTCTCATGAACCACTTAACTCCTCTTCACACTGCACACACGACACTATTTCAAAGTGCGGATGAGAACTTGGACGTCGCGACCGCATACGAAGAACTGCTCGACGAACAAATTCAAATGAGTCTGCAGCTCAGCAAGACTCTTCAGGAGTTGGATACCCTGAAAGTAGAGAATCAGAGACTTTCTCAGGAAAGTCAGGTTGCTACTGAGGCCGAAGGACTTGTGTTGAGACTCAGGGAGGAGATAAACTCTCCGATGGCCAAGTCTCGAAGCATCAAGAAGATCGGATTTCGGTTTTGACCAATGACTCGACTCGAAAGATATCGAACCGAGTCTGTCGAAGCAAGAAATGTCGGGACTTCGGACCGAGCACGACACACTGAAGAAGAGTGATGATGTCTGGAGGAGCCTGATGACTGAGAGGTACATGGGTGCTGAAAAGAAATTAGAGGCTATGCTAGCAAGCAATAAGCCAAAGCACTACAAGGAAGGACTTGGATTCAGCCAGGGAGCTTCCTCATCTGCCCCAGTACACTCAGAAGTACGGCTTGTTGATAGGTTTGTTCAAGGGGAGACTATGAACGCAAATATACTGAACCCCCTAGCAAAGAACAAACAGAAGATGAAAGCACCTCATCCCACACATCAGCATTCTGACAAGAAGATCAGTGCCAAGAAACCCCAGTTCAGTCAAGGGGGAACCAGCAAATCAAAATTGGCAGATCAATATGGACCTCCAAAGCTGACACATCCAGCTCAGTATGGGTCATATTATTATGAACCTATAGTCGAAGAGGCTCCAAAGGTCGAAGAAAAAGAAAGCCACACGTAAGGCTAAGGTCGGCAGTCCACGACTCGAAGATTAGGACTCCCGAACCTCGGAAGCCTCGAAGTCACCTATGACCATCCAAAGTGGTCGATATGTCGACTCTAGTGGAAAGAAGATGTCCGAAACCACCGGGGTTGTTAGACGATTTGGGTTATGAAAACTAACATCTAAGGACCCAAAATCAAAAATAAAGGGTACCCGAATATAATTACTGTTTTGCGGGTGCGCAGAGACCCATGGTATGTGGACAGCGGATGCTCAAGACATATGACATATCAAAGGAGTCTACTGAAGAATTATGTTACTGAAGAAGGACCCAGAATTGAGTTTGGAGATAATGCCAAAGGCTACACGAGAGGATACGGCACACTCAGCATAGGAACTGCCAAAGTTCCAAGAGTATCCTATGTTGAAGGACTTCAGCATAATCTTCTCTCTCGTTAGTCAATTTTGTGATAACTCGAATAGAGTGATTTTTGACGCTGGTTTCTGTGATGTTATTGATAAATCTACAGGGAAAACAGTGTTATTAGGTTCGCGCAAAAAGAACATATACGTGGCTGACTGGAACTCAGCTGAACCTGAAGCTTGTTTGCTGGCGAAGAATGAAAACAGAACGGGGTGGCTATGGCATAGAAGGCTCAGTCATCTTAACTTTAAGACGATCAACAAGCTAGCAAGAAACACTCTAGCAAGGGGACTGCCGAATGAAGTATTCAGCAAAGACACTCAGTGTGAAGCATGTCTGAAGGGAAAGCAAACAAGGAATCAAAATCCTCCGGTTCCATCGCCTTCCACGATGGAATCCTTCACCGCTACATATGGATTTGTTCGGTCCAGTCTCCCCAAGGGCGATCGGAGGCGTAAAAATATGCATTAGCGGTCACAGATGACTACTCGCGCTACAAATGGGTCATATTCATTGCCAACAAGTCTGACGTCAAAACAGAGTTACCAACGCTTCTGAGCTCAGTGTCGAGAAGAACACCAAGATCGAAAAAATACGTTCGGATGCAGGAACCGAGTTCCTTAATTCCATGGTAGAGGAGTTCCGCAAAGCGTAAGGAATAGAGCATGAGACTTCACCGCACGCACACCTCGGCGGGAATGGAGTTGCTTTGAACGAAAGAACGAACTCTAAAAGAGGCAACTAGGACTCTACTCGCAGACTCGGGACTCCCAACCAAATTCCGGGCGTAAGCTACTAATACCGCATGTTACACTCGTAACCGATCTTTACCGACAAAGCAAAGATAAGAGAACACCATATGAACTATGGAACGGCAGGAAGCCTTCTCTATCTTATTTCCATATTTTTGGTTGTTCATGCTTTATTCACAATAATGGGAAAGATCAGCTGAAGACTTTTGATAGCAAGTCAGATCAGGGAGTGTTCTTAGGATACTCTCGGGTCAGCAAAGCTTTCGTGAGTATTCAACTATCGGACCCTTTGCGTGGAGGAAAGCCCTCATGTTGTGTTTAACGAGTTTGCTACTGAAGACAGGAGCAATAACTCAAATTCTGAATCTGAGGACATCAGTAGATAGCTACAGGATCTAAACCTAAAGGACAAATCTGAAAAGATCCAACTATGTTGGGATGATGATTCGGACGAAGAAACCAAGACAAATCTATCGAATCTCAACCAAGAGCAAGTAGGCGGAGCGATTGATTCTCCCGAACATAATCAATCCCAGGTAACTCAGGTCGATGAGGAAACCGTAGAGGTAACTGAGACCACTACTGAGAATAACAACTCAGGGGGAACATCTAGTAATGTTCCTGAGCTGAATGCCCCTGAACCTGGTGACTCGATAGATCATACTCTTATCAACGAAATTCTTCAATCTCGGGAATAGTACAACCGAAATGCCTAACTCACCTACTATCTCGTGTTGAACAAATTTCGATGAAGAGTTAAAACATCGTAGATCGTGGCTAGATGCTCACACCGCTGATCTTATAATTGGAGATCCTTCAAAGACATGTCAAGACAAGATCCAGATTCTCGTCAAGGAGAAAGCGCATTATTTTTCTCGCTTCTTGTCTACCGAAGAGCCTCGAGAATATTGAGGATGCACTTAAAGATGCTTGACCGGATTATTGCTATGCGGGAAGAGCCGAATCGGTTCACGAGAAACGAAGTATGGGAGCTTGTAGACGGACCCCGGCATCAACATGTCATTGGAACCAAATGGGTCTTCAAAAACAAGCGAGATGAGAACAACGTTATAGTCGGGAACAAAGCAAGGCTCGTGGCTAAAGGCTACTTGTCAAGTCGAAGGAATAGATTTCGATGAAACCTTCGCTCCAGTTGCAAGATTGGAGGCAATTAGACTATTCCTAGCCTACGCAACACATCAAAGATTCGAGTTTATCAAATGGATGTGAAGTCTCGCGTTCTCGAACGGCGTGCTTGAAAGAAGAAGTCTATGTGGAACAACCGCCCGGCTTTCAGCGGGGACATCAAGTATATAGACTCGAAAGGCTCAGACGGGTTAAAACAAGCACCCGTGGCTTGGTACGATACCCGTCCGAGTTTCTTCTTCGAAAGGTTTTCAGAAGGGCGCAGTAGATCGCACGTTGTTCAGCATTCGACTGGAAGACGACCTATTACTCGTGCAGATCTATGTGGATGACATTATCTTTGGTTCGAAGAATGTCATTATGTGTCAGCAGTTTGAAAGAATGATGAAGGACAAGTTCGAGATGTCGATGATGGGAGAAATGAACTACTTCCTTGGTTTTCAAGTCAAGCAATCTGACAAAGGAACGTTCATCAATCAAAGCAAATACACTCGAGACCTCATCTAAAGATTCGGCGGCACATCCGGCAAACCTATCAAGATCCCGATGAACACGAATATGAAAATCGATCTTGATAAGGAGGGAGTATCAGTAGATCAAACTGAATACCGTGCTATAATTGGTTCATTATTATATCTAACAGCTACTCGTCCTGACATAACTTATGATGTAGGTGTATGCGCTCGATTTCAGGCGAATCCGAAGCAAAGCCATCTGGACTAAGCAAAGAAGATTCTTCGCTACCTCAGAAGCACACCCAACATAGGTTTATGGTATCCGGCTAATGATAATATTGAACTAACAGGTTATTCTGATGCTGACTATGCAGGATGTAGAATTGACCGAAAATCAACTTCAGGAACATGTCAGTTCCTTGGCAGCAAGCTGATCTCATGGTTTTCAAAGAAACAACACTCAGTAGCTACGTCGACTACTGAAGCTGAATACATGGCTGCTGGAAGTTGTTGCGCCCAAATCCTTTGGCTGAGACAGCAGCTGAGAGACTATGACGTCATTCAGAATGAAGTGCCGATCTTCTGCGATAGTACCAGTGCCATTGCAATCACTCAGAATCCTGTTCTTCACACTAGATGCAAGCACGTGGACATCAGACATCACTTCATTCGTGACCATGTCGAAAAGAAGGATATCAGGATGGAAAAGATCCATACTGACAAACAAAGGGCGATATACCGACCAAGCCTCTAGGCGAATCCGATTCGAGAGAACTTTCGATAGAGCTAGGTCTGCTTTGGACCCTACCGACCCCGGTCGAGTAAGAGGTTTCGGGAGAGAGACATTCCGGTGAGGGGGAATGATCACTCTCGCATGCGAGTAAGTTCGAGACGTAGAGATTCGAAAACCATCTACACGAGGTATCAGCTGACTACTATGTTCAGCTGACAGGTTTGCGTATCTCTACTCTAGTATTTAATGTAACAATGATAAGCATTTATTATGGAGATTCGGCATGATTTAAATATCTCTTAGTTTGTCATTTATTGATAACAGATTACATTTAATACACGACATTCTATGCACAACTTTGCTGAACTCTGTGCGCATTAAATGCATGTCTTATCATAGTTACTCTTTAGGCATGTTTACAACTTGCATTGACTTAGACGGCTTTTGTGATCATTACCTTTTATAATATTGAATCTTAACCGTCCATCTCATAAAGTAGGTTTAAACTCAGCCTTAGATCGATAACTATTCAACTTCTAGATATGCATATATTTCGATCAAATCTTAAGAACCGCCATATTCGCACTTAACATTTCGATCATATCTTATCTCCGAAAAATCCGAGAATACCTTTGTGCAAAAACCCTCTTTTGCTTACTTTCTCTTCGATAAAATTCTCGGTATGCCTACATGAAGTTACTTATGTGTTGATCATTATTGATTAGTATCATATATAAAAATGTTTTATTTAAAAATCGATACTGATAACAGCTTCGTGTAACAGGTACAATGGCGGAAACCAATATCTCTATGATATCTCCAGCGGATATGCAGAACATTCTGGAAAAGGATCGCGTGTGGTTTGAACCCACCATGGATTTCTATTCATGCGATCTGGAGTTCATGGACGATATATTCTCAGCTCTGCGCGAGACAGGGCTGGAGAAATTTCTGTCTAGGAGGCCTTCGTACTTCCTCCCGAGACAGGTTGCAGAGCTGTACTTGAATTCAAACGCAGTGTCTGGAGACATAGTGGCGAGATTTGTTGCCCATTCTATCCAAAACACCACTACGGAGCTGAAGCAGATGTCCATCAAGGATGCTTTGAAGCGGAGCTTTGATCTGCCCTCCGAAGGGATCAGTACAGTCGGGTACAGAGACGACCGAGTTGATGAATATCTTACCGTCTTCTGTGGAAAGCCCACTACTTTCGTAGCCGCTTTTCCGAAGAACACAGATGTTGCCTCGGTTCGGGGCACTTGCTTATATAGTGACGCAACTACTCGACAAGCCAAGGTGGTCGTTTGACCGTGTGTCGAGGCCTAAGATTCGATGATGATGGCCATATACGACCGAGCCCAGATTAATTGGACGGAGTTCTTTCTCCGAGAATTCATGGCTCAGGCTGCTAAGTTCGACAAGGCATCGAACATGCTGAGCGCAAAGGGCAAATTGTTGTATGGACTCAAACTGTCCATCATGATCGAGGATTTATGTGGATCTGAGCCTATCACCTATAGTGACAAGGAGTACTTCAATGTGAAGAAGGTCAGATTTCACAACAAGACAAAGCGGCGCTTCGACAGATAGGGTCGGGACCCTCGGCGAGCCTCTCCGCAATCAAAGCCTCAAGGAGCTACGCCTACAAAGAAAAGAACCCCTCCCGCTAAAACTCCTAAGGCACCGGCAAAGAAACTGAAGAAAGCCGTTGAGGTACCAGCTACTGAGGAGGTTCCCGAAGTGCCTGCTGAACAGGCTCCTGAGAGGACTACTCAACCCCTGCAGCTGGTTGATGAGTCCGAGTCTTCTGAGAAGACTCAGTCAGTGGAGAAGATCGTCTCCACTGAAAGGGACCAAAGGGATGCTTCTGAAGCTCAGAGCGCAGATATTCAGCGCCTAGACAGCCCCCCTTCTCTGTCCCTCCCACTCGGCTCGGTCCCTCCAATCGAAGAGCAGACTTCACACATAGACTTGGAGTCCGAGACGCATCCGAAGGTGAATCAATCGGGATGGAAGCTTCAATGATCTTATCTCGAGCCTCCCGTGAGATCCTTCAACGATACCGGAGCTTGCCGATCATTCGTACTTGATGATCATTGCCAAATCGACAAGGCTCCACATGCTTCTTCGCTTTCGGGAGTGGCCGCATCTACTTCGCCTTGTTCTCCACTACTCCCGTCGGCAACTCCATGAAGAAGAGATGAAGTTGAGGCAACAAATAGGCTACTCGGAGCCTCGCCGACCTCAGCACCATGGAGAATCCGAGGGCCGCTATGCTTGCGATGATACATGACAAACAAGCGTAAGGCTCAAGACCCTCGGATGGGTCGGATCATGACGACCAGGACCCACCCAAGGATTCGGGCCCCTGGACAACCTAATAAGGGATCACTCCGGGACAAGGATACACATACCGACATTCCCGATATTCCTCTCGGTATCCTTGGTCCCGAGAAGTCCAAGGCCGGTGCTTCGTCCTCGGCGAGCCCGCTCGGCTCTTGCTGCTGCGATCGACTTTCGAAGCGGCGCCCACCTGCATCGCAAAGAGATCTCGATCGGTGGCAAAAGCCTTAATCGCTCAAGGGATCAAAAATCGAGATCTTGCGAAGGCTATCCATAGGACATGGAAGCAGCATCGCTCAAGCCACGACTAAAGAACTTCGTGGGCCAAGTCTTCCGTCTCTTCATCGCCCGCCCCTAATGTCTCTCGCGCTTATTTCGAAGCGTTGGCTCGACAGCAAGTCCATTCCGAAGCTTAGATCAAGATCTTTCAGGAGAGCCAAGCCAAGCTACTTGATGAATTTTTGGCTTCTAAACTGGCTCATACTGACGCTATCACTGAACAATCCGAGGCCACTGAACAAAGACTTGAGAATATCCAACTGGCCTTGGAAGACAAGATCACTGAGCAGCTGAACAATGTAAAGGCTGCAGCTGAACTCTCTTACAAGCAATTTGATGAAGTTCTAACTTTTGAGAGGAACGAGCTGCATGAGGCTCTGACAGACATCCACAATCAAATTTAGTCGTCGTCAACCTCCTTCAACGAACCCTTCGAACACAATACTTATCCCTACCCCGGCTGCAATTGATGATGCCAAAAAGGGGGAAAGTAGAAGAGGGAAGAGTATTGAGCCGACCAAAGGCAACAAACAGAGTACTGAGAAGCTGACCCCCACCAAAAGTCCAAAGTCTAAGGGGGAAGCTACACTGAAGTCATCCCAGACTCAGACTCAGACTCAGAAGGGTGAGGCCTAGGGTGTCCCAGCTGCGAGCACAGCTGCGACCGGCCCAAGTGGCTCAGGATCCCAGGCTACTCATGCAACCCAGACTCCTACTGATATCATCAAGGAGGTTGCAGAGTATGCTGAACGAAAAGAGGACTCGGGAGGACTCGGATGACGATGAAGAAGTCCCTCTACCTCCACCTGTTCAAGGCAAAGGTAAGAAAATTCTGAAACTCCCGACCCCTCCAGCGAAAGAAACCCAAGAGATACATCTCAGCGAGGAGGAGGCTCAGATTGCCGCTGATGAGAAGCTGGCAAGGGAGATCGCCGATGCTGAAGCCGCCAACAAACCAAAGTCTAAGCCTTGCTAAAGGAAAGACTAAGGCACCAAAGACGCGGTGGAAAAAAGAAGGCGCCCGCTAGATTGCCTCCCGTAAAACTCGGAATTGAAGATGATGAAGACAGGGAGAGGCAACAAAGAAAAAGGCACTCGAGCAAAGAAGGTACATCCAAAACCAAATCCAGTACCTCTGCTGACTCTGAACAAGCTCCTCAGAAGCCTCAAGAGCAAGATGCAGAAATTGAAGAAATCTTCGCTCAGATGGATAGATATCTCTACAGAGGAGAGGAAGCTAGACAGATAGAGGCTGCCAGGCAGAGGATACATTTGGCAGACCTTGAGGCACTCAGGAAGCGTACTGAACAAGAGGCCAGGCTGAGAGTTCCTTCGAAAGCTGATATTCCTTATCGATAGAGAAGGTTCAGGAAGCCAAACGATCTGAAAACACATAGATGGCCGAGATCAGACGAATGGATGCCTATTCAGTTCAATCAGAGATGGGAATCGGCCAAGATAGAGTTTATCAAGAGAAATTATTTCTGGCGATTCTGGCCTGAAATGTCTAAGGCTCATGCCTATGTCGAGTGGATGACCATTACTGAACCTGATCTTTACCCATATATGCACGTAGCAAGAATGCGAAGGGGTAGTAGTCGGCGTTCTCGAAGCAAGGATCATTCCTCCACCCGTAAGACAAGACGACTCAAGACATCTCGGAATGATTGAACAAGAAGTGAAGAATGCTGCGTTGAACAGAGGTCTAGAACAAGATGATCCAGCAGACTTCGCCGAATATCTAAAGCTGAGGAAGAACACGTTCAGAATGTATGGAGTCCCACTGCCTGAAGATCAATCCCAAGGTTTCATGAATAGGATTCAGCAGTTTAAGGGTTCTCCTTCTTAGTTCTCTTCTTAGCTTAGCAAGATTTGTAATGTACTGAAATGTTTATCACATATATACAAATCTTCTTTTGGCTCTGACAACTACTTGTTGTCTAAATAGCCGTGTTTGCTTTATGCTTTAACACTCAGAATCACTGAAGTGATTACTGACACACACACACTTTCTTTATTTACTTGTCAGTTTTTGCTCGGTTAGATCTCTGATAGACTAGACTTTCGTAGAGTTATTATTTCTCTTAGGGAGAAATTGTTGCATAGGGGAAATTATTGTAAAGAGGGAAATTGTTCTGCCCTGTCTCCCTCAGTAGTCTAGCACTTACCAGACAACTCCACTGATCCTACTTGTAATATTTGTAAGGAGCTCTGTTTCTGAGTAAGTTAGTGTTAGCATAGTTGATAGGACATAGATGATAGGTTTTGGCATCATCAAATAGGGGGAAATTGTTGGGTGATGATTCCATCCTCAGCACTGTTTCACTCAGTGGGAAATGATTCGGTCTTAGACACTGATCTTAAGCTTAGTAGCCTTGTGCTCTGTACTTGTCTGAAGATTTGAAGATCCCAAAACCCTATCTGAATGATGAACCATTCCCTTGTATCTGTTTTGTCTCTGAGGTTTCAGACTCAGTAGACACTCTGCTCTGGTCAAGGCGCCGCAGCTTATCCGCCTCGGCACCAAGTGTGGGAAGACTCGATGATACCGGACTCAGCGGGAGCAAGATATCGAGAGAGTCGGTTGAACCGAACTCGGTAGGAGTAGTTCACCGAACTCGTAGCCGATCTTCGTAGACTTATCTCGGCGAGCCTATCTATCGAATACAAGGTCGACTCAAGAACGGCGAGATAGTCTTCGGGGATCGTCGAGAATCTTTTGAAAGACAATCGGCATTGTCATGTACGAGGAAGAGAGAAGTCGGCTTCTGCCTGTCTCGAAGTTTGTCCTTGTCTCAACCACTCCATCCACCTTGACGAATGACAAGCATACACGTGTCTTCTCACCCGCTAAAGCCGCAATCAACCTTTTACCTAAAAAGGTGGGAAAGTACACTCGTTACCTACACCAAAAGAGCCGTTTGCTACCAAAAAGAGAGAGAGAGAGAAGAAGATCGTCTCCAACGGATCTATTTCAATCTCTGCTCTATAAATAGAGGGATTATTCAAGATTTAAAACACGCGACGCCTAGAACACAAGAGAGCGCAAAAAAGAGCGAATTCCAAAGAACAAAGTCTTAGCAAGAACTTGAAGAACAATCTCCGGCGAAAGACTACATTCTAGCTCATAGGAAATCAAGCTATACCGACATATAAAGCCTCTAGTATCCAAATCGACGTTACACGAACTCAAAGCTTACCTTCAGCTGTTCGTCGATCTAGAAGCTACTCTCATATTCCCTATCCCTCTAACCCTAAGCTCAACCGTTCTTATCTATAGCTTAGACGAAGGAGTTCACATTTGAACCCAATCCTTATTGTATAAGGACTCCTTCACTGTTGGAGAAGTTTGTCAAACACTTTAAGTTTGATAGTGTTGTAAACTGAGACTTGGATCAGTATAAAAACCAAGACGCGGCTTTGCCCAGTGTGCAAGCTGACTGAGACTAACTCAGGATAATAAATAGCCTCCTGATCATTCGGGACAGTGGACGTAGGATTTGAGCGATATCCGAACCACTTTAAAAATCCCGTGTCTCTTATCGCTTTCTTAAGCTGTTGCATTGATTTTACTATTCATACTGAACATCATATTTAAAATCAATCAACTGTCTCAGCATACTGAACTTTTAATCTACTGAACTGAGACTTAAAACGTTTTCTCACAAACTGATTTGGGCCTACACTATTCCGCGCACTGAACTCTTACTGTAGATACTAAATTCTGACCTAGTCAGTTAGCAGATCTCAGCTGAGTCAGTACTCTTAGCCTTTAACTCGATTCAGAACAGTTGTTTGGTCTGCTGAACTGTTTCAGTCAGACACCATCCTGAATAGGACTGTTCGAGTTTGAAGTTGAGAAATCGAATCAGGTGTATTCACCCCCCCCCTACACCTGACCGTACACTCGGGACCAACAGAATTAGTGAGGTCATATTAGTTTGGACTAAATTAGTTTGTTTTTTTAATTAGTTGAATGAACTAGTTTGCGTATTTGTTTGGTATATTTGGTATTCCCAATTTGCGTATTCGTTTGAGGTCATGTTTTTTATTCGTTGAACTAATTTGCATAGTAGTTTGAGGTCATGTTTTTTATTCTTTGAACTAATTTGCATAGTAGTTTGAAATTTTTTACTAAAATTACTTTTTGAGATTTAATTGGTATTCTTGTACAAATTTTTAAATTAACTTATATATTATAAGTAAATGAAATGACTAAAAGTTTCAGAATCCAAACAGTTTTCTTCGTATTTCCAAACACATGGCAAAAATTCATTTTCCTTATAATCATATTCCTGTTGTAAATATATTTTATATATATACTTACCATATATTGTGATAACCATGTAAATCATAAAAGCCCATGAGTCTATCTTGTACTCTATAAATAGAGGTCTCCACCCCCATAATAATACACATCTCATTCCCGCTCTCTCTTGTATTCTTTCGTTTCATTTAATTTATAACATGTTATCAGCACGATCGTTCTAAGGCAAGGAGAAAGAATTGCTCGTGGAATGAGGTTTCAAAAATTCTATTGGTATGTATCAAATTATTGCCCGTGGATCTTATTTACACAAAATTCAATATATTTAATTATTTATAAGTAATGTAAATTATTCTATGTAATTTGGAATATATTAATATATTTATCCTATTAAAAATGAGGACTAGAGGTCGGTTTGGTGAGAAAACGTTGCAGTGTAGAATGCGCCCATGATGTTGTAAACCTCATCATCTACTGTGACTTCATGTTCATACGTCAACAGTCGTGATATTTTCCTTCTAATTGCATGTGCTGAATTGATTTATGTGATGCTTGGTTAAAAATTGTATTTATGGTGTTGATTTTGGAATGACTATAATTGTTACACTGATTTAGATTTAATTGAGATACTATTTAATGAAATTTTATTAAATTCGGCTAATGATTGTCGCCGATGGCTCTCAATATTCTTATTCTTTTGTCCATATTTTTTGTTGATCATAGATACTTCAAATTAATGATGTATATCAGTACATGTGTATGTATTTTGTTCACTTTATCAATTCTATATTCATATTTTGTGAGATGTCCTCATATATATATTAATTAATTGTTGCTCATGAAGTAGCACAATTTATATTCCTGAAGAATATTTCATGCTCTTAAAGAGCAATTGACACTTATTAAAATGATTTAATTGTTGCTGCAGAAGTAGCACAATTTATTATTCTTGAAGAATATTATATGCTCTTCAAGAGCAATTCCAAAACATATTTTTAACTTAAATTGTTGCTCTAGAAGTAGCACAATCAATATTCCCGAAGAATATTACATGCTCTTGAAGAGCATTTATTTTACGCTTTTATTTATTTGTTTGTTTGTTATTTATTTGTTTAATGTTGAATCTAGATTGTTGCTTCTGAAGTAGCACAATCCATATTCCTGAAGAATATCATATGCTCTTAAAGAGCAATTCAAATTTATTGAAATAACTCAATTGTTGCTCCATAACTAGCATAAGTTAATATTCCTGAAGAATATTACATACTCTTAAAGAGTTATTAATATTATCTATTATTTTTATATACCTCAGTTTTTTTTTGTTGCATACTGTATAATATTTATATCTATATATACATACAATCTTAATTTGGTGCTCTTGAAGCAGCACACAATTAATATTCCTGAAGAATATTATGTACTTTTGATGAACAATTCATATAATATGTCTTATTGATGGGCGAATCTTGAATCTTGATTGTTATTGTTGTTGCTCCCGAAGTAGCACAATTTGTACCCCAGAAGAATGCTACATGTTCTTGAAGAACAATTCAAGCTTTTCATTTTGACAAAAGTTATATGTTCATAACTCTAATTGTTACTCTTGAAGTAGCACAATTAACTCTACATGTTCTTGGAACAACTAAAACTTGTCATTTTGAAATCATATATCACAATAACCGTACTTTAATTGTTGCTCCTGAAGTAGCATAATTAATATTCTTGATTAATATTACATGTTCCTAAAGAACAATATATATCTAAAGGTTTGTTGTAATTTAAAATATTACCTAATTATATGGAGTGGTAGCAAGAGCTCCTCTTTGAATGACAATTTGCATTTCCAATATCCTATTATGGTTTATTTTCTTTTCAATAATAGATGTGAGATCTGGTAGATCTCAAAATTTGCAATTCATTGATTTCGCTTATCATGAAACTAAATTGTTGCTCTGGAAGTAGCACAATTACATTCCTGAAGAATGATCATATTGTGATATTAACATTACTATCACATATTTGTGGAAATGCCTCAACTTTTGCTCCTGAAGTAGCATCATTTTATATTCCAGAAGAATATTAAATGCTCTTAAAGAGCAACTCACATTTTCGATGATATATTTATTCTTGAATGAAAAACATTATTTATGTCTTGTTGATATTAATGCACTATTGATATCGATGTTCATCTGCCAATAAGAGGGCATGCGAGAGATAATAGAAATGAAGCATCCCAGTATGATTGCTTAAAGATATAATTGATTGTCCTCACTAAAACTTGATACGAGTATATGCATCCTAAATTGCAAGATTTTCAAATCTAGTGCATCGGAATTATTGAAGGCTCCAGAAGAGCATATGTCATTTTATCAAACGATATGAAATCAACTATTGCATTTGACCTTTACTTTAGTAAGTCTAGAAGGAACTTACTAAGTTTTAAGGATATCCGTTACAATGGATATCATATTGAAATTATATAAGAAGGTAGTGATTCTTTTGCATTTAGCCAGAAGCTAACAAAAGAAATGTTATCACACTGCCATGTCAAAGGGCTTTATGCTTTGACATGAGAGGTTTGAACATTCACGAGCAACTATCATGCGCAACATAATTAAAAATTTATCTGAGTGCAAATAGAGATCCTGAAGAATCTTTACATTGATTTTCATGAATGCTTGACTTCTAGAAGAAATGAAGCAATTGCTAGAACTAATAGTTCAAATAATAAAGAACTCAATTCCCTCAAGAAGAATTGTCTTGATAAAGCTAGCGAGTTTATTAAACTCTAAGTTCCTCCTGAAGAGGACTTATATTATATTACTTTGGAATTGAGATTCAACACTTAGTTGCTCATGTGCATAATCAATAGTTTTGTACATATAAAAACGAGTCTCACAAGAAGATTGTTATTATGATAAAATAACGTTCCCAACATTAGGTGGAACATATGTCACATTTGGATTCCTGAAGTAATCAATGTGAAATCTACATCCAACAAAAAACACAAGAACAAACTAGTCACATTTGGATTACAGAAGTAATCAATGTGAACAAGAAGTCAAAAGATTCACTTGCAAAAGATTGCGAATCAACTTCTTGATGCTTTAGTATGTATATAAAAGAAGTGACAATGTCATACATTTGCTGCAAATACCCCCAACAAGATTTCATGTCCCTGAAGGACAAGTATAAATGACAGCAAATGCATTAAAAGTTCGTCACAAATATGGTCGACCAATTGGTTCTAAAAGAAATTTTGTGTCTAAGAAAAGGGACACAACATATGAACCAAACAATGACGATAATGATTAATCAATCAAATGAAGTTCCTGAAAAAGTACAAGCGTCTGAAAATAATGAGATCTCAAAATATTAGAGAGATCAAATATCGTCGTGGACGCACAACAGTATTTGCGCCTTTTAATATGACTCTTGAAATGAAAAAAGAGGATCCTCAATGACGATCTATAAGAGATTGTCAAGATTGAAATAATTGGTCAAAGAGGAATGAAGTCATATAAGGTGAATTAATATTCCCTAGAAAGCCGGAAATATTTTGACCTGTAGTTTCAAAATCCGGAAAGTATATCCCCGAAGGATATAAATGTGTCTTTGTTACATAGAGAAATGAAAAATTTACGAGATATAGGGCAATACTCGTAACACAATTTTCTCTCATAGACCGGGAATTAATTATGTATTCTCCTATAATATACGTCATTATATTTGATTACTCAACTTATGTCACAAAAGGCTTGTTATGCGCCTTATGGATGTAGTAAATATTTATCAATATGATTCACTAAATAGTGACATATATAAAGATCCATGAAGGATTTAACTTGCTCAAAGTATGTAAGTCAAAAAGATGTTGTCAATTAGACTGCAAAAGTCATTGTAAGGGCTGAAATAGTACAGCCGTATATGATATAATAAGAAGGACGAGTATTCCTTGACAGAAGGGTACATAAATAATGACTTGAGTTTGATTAAAGCTCCTGAAGAGCATAATACTTATATGTATACTCCGTCCTAATGACTTACATATATAGAGCAAATCATTATGGATTATTTTATTCATTGATATGTTGATTTTAATATCCAACTCACATCCTTGTCGGCATTAGGGGAGATATGAAATATAAAGATTGAATGCCACAAATATCTCGTTGGATTAATTATTTAGATTCACACATTATGAACCAAAAGTTCATCAAGTTATTTAGTGCAAAATGAGTGACTAAAATCTCATATACCTGTTGTATATGCACCATGAAAGAACTGAAGTTCCTCATAGACAAAAAAAATAATTAATTCTTATTGACGCTAGAAGCGTGAGAAATTTATTGGTGCTAAGAGATAAGAAGTTCGCGGAATACAAAATTAGAACACATTACTCCAAATTTCTCCTAAAGAGAATATGTGAATCATTATGTACAAAAATACTTGATGAAATCAACTCATGCCTAAAGACGGAGTTAGAATCATAAGACTTAGGTTGAACTAATAATTGTCTCGACCTGAAGATCGAGCATCTCCCTAATGGAGTTATGCTAGTCGACCTACCTGAAGGTCTTTAAAGAGATTTTATTTTATTGCATCCACATAGCTACCTAATGGTTGCTTCAATCACTTGAAGTGGATGGAGACTCATTTAGACCTATAGAAGATAACAAAAATGAGGACCAGAAGTTCCTTACTTATGTGCAATTGAAAAATTTAAAATGGTATTGACCATCATTTGTTATCTTCGAGACAAACATGCTATTATCTTTGATGATAATTAAATTTGTGTTGCACATATTAGTGTAGACCTTAAAGATAACCTTGAAGATTGTTATCTTGAGGGGGAGTAACAAATTGTAAATAATCCTAAAGATTAGACTGACTCCTAAAGGTCAAATGACCCTGAAGGTCAAATGGTTGTACTCTTTTTTCCTTTCTAAGTTTTTCCCAAAGGGTTTTCTTAGTTAAGGTTTTTAACGAGGCATCCAATGCAACACACAAGTAAATGAGTCATTAAGATTGATTCATAAAAGAGACAATGGAATACATGATCTCCAAAGGAGTGGCGGCATCAACATCCAACAAATTCGCTCAAGTGACAACCTAGCGGATTCTTTTACAAAGGCATTATCAACGTCAACATTCAAGAAGTTGGTATACAAGATCGATATGCACCGACTCAAGGATCAAGAATGACTATATTGAGGTGGAGCAGCTGTACTATTTTTCCTTCGACCAGTTTTTATCCCAATGGGTTTTTCTGGTAAAGTTTTAATGAGGCAGCAGTTTCTTTTAGGAATGGTCAATCAAGGGGGAGTGTTGTAAATATATTTTATATATATACTTACCATATATTGTGATGACCATGTAACCCTAAAAGCTCATGAGCCCATCTTGCACTCTATAAATAGAGGTCTCCACCCTCATAATAATACACATCTCATTCCCGCTCTCTCTTTTATTCTTTCGTTCCATTTAGTTTATAACAATTCCATAAAATTATATTTCATGACAACTTTACTTTCCTGAATCATTTTCCACACATCATATTCCATAGAATCAGATTCCCTAACAACTTTAATTTCCGAACAACCAACCAGATCCTTAAATTTTTTTATTTTCGAATCCATTGAGGACAACTCGTAATCTTCATATAAATCTTTTACCACCCTTCCAAATCATGTACAATCTCAAAGTTTTGTCATTTTTAAAAAAATATATATATTCAAGGTTTCATCCGCTTATAAATTACATGTTTTAAAATTCTTTTAGCAAAATTATTTATCCGTTCCTATTTACATTTAATATTTGATAGATCCCTATTGTAATCATCTTAGATCTATCAATGCTTTTTTTCTAATTTCATTTAGAACAACAAAAAACATATGTTTGTTATGGATCCACTGCCACAAATTATGTATCCAATTTAACAATAGAAAAATAGGAGTAATCAAACAAAATATACAGTTCAAATATAGCAAAATCCATCATCTCTCAATTCATGCCTAATTGTTACAAGACAACATATGTACACAAAACAAGTCGATCATGTGTTGGAACAAGTTATAGTTAGTTGCTCCAAACCTACTCGTAAGATTCGGCTTCAAGCTCCGATCGCCTAGCAAACCTCCCTTTAACCCGCGGCCTTGTCTCCGCGTACGCCTTCCTTGAGGCGTATCGAATCGTCTTCTCGAACCTTCTGTTCTTCCTCTTCTCTTTGTACCTCAGAACCCTCGCCTCCCTCTCCATCCCGGAGAGGGGAATGGGGAGTGCTTCGGTCTTGGACTCATCCGGCACTATTCCTACTTCTATGGACGAACAAGATGATACCTATCATAAAATACAAGATTAATATAATCGTGCATGTAAATATTTATAAATATCTTCAATAAATTGATACTAGATCTTTATTGGATTTTATTAGAGAGCAAGACTGTCATTCGATTGCTATTTCGCCCCTTTTCCCATAATACATAGTTCTGAAATTGCGAATTTTGCACCCACAAATTTTAAATCCGAGATTGAAAGCAAATTAGTTGAGATGTAAGAAAATAGTACTCCTAAATTAGGACAACCAACTTCTTGACTTTTAATCATGATTAATTTAGTATATTATTGATTTTTAAAAAGGATTAAAATAAATAAATAAATATTTAATTAATTAAAATGATTTCAAGAAAAACAATGGGATAGAGAACATACATTATGGCTCAAGGACTTTGTGGTGAAGTTATACAGAAACGGTTTCGGATCCGGGTAATCCACATCGTATGTTGGGAACCCGTCGACGACCGGGCTCGGGTAGTGGCCCGACCCATATTCGGTCTCGGTCTGAACCGGAACAACTCCGTCGGAGGAATAGTGTTTCTGCTCATTAACGAATCCACGAGACTTCTGCTCCGTGGATATCAAGTTAAGATCCGGATAAGGATCCGGATCCATATCACTAAACAAGTACTCCGCGGACTTGTATTCGGGCGACCCGGATTCTTCAACGAGCTTATTACTCGGATCGGGTAGGATCCACGACGCGGCCTCCGCTTCCTCTTCGGATGCGGCGGCGGAGGCGGAGGTTTTGGCGACGGATGCGGCGTCGAAGAACGGAACTACCGGGAGGCGCTCGTGGCGGCGGGCGAGGGGGTTGGCGGAGTGTATGTCGGCGTCGCAGGAGGCGCAGAGCGCGGCGGCGTCGGCCTTGCAGGTGACGGCGGCGGGAGCCTGCTCGCAGACGTCGCACAGCCAGACGCGGCCGTGGCGGGAGGCGAGCTTGTTGGCGGCGTGGACCTCGCCGTCGCAGGCCGTGCAGAGGAAGGCGGAGTCGGCGCGGCAGAAGACGACGGCCGCCGCCGCCTTGCATGAATCGCACGGCTTCGCCGTTAAGCTCCAGCCGTCGCCGCCCATGATTGGTTGATTACTTGCGATTTTGATTCTCCTTTCTCTATCTAGGGCTTGGCTTGATGAAGAGAGAAAAGAGAGAGGAGAGAGAGAGCATAAATGGTTGAATTTTAGCAATAAGACAGTAGAACAAAGCAAGGAAAAGCTGTGTGTATGGGAGATCTGGTAAGAAGCCAATGACAGAGTGACAAGTGGCAGAGTCTAAGCCAAACAAAAAGTTGAAATTTAGAAGATAGGGGTTAATAATACTAGCGTAAGAGTTTATTTTTTTAGGGAAATTAGCTAATAAATTACTCCTAATCCCATCGACACGTTTCTTTTGGACACGAGAATAAAAAAAATGATTTGATGTGATATAAATTATATAATTTTTTAATAGTTAAATATGATTCACACAATCTTTATCATTTTAGGAAACACGTTGTTTCTAGTGCGACGTATGGAGTACTTCTTAAATGTTCGATTACTACTTAAATGTTCGATTTTTGGTCAAATTGATTCATGAAAGATTAGATTTTGGTCAAATAAGTCATTCCGTTAAATGGCAGGTGAGAGAAATTTAAGAATAAATTAAAAAATAATAAGGGTAATTTCCGAATTAAATTTTCTAAGGCCAGCCAAATATATTTTTACCAAAGATTTACTAGAGGACTAATTAGGCCAACATTTTTACCCAAAAATTTCACTGAGCACTAATTTCAGTCAATATTTTTGGCTGAATTAGTCCTATTTTACCCTAAAATTTCACTGAACACTAATTTCAGTCAATATTTTTGGCTGAATTGGTCCTATAAAACTTTATGCAAAAATATTTTTAGCTGTATTAATGATCCGAAGCTTTAATTCTGAAACTACCCTTCTCATTTTTTTTTTTTTTTTTTAAAAATTACATTAACTAAAAATTAATTGCCGAAAAATTTGGCGAAATGACCAATTTGACCAAAATGTCATTTTCTAGGGGCCAATTTGGCCAAAAAAAACTTGACTAGATAACCAATTTAAGCAAGAATCGAACATCTGAGGACCATATCGATCAATTTACCTAATTTTTATCTTTTTTAATTCCATTTAATAATTTGGTCCGGAAATTCTTATTTATATTGAACAAGAACGGATCCACGATTAAGATAAAGCGCACACACCACGCCCTCTAAATCTATCTCTAGTTCATGCAATAATAATTAAAGAACACCTGATTATAATTGAACGCAATCACTTTCTCTAACTCTATTTGTAGATCATTAAAATTTTAAATAGCATAGTAATATATTTTTATAACGCTACTACATGTAACTGCCCTAGCAGAAATTTATTATAAAACCAATAATGCACGCAACAGTAATAATAATGAGGCTCTAAAAAATCAAATAATAAAATTGATTTTCGATAATGTAATCCTAATCTAGCATGTGCGCTGTTTTTTATCAGTTAAATAAGAATATGTGTCCCATAATCAACAATTTAATGATTACATATACAAAACTTTATAATATGGAATAATAGTTCATTATTGAGTTTGTGAGTCCCACTCAATATGTCGGCAAGTGGGAGGGACTTTAGGGCAATTGGGCCTTATTCTATGTTCCTATTCTTCAATTATTACATAGCCAAAACTTTAGATGCCAAAAGGATATAATCTTGAATGAAGCAAAATTGAAAAGCAAAAGAGAGAGGTCTAAATTGGAGATGGTAACTTGGGAAAACATAGAAAGCACGGACACTCCGAAAAAATGTATTGTATTGCACTTACCAATATAATACTTGTATTATTATGTCCGACAGTTGAATATGTACAACATTACCATTTCTCAAATTTCTTTATTTTGGCTTTTATGCTCTTCTTAACTAATTATTGGGGAGGGAAATGTTATAAATGCATAATCTATTATCTAGTTTTTTTATTTATTTTTATTTTACATTTAATAACTATATATATATATATATATATAAGCAACATGTTCTGATAAGTTTTTAATAAAATACTGTGTGATCTGTCCTATATCTGCATCGTGTCCTATAGGTGCAAATATCACTAATGTCGTTAAATATAAATTTATCACCTATAATTAGCCTAGTATATCTTTTGTATAGTTTTGCAAACTAGTATTACACAAGAAGTATATATACGCAGTGCACATCTTAGGTAGCAACTGTCAGTTTCCATTGTCATTTAAAAAAAAAAAAAGGAGTATACATGCATGATGTCAAGACTTTCCTAACTCAAATCATCTCCTCTACAAGATGCACACATTTACAAGTGCATTGACATTGCTTCAATATCAGCATATTAATAGGCTTAGATACAAATGAGTCCATCCCATTTGGGCATATCAATTCAAGAACCAAACATCACAAGCCATACATGCTAATTATTTATCTTCCATTCACAACTCAAAATAGATCAAACTTACTGCAATAATAGGATCTTCTTCTCCTTGGTGGGCCCGTCTCTTTGATCCCGTTATTCATCAACTACTCGAGGCAGGGACGTAGCTAGGATTTATAGGAAGGGAGGGCACAATCAGGGGATTGAATTTTCTTTGTACGGGGGTTCGGAGGCGGAGCCCCAGAAAAAAAAAATTAGCACATTTTTCTACTTAAATGTAATTATACTTATTCTTTATGGCTTATTTAAGGATTATATTCTTCTTTCATGAATAATTCATATATTTTTTATATTTATTCGAAAAATATAGTACACAATCCTATTTTGACATCACTCTAAATTTAGTTAGAGGAAATTATGAAGAATAATAATATCTAACTGAGGAATTAATAAATATTTAAATGATAGTTTATTTATACTTCAAATGTTCTTAATTTTATATCAGTAAGTACATGAAAAAAGAAAATACAAACATAGTATATTAATTGCATCAAACAAAAAATATAATATATTAATTGCATCAAGTTATATAAATTGACTCTACCAAACTAGGTATCCAAAACTCAAAACTTAAGGATATTGGAGGTATTTCATGGACAAAAATAAAGGATGGCATCCCTTGCCCACACATAGCTCCGTCCCTGACTCGAGGTGTGCACTTGGTTTTATACATCAAAACAAAGTTTGATGGCATTGCTGTATTCAAATGGTAAGTAGAAAACGCCTCGATCAACATGTAAAGAGAGTATGTTCCTCCATTCTTGATGGGTTTTTATTACCTCAATTGGAACTTCATCTGCTACGCATAGTTGGAGACTTGAGGGCTTCACAAATTATTTTCAAAAATACTCCTTCTGGGACCAACGGAGTATTGCAATTGGGGGGTTAATGGAGAAATAATATATATATACATGAATAATAAACGCATTCTGGAAATAAAGATATATTAAAATTGATGGTGTTAGAAAACTTTGGCCTAAAATATTAATAAAACAGCATTAAAGGTAGGTTTGACATGGAATCTGATTAAACAAATTGATTACCACTAATACAACAATAAAGTGTTACGTGGCTGAATTATTTCCTTAAGCTCAATTACGCAGCATCTATATTTTAATTTCTTAAATTTGATATTGAATAATAAACACGATTGAACTGGAGGACATCCTAAGTGAAATTGATTATTTAATTGAATTTATTTAATTTGACTGGATTTGAAGAAAATTGTACAATATATATCACCTTCGATCTTTATAAAAAGATCAGTCTTCATATTATCTGGATCTTAGGAGACCAATCTAGGTATGTTAAAAAATCATATCTTTGTAGCAACTGAAATAATTAAACTCGCTCTTTTAAATCAAGATTATAGAAAAGTTGTAGATTTAGCAACTTGACAAAAATTTCGTACTACCAATTACTCATCCAGGAAATCAAATGTGGGTTCAAACGAAACTTACCATTGTTAAATGGAATTTCAGAAAACCTAAATTTTCTTAGAAATTATTCCAAATCTTGATTCCGATAAACCAAACTCCCTAACCCATATAAGGAGAAGATCGATATATCAATTTCTAATTCAAAAACACTGACCACAGATAGAGCTGAACACAAAGGAAAACATACAAAATAAATTTACCAGATCTGAGTTTCACAAAAGAAATACAGGTCCATTCAGCCTTTTTTACAAATTAAATGCGCAGTGTGAAAATGATGATAAAGCAATAGAGAAGGCAAAGGGAATTGATAGAGGAAAGAGCTTTCCAGAGACGACAGATATGAAGATGACAACGAAGACGATGAAGATGACAACAAAGACAAACAGCCTTGCTAAGTTTATTGCAGAAAGCAGAGAAGCCAATCAAGCGTGTGCCTCAAAGTCTAGGCCAAGATTACGCCGAATGAGTTTTCTCCTGTAACCTGATGACTAAAAGAATCCTAACCTAATATCCTCAAGCCCTCACCAAAAGAATGAAGTAGCTCATGAAGAATAATATCTACAGTATCACTTTGCTAACACACCCGATAACAAGATAGAGTTAATCGAAAACAAAGAAACTAATGAACTTCTAGATCTCTTATTAGTCAAAAAGGTTGCACACAAAAGTCACAGGAAAACTTAACCAAGTATGCAAAATCCCTAATAGCATAGATCTTTAGAATGAAACTTTTTTCCTCAACTTCCAACTCGTGATAACTTAAGGAGAAACCTCAATTGGAGAAGTAGGAAACAGAACTGGTTATAATACGAAGAAAACGTATGATTTTAGAAGTGATTCAAAACTTAATGAATCATTTAGCGCAGTTTTAAGGATCAAGCCAAATGGCCACTTCCATATAGTGAATTAGATACCTGCCAGAAGAATCTGAAGCCGATCACCATCCTTAAATCTAAATCAAATACCATAACTATTGAGGAGAGGCTCATCTTAGCCGCAGACAAGCAATGAAAAGTAGAGCATCTAGCAGAGTAGCCAGCTGGGATCCACAATCATTCAAATTGAAGATCGCACAGCAGGACAGGGGAAGGTCGAAACCACAAGTGCAGAAGTACAAAACCAATGAAGCAGTAGCAGGCAGGACACGGTAGGTCGAAACCACAAGTGCAGAAGTACAAAACCAATGAAGCAGAAGCAGTAGCAGGCAGACACCTCGACACAAAAAACAAAATCATAAATTTTCTAATTTTCTAATAGTAAGATATCAACTAGCAACATCAGCAACACATAATAAGATGTTATATAAAGATTCATAGGTAAAGGGGCGAAGGAATAGTAAGTATAAATTAACAAACTTACTACGCAAGTAGTAATGACACACAACGAAAATCCAGGAGTCCATGCTGAGGTCGTCGCTCACTTAACAAAGTCGTAAATAAGTCCAAGATAGTAAAAGACACAATACGAAGAACTTCAAGCAGAGATTTAGAAAGACAGCTAATTATCTGGCTCAACTTCTGCTCCTGCGCCTTTCCCTGATACCATTTCTGCAAATAAAAAGCAGCAGAAAAATAGTCATAAGGGAGGTGCACAGACTTGCCTGCAAGAAACACATAATAATTGACCCCTAGAATTAAATAGCGATTGATAGATCACTATGCCAAGGATAGCCCAGCAACTCGTGCCATTGGTAGATAGACCTAATTCATGATAGGGCATAGCAAACCCGAGCAATAACATAAGGTAAGATTATGCAATAAAATGGAAGCATTAAAAAAAAGCATAAAAACAATGAGCTTATAATGGTAAAATATTTTACGAGAATCTCAACCCAAAAAAAAAACACTGAATATATTGATGAAACAAGTTCTTAATGACTAAACCCATGAAAAAGCAATAAATTATACCCATTGGCATATGATTCCTCCTCTCGTCCACGATAAGGTGACCTACTATAGCTGCGAGGCCTTGGAGACAAGCGAGGCCTTGGGGACACACTGCGACGTCGAGGTGAACGACCACGAGGACTGTAACTCCTTCAAGCAGATAAACAACAACAATTTCAAATAGTTCACAAGGATATGCTTCAAATAAAACTATATAATCAACAGCAAAAAATCTTTTGAAATTTAGTTATACCTTCGACCATAACTTGGGCTCCTGCGGTATCTAGCAGGACTACGACTCCTGCGCCTACCAGAACCTCCCTTATTTCGGCACTCACGAGCAAAATGACCAGGCTCGCCACATTCATAGCATTTCAAATCAGAACCAGAACGTCCACCACCACCTCCACCACGGCCACCTCCACCACCACCTCCACCCCTGGAGTTGTGTGATAGCTCAACTCTCCAGCCATTTTTACCTATTCCAGGATAATGGTCTATAAGTTCAGGCATCATCAACGACAGGAACGACACAACACAAATTTTGAATGGAAATATCATGCCTTGTCAGGCAGGATAGAATATGGCATTCCAATTGGAATAGACAGCTCAACTCATGCAAAGTATAAAAAACACATAAAAATATGAACATTGCAGATGAACCACAAGAGAGAACCTCTTTCCAGGACCGGAGATGGAAAAACTTTCAGCAAACAATGGAATTAGAAGCTCACCATCAATGTCCCTAATGGCATCCTGGGCATCCCTGCGGTCATCAAAATCAATGAACGCGTAACCGGGGGGTCTTCTGGCAACCCACACACTACAAAAAAAATAAACAGTTCAGTGAAATTAGAGTTTATCCAAAAAATATTGATAATAGTGTATGCAATACAATATGCAAGTAGTTGGTGAGAAAAATAACTTAAAGGCATCAATTGTATTTTTCATGAAAGAATATTTACATACTTTCGAGCATATTTATGCGAACATTATACACTTTAGGCCCTATATTAAGACATGAAGCATTTAAATTACCAGATGAACCAGTGGTCAGAAAATAAATACAACAGAAACCACAAACCAGTACCAATTCAAGAGCCAATATAGGCATCGAAAAGATGCAAAATCCTGCATCCGCATACGTGTTATCAGCACTTCCTACAACAAAATCTTTACTGGTGTACCAAATCCCATTTCGAAACAAACAAAATTATCAATATATTACCTAGCCGCAAATTTCTCTCGTTTTGTCCAGTGTAGATTTCGTCTTACCTTCTAATAACTCCAAAAACGCGAAATTCGTCCTCGAGTTCTCGTTCAGTGACCCGCGGATCCAAGTTCCCCACATAAACTCTTGACATCTTCAATCAAATTTCGTCGGAATAACCCTAAAAACAGATACACAGAAGAGAGATCCTGAATATCACGTAAAAAACCAAAAAAATCAAATATACCAAACAAGATATCTCATGAAACAAATAAAACATGAATAAGCAGAATCAAGAACATGCCAGAATAGGATACATCAAAACAAGGTTAATTGTTCAAAATCCAACGACAAACAAACAAAAACCTTAGCGGACCGACTCCCAAAAAATTACATCAAAAATAATTTCACGATCACCGAATTAGATAACAAAACTTGTAGGAATTTCATGGAGAAATTGAGCAGAGAGAAGGAACCTGAAATCGCAGTTGTGTTCTGGAAAAACCCTAGCGGCTGGCGAATGCTGAAGATCCAAAGGAGTAGGGATCGTACTTCGCTTTAAAGCGGCAAAAGTTTCGTCTGTTCAATTACTTTACTGTCCTTCCAAAATTATCCGGGCCGTGCTTCAACGCATTAATCTCGTTCACTAAAAATAATATATATATATATATATATATATATATACTAGCACATTGTTTAACCGGCTTCGCACGGTATTGTAATTATGCACATATATTAATGTCTCCTAGTACCAAGTATAGTTGCAAAGGACCGATTTTCATGTGCATTTATGTCTGCCGTTGCTCTTACTGCTGTCTTTTTTATTAATTACTACTTTTGCTATCCTATTTTGTTCGAAACTAAATACGAATGACACTACAAGATGAAAAGAGTATTTTAAGCAAGCACTAGGATATCGTTAGATCTATGTATCTTATGTTGTATAACATTCAAATATCGTAATAATATTAAGTTTTTGCTAATGTATTTATTATTCTTTTTTTTTCTTATATAATACTGATAATTCTGACATTAACATATTTCAAAATTTATCAAATTGTAAATTCTACCAATTTAATTAAAATTGGTAGATCCATTTAATTAGATCCATTTAATCAAAGTTTGTTTTAATTAGATCCATTTAATATTATGTTAATAAAAATAACATTAACATGATATCAAAGGCTCGGCTTAACATACCAGAGTTATATAAAATATCTTCTAATGTGTACATATTTAACTCTTTAAAAGAATTATAGAATTATTTCCCCCAGTCAACATAACTAAGTTGCATTATGCTCTATTCATTTTTAAATAGCAACTGTTTAAATTGTCCAGATATTATAAGATGAGAACAACCTTTTAAACAAACACTAAGTTCTGCATTCTACATATGTATCTTATTTTGCGTAGCGTTGAAATAACATAACAATACTAATTTCATCATAATATATATATTTATTATACCTCACACAACATAACTTATATAAAACTAAAATACTATATAATTGTAAATTTAGTTCGCCAAACTCCGACAAAGGAATTTCAACAATATATCGAAAATTCAAATAGTATTTAGTGCTTTTGCGCGGTGCCCGGCGAAACATGTGTTGCGTCGTCTTATGTTCATTGTGCAACTGGAAAAGAACAATAAATACATTAGTAATACAAAGTATTATGTTCATTTTAGTAATACATTATTGAGCTATTTGACTGTAATACAAAGTAAAGTACATATGTAAGATACATAATACTGATGCTTGGTTAAAAAGATCTTCGTATTTTGTAGTGTCATTTGTAAGTCCTTTCGTATCCCAGCTGATTAAATATTGCAATGGTGAATTCGTTGGGTGCGTGCGGTAGAAAGACAAGTATGTCACCGTTCTGTAGATTGTGGTCCTCGACGAAAAGGTTCCAGCTAAATCGGAGGGTCTTCTTCCATAAGCCAATTCGATATTCTTTCATTCCGCTTTTGATGATGATTTCGTTTATGTCGTCTTGCAATAGAGGGATATCGACGAGGCACGGTAGTGGCTACAGATATAATAGGTAGTTTAAGTTTGAATTTAGATACAACTTATATTTGTAAATGTTGATCTTACCGTGTATTTTGAATCCATGTTGTACTTCTGGAAGAAGCATTTTGTGAAATTGGTTTTTTGCTTATGAGGTGACGGTGGAATTGATGATGAGATGGGTCCTGCTAATTATATAATATGTAGTATTTGTCATTTACTTTATTGTTGTGTTGTAAATGTTGATTAGGAAATAGTTACCGTTTTGGTCTTCTTGATAAAATAGTAGGTTGGATAGTGTTGGATGGGCTGGTGTTCTATTCTCGGATTGCGTGAATGCATTCATAGGGATGATGTCGTAGTGTGATATGCTGACGTTTCGCAGCAGAATGAGGTCTCCGATGGTTAGACCGTTGTCGTTGAAAAAACTATGCCAGCCATGTTCAAATGTTTCTAGACCGACTGTTATTCGCCATGCTCTTTTTTGGTAGTTTAAGGTGATCCGTTGTCATTCTCTAATTCCCAGGGCGAGATAGATTGGGAAAGGTATTATCTGTTGATTGTAAGATTTAGTTCGTGTACATATTATGAAATAATGATTGTTGGATAGGTTTATACCTGATGTTGGTTGCTGTTGCATGTAAATAAGTAGCACATAGGTGCATAAGTTGAAGGTGTGTAGTTCTCTATAAGAATAGTTTAGAGCTGTTAGAATAATATTTATGTGGGAGTTTGGTTATTTTGTTAACATACCTCGAGGCAGAAAAGCCTCTGGTCCAACATGTAGGACGGATGTTAACCAGGCTTGGATATTTTCGGCAGCTCGTTGATTAAGGTATCCGACATGATCGATCAAGCGCGGGTATTTTGACAGGAGCTTGTCGCAGATGCTTGCTTGAATCGTTCCACTGTCATTTGTCCTAAGAGTTACCGCATGGACATAGTTGTTGGTATGAGTAATTAAGTAAAATCGAAGCTCCGAATTTTTATCTTGGCTGGTCCATGTGTAGAAGGGGCGGGCTATCTGAGACATTTTTATATTTGTTGTAAGATAACTAAGTGGTGTTAATTTGTACTTTGTCTTACACTGGGATTATTTATAGTATGAATGTGAAATAGGATATGATACATGAATGTTGTGATATACTGTGGAATGAACCGTCAATAGTCAGTGGATCATTATAAAATAATTAGGTGTAGGAATTCGAAATGGTCACGCAAGGTCTGTAGCAGAATATGTTGTCCTATTCAGTTTACCGAAAATATACATATATGATATATGTTAATAAAAGTGCAATTGTAATGACATTGCACTTGTACGATGAAAAACATGTTTGTCAATTGTACATTTGGATGAATGGTTATTAGTTGGGGAGAATTCGGGGAAAAAATAATAATGGTCAGCTGTTATTGTTTTGATAGTATATGAAAGTATATTTTTAAGTATTTGAAAATATTAATAAAAATATTTGAAGATACGTAACTTAAAAATATATTTACTGTAAGTACAAAATTAATATTTATTTAATATTAACTAATTTGGAAGTGACGAAAGAGACCAATTTCGACTATTTAATAAGGAAAATATAGCATTACGGCATGTTCGTCATGATGTGGCACGTGCAGTAGGATCTCCCATCGCGTGGTCTTCTCTCTTAAACGTAAATACGAAGTGTAAGTAATCATGTGACCTCTGGTAGTGAACACATAGGTTCTTCACGTGGGCACTAACAATTTATCAAATTGTAAATTTTGTCAAGAGTTATCCTGCCATAATAAAATGATAATAAACTTTTATAAAATTAATATTTATTTAATATTAACTAATTTGGAAGTGATGAAAGAGACCAATTTTGACTATTTAATAAGGAAAATATAGCATTAGGTTGAAGGCAAATATTTTCAATTATCGGCATGCTCGTCATGATGTGGCACGTGCAGTAGGATCTGTCGTCGCGTGGTCTTCTCTCTTAAACGTAAATACGAAGTGTAAGTAATCATGTGACCTTTGGTAGTGAACACATAGGTTCTTCACGTGGGCACTAACAATTTATCAAATTGTAAATTATGCCAAGAGTTATCCTGCCATAATAAAATGATAAAAAACTTTTATAAATATCTTCTTTAATATATTTTTTTGCGTATAACATGCATGCAAGATGTCTGTGTAAAATGCCTATTTATAGTCATGCATGCGTATATTTTGAGTATTTAATAAAGAAAATATAGAATTAGGATGAAGGCAAAGATTTTTATTTATCAGCATGCTCGTCACACAATGGCACGTGCATTAGGATATCCCGTCATGTGGCCTTCTCTCTTAAACGTAACTCGCGATGATAAAATGACAATAAAATTTTATAAATATCTTGTTTAATATATTTTTTTGGAGTATAGTGGTTGTATTTTAAGTATAACATGCATGGAAGACACCTGTATAAAAGTTCTATTTATAGTCATGCATGTGTAGATATATATGTGCGTGTGGGTGTTTGTGTATAAGCAATACGATCAAGTATGACGGTATCGCAATTTACATTTTCGAACACTCTAGCTGTCTTTTTAGTATTTGATTCATTTCTTGATAATTGATTGAAGTCTTTGTACCTCAATCGAAATTCATTCAAGAATTTGCTGATAGCAAACTTCATATTTTGCATGAATATGCGTCTAGCTACTTTATCGCCTACTTTGATTTCACGTTTTTGTGAAATACATGTGGCCAAAACAGACATGCAACCCTTCTGCGCAGCCCTATTCAGTGCAGAAAGGTCTACATACCTTGAATTTAGCCAGCACTTCATCGCACTTAATGGCTTCTGCAATTAAAGGTACATGATTTGCCAGATCTACTTTTAAGATATTCATATTTTAGTGACTGCTACTAAGCAGTTAAATATAATTTGTGGATATCTCCAATGTTTGTTGAAATAATTGATAAATACAAACTAACACAACACCTCACTTATGTACATTGAGGCTTACGCCCAGACAACGTCTTATAAATGCTTCACATCTCTTTAACTATTTGAGCTTTTTATGATCTTAGTCTTTTAAATTACTTTTCTAGACAATTTAATACATTTCTATAATCTTATAAGTTCAAAATATATGTAGCATCTTCCATTTCCATTCCCATTATCTTAAAAGGATGCATAGTAGGCCACCTGTAACACTAAATGATTGAAATTTTGAGTTTAGCCTTCTAAGCATGATTGTAACATATAAAATTAGTAAATTTGACATTATCCATATTTTCTTCATATTTTGAAGTTTGTTAGGTGAAGTTTGTGTCAAAATTCAATTAGATTGCTATAAACAATATCTATTTGAATTTATACATGAGACTCGAAGCCTCGAGGCTTAAGGCTCGCGGTACCATAAGAAAACATCTCGGATAATATGAAAGTATAAAATCAACTCCCAACAGAAACTCTATATTAACGTGAGACTTTTATAAAGCTCATCACACAAAGCTTTCTGGGGCCGCTGAGGATTCCATTTGGGAAAGTGTAAAACATGCAGTGTGACCAGAACCGTCCTAATTATGTCGTTAAAAGGTCTCCATGGCTTCAGAAGCTTGATCCAGTTTCCCTGTGCTGACAACACTGATACCTCAGGCTTCCCCTTGGGGGGATCAAACTTCCAAGCAGTAACTCGGAGATAGATAGTGCAGAGCCTTGCTAGAACCAATTTCTGAAATTTGACTGGATAATTTTGTGAAGTCTTAGTTGGCTTCTTACTAATAAGTTTCACTCTTCTCGTCCAACCAATTATGGTAGGCAAAATCTTGTCCAATGGTATTATCCACCTTGACATCTGATTCATATCAATTAGATGTATTTCGATGGAGGTACACAGACTTTATGAAACAGGCGAAATAGATGTTCTCTGATTAATTATCCACTCATAATCACATGTAGCAATAGGATTCCTATATTTCTCATTATCTGGCTTAGCAAGAGCATAGGAAATTTCATATGTTTTCTACTCTTCTAACTTGTGTTTGAAGAGCTTAATTACATTGTTAAAAATAGTAGCCTCCACTAAATTCCGTGCAAGTCATTGTAACATGTACCGTCATATGTATCATGCATCATCTAATATTTAATGGAGAAAAACAATAATGAAAGAAAAGAAAAGAAAATGAGAAAGAAGTAAATTTTAAATCAAAAGAGGTTGATTATCGGCATTAACAATTCTCATCGAGAGGAACAATAAGATGTTTTTTTTATTTTATTCTAAGATTTTGTGTGAAAAAAATTTAAGAATGACTTATTTTCAATTTATGATAAATAAGAGTAAGTCATTTTGTGAGCATTTGAGAAAGTTTATAGAAGTAACTTTTTTCCTTTCATAAGTAACTTTTGACTTATTTTATAAGTTAGTAGTGTTTGGAATATCTTTAATAAGCAATTTTTATCTACTGCAGTTTAAAGTTGTAAATAAACGTTATTAGTGTTTGTAATATTAGAAAAAAACAACATATTTTAGAAAAAAACAATATTCAAATTCTCTCATAAGCTGCTTTTCAATTTTTTTATACTCTCAGAAGCTAGTTTTAATTTTATTTTTTTGTTTCTACTTTTAAAAGCACACTGACCATAGCAGGATTCGATGACCGTTATCTGCATATGCTCCTAAGTTAACTATAAATTATAAATATTAAGGTAGTATTTGGAACAACTTAAATAATCTATTTCTAAGCTTTTTCACCGTAGTAACACTTTTTTTTAATGTTTGGAATGTAAGCTTATGATTTTTTGGAGTTTAAAATAAGTCGTTGATGCCAATAATCAACCTCTTTTGATTTAAAATTTACTTCTTTCTCATTTTCTTTTCTTTTCTTTCATTATTGTTTTTCTCCATTAAATATTAGATGATGCATGATACATATGACGGTACATGTTACAATAACTTGCACGGAATTTAGTGGAGGCTATTATTTTTAACAATGTAATTAAGCTCTTCAAACACAAGTTAGAAGAGTCGAAAACATATGAAATTTCCTATGCTCTTGCTAAGCCAGTTAATGAGAAATATAGGAATCTTATTGCTACATGTGATTATGAGTGGATAATTAATCAGAGAACATCTATTTCGCTCGTTTCATGAAGTCTTTGTACCTCCATCGAAATATATCTAATTGATATGAATCAGATGTCAATGTGGATAATACCATTGGACAAGATTTTGCCTACCACAATTGGTTGGACGAGAAGAGTGAAACTTATTAGTTAGAAGCCAACTAAGACTTCGCAAAATTATCCAGTCAAATTTTAGAAATTGGTTCTAGCAGGGCTCTGCACAATCTATCTCCGAGTTACTGCTTGGAAGTTTGATCTCCCCATGGGGAAGCCTGAGGTATCAGTGTTGTCAGCACAGGGAAACTGGATCAAGCTTCTGAAGCCATGGAGACCTTTTAACGACATAATTAGGACGATTCTGGTCACACTGCATGTTTTACACTTTGCCAAATGGAATCCTCAGCGGCCCCAGAAAGCTTTGTGGGATGAGCTTTATAAAAGTCTCACGTTATTATAGAGTTTCTGTTGGGAGTTGATTTTATGCTTTCATATTATCCGAGATGTTTTCTTATGGTACCGCAAGCCTCGAGGCTTCGAGGCTCATGTATAAATTCAAATAGATATTGTTTATAGCAATCTAATTGAAATTTGACATAAACTTCACCTAACAAACTTCAAAATATGAAGAAAATATGGATACTGTCAAATTTACTAATTTTATATGTTACAATCATGCTTAGAAGGCTAAACTCAAAATTTCAATCATTTAGTGTTACAGGTGGCCTACTATGCATCTTTTTAAGATCATGAGAATGGAAATGGAAGATGCTAAATATATTTTGAACTTATAGGATTATAGAAATGTATTAAATTGTCTAGAAAAGTAATTTAAAAGACTAAGAACATAAAAAACTCAAATAGTTAAAGAGATGTGAAGCATTTATAAGACGTTGTCTGGGCGTAAGCCTCAATGTACATAAGTGAGGTGTTGTGTTAGTTTGTATTTATCAATTATTTCAACAAACATTGGAGATATCCACAAATTATATTTAACTGCATAGTAGCAGTCACTAAAATATGAATATCTTAGAAGTAGATCTGGCAAATCATGTACCTTTAATTGCAGAAGCCATTAAGTGCGATGAAGTGCTGGCTAAATTCAAGGTATGTAGACCTTTCTGCACTGAATAGGGCTGCGAAGAAGGTTGCATGTCTGTTTTGGCCACATGTATTTCACAAAAACGTGAAATCAAAGTAGGCGATAAAGTAGCTTGAAACAAGAGTGAGACAATAGTTTGATAAGGTATGAATGAGATAATAAATTATGAGAAAGAGTATTAATTTTTGTCAAATAAGTTCCGAGCCACTTATACTGAAACGTCCCAATCCGAAAAACGAATAACTTAATTTTAGTTAGACGGAAAGAGTATTTATTAATAGAATGATGATACGAATACTCATGATAAAATACACTAAGTATGAATTTGTTAATCCTAACGAATGAATTATTTTAGGTAATTTAAATATGTTGACACTAATTGAATAAAAAAAAATTGACAACTAATCTCATTTCGTTTTATCTTAAATTGGTGTTGTTTATTTTCACTTTCCTCGTAAATCTCCTAGAAAAGGTGAATGACAAGATCTAATTAATACAAATTATCACAAATATTACCATTATCAAATAAATTTATGAATTGACTGATGATTGAGCCTTAAATATAACTTTTCGCTACAGCTGATAGGCATTTAAAAGCATAATTATTAATTAATTACTCCCTCCGTCCCATTATTCTTGTCCAATTTGTTTTTTGCACGGTTTTTAAGGAGAGTTGTTAGTTGTGTGTAGATTGGTATAAAGTTGTGGGTCCCACAAAAAAGTTGTGTGTAATAATTTACTAAAAAAATGAAAGTGGACAAGAATTTTGGGACAACCCAAAATGAAATAGCGGACAAGAATAATGGGACGGAGGGAGTAATTAGCATCCCGCACGATTATACCAGTTGATTATAATCAATGGTCGTGATCTTAATTATTATAACTAGCTTGTACAAATATCAGAGATTATATTACAAGATGGCGGAGTCAATTGTTAAATATTTTTATCTATTAAAAAATCCAAATATATTATTTTTGAAAATCATTGCAGCGATTAAACAAAGTCCAAGATTACGTCACAGCGCCGGAAACGTATAGCCAGTACCCGTCAACAATGAAATTTGAATTTGTCGTTTATTCCAATTCGTTTTTTTAAACATATAAATGAAGTTTGCGGCTCAAATGAATTGCCAGGCAATTTATAATTAATACATGGGCATAAATCACTGTAGGCCGACGGATATTCCCACAGCTGCAGTCAGTGATTGATGGAAAATTATGTTTTTTGTCTCATGTGGAAGCATGTCAATTTTTCAGCTGTTTGAAACTTATGTACTTATATATACAATAAGGGGTCTTATATTGTGAACACCCTTAATGAGAGAAAGAATAACATCTTACATCTATAGATCAAGTAGAATGGATGGCTAGGATTTGTAGAGATTTCATTTATTTTAACATTTTTTTATGAAGAAATAAGGGAATAAGGGTAGTTTGGGGACATTGTGGGAAAAAATTAATAGATGGGTTCCTCTCTAACCTTCATTTCTACTCTTTCATTTCTCAAATCTTTCAAATTCAAAACATTTCGTTAGTTCCCTCAAAGCTTCACACTCGGTGAAAATCGATGCCAATCTTCGATTCCAATCTTCACAATCTTACCCCAATCGCCTAGCCTAACAAGAATCGAGCGACCTAGCGTTGAATCGAGTCGTTTGCATACGCAACCCAACAAGAATCGACACAACCCAGCAAGAATCGAAGGTGTGGTTCTAGTATATTTCGTATTTTTAAGCTTTAGTTGCAAATTTTCTGATTTTGAATTTGCTTGTGGTTTGGAATTGCAGAGTCGATACTCGAGTTGAAGATTGGCGATCTGTTTCAGATATGTGTAGATCTGTTCATATCTTCTCTGTCTTCAATCTGTTCTTCCTCCCTGTCTTCTATCTCTCTCATCTCTTCTCATTTATGTAGATCTATTCCAGATCTGTGTAGATTTGTTCATATTTATGTAGATCTGTTCCAGATCTGTGTAGACATGTCTCAGATTTGGAATTCGAGATTGGTGGTGTTGGGGGCATACGCATCTAGAGTTCGAATCTGGAGTTCAACAAATGTTTTGCGAATTCGAGAAGAATGTGCATACAAATTACAGTTAATGTGCATAGAAGATATAAAAAATGTGCATATAAATTATAGAAAAATGTGCATATAAAAAAATGTGCATACAGATTATAGAGAATATGCATAGAACACACACAAAATGTGCATATAAATTAATAAAAATGTGCATAGAACACACAAAAAATGTGTATATAAATAAAAACAAATGTGCATAGAACACACACAAAATGTGCATAAAAAATATTGACGAAATCAAGAGAAGTAACAAGAAAAAATTGTCAGAAATCCGATCTTGAATTATTGGGCCGATCTTGTACATCAAAAACGCTCTCGCTCTCTCCCACCCATGAAGAAGTCGATCCCCTTCTTGAAAATCCTTGACTAAATTAGAAAGACAAAATACCAAAATACCCTTAATGAGGCTTGAAAAATTATGAAAATTACGAAAATGCTATTAATGAGTTTCTCAATCTTGACCACACATCTTATAAAGGAAGGGTTGATATTTGTTCTCTATTCTCTCATTAAGACCATGTTCTCAATCTATCCTCCCTATATATATATATATATATATATATATATATATATATATATATATATATATATATATATGCAACTTATTTTTTTTATGGTCATTATTATGTGTAACATTCTCAAACTATAAATTGTAAAATTAGATAACTTCTTCATCCCGTTATTATTATTCTTTTTCCCACTACAGAGATTAAAAGGCTTGTTAAGTTTATAGTCTATGAATTTCAATTATATTGAGAAATGTAGCATAATTTTCGAGGAATTGATGGTGGAATGATTAAAAAACTTCATCCAAATTTTACTTAAAAGTATAGTCGAGGCATTTTTTCCCCGTTTTTTACATGTTGTAATTGAAAAAATAATTTAAAGTTTCTAAAAAGTTATTCCCTCCGTCCCACCGAGCTTGTCCATTTTCTTTTCGGCACGGTTATTTAGTAGATATGAGACACATGTGATTAGTTTATTCTCTCTCTTTGTAATTACTTATCTTTCTTGTTAATTAGTCTCTCTCTCTTCTTGTGCAAATAGGACCAAAAGCTAGAGCTTCATCGGTCAGATCGCCGACCTCTCCCACCCGCTCCGAAACACAGGCTCCCACTCCACTTTCCAGATCTGGGCATCGCCGACCACCAAACTGCTCAAATCTAGATCCCCCTCCATTTCACTCTCCAGCACCACAGTATCACTTGGAACGACGAGCGGCAGAGGTGATTGTGGCGGTGTTTCGGAATCTAGATCGGTCAAAACAAGGACCGATTTCACCACATCAAGCATGAAAACAGATGGATCTAAACAAGAATCAAAAGTCTCCCTCACAATATTATCACTTGGAGAGAGCGGCGATAGCGGCGACCGTGGGAGGCGTGTTTTGAAGCTTTGAACGTCGCCGCCTCTAGAAGGCGATTTCATCATCGCCGACTAGTAGGGCGACCACATATCTTCCATTTCTGTCTCTAATAAAAAAAACTCGTCCGGAGACAAACACATGTTAGGAAGATCTGGGGGAGGAGATGAGAAGTAGAGTGCGATTTCATCACGGCATTTGGTCTTCGATGTAGAGAAGAGTAGAAAAAAGGAGATGCGCCGCTGAGAGTTTTTTTTGAAGAGATAGGGTTTGAAAAATAAATTGAAAAGAGAGAGAAAGATATTTGATGGCATAATTAAATTAGCTAAAAATAATTAACATTGCCTAATTACTTTCCTTTTTTAGAAACTTGACATATTCGGTGGGATAGGCGAAAACGAATATTGGACAAGCTCGGTGGGACGAAGGGAGTAAAAATCATAAACTATGATTTCAGGGCAGAACGAAATCTTATTAAAGATAGATTTTTGGAAAAAGAGTATAAGAATATGTGGTCACTTGTGACTAAAGAGAGCACTTCATTTTATGATGAAGAGTTAATTTTTACTATTTTAGGAAACATGACATTAATAATGGGACAATCCAAAAGAAATTAAAGATGTTAATAGTGAGATGGAGGGAGCATATAATTTGATGAGTTTGTACTAATCTATTTGATTAACTTTCACTTTTTTTTGGAGAATTTGTGTTCACTCCACATTATATTTTGGGAGCCAGTCTCATATCCCAAAATTATTTATTCGTTCTCATTGTGTAACATGTCAATATTGCATCGTTTTGAATAAATATTAGGTTGACTCTTGTTTCTAATTATTTTTTTATAATATTTGCTTTAGAACAGAAATTTGAGACAAGTGATTTGATTTTCAATATTTTTCATTTTCTAGTGGTTGCTACAATTCGAATTGATTTTGATTTATTCTTAAGGTTTTATTTATCAATTTAGGACTTGGAAATTTACTACTACACATTACAAAAATGTTGATAATTATTCTACTTTATTCTAATTCATAAAATTATTTTGACCTTAAAAACACAATGAGTAGTTATAAATAGCCACTAGATTTTTTTCTAAGAAAAAGACAAGCATATAATATTTTGATAAAGTAGTTTTCACAGTATAATTAAATTAATTAATACTGTAAATCTGATAGGCCCAGCACAACTAAGTGCCCAGGCCCATCTCTTGTTATCCACCCAGCAGATTAATTTGGCCCGCTATCCTCGCTCCTGTTCCTCGGTTCATGCCGAGCCGTTTCCGCGGTTCACGCTGAACCATTACACTTGCCCTAGCTATATATAGGGAACTTGTTGTACTGTGGAGCGGCGGATCTGAAAACATCTTCTTCTTCCTCTCTCGCTATACTCTTCGAATCTTTTCTTGCCCGAGTGATTCAGTGTATAATCTGTGAGGACTTGGTGTAATAGTTGATAGGGCCTAGGCGCAGTGTGTGTCTTGTGGTGTGGTGGCTGTATACTGTGGTCTGAGTCTGTATTATATACGATCAATATATTGTGTTTATATTTCGTGTATTGTGGTTCTTGAGCGATCTCAACAGTGGTATCAGAGCGGGTTTCATCACCGCTCCACCACCTCAACCTCGGCTGCCTCGATTGTGAAAGGGCAGTCTCTGAACTGTAACCCTAGATCGAAGGCAGTCCACTCCAAGGTAAGAACGAGGTTCAATTCTCCGAACTTCACTCAGGTAAAGCAGCTTAATCCTCTTGTTCTTTCTGTTTCCCAGATCCGCTAACCGGTGCAAGAGTTTGGGATTGTTTGTCTGGTAGTTCTGCCGACTGGTGCAGTTAGGGCTTTGTGATCTATCTGTTTCCTTCGTGCTGTGATTTCTTCTTCTGTGATTTATTGGGTGTTTTTTTTTGCTTTCGTTGCTGCTATAATAAATCTGTGAACTTGAAATCTTCTTGGTCTCTTTGATCTGTAAAGATCACTTCTCTTAACCGTGTTCTACGGTTTGTTTTAATCTTAACAGTAGCTTGGGTGAACTTCTGCGCCCAGGACTTGATCTTGAGTTTAGTGAACTGGGAAATCCCCTTGCAGATATACTGTAAGGTATCAACTCTTGAAAGGGTTAATATCTTGTCCTCTGTTAGTATGGCTTTGGTATCCTCAAGTGGAATTGCCATTTTCAATGGAAAAACTGATTTTAACTTGTGGAAAAATAGAATAACTGCTATCCTTGTTGAAAAACGTGTGTTTCCTGATATTAATCATACTTATGAATCTGATTTGTCTGAAAAGAAAAAGACTGAGATGAATGACCTTGCTCTATCTGCTATTACTTTGAATTTATCTGATTATGTGTTAAGAAAGATAGAACACCTTGATTCTGCAAAAGAGGTTTGGGATAAGTTAAAGGAGTTGTATACTGAAACTTCCCTTCCCTCTAAAATGTACCTGCTTCAGAGCTTTTTTAAGTTTAGATTAGACATGTCTAAGGATATAGATGAGAACCTAGATGAATTTAATAAGCTTCTACAGTTAATTAAGCAAACTGGTGACACTAGTATAGACAACTATGCTCCTATAGCCTTGCTGAATTCCATTCCTGAAACCTATAGTGATGTTCAATCTGCCATTAAGTATGGGAGGGACAAAATTGATCTAGAGACTGTGGTCAGTGCCTTAAAAAGTAAGGAAATGGATTTGAAGTTCAGTAGAGAGGTTAGAGTAAGTGAACATAGTACTTCCTATCAAGTGAGAGGTAGAACCCCTGAGAAAACCACCTCTTCCCCTAGTTCAGACAAAGGTGGAAAGAAAAATACCTTTAGAGCTAGATCTAAGTCTAGATCCAAGGGTAGAAAGTGCTTTAACTGTAGAGAACATGGGCATTACCAAAAGGATTGTACTTCACCTATGAGAGGAAAACATAATAATGACCATAAGAGTGTGTCCAATGCTATTCTTGGTGATGATTCTGTGCAAACTGTGCTTGGCAAATACTTTATGGTTACTGAACCTGATAACCTCTCTTCTGTGAATTCTGTGAATTCTGTGCAAATAAATGAATGGCTTATGGATTCTGGAAGTGCTTACCATGTTTCTCCTTTCAAAGCATGTTTTTCAAATCTGAAACTTGGTGATTTTGGGTTTGTGATAGTTGCTAATAGGGATAAATGTTCTGTACTAGGAATAAGTGATATTTGCTTGAAGTTTAAATCTGGTTTTCAGTATACCATGAAAAATGTTAGATATGTTCCTGATGTTGCATGCAATTTACTGTCATTTACTGCCTTGGAAAATGATGGGTTTGGGGGAAGCTGGGGAAATGGATGGATGAAGGTAAAAAGGGGTTCTTTGGTGGTGTTTAAATCTAAAAGAACTAATAATTTGTATCCATTCACTGATGTACCTGTCTTACCTGCCTCTAGTGTGAATACTACTTTTCCTGATAAAACTGTGTTGTGGCATCTAAGACTTGGGCATGCTAGTTCAAAGAATTTATCTACTTTGAGAAAAACTGGAGTATTTGGTAAGGATAAAATTTCTGACTTACCATTCTGTGATTCTTGTGTTATTGGTAAACAACATAAGGTATCTTTCCCTGTGTTCTGCTTCTCCTGATAAACCTATTGCCTCTGATATTCTTGAATATGTGCATGCTGATGTGTGGGGGCCCTCTAGTACTTCTACACATAGTTGCTGTAGGTTTTATTTGTCTATTATGGATGATTTTTCTAGGAAGACTTGGTTATTTCTTTTGAAACAAAAATCAGAAGTTTTCCAAATGTTTTGTGATTGGAAGGTGAAAGTAGAAAACCAAACTAGGAAGAAAATTAAGGTTCTTAGGACAGATAATGGTCTTGAGTTTTGCAATTTTCCTTTTGACAATCTATGTGTTAAGTCAGGAATTAGAAGGCACAAAACTGTACCTTACAACCCACAACAGAATGGGGTAGTGGAAAGGATGAATAGAACTCGGTTAGACAAGGTTAGATGTATGTTAGAGTGTGCTGGTTTGCCTAAAACCTGCTGGGGTATAACTGCATTAACTGCTATTTATCTTATAAATAGGCTGCCTTCTAGCTATCTCAAGGGTCAATGCCCTGAAACCGTTTTCTCCGGAAAAACTCTAGATCCGTCACACCTGTAGAGTGTTTGGTTGTCTTTGCTTTTGTCCATCGAAGGGGGGATAAGCTAGGTCCTAGGTCTAAGAAATGTGTGTTCATAGGCTATCCTGATGGTGTCAAGGGTTATAGATTATGGGATAGAAGTGTGTCTGGTTTTAAAGTTATTATTAGCAGAGATGTGGTGTTTAATGAATGTGAATTTCCATGCTTACCTGCTGTTACTTCTACTGCTGATACTGCTCCTTCTGAGGTGGAGCCTGATCATACTTTGCCTAACTCTATTTCTTCAGAATTTGTTTCTGACACTGGTACTGATGACTCTAATTCTGACTCTTCTACTTCTATTAATGAGTCTGATTCTCAATCTGATTCTGTGCATGCAAGCTCTACTTCTGCATCTGAGCATGATTCTCTGTCTGATTCAAATCAAAGTGATTATATGCTCTCTAGGGATAGAGCTAGGAGAACTCCTCATATCAACTCTAAGTATGAGGATTATGTGATGTATGCTTTATCTATGTGTGACTCTTTGGATAATGAACCTACATGTTACTCTGCTGCTCTTAAATCCCCCTCCTCTGCTCAGTGGTTAGCTGCTATGAAGTCTGAAATTCATTCCTTACATGTGAACAGAACTTGGACCCTTGTACCTAAACCTGCCTCATGTTCTCTTGTGGACTGTAAGTGGCTTTTCAAGCTTAAACCTGAGTCTAATTCTGTTAGGTACAAGGCTAGGTTAGTAGCCAAGGGTTTTACTCAAAAAGAGGGGGTAGACTACTCTGAAATCTTTGCTCCTGTTGTTAAACTGACTACTGTGCGTATTATGCTTTCTTTGGTGGCTCACTTTAACTGGGAATTAAAGCAAATGGATGTTAAAACAACTTTCCTTCATGGGGACTTAGATAGGCAGATTTATATGTCTCAGCCTGAGGGTTTTGTGGATTCTGCTAAACCCAATCATGTTTGTTTATTGAAGAAAGCTTTGTATGGTTTAAAACAGTCCCCTAGACAGTGGAACAATAAAATTGATCAGTGTATGCTTTCATTAAATTTCTTCAGAAGTTCCTTTGATCATTGTCTCTATTATACTAAGTCTGCATCTGTTCCTGTGTATCTGCTGATTTATGTGGATGATATGCTTATAGCCAGTCCTTGTATCAAGTCCATTAAGCATGTTCAGAAATGTCTTTGTGAAAATTTTGAAATGAAGGACTTAGGTGATGCAAAAATGATTCTTGGCATGCATATAACTAGAGACAGAATACATGATTCTCTCACTCTTAATCAGATTTCTTATGTAGAAAAGATTTTGAGTAAATTTTCTATGTCTGCTGCAAAACATGTAACTGTTCCTTTTGCTTCACATGTATTGTTAAGTAAGGATCAGTCTCCAAAAACTGATTCTGAAATGTTTGATATGAAGAAGATCCCATATGCAAATGCTATAGGCTCTGTGATGTATCTTATAGTGTGTACAAGACCTGATATTGCATATGATGTTAGTTGTTTGAGCAGATATATGTCTAACCCTGGTTTAGCTCATTGGAATGCTTTAAAGTGGTTGTTTAGATATTTGAAATTCACTAAGCATGTTGGTATTTGTTTCTCTAAACATCCTGATGGTACTAAATTAGTTGGTTATGTGGACTCCAACTATGCAAATGATAGAGATAATAGGAAGTCTACTACTTCATATGTATTCACCTTCTGTGGTTCTTGCATAAGTTGGAAATCTCAGCTTCAACCTATTGTTGCTTTATCTACCACTGAAGCTGAGTATGTTGCTGCTGCTGAAGCCTTGAAAGAGGCTGTATGGTTAAAAAGCCTTCTGTCTGAACTTCACTTTCTGCATAAAGATGTGACTCTGTTTTCTGACAGTCAATCTGCTATTCAGCTAAGTAAAAATCGTGTGTTTCATGATAGAACCAAACATATTGATGTTAGGTTTCACTACATTCGAGACTTAGTGGATAAGGGTATAGTTATCCTTGAAAAGGTTCATTCAAAATTAAATCTTGCAGACTTGGGTACTAAATCTTTGAGTACATAAAAACTTCAAACATGTCTTAAGATACTAAACATCAGATAATTTTCTGTGTTTCTTCCCTCTCTCCTGTTTGTGGTTTTTTGTTTTGCAGGATTATGAAGATGGTTCGATGAAGGGGGGGGGGGGCAATGATGACAACAATACTGCATACAAGTCTTCCCTCTCAATAGAGGGCACACCACATATGGGCCTAAGGTGGAGTATGTAAATCTGATAGGCCCAGCACAACTAAGTGCCCAGGCCCATCTCTTGTTATCCGGCCCAGCAGATTAATTTGGCCCGCTATCCTCGCTCCTGTTCCGCGGTTCATGCCGAGCCGTTTCCGCGGTTCACGCTGAACCGTTACACTTGCCCTAGCTATATATAGGGAACTTGTTGTACTGTGGAGCGGCGAATCTGAAAACATCTTCTTCTTCCTCTCTCGCTATACTCTTCGAATCTTTTCTTGCCCGAGTGATTCAGTGTATAATCTGTGAGGACTTGGTGTAATAGTTGATAGGGCCTGTAGGCGCAGTGTGTGTCTTGTGGTGTGGTGGGCCGTATACAAATGGTGCGAGCCTCGTATTATATACGATCAATATATTGTGTTTATATTTCGTGTATTGTGGTTCTTGAGCGATCTCAACAAATACATTTTAGTCTTTTTTTATTTACAGACGTTTCGGTATGATTCCAACCGTTTTCAAGTATTTTGTTCATATTTGAGATATTATATAATAAAATGATGCGCGAGATTATAAAAGTCTCGTTTCTCCCATGTAGAGATCATGATCAGAAGAATAATTGGATGCTTGGTGATAAATCTCCGGTTTGAGAAACATTAAAAATATTGTAGAGATAAGCAAACACTAAAATCTGATTGTACTGTCAAAAAAAGATAAGCAATTAAAATAACAACTTGCAAACATACATTTTTATCATCTTCTCTATACTACTTTATCATCCACTCTCACTCATCTTCTCTCTTATATTTTATTATCTATTATTATTTCATACTTTATCATCTATTTATTTTAATTCCCTTGCCGAAAAACAAGTGGTCAACTATAGCGAGACGGAAATAGTATTTTATTACTATTAAAGTGATTTTAAAAAGTCATGCTTTTTGTCTATTCAAATACTACCTCCGTCTCACTATTTTTGAGCCACTTAATTTCGATACGAAAATTAAAAAAGTTAATAATAAAGTATGAAAAAGATGATAATAATAAAGTATGAAAGATAATATAAGTGATATAATGATAAAGTATAAAAGAGAAAATAAATGAAATAATATAATAGATAAATTAGAAGTGAGAATTTTAAAAGTTGGAAATAGTGTAAATTGAGATGAAGTCAGAATTAGTGGGTGTTTGGAGTAGCTGAAGCTTATTGATAAGTGCTGAAAGCTGCTTAAAGCTGCTGAAAGCAGCTTATTTGAAAATCAGTTAGTGTTTGGAAATAAGTGCTGAAAGCTGCTGAAAGTGGGGAAAATAGTGTTTGGAAGTCCCGGCTTAAAGCCGAGATTCTCTAAAATGGGGTCGATTTTAGAGAATCTGTCGAAGCTGCTTCACCCCAGCTTCGAGCTTTTAGCTTATAGCTTACGTATTTTTCGGACGAAATTACCCTTACTAATTTTATTTAATTCCAAAAATTAACCTTCCTAACCCTACTTTGTGAGAATATATTTTACTAATTTAGTATTTTGTAGTATTAGATTGAAATTGTAAGCAAAAAATAAATATTAAATAATAATTATTTGTGAGTTTTATTATATATTATAAATATTAATTAGTAACACTGAGGACAAAACAGACATTTCTATTAAAAAGTAACAATAAGCTACTTCTATCAGCAATATTTCCAAACACTATTTTCCCCACTTTCAAAGACTTTCAAGACTTATTTCCAAACACTAACTCGATTTTTCAAATAAGGTTTCGCCAATGCTTTAAGTTAGCCTTTCAAGACTTATCAATAAAGCCTTCATTCTACTCCAAACACCCACTTAGTATGACACGTTCCATTCGAAAAAGTGATTCATATAGGACGGAAGTAGTACAAGTAACAAAAGTGAACGTGGCAGCACGTCGCAGTCGCAAGTGGCACGACATTGGTCGCAGTCAACTTGCTCTGACTGCATCTTGACGGTTGATGGACCACCCTTTAATCCTACGGGTTGCTAAACGATGCCGTGGTCATAGTGGAACATCGACATAATAGTCAACGCTTCCCCTTATCAGGTATCCCGAAAAGTCAAGCTTTTCAATTAACAATGTTATCTCTATGACTCGCAAATCACTACCCACCATAAGGTCTAGGACTAATTTCGATTCTAACTTTCCTTCCTCATTTTATATTTATGACCAATTGATCATAAATTGATTTTAACTTAAAATTATTGGCGAAATGAAGGCCGAAATATTAATTAATTTATAATTTTAATACGAGCTTCAAACATTGGGAATCAATCTATGAATTTTTAAATTTTGCAATTTAAGGCATGTCTTGATCTTTAATTTTTATGGTCATCGGGAAAAAAAATGAAAACACGTCTTTGCATTGTGTTGGACGCACAACTGGACAAGACTATCACATCTTTAAATAAATCCGGGAAAATCACCACCACACTAATTATGAGCAATGACACAACAAATAAAAGAACGACTCTTACTACTAAATGAGAAAAACACTTATCTCATCTTGTATCATCCACCTAGGCGTTCAACTAAGCACTTCGACGGTCAAATAAATTAGAGATCATATCATGTCTTCAATTGCAAAAAATATAAAGTTTGTCAATTAGTTGAAAATTGACGTTTGTACTAAAATTACAAATTGACTATATTTCGTATTTTATTTTAACAATAACTTTTTAATTTACTAGTACTTACCTTTTGAACCAACTTATTAAAGACTATGTTGTTGCAACGCGGATCTTCTGTCCCAAAATGGGAGGAACACTTGGTGGCCCACCAATCACGCAGCACCACGCGTGCATTGGTGGACCCTACTCAATTAAATTAATATTTGATTTTAAAAAAAATGGCCCATAAATGCACGTGTGGCGGGGCGTGATTGGAGGACCACCGAAGGGCCACTAAAAATGGGCCAGATGATCTTCTGGCATGTTGTTGACCCTCTATTGCTTAAGAATTCAAACTTTGAATCAACCTGCTGACCCGGTCACCCACCCAAATCCTTTTCCCATATATTCATTCCCCTCTCCACATTCTCGTTTCATATTTTTTCTCTCACTACCAATAATTGCAGCGAAAAATCTCAGATTTCTACAGCTTCAGATCCAGCCGCAGAAATGGCCGTCGAGCTCCGCTACCGGAATCTCAACGGCCACGCGGCGGTTCAAGATGCCACGCCGGCCGGCTTTCGCTCGATGCAACATTTAATAAGAACCGCTTCCGTTGAAAACCAGCTGTCGGAATTCACGCTTTTCACCCCTCAAAAGGCCGGTTCAAACCTGAACCGGACCGGACACGCCCGGTTCAGGCGTGCTCACGTTCAGCCTCAGCCGGAGACTCCGGCGTTGACTCCGATTCAGAGCTCCGGACCTCGAGATTCCGGTTCTCACCAACTTCAGACGCTAAATCTCTTCTATGATTCTCCCGCGGCGGCGGCGGCGCCGGCGGCGCCGGCACCGCTTGATGTCTCCAAGACTAACGGCTGTTTTGAGGAGGATCTAATCGGCGATGATGTTTTGAGCTTGTCGACTTCCGGAAGCTCGTCGGCGACTCTGGCGTCGACGATTACCGGCGAAGGCAGCGTGTCCAACGGAAAGAGCACTCCGCCGTCGAGGATTGCGATTGCCGTTGGCAAGCCTCCGCTGTCCGGGAAGAGATGCCGTGAGCATGACCGTTCCGATAACGTCTCCGGCAAAATCTCCGGTTCTTCCCGCTGCAATTGCAAAAAGAGGTACGCAATTTTTGTCAAAATTATTTCACAAATCTGATTGATTAACTCAAATTTAATCTGAAATCCGACTGAAAATTGTGTTTCTTCTTCAGGAAACATAGGGTGAAAAGAACAATTAGGGTTCCGGCGACCAGCTCAAAACTCGCCGATATTCCGTCGGACGAGTATTCATGGAGAAAATACGGTCAGAAGCCAATCAAGGGCTCACCATACCCACGGTAACTAACCGTCGATTCATCTCATTCCACACAGATGAACGGCCACAGTTCGCTAATATACTTCATTCCAAATTTCAGGGGCTACTACAAATGCAGCTCCGTCAAAGGCTGCCCGGCGAGGAAACACGTCGAGAGAGCAAGAGACGATCCGGCGGTCCTGATCGTCACCTATGAGGGGGACCACCGGCACGCGCAGATCGCGAAGCCTGAGATTCCTGCCAACAAATGCTAAGGCAACTTCCGTGTACTTTCGTAGTAGTTGGAGGGGCTGATTGAAAAGGAAAACGAGTGGAAGCTGGTAGCTAACGGGATTTATTGTGTAAATTTCGGTAGGAATAGGGGTAGATTTTGCAAACGAAAGAAGAATATTCAACTTTAGTAAGTGCTTTGGATTCTTGTGATGTGTCTTGCATGGGATTCTCCATCAATTTGAGTGGGCCGGAGAGGAATAGAATAATGAGGTTTTCCATGAAAAAAGTCAAAAATCGGAGGGTAATTTTGAAAAAAAATGGGGTAATCAACGTGTCACGGGATGATTTGGTATGTAACGTCGTAATCTTTGACCGACTTATGCCCCTTATACATTTGATTTTATGTATTCAAACTATTTGACATTAATATTTTTTGACCCAACTCTAATTCGAATTAATAATGATTAATTATCATCAATCGTATTATTATTCTAATCATCACTTTAGGATTAATAAAATAATCAGTGGTGGTTTGCGTGGAAAATACAAATTGGACCAATATATGTTGAATTAGATTTTTGTTCTAATGTAATCTATCATCCATGTCTAATATGAGTTTTTTTTTTGGATTAAAGGAATATCTGATTGCAATTGAATTAAATGTGCAGATAGTATAAAATGATTTTTAATTTGTTGAGGACTTAAATTGAAAATAAATTATACTTATGTATCAGACATATATGGGTTAGGTTGTTATCAATCAGAACAAAGTCTCGGCTCGATCAATTAATTATTATTGGGGATCAAACTGAATACGAGTTTTAAATATGGATTCGAGCTCAATTCGATAAATATTTATAGTATTCGAAATCTTGATAATTATTATATTTTTAAAAATAAATTACAAATATTTATTTAAAAATTATAGAATTAAATAATATAAATTTAATCTTGTCGAGCTTGCGACTTTCAAGCCGAATAGTTGGATATTCGAATTCGGCTCGAAAAAATTGACGAATATCAAATGAGGCTCGAGCTCAAGTTCGAAATTTTTGATTTCGAGCCGAGTGTACTGAGCTCGAAACTGAACTATTCAAATTGTCTAAGTATTTGAGTTTTGCCAACTCAGCCCATGAATGGATCGGGATGCTGAAAACCTAACGCAACGAAGTTATTTCATGGGCCATCAGACCAAACATAAGCGTTAGGGTTTTTTGCATATATACCTAAAGTTGGCTATCAAATTGCAAATATAGTCAAACTCCTCCAAAATTGCATCTCATAGCCAATGTAGGTTTTATACTCCCTTTTTACCTAGTTATTTTTCATGCAAGATTCCTTATACATTTGGTACAATGAATAGTGTCATTTTATCAGCAACCTTTCATGACATTTAATCTACCTGACCTCTTTCAAATTTCACACACACAACAATCTTGAAGTAATAGATAGCTTAACTTTACTAGCCTAGGTTGTGAATAACGTGAACAATTATGTAAATCATGAATGATTACTTATTCACAAGCTCTTAAATTATCCTTATGAATTTGTTATTTATACATGTATATGAGTTGTGGTGATTCTCACCACAAAACCATAACCACCAGACAAAAAAAAAAAAAGAGAGAGAGAGAGAAGAAGAGTTAAATCATAGAAAAAGAGAAGAAGCCCTCACAAGAGTTAGAATTAACCTATTGTTGAGGTTAGTTCTGAAATTTATTTGGTTTTGTAAAATATGTATCCAACGGTTTGAATGTTATGTTTCCTGCTGTAATAATATTAGATTGATTTCATGATACATTCTTTCCACATTGCAATATGATTGTAGGTTTGCTTCCCTTTTATTTCTAGATATGTTTTCTGCTAAATAAGTACTCCCTCCGTCCCATTATTTATGTCCCATTTAGGGATGGCAAAATTGCAGGTCGGGTCCGGGTATCACACTACCCGGACCCGCCCGGCCCTGTGGAACTGTGGACCCTCCCCGCCCCGTGGACCCGTACGGGTCCACAAAATTGGCCCCGGAACCGGACCCGTACGGGGCGGATCCTACCCGCCCCGCCCCGTGTAGAACTGCCCCTTTTTTTTTTTCTTTCACTAATTAAAAATAAATAAACAACTACTTTCATTACGAAATACATACTCGTGAGCCGTGATTACAATTTCATTACGATAAAAGGCGAAAAAATAGGATTATACTATTAGTCTATTACACATATAATCCATTTCAATTAAATAATAGAAAAAATTGCATTTTAAACATATATATTTTAAAAATACTTATTTTATGATATAAAAAATGTTAATTTTATTTTCGAAATACATACTCGTGAGCCGTGATTACAATTTTGAATATAGTATATTGAAGTTTAGAAAAGTAAATATTTACATATTATAAGTTAATTATGTTAGATGTATTAATTTAGTATATTATATTTTTATATATTAATATTATTATATATCTAGAAAAATAACGAATGTGTGTATTAGCTCAACTGGAATAAGTTCATGTACAAAAACCATTGATGCAGGTTCAAATCCCGCTAGCAGCATTTTTATTGCAGGACGGGTCCGGAGCGGGTCCAGGGCGGGCAGTTCTGAACGGGCCGGTTCTACACGGGGCGGGGCGGGGCGGTTCCACTGTCGGAACCGCCCCGGACCCGGCAAGGGTCGGGTCCGGAACCGCCCCGTTCTCGTACGTATTACCCGCCCCATCGCGTACGGGTCCAGGTCGGGTCCAACGGTTCCGGGTCCTTTTGCCATCCCTAGTCCCATTGGGACTGGACACGGTAATTAAGATAGTGGAGGTAAAGGTGTAAAGTTGTGGTGTAAAAGTATAAAGGGGTGGGGTCCACTTGCTTAGATTGATTGTGGTCCACTCATTTATTTCCTTATTTGGTATGTGACATAAATAATGTGACAACCAAAAAAGGCAAGTGGGACATTAATAATGGGACGGAGGGAGTATTATATTTGCTTTTCAATTTTCTAAAAGTATTTCCTTTGTACTCGGTTGTTTTTATGTGTTTTCTTCTAGAATATAATATTAATGTAATTTGGATTCCCTTCATGATAAAAATTAGATACTAATTACTAGTATAATTCTTTCTATTATACGTAACAATTTAAATCTATGATACTAAATATATAATTCTTACTAAATTTGATTTCATGTTATTTTAAGATGACGGGTTATACGAATGACGGTGTTGGCAACTCTCAACCTCAAGGAGCCTTTACTCCATCTTTCGACTTTTCATCATCTCGCAATCTATTTGGCTCCATTTACGACCAGTTTTCACAAGAATACGGTATCACGCAATCGGAGCGCGGATACACGTAAGGAGATGCTGATAATGGAGGATATTAGGAAGAAGAAGAAAATAGTGATGTTGGTGATGACGAGGCAAAGCATAATTAAGAATATGATGATACTGCCAATGTTGGTCCCTCGACTGGGTTCAACTATGGCACTTTTTCGACTTTGTATCATGGATTCGGAAGGAGGGTGGTTTCAGCCGTCTCATGAACATGCTTGATCAACCAGAAAACGCATCCCTTAATTTGGACGAAGGAGATGGAGAAACTGAAACAACAATTGTAAATTGGATTGTTCCATTTATCCCGATCGGATAATCGGGAGTCGTAGGAGTCATAGATCTAGATCCAGTTTTGGATGGGATTCTTGAAGTTGGGGCGACATTCGCTACCAAGAAAGATATGACCACCGCCATCGATTTGTGATATTTGGAGCACTGCCGGTCATTTAAAGTGAAAAAGTCAAATACTAAATATCATTATTATTTATGTCTGAATGGAAGAAGTTTTCCATTCGCAGTGCGTGCACATCGGGTCGATTCATGTTGGAAAGTGTACGAGTTCGAACCGAAACACACCTGCCAGTAGGACTTCGACAATCTTGGACAAAGAATCGTCGCTCAAAACTGCATTGCATCTTTTTTTTGCAAAAAGGATGCGGCATGAGGGCACTATCCACGTGCCATGATTAATGAGCTGAGTGATGATTACGGTGTTACGGTCAGTCATCACAAGGCGCTCCGTGGCCTGGATGAATCGATCGAGTCCATTTTTGGTAGTCACGAAAGATCCTTTAATTTTTTTCTTGCATATCTTCTTATGATCGAGTATTGTTTTGTTGCGTTTAACCCTTGCATCTATGGTTTCATGCTTCATTTGCGGAAGATGATTATACTGGATGAAACCCATCTGAAGGGAAAGAGTAAAGGGATTCTGTTTGTTGCAGCCATAAAAGATGGCAACGAAAAGGTTGTACCTTTGGCGATTGACATCGGACCTATTTTGAACAATGTGGACTTGGTACATACAGAACATCAAAGGTGTCTTCGGAACTCATCCCGAGTTAGTGTTCGTGTCTGACCAACATATTAGTATACAGAGTGCCATCGCATAAGTGTACCTGAATGCCCTCACCTTCTTTGCAACTACCATTTGCTGCAGAAGATCACATCTTATGGTCGTACCATCATTAGGTTGTACCAAAAAGCTGCGACAAACAAGCCTTCAGTGTTTAATGTGGCAATAAAATCTATCCAGAATCCTAGTCCAGATGGAGCCTATCAAAAGCTTACAGAAGTCGGTCCACACGGTGGGCTCTATCGATGTGCACACGTCGGCTTTACAGTTTCTTGACGTAGTCCTTTTATGGGAGTTTGCTATGGGCTCGACGGTTGCCAATTTACGCCCTTATCGACACTATTCGTTCAATTATGGAAAAGTGGTTCGATGAGAAACGAGTATTGCATGATGCAAATGAACATCGGATGGTGGAGACGGCGAAAATAAAGGTTCAATATGAGGTGGAAAAGGCCCACACTTATAGAGTCACGCAGACAAGCACCTCACAGTTCAAAGTCATGGATGTCCGAAAGTTGTTCGTAGTGGACTTATATTCGCGCGAATGCACATGTTGTGAATTCCAGTAGGATTTATTACCCTGCTCTCATGCAGTTGCAGCATTAATTTATATATGTATTGTACGTATTTAATTATACTTATTTAATTTGCATGAATTGCAGACACTGTAAAGGGGATCTCTACGACTATGTGTCGAGCTACTACTTAAAAGATACTCATCGACAATAGTACTCACGGATATTTCATCCGCTTCCGCCCTAAGACTAATGGCGTGTACCCTATGACATATTAGGCGAAGTCGTTTTGCCTCCTAGAATTAGGCGGCAAGCTGGCCGCCCTAAGCAATGACGCTACCAATCCGCATTCGATTGTCTAGTAGCGGGGGCCAAGGGGTGCAAAACATTGTATCAAATGTCGACAATCGGGTCATACGAGGAATCTGTAAATGCAACCTTTTCATCCTTTTAAATAGATTATCTAAAGAAAATTTAATCTGTAAAATTATCATAACATTTTTTAATTAATGATCTTATGTACATTCTAATTTGTAAGTTTAAGCGTTCCGACTTCCAACAGCTAAAGAAAAATATGTAGAGATTTAAGCACTCGTAGAGACACATAATAACACAAGTGGAAGAGCTTTCACAAGACTAATGCTTGGCAAGCTTCCTTATGAGAAGAACATGATACAAAGAGGTCCTAAAGTTTAAAAGATCTCTGTAAATAATGGGCTCTATTTGGGAAGAACCAAGAGCAGATTGAAATAAGCTACTATTAAAGAGCTCGATGATATGAGAAAAGAAAAATAAATCAATAGCAACCATAACAATATTAATTTTCCATGCGACAATGGAAGAAAAAAGATAACCAAGTTAAATTGCAAAATATGATCACTTACGCAAAGTTATTAAAACATGAAAAGGATGGCAAATCACACACATCAATATCTAATATTCACGGGCTCATCAATATTTTATTTCAGGAAAACTGAACCAAGGTAAGCAATATAGTTCAAATTGAAGAGACAAATTCAAGATCAAAATTGATTGTGCACACAAATGAACAAATTAATACTGATAGAAGGAAAAAAGAAAGATGAAATACATTAAAGAGATGAACCATGCTTGACTACTTGGAGAAAGAGACGAATATCGAATTGAGTTCTGGAGAAAAATTGCGCCTATGTGATTTGTGAAAATTTATTGGCAGCGTGTGTTCTTAATAGGATTCGATAGATGATATAAATTAAAATCCGCGCTTTTGGAAAAAGATTACTTTCTTCATTTACCAAACAAAATAATCTAAAAATCTGGAATAAGAATACTTTACCAAGGCACAATTCGTGCAAACCAAAAGGACCCTAAGTAAAAAACCTCACAAACAAAGATATTGTAAATTCAATATTAAGATCGGGTCAACCTAGCCCAGAACAACGGGCCGTTGCCTAAATTTGGACCGGATCGACCCGACCCATAATTCAAATATACTATCAAAATCGGATGGAAGGGCAGAGGTGTCCTTTCCGGTCAAGAATTCGGGCCTCACAATCACAAGCCAATAGGCTTTTCTCTCATGCCCTTCTTCATTCATGGTTCGATATTATGGTGTCCTTGGCGTAGAGAGATCACACTAATCCATCCCGATCTTGGTGGTTAAACTCTACTGTGCTGACGATACTGTTGGAGAGGTCCTGCGGAAAAATAGCTCGACGCAAGGATGATAAAAAAACTTAACACCTCTCATTTTTATTACTTTTTCAACAATTCAAAACTCAATTATGACATCCCTTCTCTCCCACTTTACACCTCGGAATGTACCGTTTTTATAGAGATAACCGCGCTTTCACATCCTCTTAATTCGAAATGGTCGGTGAGAGGAAATGTTATTTTTTTGAGGGGGCCATCTGGCTATTGGGCCAAACCCGCCCACAAACTAAATTACTCCCTCTATTCTATAGAAAGTGTCAAATAATGTGTGGACTAAAATTAACAAGCTAAAAGTCAAATAATATCTGTCACACTATACAAGTTTCTTAATCTCCGTGCCTCATAGAAAGAATTTACTTTCTATGGGACGGAAGGAGTATTTATTTTTAATTTTTAATAATTTATAAATTAAATTTAATAAATTCTAACTAACTAAATAAATATCATAGATTGAAGGCACACCACTTTAAACTTATCAATAAACCTTCTACTATTGTACTACATAATTAGTGGGTGGGTTTAACACACAACACATAGTTTTTTTTGGTCCAAAACCTAATCGGTCCATCAAAGTTATTGGGTTGGGTTGGTTTGTTCTGGACCTCTAAATTATGAGCCAGCCTATTGGGTCGGTCATTTTGGGCCAGTTTTGACATTTTTGTTCAAAACTAAGTGTTTTTTTTAATTCCTTTTTCTATTTTGAGAAGAAGAACTTACATTATTGAATACATTATCTTTTTCGGACATTTATCTTTGCAAAATTCTCATTCCTTTGGATTTATTTCCCTCCATTGACATAAGAATATGCAAGTTCATAATACTTTACACGGTCCATTTTGGTATAAAATAATGTAAATGTCCTAATCCAAGAATCCAAATAGAAAGAAAACTAATCTAACAAGATCAAAAAACTTGATGGTGTACAAAATATGCGAATCGAAAGTCAGATTAGAAGCGAAACTCGAGATAGGTAACTCGAATAAATAGAAAATCTCGAGTTTTAAGATTATATTGCATGAAGCGAGATGTTACAAGGGAATTGTTTTCTAGATTTTCTGAATTAATAGACCTTGAAAACTAAATATTTCCTAAAATCAACACACTTTCAACTCCTAAATCAACAAAATATAAATTTAAAAATAATATAAAAACTATAAATATAAACTTAAGAGTTGGGGAGTTAAAAGGGCTAGTTTCAAGAATTGGGGGAATAATTGTGGAGCCCATAAATCAATAGCCCAATAGCAAGAGGCAATAATGGCGGATAGATTCATTATTTTCCCAGATTTTCCGCAATATATACTCCCACAAACAATTCCTCTACTCAAATCTGATCATAATTGGAGCCAAGGAGTATTGCGGCGTTGAATTTAAGCGGGAAAAGATGCAGATCTTCGTCAAAACTCTAACCGGAAAGACAATCACGCTCGAGGTTGAGAGCAGCGACTCCATCGACAATGTCAAGGCCAAGATTCAGGTCCTTTTTTTAGCGACGAGTTAATTATTGATTTCTTAAATCAGTTATAGGTTTCTGATTCTATCAGTTTTGTTGATTTTGTTGTGCGTGTGGATAATTGGGGGTTTTCGGTTTGTTATAGCATGGATTGATGGAACTAGGGTTTGATTGTGTTTTGTATCGATATTTAACTTTGTTGTTATTTCTTCTATGTATCTGAACTCTGAAGCGAGATGAAGTCTTTGTTATATGGTTGTGGTTAAGAATTAGGGATTAATTTAATTGAACCCAGAAGCAAGCTCGGAATTTGTTCTAATTTATTGCATGATGTGTTTTCATTATCCGTTGTCTTTCGATTGATGGTGCTTTTGACATACAATTCAATGTCGAAACGAAAAAAGAAAAGTGTTATTGTGAATACAGAGGAAGATCATCAAACTTCATATTTGTGGTGATTGTTTCAGTTAGATGTAGTTATATTCATATCCAAGTTGTACTTACTAGTTAATGGAAGCTATTTTGGGCTATTCGGTGTATTTTCGTGCTTAACGGCTTTTGAGCTGATGAGAAAGTGGTGGTGGCAGGATAAAGAAGGTATCCCTCCGGACCAGCAGAGGCTCATCTTTGCTGGTAAACAATTGGAAGATGGTAGAACTTTGGCAGATTACAACATCCAAAAAGAATCGACACTTCACCTTGTTTTGAGGCTTAGGGGAGGAACAATGATCAAGGTCAAAACCCTAACTGGAAAAGAAATAGAGATTGATATTGAACCAACTGATACCATTGACCGGATTAAGGAACGGGTTGAGGAGAAAGAAGGAATTCCACCAGTGCAGCAAAGGTATTTAAATTTATTTTATACTATATTCTCGCTTATTTTTGTGTTATTCTTGATTTAGCAAGTATTTCTTGATTCTATTGGATGCTTTTACAAGATGAAAGTGTGAATTGCTAGCGTAAAATTGCTTAAATTTCATATTCTGTTTGTGCCTTTTCTTGTTGAAAAAGTGTAACACTATAGAGAGTCAGAAGTCCTAGGCATATAATGTGGAAATTCTCAACTCTTCCAATTCGATTTGAGATTTTAGTTATCAAATTAGAGAACTTTTATTTTCGGATAACTTTCAACAGTTGCTTGTTGTGGCTAAAGTGATTACTTCTTTAATCTCTAGAGTGCTCTAGCTCCAACTCTTAGCGTGCTTATAATGAGAAAAGGAAGAAAGATAAAGAGACGTGGTGATCACCGTGTTTAGTAATAGTACTCTCTGCCTCTGAACTCAATTAGATGCTTGCTTCGATTTTAATTAGAAAATTAGAGAACTTTGTGATTCAGACAACTTCAAACATTTACCATTTGTGGGTAAAGTGATTTACTTCCTTATGAGAATAGGGAATGAGGTAAATCGACATGGTGATTGCCGTGCTCAGTAATAGGACTCTACCTCTGCCTCTAAATTAAACTAAACTTAGATGCTTGCTTATGCTATGAATCACTTTGCAGTAACTGAAACTTGTAATGTAGGCTGATTTACGCGGGGAAGCAGCTCGGAGACGACAAAACTGCGAAAGACTACAACATCGAGGGCGGATCTGTTCTCCACCTTGTCCTTGCTCTCAGGGGTGGTAGCCTCTAGAGAACTGCATATACGGATGAAATTCAGCAAATTGTTTCAAAGACGATCTTGTATTATTCAACATGTGCCCAAAGTTTTCAGTTTCTTGTGTCTTGTTATGATTTATACTTTTAAGTTTATCTGAATATTTTCTTCCTTCATGGTTATTTATCTACTGGTTTCTGCTGGGTGGCCCACTGATTGAATCTGCTGCTAAGGTAGTGTTTGGAATAGCTTAAGGTAGTGTTTGAAACAAATTAAATAAGCTGCTTCTGGGCTTTTTGACCGCAAAAGCACAATTTTTAATGTTTGGAATAAGTGTTTCTGCTTTTTTTGTGCTTAAAATAAGTCAGAATAAGCAGAAGCTCATAAGCTGGTCAGAGGGTGCTTTTTAAAAGCAGAAGTCAAAAGAAACTGAAAAGCAGCTTATAAGTGTTTGCAAAACTGTTTTTTCTAAAATTAAGCTGCTTTTTTTCTACTATCCCAAACACTAATAACTTTTGCTTAATAACAATTTTAAGCAACTTTAAGCATAAACAATTAAAAGTTGCTTATAAAAGTTCTTCTAAACACTACCTAAATAAGTTGCTTCTGGGTTTTTTCATTGCAGAAACACTTTTTTTAATGTTTAGAATGGAAGCTTATGCTTTTTTGAAGCTTAAAATAAGTCAGAATAAGCAGAAGTCCATAAGCTGGTTTGGGGGTGCTTTTTATAAGCAGAAGCAAAAAAAAAAAATTGAAAAGCAGCTTATAAGAGTGTTTGTAAAACTGTTTTTTCTAAAATTAAGCTGTTTTTTTCTAATATTACAAACACTAACAACTGTTGCTTAACAACTTTAAGCATCTTTAAGCATAAGCTCGTAAAAGCTACTTATAAAAGCTCTTCCAAACACTACCTAAATCTTAATCTACCGGACTAGACCACCCAACTCGGCTGAGTTGGGTCCAAACTGGTTTGGTTTTCAGATTTGGTCCGGTTTTTGCAATTGGTTTGGCCGAACTTCACTGAAAATCGATTTTCTTATGAACGTTGAGGATTTCTTTTTTCTTACAACTTTTACAAATCACAAATATAAGATTAATTGCATAATTGACAACCAAATTGGTCTTCTGTGAATACGATTTAAGTAAGATCGAATAGGATTATGTCTTAATATTTTGATTAGACTTATAGATATGTATTTGTTGATTGGCACATTAATTCAATATGCTCAACATTTTAAAAACAGTTCATTTTAGATGAGGTCGATCTCAATTAGATTTGTGTGAATGACAAATGTGTTGCATAATCTTTTTTTTTTCCTCCTAATTATTTGGGGGTGTTTGCTTTTCTTATTTACTTCGCTTAAAATTAGAAATTATCACTTTCAAACAAAAATATGAATTTTTTGATAACTTAAAGCAACATAATTTATTTTTTTAAAATTTAATTAAATAGCAATAAAAGTACTTGTTAAAAATAAAACATCAATTTATGGATCATAAAAAATAAAAAATATATATATTACAAACATTAATTAATGTATGTCCGGAATTTTAGCAAATTTAACTTTGAAAAACATATATTATGATGTTTTTATCTTAATTGTGGTTTGATTGCTTAAATTTAACTAATTGATTGCATAATTTTATTTTGCAAATACATTAAAAATACTTAAACAGTTTAAAAGCTAATATATACTTAAAAATCCCTTGAAAACACCCTTTTAATGGTATTTAATGAAATTTTCACTACATGTTTAAAGAAGAATGTTCTTAAAAACCAAATAGAAAAAAAAATGGTGTACTTTGTCGGTTCCTATTTTATATGCCATTTTTTTATACATATTAAAATAAAAAAATTAATGATATGAAAGCTAGGTAAATGTTGGTATTGTAATTTGAATAAATTAAAATAAATTAGTAAAAAGTCAATGACATAATTGTATTTACTATTATAAAACTTGAATAAAATAATCTTTTTATATTATCATATTAATTAAACTCTTGAAAATTAGTGAAATATTTAATTATGCAAAAAAAATTAAATAAGCATATAAATTTGGAATAGACAAAAAAAAAAAAAAAACCCGAAGAAAGTATATTTTATGAAGATATGATGTAAAACGTTTGGCTCGGTTCAATGGACCGTCGATATTAAACGGGCAAGGATATTATTTTAGCCTCAGAAAAGATGAGTCAATCGGAGGTCAAAATGAGTCCCAATCTTTATAATATTTAATCACAAAAATAGGAGGAGAAAATCTCACACGCACAAGCAAGGGTTTAAGAATCGAGATTTGTGAATCAATGGCGACCTCGCAGCAAATACTGATCCACCCATGGTTTGTCGACCTCGTGCCGCTCACTATCGTTCTTCTGATTGCCGCTCACGTCATCGCTTTGGTCAGTATCCCTTCATCCTCAGATCAGAACTAATTTCATCGAATTCGTGTTGATGTGCGCTGTTTTGTGCGTGTTCGTGTAGGTTTATTGGATTTACAGACTAGCAACCGACAAGCAGCCTCTAAGATCTAAGAGGCACTAAGGAATCAGTCAAATCAGAGCAGTAAGTAAGTAGAATTTGATCGATTGGTGTTGTCTCTCTGGCATTTGATCAATTCGTCATTTATTTACGATTCGTTGTTTCTCTGATGTTTTTGGTGCTTCGTGCATAATTTAATTTCTCATTTGAAACAAAATTTAGATGTCAATCGCCGGTTGTTTTTGCCCGCTTAGGTTTTATCAATTTCGTGTTCCTAGTTACAGTTGAGTGCTTGACTTAGATGCTGTAAGGGCTGGAGCATTTTAGTTCTTCTTTTATCGTACTTTTTAGTTCGTATTGCTGTTTTTGAGAGTGAGAGGGGCATTATTTGATTTGCTTATTAACAGAGGCAGCTACTGAGTATGTTGCTCCAATCTTATCTAGTATGTAGATTATGGAGTAATAGTCTGAACATCTCCTAAGCTATTGACATGCCGTCACATTGATAAAAGTGCGATGGGATATCGAAAAACTGGAATTTCGAATGATTAGAAGCTAAAGATGCCCATTTTCTGAAGATGTTTTACCATTTTCTTCATTTTCGTGAGAGCATGCTTCCAATCAGGGTATTAACCTGGATCATATTATGATTACCTTTCCTTGTCTCAGGCAATCTCTTCGACAGATTTCTTCTGTGTTCACACTTCACATGCTTGTTCACTTGGAGGACATAGCAGGTTCTTGTATATTTTAAATGCGGTCAGTTCTTAGACGCTTCGTAGTTAGAGGTTTGTAAGACATATATCTTGATGAATGTAAAGAACAATTATAGTTGCTTTTATCACATGTGATGTTCTATCAGGACAAGAAATTAGGGTTATGTTGTCAAGTCTCTCATAATCTGTTAACTTTTATGCCAATTTACATATTCTTAGGAGCAAGTATTTGAATTTCTGGCTTGCACTGCTCTTTTGATGTTATGAAATATGGTTAGTGGCTACTTTTGTCTAGTGTTGGACAGTTTTGTGGCAAAAGGTCACAGTTTCAAAGCTCATGTAGGTCGTTAAGTGTAAGCATGTCACTAGGGATGGTACCTGCACTGTGGGAAAAAGGATTTTGCTACCCTTTTCCGGCCTGCATAAAGCAGGTACCCGTGCGGATACGAGACAGAAACGGGTATACCACGTGCTATTTTGAACGTATGATTAACTGAGGTTTATCTAGTATGCATGTCAGATAGTGGCTTCGAATTTGCATTAGGATAAAATATATAAGAAACACTCATCATCTTTTTGTGCTAATCCTACCTTATTTTATTTTTTAGTTTACCATAAAATAGTACCTAACTGCGAATTTTAACCGATTATGATTATAAAGGAAATAGATTTTAGATCCTTTTCCACCTCTAAATTCTACTCCTGAAATAATTTAATAGATACGTGCATTTTCTTACCCTTCCCTCCATATTTCATCCACCCAAGCTATTTCCCCATTACCGACCGTTACTTTTCTTCCTTCCGTTGACCAGTCACGGCGGAGCAACCTACTCCGTCGTTGCAACATTATATCCACCACCACCACCACCAAAAGTGTCCTCCCCATTTACATGCAGATGCACGACCAGAGCTCTTCCACGGCGGCCTCCGCCTTGGAGAATTGGAGAGAGGAAGCAATCAACCACGGATCCTTGCGACACGTGGACCTCCGAACCGGATCCAATGGCTGGGCTGTCCCTCCCGGCGACCTCTTCTCCGTCCGCAGCGCCAACTATCTCACGAAAAAGTGCAAAGCTCAGGCCGACGAGTGGCTCCTCGACCCGGCGGGCGTTGATTGGATCCGATCAACGGCCGGCTTGACCACGTCCTCGCCCGCCTCAACAACCGCGTGATCAACGCCTTCCGCCGCTCGAACAACTCTTCGAAGTCGTTCCTCATCGCGGTGAATTTGCAGGTCCTCGGCTGCAACCAGGGACGGATGCACATTGAGGCATGGGGTGGCAAATGTCACCCCTTTCTTTTTTACATTAAATTATTATGATGCCTTTATGTATATTAATTAAATAAAATTAATCACATCTTATAATAGAAATTGATGAAAAAATTAAAATTATGCTTGAGTATTATTGAAAATTTATGTTAGAAACCCTTAAATTCATGTATATATAATTTAATTATGTAAAATTTCTTCGCCTAGCAATTTTTATAGCTTGATCATAATATATTTTAGCATTTTATAATCTTGTCCCTCCTTAGTTAAAATTCTGTATACGTCCCTGGCTGCAACCACCACTCTACGGTGTTCTACTTCTCGAGCAGGGCGGACGAGCCGATCGAACCAGACTCGCTCCTCCACAGATTCATCTACGGATCGAACGAGTACTGCAATAGCCGGTTCAAGATGGTAAACAAGGTCGTGAAGGGGCCTAGGATCCTGAAATCGGCGGTCGGGGGTTACTCGGCGTCATTGCTCGGGAAGGCGGTTAGCTGCAGCTAGCATCGGGGCCGGATTATCTTGAAATTGACGTCAATATCAGCTGCTTTGCCTTTGCTACGACGATTCTGCGACTGGCTTTGGGGTGCGTCAATGTCAGCAGCTCTGCCGTTGCTACGACGATTCTGCGACTGGCTTTGGGGTGCGTGAAGTCCGTTACGGTTGATATGGGGTTTTTGGTGGAGGGGCAGACGGAGGAGGAGTTGCCGGAGAAGTTGTTTGGGGCGGTGAGGTTGTGCCAGATCGAGATGAGTTCGGCGAAGTACGTTGATGTCGATGTTGCCACGTCATCGCCGCCGAGTAGTTAGGTTTTCCCCTCTAAGTGGGTGTTTGGAGTAGTATGGCTTATTGATAAGTCTTTGAAAATGCTAAAAGGCTTTGAAAGCGACTTATTTGAAAACCAGTTAGTGTTTGGAAATAAGTGCTGAAAGCTGCTGAAAGTGGGGAAAATAGTGTTTGGAAATATTGCTGATAGAAGTAGTTTATTGTTACTTTTTAATAGAAATGTCTGTTTTGTCCTCAGTGTTACTAATTAATATTTATAATAAATAATAAAATTCACAAATAATTATTATTTAATATTTATTTTTTGCTTACAATTTCAATCTAATACTACAAAATACTAAATTAGTAAAATATATTCTCACAAAGTAGGGTTAGGAAGGTTAATTTTTGGAATTAAATAAAATTAGAAAGGGTAATTTCGTCCGAAAAATACGTAAGCTATAAGCTAAAAGCTCGAAGCTGGGGTGAAGCAGCTTCGACAGATTCTCTAAAATCGACCCCATTTTAGAGAATCTCAGCTTTAAGCCGGGACTTCCAAACACTACGACACAAGCTTAAAGTTGAAGCAGCTTAAAAAAAGCTTTTCCAAACACCCCCTAATAGTGACGAATAACAATAGAGATGGGACGTAGACTTTTTTTTTCTTTTTCTTTTGATATTTTGTGTTTTATTGAGGCAATTTATGATGTTGAAGATGATTTTGCCGATGGTGGAAATCCTTATGTAATGTAAATAGTGACTTTTAGTTCACTTTCATTCAAGATTCATTAGTACAAAAAATTATACGATGTTTAATGACATAAAACCACCTAAACTTCATTCCAAAAGATAGTTCGTAAGGGACAATAATTAATGTATACTAACATTCAAGACCAGCCTCAAAAATTGAAATAAAATGCATAATTACCGATCGCTATAAATCGATAACCAAGGTCAATTCGACCCAACTCCTGAGATATATATATGGCTCCGATATCACCAATAACATGTAGTGTAATTAGTATTCCCACTTCTACATAAGTAATCATTTAGAGTTGATTTAATATTCAATCCCCGTTAGGGTCGATTTAAAATTAATAATATATATGGTCCGATACCAAATCACCTAAAGTTCACCCTAAAAGCTAGCTCATAAGGGGAGATTTGCAATCCCAATCATATACCACTAAGACCTGTCTTAGAATGCATCAATGGATCTATAATGATTTGCATTTATAATGAAGAAAATATACACACATGATTTTACATATATAGTACTGGTAGAGCAGCCATGACAGCAACTTCAACGACCCAAAAATTGTTTTTGTAAACAATAAAGTCAGCATCAACTAACATGTCTTGTAAGTTGCTCTGCTTCTACTTGGTTAGGGGAGGCTCACCGAGCCACTTTGCACGAAAACCGGTTCCTTTACAGTCAGCACAGCATGAAGAACCCTAATAACATCAAACTGAAGTCAATGCTGTTAACTTTGCAAGAACGGAAAGATTAGTAGGCAGAGTTTACCTTTCCTGCACAGATGACACAAGTAGTGTTTCTTGATGGAACTTGGCACAGCATGTTGTCACCGATGATGAAGAAACCCGTTCCGCTGCACCATTTGCATTCAACGTGGCCCTTTGAGTCGCATGAGGAACAAGAAACCGGCCTTGGTTGCTAATATGTGTAGGGAAATAGGTTTGTGTCAAGAGTAGAGGTAGAGCCACACATTGCAGATGAGGTATAAATATAATGCATCAAGAACTTATACATAAGTATTAAGGGTCATGCAAAATCTTGATTTCATCATGCAAAATGATATATCTGGATGTAGCAAAACAAGATATGGGACAAAATTCATGAAGTTTCTACACTGGAGATTTAGGATCTATTTGAACACGGTGTAACCCCTTGCTGCCCTCCTTTACTCCCTTGATTCAGCTTCAAAACTGCACCCTAGCTCTTAGAAATGTTTATCCTAAATCTAATGAGATGGATCTACAACAATAACAAAGAATGTTCCATTCTCTGATTCAAACATGGGATGATAATGGGAGAAATCGAAACAAGCAACAAAACAACCAGTGTGGGAAGAACAGAAAATATATTCAAAGTATAGCAAGCCAACTCCATTCTAATGGGGAGTGATTGAATCTTAAATTCAAACTCACATAATAACCAACTTCTCTCACATACATCAAAACATAGATATAGTTTGACTAAAAATTATCCCTCAAAGACCAACATTATGGAATAAGAGCCTATCAACATACAAAACCACCAAGACTTAAACCATTCCAAAAGAACCCTTCTGCAAACTCAACCCCCTTTCCCTCCCCCCACCCCACCCCACCCCACCAACATAAGCCTAATAATTTCATCTCACCTAATGCAACAATATCTACTATACTTCAGTTCATCAGGATAACTGAAACTAGACCTAGCCTAAGAAATCCCAAATAAGAGAAGAATAAATCAATCAAGAAAAGTGACCCACCTCAGAAATCAACCACACACGTTCCATACGGTTCACGAAATTAGAGCTCCCATCCACCATTGAAGCTCTCACACCAACCCTCCGCCGCATTAAAAACCCCACCTTTTTCGACGGCGCAACAAATCTTACCGGATATAAATTCATGGGCCTACAACAAAAGCATTCACTACGCCACATTCTGCAAAGCCTTCCTCTTTATCTTCCCAACCAATCCGGAACTACGATTGTAAGAAATTATGGGTGCTAACTTCCAAATCGAATGCAACGAAATAAAGGATAAAAAGAAATAATTTGATGGGCACTATTGGATTTATAGTCGCTTAATTCTTGCGGGAAATTTTGTAATAAAAGTGGTGGATTTATTGTGGCGTAAACAATTCTGCAGAAATTTCCTTCGGCTTCAGTCTGAACACATGGAAAAAAGGTGCGAGAGAGAGCCCCAAAAAATTGGTAGCTTTTCCCCCACGTAGCAGACGAGAAGACTAACAGCTCTACCGGCCGGCATACCGGGCCGTGCCTGAAGAAGGCGTCGGCCTGGCCCGTAATCTCCAATTATGGATCATCTTGTTTGTGAACCGGCCCAGCCCAGAAGGATATTCAAAATACATACTAATATATTATTAATATCTATTTTATTTTTCTGCATAAAAATATATTCACGCTTCATCCTTTTTTTCCGATCTTTAATTCACTCCGCCGCAGCCACCGCTGCGAAATCTAAAAAGAGGACGGCAATATCCGACTGATTGTGTGAAAAAGTCTCAATTTTGTTCGTTAATCAGCTAGAAGAAATAGTTATGGACAAGGGAAAAGGGGTTATGGGTTCGGGCCGTAGATGGGCCGTCGGATTCACGGACAATTCGGCTTCGCCTTCATCCCGCGATATTCCTGATCCGCCGGGCTTCACTCGGGCTTCCCAGGATCAGGTACTTTGGCCTCGATTTTTATCGACTATGAAGTGTGTAATTCGTGTGGATATAGTATCTTAGAGAGTGTTTCAGTTTGATGGGTTCTTCGGTGACTAATTTGATTTACCGTTTTTGGGGTTAGGATGATTCGACTGTGAGCAAGAAGAAGGATGCTGAAGCAAATTGGAAGGCCCAGGTAAAAAGTCACGCCCTTTACTGATTTGATTTGGATTTGGTTGTGTTTGTTAAGCATGATTATTGTTATGTGTTTAGATTGGGAAATTGTTTCTATTTAAAATCGAAATGCGATGGTTCTGATTCATGGACTAATTCGAGTAAAAAAAATGAATTATTTTTGTTTGCTGTTACTGTATTCCAGTTGCTTCAATCTTTTGATCTGTTCTTAGGTTAATAGGATTTACTTCTCAAAGGTTCATGGAGGTAGAAAGTAGCTTGCTTTTTCGTTAAGATTTGTTGATGAAATCGACGTTTCCTTTAGTTTCTTTGTAAAGATTTAGTTTTTAAATGCGCGTATTGCTGTTCGGCAATGTAAAGAGTTGTTTGTACTTTAGGGCTATGTGGACAACCATAAGCTGCTGCTCTTTGTTCAATAGTTTGATGCTTTATTTGATGACTGCTGGTGGTTAATGGTGTAGTTCTGGCTAGTTATAATTTTGGCTCCACTAGTTATACTGGTTAAAATTTGCATAATTATAATACTGTGCTTCTGATTTTCTAATCTGCTGTATCGTCGCGTCTTAGTTTTATTTTCAAAGTTACTGAAAGATTTATCCATATGTACAGAAAGCATGGGAAGTCGCACAAGCACCGTTTAAGAACTTGATGATGATGGGCTTCATGATGTGGATGGCTGGAAGCACGGTCCACCTATTCAGCATCGGCATTACATTCTCAGCTCTTCTACAGCCTATTAATGCCCTTCGGGGGGTCGGGAAAAGTGAGTGTCATTTATAACATTAAGTTCTTGCCCTTAGTAAAGTTTGTTTTTGCCATTTTTTGTAGTCATTTGCTGAGCCTTTCCATGATTTCGTAGCGTCCAAGTCTCAAGATGTTTACTTGATAAACTTTAGTTAAACACATATCACAACCATAAGATTTCTAGGTACTTAATCTTTGCAGTCGTCCTCATAAATTGTTATTTTTCGTAATGGGAATTAAGAAAGTGGTGTCATTTGGCGTAAATTATTTGACTTTTTGCTAGTTAAATTTGGTCCACAAAATCTGTCTTTTTTAGAAGAAAGACGGCCCAAAAAGAAAAACAAGTCACTTTTATTGAGGTGGAGGGAGTATTTGGCTGCTGTAATATACAACTGTTCTCTATATGCTTAATTGTTCTGACAGCACTATAGAAATCTCAAAAGATTTAGGTTCCATTTTTGAACTGACTCCAATGATAATGGGACTTTTCCACGTTATTCCAACCGTTTGGATTCACTTATACTATGCTGACTTGGTGCTGTTGCTTTTTGTAGTGTTTGAACCTTACAAGGACAATAAGGTGGACCTTCTAGCGCCTAAACTAGTATTCATTGCCCTTAACTTGTTAGGGTTAGGGCTCGGCGTGTGGAAGGTTAGTTATCCGGCTTCTCCAGACGCCATTCTCAATCCCTCCATAGCATTTTGAAGTGTTTGTGAGTGCTAACCAAGTTTTTTTTGTTGAAAAAATGACAGCTTAACACCCTCGGCCTTCTTCCAACTCATGTATCGGACTGGGTTTCATCCTTGCCTCCGCCTCAGGTTCGTCGTTCTACAAAACTAAATTTATCTAATGACAAAGAGAAGCTCATGAGTTTCCTAGTTTGCTCGTCCCTATCATCCTTGAACCGCTTTGATGTATTCTTACGGGTTGTGTCTTGATCTTCAGGAGGTCGAGTATTCTGGTGGTGGTATTCCGCATTACTAGCTTCTCCTCCAAACGTGGAAAATCCGATAAGACCCGTTGGATTAGGGCTTGATCCGAGGTAGGTAAACACTACTGGTTGTGTTGTTGTCACTGCTTGCTGCAATCGCATTTCCTCTTCAAACTGAAATATGCAGGCTGGAAATCTAGCATTGTTTTTGGTAATTTACATTTGAATTTCTGGATGTAACATAACATGATTATCAGTTATATTTACTCTTGTCCAAGTTTTTAGTTATAGCTTGATAATGTTGGAAAGATCCTAAAGGCCTTATATTGATCTTTATACGTAACATTTTGAGTTTTCCCAATTTATTTGATCAAATGTATCAAAATATATCAACTGAGAAAAGATATCATTATTATTATTAAATTGATTCTAATTGAACACAAAATTAACCACTTACACAGAAGTGGGAATACCAACTAAGCTACACGTTGTCGGTATCTAACTGACAAATGATCAATATGAAGATGAGAAATGAGTTAAAGTGTACAAGGACTTTGCCATGTAGATATATTAGCAAGAAGACCACGAAGCTGGTCTATCAGAGTCTTGACATGCTTGTTCTTCTCCGCAACTTCCTATTCCAAATCAAGATTGATAAATTAATGAGCAAACATATATTGTGGATATCAAATTCTTGAGCAAACAGTTTGAAATCATCACATTCTTAAGCACAGCATAGCAAAATCAAACAGTTTTGAAATTCCATTCCTCTATGAAAGATAGTAGTTGCAAAATCTTTGCAAAACTGCCTCCAAAAAAGTATTTTTTGTGATAGCAAATCCCTTAACAAGAGCACATTAGCCATGTAAATGAGTGAAGGGAACAAGATAACTACACCCTCCGTCCTATTATAAGTGTCCTCTTTTTTTTTTCAGCCGGAGAATAATAAAATTGTGTTTTGAGGTGTATATTATTTGACTTTTGGCTAGTTCGTTTCTGTTCACACATTCTTGCCCTTTTTAGGAAAATGACATTTTTAATGGAATAGCTCAACTGACAAAGGAGGATGCTTATAACGGGTCCGAAGGAGTATATGACAATTTGATAAGAGTCTGCCAAATTGTTTGTTCAAGAGCTAGATTTGGAGTAGGAATCAATGTAGGCATCTTATTTGTAGCTCTAGCCTACTATGATTATGAAAATGGAAACTACAAGTAAAAATACCTCTCTTAAGATGGCGGCTTGATCTTCTAGCTTCTCAAGTTCTGTTTCATTAGCCACAGATACTGAAGTATTCATCAGAACTGCTTCAGATGTTTTACCCTGCTTCAGTTTAAAAGATCACACCTCATAAGAACATCATATTTGAAACCTAACTCGCAAAGAGTAACACGACAATGCAATGATGTAAAGTACAGTAAAATCACTTGCAGATGAATGACAACTCCTTAAAACTGTATCAGTAACATGTAACATAACTAAAATGTATGCAGCTCAACTAGACTCCCTCCCGGAGTTCCACTAAATCAAGGCTCGGTAAGACTCCAAATTCGCGAAATGAATTAACTAGCTTTGGATAATTCTAATCATTTCCAAGCAGTATGAACAAGACTAAATTTCAGACAATCAGGTTGATAGAATCACAACCTATACTCAGCAACTACTGCATGTTGGATCCATTGAGGGGAACAGCAAGTTGCTAATTCTAACATTAATGGTTAAATTGATCGATCAGCTTTCCAACATGTGAAACTTTCAGAAAACCCAAAACCCTAATCCAGAAATATATTTGCTGAAGATCATTGATTTCAATGATGAAGAAACCTAGCTTAAACAGTGCAAATCGAAAGTATTCAACATGAACGCTATACAATCTAAAGCTTAAACCATTAGATCGAGAAGTATAATTTGATTTAGGTTTTATATTCAAAAGTTACCCCTTCCAAAATTACCTTCTGCATATTCGAAATCGTGAGGAGGATGGAACGAAGCGACGTGACGGAGGCTTTATACTGTAACCTAGCTTCTTCAAGGGCGCCGCCGCCGATATCGAAGCTATTGTGATGGTGAGCGTGGGAAAGCGACGCGGAAGCGGAGGAAGATGCAGAAGAGTCCGACGACACGTCGCCGTTGAGATGGTTGCCGTTACTCATACCAGAGGGATCGCCAGCAGAAGGTCCGGTGGATGACGTGTTGGACCAAAGCGCGGCGTTGTAGAGCTCGTCGTTCATGGCGGAGAGGATTAAGAAAGCCGATTGGATCGTCTCCTCGAGCTGCTTTTGGCCTTCGACGGAAAGCTCCTGCACGGTTTTGTGGTTTTAATTTGTAGAGGTGGGGGAGGAACCCATCGTCGAGGGTTTCTCTTCCATTTTCCGGCGAGGATTCAAACTAAGTAGCAGTAAGCTACTGCATAAAAGAAAGCATAGCGTTTTGTTTAATTGACCAATTTGCCCTTCACAATTTATAGAGAAAATCAACAAACTCGATTTTTAGTGTTTTACTTTTCTAATCGGTTGTCCCGATATTGTTGTCATCTTTTCTAAAATAGCAAAAACTAATCTTAAATAAAAAATGAAATAAGTCCCTCATACTCTCCAAAAATCTATCTCTCATACAATTTTGTTCCACTCCGTACTCGGAAATTTATGATTTTTAACTTTTGAAAAGTTAAGATTATTTTTGAAAACACAAAATGAAAAAAAAGCAGAAATTTTTTTTTTCGATTGTCTATCTATCCCTTGTAAAAATTTGAATAAATTCTTATTTCTTCCACCAACCATCCTCCAAAATTGTGTTCATTTATTAATATAATTAAAACTCATAAAATATCCACTTAAACAAATTTCTTAATGTTCGTATCAAAATCAAGGGGAGAGTAAAGGCGGAATGGAGGGAGTACAATTTTTAAATTATTTTCTTTTGCCCCTTTTTTCGAAATTGGGGACCTCACAACTAATAACGAGCTCGAATCGTTGTCCACAATTACGAACCGAAAGCAGCTATTAAGGTTTCACAGTGCCGTTCGGACACATAAACCGACAGTTCAAAAATTAAGCTTCAAGGAACCAAAACCGACGGCGAACGGAATCCAACCTGCCTAATATGATGTTAAACTATAGTCGCATAAAGAAAAACACTAGACAAACAAAACAAACAAACAACATGAAGAAACTCAAGAACCAATTTTCTCATTCAACGGAACCATCTGCAAGCAATCATCCTCATTCCCACATTCATCATCAAACTTCCCCAAAACATCTGGTGGGATAAAAACCTTAGGTGAATCAACATTTGGCACTAGAAAAACCAAACCCAAAGTACAAATCCTAAGAACATTCCTAATCAAAACTGTAAGCCACAGATTCTTGAAATCTGTCCTAGTAACATGCAGCAGATGCAGCACCAACCCCCTACCCCACTTTGAACTCAATGAACCAAGACTATCTATACACATCAAGAGGGCAAAAAACTTCCCCTCGATCCCTAACGGACATAGCTGCGAGCTCAGCACCACCATCGGCATCCACCTTATTCTGCTGATGATCCTTGACACACATTCCTCCAACACTACAAAGAAGTAGTCTGGGATTCCGAGGGCTACGTTCCAACGTAGGATGAAGATGAGATCCAGCATCCCAGAGGCGCCGTATAGGAGCTGTGCAAAGAAGATCAAGGTTCTAAAAGGGTAGTCTTTAAGAGCCTTGTGGTAGATTATAAATCCTACTATTGATGCCATTGCCCCTATTGCATATATCATCCCTACAAAATCCTGCACAAAAGAGTGTCTCAAATGGTTAGTCTTTTCTACCATTTGACAGATCAAGAGGGTTTTTTTTTTCACTTAAAGATTCAATCTTGCTGCATTAGTTATCCATAATTATCGTGTTTCGCCTCATTTTAGTCGAAAATCTTGAAGGGTCTAGAAAAGATTTGTGAGCCTGCGCTATAAGTGGCTCAAAATGGTATAGATTTTCTATCCTTTGACTAGATGAATAGATTTTCACACTAAAAGATTCAATCTTGCTGCACCAGATGTTCATATCTGTTGTTTTCCGCCTCATTTTAGTCGAAAAGTTTGAAGGGTGCAGGAGAGATTTATGTACCTGAGAGAAGGCCAGCTTGTGGATCAGTGTACCAATAGAACCGCCCTTCATGAGTACTAATGCTTAGAGCTAAAGAAAGGTACATATACAGGGATGGCTTCCAAACTTGTGGGATTCTGATTGTTTTGTACATGCTATTTACTGCCTCTCTTAAGCTTTCTGTCGGCTGCAAATATGGAACTGATCAAGAAATTAAATGGGATGCCTGAATAGGAGATACAAGTCAATGCATGAAGCGATGTTGTTGTTATGAAGTAATTCGGACCTTTTTCCTGCAGCCATGAGTATCACCAATTGTTCTTTTCTCACAAATCACAAAGCCTAGCACAATAATGGCAGCTGCTGGGATTACCAAAAGGCCCAATGCCACCTATGGTACAAACTTATCGTGTTACATCTCGTATTTCACTTCATATACGAACTAAAAAGGCACAAGAGAGTGTTAGTAAGTATCAATGAATTAAAACCCATTGATACCTAGAACTAGTTCCCATTTCTTTATCGATTAGGACTAGACATTATTTATATTTCTTACAAAATTTATATATTTTGTACTCCCTTTGTGCCACTTCAATTGTCCATTATTCCTTTTCGGACTGTCCCACTCCAAATGTTCACTTTCTTTTTTTAGTAAAAAACAATACTCTATATAAGTTAGTGGGTCCCACCACTTTATTACTCATTTACACACAACCACCAACTTTCTTAATCTCCGTGCCCAAAAGAAATTGGACAATTGGAGTAGAACGGAGGGAGTATGAATTTGTTGATTTTTTTTATCTGCTATCGTCTTTTCTGCGACTGACCTATAATGTATAAGGAAGCAGATGATTGGTTAGTGCTTTAAACTTTAATATCTGTTACTTATAGTGTTTTTCAATGAATTAGGTGGGTGGTATAGTGAGTAAAACATTAACTGCTAATTACTTTCGGCTTGACTAGTGGCCGATCAAACTTATCGGTTCATATCGATTCTTACGTTTCTCAATACCATAGAAAAACGTATGAGTTCCCAAATTAGACTTTTAAAAGATTGGTAAGTTACAAACCTGAGGTCCAAGATGATGAACAAGAAATCCACTTGTGGAGTAGCCCAATAGAGCACCAAGGGAGGAGCAAAGCCCACAAAGGCTCTGCATGTCAGCTGCAAGAGACCTAATCTCAATGCTATTCCTAGCAATACAAGCATCTATAGTCACATCAGCAATAGCCACTCCTCCAGTTATACCAATCAAGAGAGTCAAGGCCAGCACCACCGGAATCTGGCCACCTGCAGCCACGGAGAAGGCAGAAACCGCCCCAACCACACCGGCTATAACGAAATAAGGCCTCCGGTGATACCCCCTCACAGGAAAAACATCGGTCAAGAGGCCCCAGATGGGCTTCATCAGCCATGGGATGTAGTATAGGCCTATGAAGAGCTGCACAGCTGATGGCTGCAATTTCTGCACATCTTTCCAGTAGTAGTCCGAAACGACCTTGAAGAACGAACCAGAGAAGGCCTGGCTCAAGCCATAGACCAGCACGACTCCCAGCACGAAGGATGGGTTGAATGTGGAGGAAAGCATGTGCAGCCATTGGAATGGCTCAAGAATGACTGAGAAAAAGCTTGGCATTGGAGAGTGATGTTTACAATTTTCTTGATGTTCTTGATATTCTTGATCTGATTCAGTTAATGGCTCCTTGGATTGATCCTCCAAATGTTTGGGATTGAGATCCTGCACTTCTGAAGGGGACATCATGGAGGCAAGATCATGGATAATGGAGTTAGTGTGGAAGAGATTTTCAAGAAACTTACTATGTTGATATTTAACTTTAATCTTTATGGAATAATGTAAATTCAAAGTAAACAAATCAAGAACTAGCTTAGTAAGTCAGGCATATTAAACTATACATCATTCAGTACTTAGTGGTTAGGCTGGACATATAAAATTCCTATTGAATAATTTATACATCTTGATGTTAACTTCTATGGAATAAAGTAACTCACAAATGAACTGGTACTCTGCTTTCATTCACTTAAATATTGACAACTTGATTCTAAATCTGTCTGCATATCTTTAAGATATCTTGATGTACACATAATCAATGAGATAGTTTTCTATTCAAACTAATTGTGTGGCTGTTTAGTCAATAAATCAACACTTTAACATTGAATAAAATACCATGCTTACTCATTTTTCACAGTAGGAATGTAAACGAATCAAATATCTTCATGAATCTCAAAAAATATATTTGGTCCAACCTAGATATGCTAAAAATACACCACCAAATTCAATTTCATCACACTGCGAAGTATATCAGTAAGCTGTTTGTTATGCTCATGAAATCAAGTCCAAAAAAACACTTGATATTAGCTAAAATAGGAAGCATTTCAAGCAATCAAGAAACAGAGTAATAGGTAAAGAGTGTTTATTATCAGTATTTCTACATGGTCGATCAGTAACAGAATCTGGCTCAAATCATTGTGCCCATTATCTGATAAAACAAGATATATACACCAATCGATTTATTCAATAGGGACGAAAGCTTTTGAGTCAGAGAGAAACCGGTCTAAGAAGCAAGAGCTTTAATCAAACAAACACAGCATGGATAGCTATACATATCTGAAACTCATACTGCAAGAAGCTTCCGGATGTCCTTCTGTAGAAAAGCAGCAAAAATGTACAACATTTCAGTTCAGCAGAATTCAAATAATTTGGGAGATTATATATATAAATGAGAAGATAAGCCAGCAATTTTACTACCTTTTACCTCTATTTGTAAAGGAGAGGTTGTTGGTGGGTATCTCTCAACTACTTTACCATTTTTGTCCACCAGGAACTTCTCAAAATTCCATTTAATCAAACCACCTAGAAATCCTCCAGCATTCGACTTCAAAAATTGATAAACTGGAGCTGTAAATGGTCAGTTAACATCAACCTGCACGTTAAAGCTTAGAAATTGATCCACAATAGTCTATTGATAAGAGGGAAGCTAAACCAGAAGTACCTTATCAAAAATTGGGAATTCTGCTTTAAATCTTGTACAAGCAAATTTCTTAATATCTGCATTCGATCCGGGTTCTTGGCCACCAAATTGATTACACGGAAAGGCCAATATTTCGAGTCCTGCATTGCACATTATCAAATCTAATTCATATAATGCTACTGCAAAAGAAGTAGATAAATTTGAAACATTAGTTTAATGATCAACCAAGATCTTACCTTGAGTTTTGTACTTGTCATAGACTTGAGAAAGCTCGGTATAATTTGATGATGTCAGACCACTGAACCCAAAACCAATTAACTACATCAGTTGGCGTGTTCTTGAAGAAAACTTTGCAACATAGAGAAATAAGTTAGATTTGATAATCACACAAATAAACAATAACAGAAGAGATATTACCATCTTGAAGCAACATTTACTATCAAAAGTACTTTGCCTTTGAATTTGCTAAGTGCAACTGTTAGAGATAAAATATATCGTCGACGCATGAGGAAGACGGGCGAAGAGAATAGAGAGCCGTAGAGACGTTGCACTACATGGGGAAGGTTACGTGAGACGTGCATGAGGGCTTGCATGGCGACGTGTGCCTAATTTAGTTTATGCCTAGTTTATATTTATATTTGGTTAATTATTATTTTAAGTATTGTTGGCCATTAATAAGGCCCGGCCGCATGAGGCCTATTTGGGATAGTTTTGTTATTTAATCTCGGTTGGAGAGGAGAAAACGTATCTAGGGTTTTCCGATTTCGAAACCTAGTTGGACGCATAGTTGCGTTTTGGCCGGGAGATTGAACTTCCGTGGGACTCTCTTTGAGTTTGCTCTTGCTTTCGTATTTCAATTTTATTTGCTTATTACAATTACTGTTTCAATCTCTTTATTCTAACAAATTGGTCCGAACTACCAGATGACAAACACGCGACAACAGGCTATGGAGTCGCGAATTGAGGAGTTGGAGAAGGGGTTGAATGCTCTGGATACACGGTTGGCAGGGGAGTTGTCAACGATGAACGACTCGATGACGTCGATCCGCGAATTGTTGTGTGACGTGCTGGCGGAGAAGAACAAGACAAACGACGGGTCGGCTGGCGGATCGAACTCGAACCCTAATTCGGAGGATACTCAGTCCATGGGAGGGCCGCAAGCTGAGGGGCCCGAATCGGCAAATAACACGTCGGGAATTTTGTCCGGCGGACCGCATGTGACTTTACCTATGTTTGACGGGAATGGTGCGGAGGGCTGGCTAACGCGAGTTGAACAATACTTCCAACTACATAATACACCGGAGGCAAACCGCCTCGACGTGGCGCTGGTAGCAATGGAGGGTGACGCCTTGCCGTGGTTTCAGTGGGTGCGGGCAACGAGCCCGACAATGGGGTGGTCGGGGTTCAAACTGGAGATGGTACGCATGTTCGGCACGAATCCGTTGGCTAACCCATTTGAGACTTTAGTCCAAACGAGGCAAACTCAGTCCGTAGGAGAGTACGTAACCCTGTTTATTGCTCGCATGGTACATGTTCCGGGGTTGGATGAAAAATATTGTCTTGGATTATTTCTCAATGGCTTGCGAGACGAAATTCGTTTGAAGATTCGGTCACGAGACGCTAGGACGTTATCAGATACGATACACTTGGCAAAGGAAATTGAGCAGGAAGTGCGGATATTGGGAGGTGTTAGCAGCGCGCCATCTGAGGGCCTACATCGGGGAGGCTTTGTTGCGCCTACTAAAATCGGAACGACGAGGGCGAATTCCTCAGCGGTTTCGCCGAATTCTAACCCTAGTCCGAGAAGTGGAGATGACAGAGGGAAACCGCGAGATACATCCTCCTCCTTGGGGTCGACAGCGAGAGATGCGGGATCGAGTAGACCCCGGCCGACTCGACAAATTTCGAGTCGAGACTATGCAGCGAAACGAGCCGCAGGGAAATGTTTCCGATGCGATGAGAAGTGGTCCCTAACTCATCGGTGTGCGGATAAAAACTTGCAGGTGATCATCTTATCGGACGCGGAAAATGGGGAGGATGGTTTAAAGGACACCGAAGAGATGGAAGAGGGGGAGGATACGTACCAAACCATTCTGGAACCGGAGGCAAATTCCATGGTGTTGACCCGACTAGCCGCTCAGGGGTTTGACGGACCCCAGACGATGAAGTTAACAGGTGAAATTTCGGGACAGAAAGTTTATGTCATGATCGATAGTGGGGCAAGTCACTGTTTCATTTCGTCTCGGGTGGCCGAAGCCCTAAAACTAATACCGGAAAAGTCGGGCTGTTCGACCGTGAGATTGGGAGACGGACGACAGTCGGCTATTTTGGGGGTTTGTACGGATGTGAGGTTGGCAATGCAAGAAAATGAGTTCGTTTTGACATGTTACGTATTTGAGTTAGGAGGAGTGGATGTCGTGTTGGGAATTTCGTGGTTGAGGACGTTAGGCGATGTACGGGCCAATTGGGCGCACATGTCAATGAAGTTTACATATAACGGGAAATCCGTGGTCTTGGTCGGTAATTCCTCTCTTGTTCGAAGAGAGGCCTCCTTACAACAATTGAGTAAGATTGGAGAAGTGTGTGATCATTGGTTGCTATGGATCAAACGGCCAAATTTGGAGCCACACGTGGACGCACGACTTGAGTATCAATCGGTGCAATTAGGGAAAACTAGCGACGACTTGCGAGTTCAGATGGAAGCCGATTTTCCTTCGGTCATGTTACCTCCGCAGGGGCTGCCTCCTAACCGGAGCGTCGATCACCACATTCCATTAAAGCTGGGAACATCACCAATTTCGGTTTGGCCTTACAGGTATAGTCATTCGGCTAAGGATGAAATGGAGCGACTTGTGCGTGAGATGTTAGATGCCGGCATAATTCAGCCGAGTTCGAGCCCATATTCTAGCCCGGTATTATTGGTCCGCAAGAAGGATGGAAGTTGGCGATTTTCCGTGGATTATCGTCAATTAAACAAGCAGACAATCCCGGACAAATACCCGATTCCGATGATTCAAGAAATGTTGGATGAGCTTCACGGCGCTAAGTGGTTTTCAAAGTTGGACTTGAGATCCGGGTATCACCAAATCCGCATTGCTCCAAAGGATATCTCGAAAACGGCTTTTCGAACTCATTCAGGGCATTATGAGTTCTTGGTGATGCCGTTTGGGCTCACCAATGCACCGTCGACCTTCCAGTCGGCAATGAACGATCTGCTACGGGCTCATTTACGTAAGTTTGTCTTGGTTTTTTTTTATGATATTTTGATTTATGGCAGGGATTGGGGATCGCACCTAAAGCACCTTCGCATAGTGATGACGTTGCTGCAACGCGATTCGTACGTGGTTAACCCTAAAAAGTGTGCATGGGGTCAAACAGAAGTGGAATACCTAGGTCACATTGTTTCGGTTCAGGGAGTACAAATGGACTCGGGAAAGGTCTAGGCGATTTTACGATGGCCGAAGCCTATTTCCGTTCGAGGAGTCCGCGGATTCCTAGGATTAACGGGATATTATTGCCGTTTCATCCGTAATTATGGACAAATGGCTCGTGGATTGACGGAGTTATTAAAAAAAGATCGACTATCATCCTTTAAGTGGACGGACGAGGCGCAGAAGGCTTTTTGTGATTTACAAGTGGCGGTGACTTCGGCCCCGGTATTGGCTAATCCTGATTTTTCTAAGCCCTTGGTGGTGGAATGTGATGCGTCCGGGCGCGGACTTGGAGCGGTTTTAATGCAGTTAGGACGTCCGTTGGCGTACTTTAGTAAAGCAGTATTGGATCGGAGCTTGGCGAAATCAGCCTATGAGCTAGAATTGATGGCGTTGGTCTTCGCAGTACAACATTGGAGGCCGTATTTAGTAGGGAGGAAGTTCACGGTAAGGACCGATCAACGGAGTCTTCGATTCCTCCTTAATCAATCAGTTTCAACTCCGGCTCAACACTATTGGGTGGCCAAACTCCTAGGGTACGATTTTGAGATTGAATACAAACCGGGGGTTGCAAATAAGGTGGCAGATGCGTTATCACGGTGATGTGAAGAAACGATGGAGTGTTCGGCGATTTCAGCTCCGGTATGGCTAGGGTGGTCCTTGGTAGCGGAAGAAGTGAAACGGGACAAGGATTTGAGCCCGATTTACAAGGCCGTAGCGGACGGGTCTACGAAACACGTGCACTACCAATTGATCAATGGGGTGCTGTACTACATGGGCCGATTGGCTATAGCTAAGAATTCTTCTTTCGTACCTAGACTAATTGCCGAATTCCATTCCTCCGCTCAAGGGGGTCATTCGGGAGCCTTTTGAACTTATCGCCGCTTAGCCCTCAGTGTGTATTGGCCGGGTATGATGAAGGACGTTACTAAATTTGTGGCCGAATGCTTGGTGTGTCAAAGAAATAAGTACGAGACGCGATCACCGGCCGGCTTGTTGCAAGCGTTACCAATTCCGGAACGTGTGTGGGAGGATATTAGCATGGATTTTCTTGGCGGATTACCTCGATCGGGAAATTATGATTGTGTTATGGTGGTAGTAGATAGGTTATCCAAGTATGCACATTTTTGTGGATTACGACACCCATACACGGCGCGAGAAGTGGCCGAATTGTTCGTACGGGAGATTGTTCGACTTCATGGCTTCCCATCGTCAATTGTATTAGACCGAGACCCAGTTTTTTGTAGTGAGTTTTGGAGAGCCATGTTCAAAGCAATGGGTACAAAATTACGCATGAGTTCAGCTTATCATCCAAAACGAATGGCCAAACGGAGGTGGTAAATCGTTGCGTGGAGACGTTCTTACGATATTTTGCTTCGGAAAGGCCGAGGCAATGGAGTCGATGGTTGGCTTGGGCGGAGTTCTCTTACAACACTAATTTTCATTCGACCATGGGAATTTCTCCATTTGAGATAGTATACGGCCGTCCTCCTCCGACCCTTGCGGGGTTTTTGCCGTCCGAAATACGAGTTAAGGCGGTGGTAGATGACTTGCAAGCCCACGATGGCGCGCTCCGTCATTTAAAGGAACACATTGCACGAGCTCAAGATTATATGGTGCGGGGTGCGAACAAACATCGTCGTGACGTTGAATATAAGGTGGGACAGCGAGTGTTTTTAAAGTTGCGACCATATCGCCAAGTGTCGTTGCTCAAACGGAAGAATGCAAAGTTAGCGGCGCGATATTACGGACCTTTTTCGGTAGAAGAAAGGATTGGCGCTGTCGCATATCGTCTTCGGTTGCCGGAGGGATGTAAATTGCATCCAGTTTTTCATGTTTCGTTACTTAAGCCGGTTCTTGGCAATCACGAGATTAAAGACAAGTTACCCGAGGAGATATGGACTATTGATCCGGACTTCGTTCCAGAGTATATACTGCGAGATAGGTGGGTTTGGAAGGGCGATGATCGCGTGCGCGAGGTATTAGTGCAATGGCGGGATAAATCGATGGACGACGCGACATGGATAAGTGTGTCCGAGCTCATGAGTCAATTTCTCGATTTCAGCCTTGAGGACAAGGTTGTTTGGAAGGGGGAAGGAGTTGTTAGAGATAAAATATATCGTCGACGCATGAGGAAAACGAGCGAAGAGAATAGAGAGCCGTAGAGACGTTGCACTGCATGGGGAAGGTTACGTGAGACGTGCATGAGGGCTTGCATGGCGACGTGTGCCTAATTTAGTTTATGCCTAGTTTGATGTGCAGCATTCACATGACGAAGGAATTGAAGGGCAGTGTGTGCATGGTGTGCATGACACCGATCAAGCTTTAGAGATGGATCGTCAAGATCAGCGGGCCGGTCCATGGAAGTTTTACGCGCGAAGAAGCAAGAGGGTTGGGCCGGCGAATTAGGGTTAGGGTTTAATTTGGGGTTTGTTTATTTTTGGGGTGTTTAGGTTATTTTTGGGATAAAAGATATGTTGGGATATTATTTAGGATTTGTTCTATTGTGGTGCTAGAGTTTTCGGTATTAGAGTAGTATATAATCATAGAATAGCGGTATGATGGATATGCTCTCGAATTCTCGGTCTTGGTCTCGTAAACTCGTTTTGTTCTCGTCTTGCTTATCTTGTTTATTGAATTAATTGCTGGGTTCGCATACCACAATATTTGTTCAACCTCGTAATATTTCATCCTCGGATATTATCATTCATCAATTGGTCCGACCTGCCGGATAGTCGTATGGTCGTTTTGCGATCAGGCATAGAGACAGGAACCAGTGCGATGGAGAATCGAGTTGCGGCAATCGAGGAATCAATTGGCGTAATAACTGAAGAACAACGCCAGGCACGAATTAAGACAGATATCGTTGCTGAACAGGTATCGGAAATTTTAGCCGGCCTCAATGCGTTGCGAGCAGGCACGCCGCTGCCAAACCAATCCCACACTACAAGCTCCGATTCGCAAGCTAATCCGCACACTACGGAATCGGAGACTACTGACATATCACCACCACCGCCGCTGCCGGCCTTCTCCGGTACCGATCCACTCGGCTGGCTATCTCGGGTGGATCAACATCTCGAGCTTTACTCGGCTACTGAAGAACACAAGAAGCAGTTACTTATGGTCGCTATGGAGGGTGCCGCACTCAATTGGTTTTGATGGTTCAAGAGGGAGCGACCATTATATACTTGGACTGAGTTCACTCAAGGCCTCCTCGAAAGATTTGACAAGCAATGTGATGGAACGGCTTTTGCTAAGTTGGCCTCGACTAAGCAAACCAGAACCGTGGAGGAGTACGTGGATCATTTCACACATCTCGCGAATAGGGTACCTAATTTTTCGGACGAAATTTTTTTAAGTTTGTTCGTAATGGGGCTTAAGGAGTCAATTCGGAATCAAGTATGGGTGCTTGAGCCGGCAACGCTGCGAGATGCCGTTCGACTCGCCCGGAAAGTAGAGGTGACCGTGCGGGGTGGTTCATCATTCCATCCCGGATCACGCGATGTCACCGTTCGTCGCCAGGGAGCTGCTTTCTATCCACAGAGAGGGCCAATTCCAGGACAGTTAGCATTACCTGCTCCGGCACAAGCATCGGACGCTACATCGCGCGGAGGTTCGACGGCACGGCCATCGACTTATACACGGGAGCAGGGGGCTGTACGAGTCCCATTCCGACGCCTCACGGATTCTGACCGGGAAAAGTTACGCCGTAAGGGGTTGTGCTACCGCTGCAAGGCGCCATACACGCCACAACACGATTGCCCCATGCGGAGTCTTCGCATACTGCTTGTAGAGGATCATGAAGCCGCAAATATCGAGCTGGAAGAAATCCAGCTACAGCAGGATGAGGCGGACGGAGGCACATTCGCGGAACTTGACAAGGGAACCAAGGGTGAGGATGCAAAGTTGGATGCGTGTTCGGCAGTAGGTTTTTCTGGCCCATGGACACTTCGGCTAAGGGGAATGATTAATGGAACAGTGGTATCTATTCTCATCGACAGCGGCGCGACGCATAATTTCATATCTAATACGTTGGTTTTGACTCGTGGAATTCCGAGGGATACGCGCCAGTGTTTCGGCGTCCGACTAGGAGATGGTCATAAAATTGCGTCCGAGGGATTATGTCGCAATCTACAAATTCGTTTTGCACCGGGATTTATCACGGTTGATTGCCATTCATTTGCGTTAAGTGGAGTGGACGTTATCCTCGGGATTGCGTGGTTGTCGACACTGGGATTAATGCGGGTTGATTGGGGGCGACAATTTATGGAGTACGATGTCGGCAACTATGTGGTGCGACTAGAAGGGGAAGATTATCTGTCACGACGAGAGGTATCATTTCGCTCTCTACACCACGAAACTGAGGTCGAATACACGGCCGTACTACTTGAGACTGGGGGCTGCTGGAGATTGCAGGAGGACGAGCACGAGAATCAGCCAATATCAGAAGCGCTACAGTCGATACTTGATGAATATGGCTGCGTGTTTGGAACCCCTACGACATTGCCACCTAGTCGATCAGTCGATCACAAAATTGAACTGTTACCGGGCTCCAAACCGGTCTCCGTACGGCCATACCGCTACAACCACTTTCAGAAAGATGAAATGGAAAAGTTGGTTGCCGAGATGTTGATCGCCGGCATTATACGGCCAAGTTCAAGTCCGTTCTCCAGTCCGGTTTTACTTGTTAAAAAAAAAGATGGGAGTTGGCGTTTCTGTGTGGACTATCGCGAGCTTAACAAAGTAACGGTCCCGGACAAGTATCCGATTCCAATTATTCAGGAGATGTTGGATGAGTTAGCCGGGGCGGCCTATTTCTCAAAAATCGATTTGAAGGCTGGATATCATCAAATTCGTGTCTGCAATCGTGATATTCCCAAGACGGCGTTTCGAACGCACAGTGGGCATTACGAATTTCTCGTAATGCCATTCGGACTCACTAATGCTCCCGCCACGTTTCAAGCCGTGATGAACGATTTATTTCGGCCAATGTTAAGGAGGTATGTGTTGGTATTTTTTGATGACATCTTGATATATAGTAGAACCCTGCAGGACCATTGCCGACATGTCACGGACGTCTTACACATATTGCAGCAGACTAATTTCGTGGCAAATCGGAAGAAATGTTCTTTCGGTTGCCACCAAGTTGAGTACTTGGGGCATATTATATCGGCCGAGGGAGTGATGATGGATCCGAACAAAGTTAAAGCTGTTCTTGATTGGCCAACACCAACGACTCTAAAGGCGGTACGGGGTTTTCTTGGGCTGACCGGCTATTATCGCCGATTCATACGCGGCTACGGCATGATCGCTAAACCATTGACGCGACTTCTTGAAAAATCAGCAGGAGACAAAGTCACTTGGACCGCGGATGAGGAGAAAGCTTTTTCGAAGCTTAAAATCGCTACAACGAGCGCGCCGGTTCTTGCTATGCCCGATTTTTTGAAGCAATTTGTTATAGAGTGTGACGCGTCCGGCTCAGGATTAGGAGCAGTACTCATGCAAGACCGACGACCAATCGCGTTTTTTAGCAAAGCCTTGGGAGAAGTAGCTCGACAAAAATCGGCCTACGAGCGTAAATTAATGGGGTTAGTGCATGCAGTGCTACATTGGCGTCCGTATTTAGTGGGACGTAAATTCCTAGTACGCACGGATCATCACAGTTTACAACACTTGTTGCGACAAAAAATCTCGACTCCCGCGCAGCAAACTTGGATTGCTAAATTACTTGGATACGACTTTGACATCGAATACAAGCCAGGCGCGGCGAATCGCGTAGCCGACGGCTTATCTAGGCAGCAATCAACGGACTTCGAGTGTACGACGTTAAGTGGTCCAGTGTGGTTAGGGATTCCCGAAATTGTTGAAGAACAAGCGCGCGATCCTTTTTTACAGGAAGTGCGGCGAGATCTCGAGGTTGATCCGTCGGCACGGCCGAGTTACTCTATAGTCGCGGGTAGGATTTTGCATAAGGGCCGCTTGGTGATACCCGCGTCCTCGTCGTGGATTCCAAAGCTATTACATGAATTCCACGACACGCCAATGGGAGGACACGCCGGAGTGTTACGCACTTATCGTAGATTGGCATCCGCCGTATATTGGAAAGGCATGTTCGACATTGTTCGAAATTATGTATCTGCATGTCTAATTTGCCAAAAGTCCAAATACGAAGCTAGGGCGCCGGCAGGACTACTTCAGCCACTTCCGGTACCTAACCGGGTTTGGGAAGACATATCCATGGATTTTATTAGTGGGTTGCCGGCGTCCCAAGGCTGCACGTCGATCTTAGTGGTGGTCAACCACCTTTCGAAGTATGGCCACTTCATAGCTTTGAAACCGCCGCTTACGGCTCACAGAGTGGCCGAAAAATTTATTGATACAATTGTACGGTTGCATGGGATTCCTCGAACGATTGTCAGCGATCGAGATCCCCGGTTTGTCGGAGCTTTTTGGCAAGATTTGTTCGCCAGCCAAGGCACTCGTTTGCATTTTAGTACGGCTTATCACCCTGATACGGACGGACAAACAGAGGTGTTGAACCGCATTTTGGAGACATATCTTCGATGCTTCTCGTCAGAACAGCCGCGAAAATGGGTTGGTTGGCTCGCGTGGGCGGAATTTTGGTACAATACGGCCTTCCAAACGGCAAGCAAGGTCACACCGTTTGAAGTAGTATACGGTTATCCACCACCCGGGGTAACGCGATTCGCACAAGAGGAAAGTAGGGTGGAATCGGTTGGGGTGATGCTACGTTCCCGTGATGAAATTCTATCACAGCTTAAATGGAATTTGTCGCGGGCTCAAGATCGCATGAGACGTCAAGCAAATCGTCATCGACGTGAATTGGAATTTAAGGAGGGCGATAGAGTGTTTCTCAAGGTTCGGAGTTACCGTCAATCCTCGTTAGCTACGAGGGGATTCACAAAGTTGTCGTCACATTTTTACGGACCATTTGAAGTGGCCTCTCGCGTGGGTAAAGTAGCTTATAAATTGACGTTACCCCCTTCATCGCGCATCCATCCAGTGTTCCACGTCAGCCAACTTAAGCCGGTGATTGGTGATCATCCCATCGAGACTAGTTTACCTCCGTCGCTTGAGGTGGACATCGGAGATATGTTTGAGCCGGCGGCAATTCTGCGTTGGCGGACGCGTGCTACTCCGACGGGAAATTGTGAGGAGGTATTGATACAATGGCGAGGACAACCGTTGGAAGACGTCACGTGGGTTGACAAGGCACAAATTGAAGCTCAATTTCCATCATTCGGCCTTGGGGACAAGGCGGTTCTCGAGAGGGAGGGAATTGATGTGCAGCATTCACATGACGAAGGAATTGATGTGCAGCGTGTGCATGGTGTGCATGACACCGATCAAGCTTTAGAGATGGATCGTCAAGATCAGCGGGTCGGTCCATGGAAGTTTTACGCGCGAAGAAGCAAGAGGGTTGGGCCGGCGAATTAGGGTTAGGGTTTAATTTGGGGTTTGTTTATTTTTGGGGTGTTTAGGTTATTTTTGGGATAAAAGATATGTTGGGATATTATTTAGGATTTGTTCTATTGTGGTGCTAGGGTTTTCGGTATTAGAGTAGTATATAATCATAGAATAGCGGTATGATGGATATGCTCTCGAATTCTCGGTCTTGGTCTCGTAAACTCGTTTAGTTCTCGTCTTGCTTATCTTGTTTATTGAATTAATTGCTGGGTTCGCATACCACAATATTTGTTCAACCTCGTAATATTTCATCCTCGGATATTATCATTCATCATAGTTTATATTTATATTTGGTTAATTATTATTTTAAGTATTGTTGGCCATTAATAAGGCCCGGCCGCATGAGGCCTATTTGGAATAGTTTTGTTATTTAATCTCGGTTGGAGAGGAGAAAACGTATCTAGGGTTTTCCGATTTCGAAACCTAGTTGGACGCGTAGTTGCGTTTTGGCCGGGAGATTGAACTTCCGTGGGACTCTCTTTGAGTTTGCTCTTGCTTTCGTATTTCAATTCTATTTGCTTATTACAATTACTGTTTCAATCTCTTTACTCTAACAACAACATCCTTGCCCTCAATATCCTGTTATCATTGTAAGAAACTCCATTATCTCTAAAGGAGACAAATATTATCGACATAAGTTTCACAAAACGAGCCAATACTTTTAATTGAACAACTGGATAATTGCATAATAACACTTAAGGCATTAGCCTCCGGTCTCTACCATCAACATGTTTAGCCAAGAGCGTTTATAACACGATCCTAATAAGCTGCAGTCATTGGTATCTTAGAAACTATCCCTGTCTCATTAGTAAATGAAGAGTAGAGTGCAAAGGAGTTCGATACTATCAAACAATTGATCACTCTTTTGTTTTGGCCTGGTTCCTTCATAAAGAGTATTATTAAGATTATTAATCAATGTCAAAGACCATGAAGATCAAAAGAGCCTCAAAATCTCAATACCATGAAGATCGATAAAATCTACATAAATATAATTGTTGAGAGCAGCAAACAACATCAAGAAACTAAAGTTTAATTTACTTTTCCATCTGAATATTTCCTGCGTACTTAGACTTCAATCACACAGTAATGAACTCAAAACCACATAACAATAAGAGAGAGAGAGAGAGAGAGAGAGAGAGAGAGAGAGAGAGAGAGAGAGTACCTTGACAGTGAAATCATGAATGGTCTTCTCCGTAGCAGCTCGAGCGTAAACAGAAGCAAAAGATCGAGACTTTAACGAAAACCCATACCGAATTGGGGACAAGACGGCGAACCCATCTCTGAAAAACGGCGATTTTGAAGAACTGAAACCCGACCGGTTCGAGGGTTCAAGAAACGCCAAAACGGAATTGGAGTTCGTCTGCAGTTTGTTTAGGCACAGGCCCTGCAAAGGAGCTGCGAAAACTGAAGAGAAGGCGATGGAAGCCATCGGCAATCTGCTGCAAGATGTGTGAATTGGTAGGTGAAAATGAATTTGTATGTTGAGACGTTATAGATTTGTCTTTGTTTGTTTATTTTCTAATGTGAATAAATGTTCCACGTGGTGTGTTAATTAGCACAACTTTTCGATTTTGAATATTTCATTTATATATTTTATACAACCTCCCTCCTAAAAATTCTTGTTCACTTTTATAGTAATATTTTTAAGGAGAGTTATTAATAAATTATAGATAAAATAAAAAAATTATGTATAATAATTTCTTAAAAAATAAATAAACATGGATTTTAAAACGATTCAATATATTATAATGGACAATAATTTTAGAATCGAGAAAGACTATTTCTATTCTAAAAATGCTTGTAATTTGTAAACTTGTAATAGTCAAATATAGTCATTTTGGATAATAAAAACACAATCAAAGCGCTTTAATAATAGCATTTATATAGTTAAATTAACTAAAATATATATATATTTTTTTGTCACTTTTCAGACATGCAAATATGATTATAGTCATTTAAGTTTCGATGATGTTTGAGACAAAATAGAAAAAAAGGCATAAAAGATTTAAGTATTTCCTTGTCCAACTTAGTCAGTATTCTTTTTTAGGTTGTTTCATCGAATTTGTCCAATTTTTTAAAAAGGAAATATGTTCACACTTTTACCGACTCAAATCAACTTCAAATATTAATCAATTAAATAGATTTCACACTTTTATCTCACAAATCAATTCTCAATAATTAATTAATGTATAGATCTCATACTTAACTTACATAAACTTTCTTAAATTACCGCGTCAAAAAAAAAATTGAACAAGCTCGGTGAGACGAAGGAATACAATCAGTCCTGTAGTATGAGTCATTGTCAAGTCCTGGCCATCTACATTATTGAAACATGACTAATAATCACAATGTACAAATAAGCAAAAATAATCTGAAAAATTGTAGTAATCATTCGATAATAGAATTTTCTACATAAGCTATGCATCAATTCTGCATAAGTACATAGCAATTAAACTGTCTAGCTTATGACCGAATATACTGTAGTCAATCTACCAAAATGAAAACTAGAAAAAGTAGGGGCTACGTGAGAAAAAAAAAGGGACCTAATATGGAAAATTAAAGTCTTCTTATTTATATACTATGTTTTGTTTAATAAAAAATGCAAAATGATTATTTTGTCAATCGGATTTTATATATCTTCTCTTTTATAAGATTTGTGCTTTGATCAATTTTAATTACATTTCACACTAAATTATTTCTTTTTGGGCCCCAAAAAAATTTGAGCCATGAGTGATCATACACCTTGCACATACTAGAGTCGGTCATATGTGCAAGTTTACATGTACGCACGAAGGTAGCAGCTGTATATTTATCTTAAAAAAAATATCACTATTAATTATACATAAGTTATTAACATTAAAAATAAGTAGAAATTAACTTATGAAACGCTATCTAAAACAAACGAATAAACACTTATGTTTTAAAATAAACTGTTTATTGTTTATAAGCTATTCTAAATATGCAAAAATAAACTTTAATTGTACAATGAAAGCGTCTTTCTCATAAAGCTATTTTAGTCAATTTTATAAATATTAAACCACCCATCAAATACTCGAGACGGATAACGTATACAATGTTGGTGTCAACACTATCAGATAATGTTTTATTGTGATTGCATGTGAAAATAAAGTATAGCCTAACATTAAAACAAAACACAATTTTAGCTATTTAGATTTTTTTTGTTTTCCACTGTATCTCTCTAATCATTGAATGCTTTGTTTTGTAGGAATTTGTATTAATATTATTTTTTTCGTTTGAAATGCAGAGGGTTGAAGAGGGTCGACGGAGGCCGTCCATCGGTCGAGCCACTTGCAAGAGCACAAGCAATTACCAGGGCCGATGGGAACCGATGGATGGGCTAAGGAGGGCCGATGACCAACGGTCATGCAATAAGTGTACGTGTTCTCTCTCGGCCGAAAGAAGGGGGCCGTTACAAAAGTTAGAATATTAAAAGGGTCGATGGGTAGGCCTAATGGTGGCCGATGACTATCGGCCCTGCAATAATTGAACATAGTCTAATCAGACAAGGAATACAACAAAATAATTGATTGCAGAAAAAAAAAATAGGCTACAATGACTATATTTGTGTTTCAGTATAATAGAAGACTAAAGTTATACTATTTGTTTTATGATTTTTGGGTAAGAGTGTATATTAACACTTGTTTATTTATGTTCTGAAAGTTGACATGTCAAATCGAATCTTAATTATTTGCTTAATGTCGCTTTTTTAATTAACAATTATTAGCATTGATTAAACTATTAACAACGTTGTTTCTTAAAAGCCATAGGCGATATATGCTCCTCTTCAAATTCAATTTCGTCCGAATATCAATAAATTCAAAATTGAGTATTTTAAAAATTCAAAATTCAATTTTTCCGAAATATAAATTATAAAAAATTAAAATACTGAGTGTTTTGAAAATAAAAAATTACATGTTTGATAGAGTAATAATCTCATTTAGATAATATAAAATTTTCCGATCCCAACTTAATTTAATAGAATAGAATTTTATTTAATAAAATAAATCTTATTACAGAAATATTTTTTTTTTCGATCTCATTATTATTGTTTTGAAGAGATTTATTTTTGTGTATTTAAGTGACTAATATGAAATCTCAATTTTACGCAAAAAGGCTTGATTTTCGGGAAAAAAAAAATCTTGCAACAGTGGAAAGATATCTTTCTGTCTTCACCAAAAAAAGAAAGAAAAGAAAAGGTGGGCTTTCCCATAAAGCAAAAGTACGCAGAATTACATCTGCAGTCACCGCAAAAGTCCAAATCTTTCCATGTAAAACTCATTCATTCCCTTTCATGTCGCCATTCTCTCTCATCAGCCTTCGCTCTGTAGTTTTCCTCCTTCACCCCAAGTCCAAAATCTTTTCTTTAGTTTTTTATTGATCTCGATATCATCAAAATTTCAAGCAATCGGTTCTTTCCCTATCAAGATTCATAAATTAGTTTGGTTGCTCGTCTGGGCTTGTAAGGAAACTTCTGCTAAAAGCTTAAAATTATTGTAGATATTGGCAGTATTTATTTTTTATTCCGATTTGTAGTTATTTGTTTCTTTCTTGATTTTTAGTTGTCCCTTTCTTGATTTCTGGATTTTTTTACTAGCTTGAATTTGAGTTTTGATTTCTTGCGGTTATAGTGATGTTTATTCTTAATTATATGGATATTTACTGTTCCTTTTGAGTTGATTGTTTGAATCTTGATTTATGTTCATGTTGTATCTTATGAAGTTTCCTTGATAAAAGTTCATATTTTTGAGAGAATTGAATGAACTAGTGATATATTGGGGTTTATATATGTTGTTATTATGTACTATTTCTGTGTAATTTCTGTTGTTTTGGTAGATATCTCATATTACAGTCTATTCCCCTATTGTGGTGACTATAGACATTAAAAAGATTGTGATATTAATAAACATTGAATTCTTATTTTGACCCATCTGTGAAGTATTTGAATGTTTTGCTTTCAGAATTTTAGTGTGTTCATGGAGTTTTGTAGTGTCTCTGCATTCATTGAGATGCATTTACCATTTCTTAAAGTGGTTATTAGGCTTCAATGTTTTGTGCTGAAATTAGATGCATGTTGGTGACAGTTAGAGATGGGAATATACCTCAGTACTCCTAAAACAGAGAAATTCTCCGAAGATGGTGAAAACAATAGACTTAAGTTTGGTCTGTCCTCCATGCAAGGATGGCGTGCTGATATGGAAGATGCTGTAAGTTTTTTATCATCTCTAATTTCCAATCAATTAGTAATGGATTGTTGAAATACACGTTTCTTTTGTGCAAGATAATGGTATCGTTATCGCATATGCAGGCATGACTTGGTGCAAAAATATACGAGTTTTTGACTATACAAAATCCTATCAGTTAGGGTGCTTTTGCAAAAGCAATTGACTATATTCTTGTTGTTTGCTTTCTGTTAATAAGAAATCGTGAATACCTTTAACTGGAATTAGGTTGTGGAACTATATCGGAGTTCACTTTTGTGGGTGAGCTTCGGCGTTTCAACACTCCTCAAAGATATAAGCTTCCTAAATTGTTTATATAGTTTTGTAGTTAGCCTGGTTGATGAAGAATTGGATTACTCTTATGTTCAAAGGATTTGGATATTTCAAATTGTTAGTGACTACTCGGAGGCGAATAGTGATATTAAGAATTGTTAACTGTATCTTGATGTAAATCAGTACATTATGGTGAATTTTTCTTTGGGGGTTGTTTTATTTTGATCATGTGTACGTGTTTTTGTAGTTGGTGTAGAGAAACTTTATGTTGACGACTATTTATCATGCCTTGTTCTTGTAGATGTAACATTTACTAAATCCAAGCTAGTTGTCACGTAATATGACGTTGTTACTCTGTCTTTTAGCATGCCGCACTTGTGAATCTGGATAACTCCACATCGTTCTTTGGTGTTTACGACGGTCATGGAGGTATGTTTGGAGTATTCACTTACATTTAGCTTACAAATCAGAAGTTTCTGAACATTTATAATCTCTCTCTAACTGCCATTTTTCATACTCATACAAGAGATGTTGAACCCTTTATCTATCATCCATTTGATATTCCAGGTAAGGTGGTTGCCAAATTCTGTGCTAAGTATCTGCACCAGCAAATGCTGAAGCAAGATGCGTATTTAGCTGGTGATATAGGAACAGCTGTTCGGAAGGCTTTCTTCAGGTTATTTACAAAACTTTGTTGTTAAGTTCTTCGTCCCTTTATTTGATTATTAGGCCTATCTCTACCTTTTGTTTGTGTTTTATATGTTCCGGGTTCCATAAAGTCTTACTGCCGATCATACTCAGCATTATTCACAAATCAATACGGAGAAGAGCATCTAAAATCATGATACCTGAGCGGAATTTAGACCAATCATGATATTTGATATTTGACCACATATCAGGATATTTGACCAAATTTCGACTATCTTTCAAAACAATTAACATGAAGAATTACATCCAATTTCTTGAAAACAATTAACAAGAAGAATTACTTCATTTTGAGGTTTATATGTGTTAGTGCAGGATGGACGAAATGATGCGCGGACAGAGAGGCTGGAGGGAGTTGGCCGTACTGGGCGATAAAATGAACAAGTTCAGTGGTATGGTAGAGAGTTTGATATGGTCTCCAAGAAGTGGTCAAAAACGCGACCAACTCGACGATTGGGCATTTGAAGAGGTGCTCACATTACTTTTCTTCACTAACCTCCCATTTTTCATCCTCACTTTAACCTCATGGCTGCTTGGTGTAGGGCCCACATTCTGATTTCTCCGGACCAACCTCCGGGTGTACTGCTTGCGTTGCAATCGTCAGGGAGAACCAACTTATCGTTGCAAATGCAGGCGATTCGCGCTGCGTGATTTCAAGGAATGGTCAGGTACCCCATAATCATGATCTTGATTTACTTAAATTATGTACGTAAGGTGCTTTTGTTTTAAATTATGGTGGCACGATCGTTTTTATTAGGCGTACGACCTTTCAACAGACCATAAACCCGATCTAGAGAACGAGAGGGAAAGAATATTAAAAGCGGGGGGATTCATCCATGCAGGCCGCGTTAATGGCAGTTTGAATCTGTCAAGAGCTATAGGTGCTGTTCGTTCTTCTTCGTCATTGCTCTTCATAACTTTAAGAGTCGATATATTAATTCTACATATCATGTAAATTCTGACGAATGAGTTTATGCTGTAACTTATAGTTGATGAGGTGGATAGTTTTTTACTACGAACGTGCTTTTGTTGCAGGTGATATGGAATTCAAGCAGAACAAATTCTTGCCTGCAGAGAAGCAAATAGTCACTGCTGATCCAGATGTTAATATTGTAAGCATATTCATTATTTTTTAATGTAATGGATTTACATTATAAACCAAAAGATTATGTTGATATGGGCCAAATTAAAATTTTAAGCTGTTGTTTGGTGATTTATGTAATTTATAAACCAGGTTGAATTTAGTGATGAAGATGAATTCATGGTGCTTGCTTGTGATGGCATTTGGTATATTACATTTAAGCTTTTTTTTTTTTTTTTTCCATTTAATCTGCATAATTTGTGTTGATTATTGCAACCTCTGCTGCTTGCCTTCTTAGGGATTGCATGACAAGCCAACAACTTGTGGAGTTCATCCATGAACAGCTGAGACATGTAAGTCTTTCGTTACCGCTTTCTACATCGTTCTTTTCGTCTTAAAATACGGGCTTCCCAACTTCATAGTGGTGTTTACTTCGAGTAATGTTATTCGTGATTTGAAGGCTTTACATGATTGATAGCTGCATCAAAGGAGAAAATTTCGATTTTGATCTTGTGATGTGACTTGTGTTTGTTCTTGGCATATTACGTGAGCAATCATCCGTCTTTTGGCATATAATTTTTGATTTCGGTCGCCTGAACATTATGTGCCTAACGTGTGTTATTAGTGTCACTTTAAAGTTACGGTAACATGAATAAATTCCCGGTATATTAGGCTACGGAATTTGGGCGTGTCAAGTACAATCCTCCATCAGAGGATAAAAACTGACTTTTTTAAAAGTTACTCCCTCCGTCCCGATAATACTCTTTTGTTTTTTTTTTGGCACAGAAGCTTGACTTTTGGATATTGGTCAACTTGATTTTTAGTGTGTTATTTTCTTTTGATTAGGAAAATAAGACATTATTGTTGTGACGATCTAATCGAGAATACAAGGCATTATTAATGGGAGGGAGGGAGGGAGTGCAATATAAAAAATGGACAAGGGCTGCATTGTGGGGACAAAAATCGAAAAATTTCTTTGCATGATAAAATTTTCATTCCAATCTCTCTCTCTCTCTCTCTCTCTCTCTCTCTCTCTCTCTCTCTCTCTCTCTCTCTAATGTGTTGCATTTGGTGATGCAGGAGAGTAAGCTTTCATCGGTGTGTGAAAAAGTACTTGACCGGTGCTTGGCGCCGATAGCCGGAGGAGAGGGGTGTGATAACATGACAATGATTCTCGTCCAATTCAACAAACCTAGTCACGACGGCGAGCCTTCCGACAAGAACAACTCATCTTAATAAAATCTACACATGTTCATAACCGCCTTGTAATCATCTCAATCATTTCCTATCTTTTGGTGGAATAATTTTCCAGAAAAATCGCTTCCATTCGATTTTGGTTATTTGTTGTGGTCTTTTTCGATTTTAGTCTTCTAACTTGTAAAACTATTCGATTTCGGATCTTTATTCTGATCATGTCTGATTTGAGTCTTCTAATTTGAAAATTTGTTTGTTGTTTTGGTTTTCTACCGGAGTGTAATGTCCAAAAAAGACGTGTACGACACTCTCGTAGGAGGATTAAAATTGGACGGGTTTCTATTTGGAGGCGTATAGGATTTCTATTTGGATTTTCACGAGATATGGGACCATGGTTGTATAGATGAAATCAATTTTTTTTATTCCATCGGGCAATTGTGGAGGGAGCATACATACGTTTGCTGGAAACAAGAGGCCAAATAAAAAGAATTAATATTAATATAAACATAAATCAAAAGGGCGTGAATTTTTAAGTCGGAATTATGTATGTGTTTGACAATCTACAACATAAGATTAAATAATTTTACAAGTTGGAGGATGACCAAAATCAGAAGAAATCCACATTAAGAAACTAAATTCGGATATAAATTCTAAACTTAACAAATTTGAGAGAGAGAGAGAGAGAGAGAGAGAGAGGTAGGTGAGAGTGTCAAAAATCAAAATCGAAAATATTGAGGTGTCAAAATGGAAATAGAACAAGTTTTGTGGGTCAATTAGAAATATCCAAAACTTGAAAAAGCAGATAACAATTCTATTTAATTGGACTAAAAATATTTCAGACACGAGCGACAAAGAATTTGGTAAAACTTTCCATCTATCTACGCTATTTCTTCCTGAAACCTTGAATTCGTTTATACTTTTGGATAGGAGAATATAAAGATAATGGCGATGTGTCCATCTTCAGCTGTAGCTGCTCAATTCCCCTCTTCTTCTCCGTTCTCTTCTTGTAAGTCTGTATGTGCTTCTTAATTTGTGCGCGCGAGCAATCTATTTTGAACTCTCTATTTCTTGTGTGTTTGATGATTTTCTGTGCTTCGATGATTTGTGCGTCTGCATTTGATTCAGTATGTCTTGATTTTGTATTTTCGCTGCGTGAGTGATAATTTTGAAACTAGGGTTTGTAGTTCAAGTCAATTGGTGAAGATTCCGAGGAGTTCAATTTAGTTTTTGTTGTTTGTTTGGGGCTGCTATGAATCAAAAAATCATATAACTAGCTGGGAGGGAGTGAGAGAGACTTCCCCAGAAATGAATTCAGTTATCTATCCCTGCTCATGAACCATTTGATTAGAAGCTAGTGATTGTGAGTTGAATCATGATTTGATGATGATTTCATAAAGGGTTGAAACAGTTAATAGCTTCTCCATGTTATCTTATCAATGACTTCTGTGTTAAAACTGTTCTATTGTTAATTTGTTATGCTTTCCAACTGCAGGTAAGAGATATCAGAGTGCACACCTTGTGATTTTTCCAAAATTCTTGTGTCGGGGAAGTGAATCCGAGAGGGCTAGACGATCTCTTAGGATCAGTGCTTTGTTTGGTGGCAAGAAGGATAACAATGACAAGAGTGATGAAGGTTCAAAGGTAACCTTTTCTCACTCATTTTTGATAGTTGAGTCTAGTATTCTAGACTAAGATATGTCAAACAACTTCATGATTGTATATGCCTCTTAGCTTGATAATCATTACCTTTTGTAATAATATTATCATCTTTTATATTGCTTTACGACTGTTAGTACTTAATAGCTGTATTGATGCATGCTTCGTTTCATCATTTCATTTCGGCACTGCTCTAAAAATAGTAAGTATGGTTGGTTGTAGGGAGGAGGATTATTTGGAAACGTGCAAAATATGCAGAATTTATACGAAACAGTAAAGAAGGCTCAGAATGTAGTCCAAGTTGAGGCTGTACGAGTGCAAAAAGAACTTGCTGCGTAAATGCTAAATCTTCAACTCTCCATTTACTTAAAACATTTGGGTTCTCTTCTGTTATGAATCTAACTCGGATATTTTGTATCAAACTTGCAGAGCTGAATTCGATGGCTACTGTGAAGGCGAACTCATAAAGGTAAAACTTTCGCACTAGTTGTAATATCATAGCTATAATCTGATGAATGTTTTTATAGGCAACACTCTCTGGGAATCAACAACCGGTCCGAATTGAGATCACCGATGCTGCGATGGAGTTGGGCGCTGAGGTCAGTTGGGTTGTCGAGTCCGAGTCCTATTGAGAATGAGATATTATTAGGCGTTTCTACTCATACAATTATAATTGTCACCCTATATTATTGTGAATATTCTGGCTTGGTAGTGACTAGTGTCTCAGAAGTAGTTTATATAGATGAATATGTCATTATTGCTTTATCGTATAATGTTATCAGATCCTAACAACCTCATTCTCCAGAAACTTTCTCTTCTGGTGACGGAGGCCTACAAGGAGGCCCACCAGAAGAGCGTTGAGGTAAGAAATCAACCATTCAAAACTCATTTTGATGTACAATTTTTGCAAGAAAATTAATCTCCCCTGAGTTTCTACATTTCACATTCTTTTTATCTCCCGAAATTTCAAATTTCGTCTCCTCTTTCGTAATTTTGGATCTGCCCTTGATGACTACTGTTATACTCTTATCTTGCAGGCTATGAAAGATAGAATGAGCAATCTTGCACAGAGCTTAGGAATGCCACTGGGTTTAGGCCAAGGACTCAAGTAATTGGCTATCATGGATTATTCGCATTGCCTTTCAATTTTGTAAACAATTTACTTCTATGCACAAATAACTTTTCTTTCTTTTTTCTTTTTCTTTGTTTTTTTTTGGCCTAGTTGTCTGTAATTGTTATTATGGTCTAAGAATCTCATCTTAAACGCCGAAGTCAACACGTGTAAGTAAAGTGACACGTGTGCAACCCATGCAGACAACAAAGTTGCCACCTTAGACCCCTTCACTACTATTTCTTCATCCAAATCCACTTTTAATCTATTTACACACACACTTGGTAAGAAGCTTCACAATCTACAAATAGTAGTAATGAATGATAAGACAGCCGGCGCCGGCGGAGTCAACCCGCGCCGGAACTTGCCGTACAACCCTTACGCCATGGCTGCTGTGGGCGTTGGTCTCATCGGCGGCCTGTGGTACATGTACCGGAATAAATCCGATGCCAGCCACCGCAACGGCTCGAGTCAAGGCAGGAGCGGCTGAGCACTAACTCACGCGCCGCCGTGGATAGGACGCCTTCATTTTCTTGTTTGTTTATGTATCGTCTTACTTAATCTCGAGTATATTAGTTATCTTACTTGCTGCTCATCCTAATCTTATGTTATTGTTTTTCAATATTATCATTTTTTTCCTTCTCAATTTACAATTTTTTTTCTCGTTCCACTGCAACAAATTCAATAGAAGAAGAAAGAAGTAATTGGAAAAAATCGGTCGATCTCCCTTGTGAAATTCTCTATGGTGGTTGTTCCCTGACTTAGTACATGTTTTTCAGAATGACAAATAAATTTAATTACTTTGTATTATACGACCTACTCATTTACACACTACTAATTTGCCTAAATATCATAACAAACACTACATGTCATGCGGAATTTTGAACTTTTTATATAAATGTTGGGATCATTATTCTTTGAAATTGTAGGTAACGGAGCTTTGGTTTTTTTTATATAAATAAATAATTTTGGTCATTATTTTCGTCGGATTAAATTCTTAATCCGACCTGATTTCTGACCCTGGATCGAATCCCAGGGGAAATCAGTCTGATCTTCCCTAATTCTTCCCCAATTTTTAATGGCGAATCTGCCTAATTTCAAACCATCAGCGATCACCCCTACAATTGAAAATATAAATTTTGGTCCTTTAATGTGTATTTTCGATATTTTAATTTTATAGTGTTTAATTTTAGTCTTATAATTTTATGGAATGTTCAATCTTGATTTTCAAATGTGATAGACTGATAATATCGCATTTGGTCTTATAATTATTGTTGGGAGATGATTCAGGCTTCTCTCAATCAGTTGAGACATAACTCAGTAGCCCTGTGCTCTGAATATTTACTGAAGATTTGAAGATCCCAAAACCCTATCTTGACTGATGAACCATTCAGTTGTAATGTGCTTTGTTTTGTCTCTGAGGTTTCAGACTTCGTAGACACTCTTCATCTGGTTCAGGCACTCAGTAGATTACCTGCCTCGCACTGCAGTAGAAGACTCGGATCTTTGGACTCGGCGGGAGCGAGATACCGAAAGGAGTCAATGGAACTGAACTCAGCAGGAGTAGTTCACTGAACTCAGAGTTGATCTTCAGTAGAGCCGACTCAGCAGGAGCATGCTACTGAATAGAGATCAGACTCAGCAACGGCTGGACAATCTTCTGACTGTCAGGATCATCTAAGTCTAAATCAGCAGAGTCAATACGAGGAAGAGAGAAGTCAGCTTCAGATCTCCTTGAAGTCTGTTCTGTCTCACCTACTTTCCTGAACCTCGACCAATGACAAGCAGTCAGCTGTCCATATTCTGATTAAAGATGCAAGTCAACAACTTTCCAGAAATGGAGGGAAAGGACACTGCAACCATACTTTAAAAGAGCCGTTAGCTACCCAAAAGAGAGGGACACAAGGATCGTCGTCTCCAACGGATCTATCCTTGCCCCTATAAATAGAGGGATGCAATTCAAATTGAAGCTCACCTACGACCAACACGACACAGACAAGAATACACGAGCATTCACGAGCAACAAAAACGTCCTAAGTCTTCCGCAAGAAGTTCGAAGAAGTAATCTCCGAATAAAGACTACATCCCGCTCATTGGGAACCAAGCTGAACCCGAAATATAAAGCCTCTAGTATCCAAGCGACTGAACACGAACTCAAGTCTATACTTAGTCGTTCGTCGCTCTAGAAGCCACTTTCTCGTTCCCTATCCCTCTAACCTAAGCTCGGCTGATCATATCTATAGCTTAGATGAAGGAGTTCATATCTGAACTGATCCTTATTGTAAAGGACTCCTTCATAGTTGGAGAGTTTTTCAAACACTTAGTTTGATACCTCGTAAACTAAGACTTGCTCAGTATAAATCTCAAGACCAGTGTTTGTCCAGCGTACAAACCAACTGAGACTATCTCAGTATAATACATAGCTTCCTGATCTTTCGGGACAGTGGACGTAGGATTGTTGGATCCGAACCACTTTAAAAACGCCTGTGTTCTGTGTTCGTTTTTCTGTTTTAACTGTTGCATTGATTCTTGTGCATACCGAAAATCTCTTTAAAATCATTCAAGCCGAGTTTTACGCAAGCTTAATCGATTGCACAAATATACTTAAACTGTTTTATTAAAAACGTTTTCTAAACTCAACTGAATTTGGGCCTACACATTTCCGCACTACTGAACTTTATCTGAACGGTACTGAATTCTGACTCTAGTCAACTAGCAGGCCTCAGTAAAGTCAGTCACTCGCCACGCGATTCAGAACAACTTATTTGGTCTATTGAACTTATTCGGTACGTCACTCTCCTGAAAAGGATTGTTCGCGTTTAAAGTTGAGAAATCGGTTTTCAGGTGTATTCACCCCCCCCCTCTACACCTGAACGTTTATTCTCGGGACCAACAATTATATATAATGTATTATATTTGATTTACTAATTTTATAAAGTGTTTGATTTTAATCACTAGATATAAATTGTCGAATATAAAAAGACGCGTGAATTTCACACTTCATTGAATAATTAAAATAAGTCATTTTGTAAAGTTTTATGTTAAAAAAAGTTCTAATTTTTATTATCAAAACTAATTTAATTTTTGTTTTGTAATATAGCTTCTAACTTTTTTTTATCTTGTAATTTTAAAAACGTTTTATATTGTTCTAAAACTTTATAAAATATTTTATTTTAGTTATACGGTGAAGAGTGTAGTTCATATCTCTTTTTTTGTACATTAATTTTTGTTGGAGGAATCGTACACTTTGTACGGTTATAAGATCAAACAGACACATTATAAAGTTACATGATCAAATCAAATATTATATAAAACTATAGGACCAAATCAGACAATGCTATATTATCGGATTAAAATCGGACATAAATCGGAGCAAAAATTGATATTTTATTCCCTACAATTAGTAAAAATATACTTCATTCTTTTCATTGAGCTTGTCTCATTTCTTTTGGACAAATATATTAAGAAAAATTATTATTTGTGAGTGAAGGGGTGAGTCTCATGAAAAGAAAGTAGTTAATTATAAATAGAAAAGTTACCATTTTTAGAATGAAAAAATAAATGAGATAAAGTAAGACAAGTTGAATGAGACGGGGGAGTATATATTTTCGGATAACAAGAATGACCCTGAGCTTGTTATTAAACTGCGTACAAGATAAACTCCGTTCTAGTGGTCTTTCGATAGTAATATACATTTTTCTTAAATATAAAACCAATCTTGGCCTACTGAAACAATATTTGTAAAATGAGTAAAAAGTGTATTTGGTGCCCAATCTTTGAATTGTTTTGATTTTTGGTGTTCATACTTTAAAAAATACAGTTTTAGTGTCTAAACTTAACAATTGATCTCTATTTTAGTGTTCATTATTTTACCATTAAATACTACAAACTCTATTAGAGAAGAATGGATAAAATGGTAAATTTCTATACAAAATTTAAAATACTTTTATTAATATAATAATTTATTTTTAAGTAATAAGTCTTTGTGTATTTAATTTTGATATTTGGGTTTAAATCTTTGGATTAATTGGAGATTAGTATAACTCATTTTGATTTCTACCTCCATCCCTCGAGCTTCAATAATAATTAATATATAATTTTATGATTTATGTTTAAGTTTGTAGTTGTTCATGCTCTTTTATCTTAGGTGTGTAATTTGTCTTAGATTAATTTTATTATGAGTCAATTTCTTGATAATGATATAAATTGTAAAGATTACCACATATTTTATGATGAAGTTGTTTTACAAATTTGTAATATTTTTCTCCGTTTACATCTAGATTTTAATAGATAGATGATATCTTTTATCTTTATTATTTTCTTTAAAGTTAGGTGGGAAGAATGGAAATAAAGTTTATAATTTTTATAACATTAATAATAGTATTTTAAGAATTTGTACATAAAATTACCATCCTATCCATTTTCCTCTTATAGTATTTAATGACCGAATAATGGAGACAATAAAAGGGAGATGTATTGTTAAAGTTTAGATACCAAAATTTCAAATTTTAAAATATGAATACAACAAATCAAAACAATTGAAAGTTTAAGCAGCAAATTCACTTGTTATTCTTGTAAAATCTGTTAGGGGGTGTAACGGTTCGGTTCGGTTTTTAGTACAATTTAGGAACCGAACCAAATATATAAAAGTGGTTCGGTTCGGTTCGGTTTAAGGTGTACTTTACTTTTGGAACCGAACCGAACCAAACCGCTTAGAAATAGTTTGGTTCGGTTCATCGGTTTTACCTTTTTTAAATCCTAAATAGAATTTTTTGAATCATAATATTTCATACATGCTTAACGTGAATGAAATCCAAGGACGACAACTCCAAAATTTTAACAAAATATAAATATACTAAACATAACTACAAAAGTTAATCTCCAACTAGGGCTCCAAAATTTGCTGATCCTTATTGTAAAGGACTCCTTCATAGTTGGAGAGTTTTTCAAACACTTAGTTTGATACCTCGTAAACTAAGACTTGCTCAGTATAAATCTCAAGACCAGTGTTTGTCCAGCGTACAAACCAACTGAGACTATCTCAGTATAATACATAGCTTCCTGATCTTTCGGGACAGTGGACGTAGGATTGTTAGATCCGAACCACTTTAAAAACGCCTGTGTTCTGTGTTCGTTTTTATGTTTTAACTGTTGCATTGATTACTGTGCATACTGAAAATATCTTTAAAATCATTCAACTGAGTTTCTGCAAGCTTAATCGATTGCACTAATATACTGAAACTGTTTTATTAAAAACGTTTTCTAAACTCAACTGAATTTGGGCTTACACATTTCCGTACTACTGAACTTTATCTGAACGGTACTGAATTCTGACTCTAGTCAGCTAGCAGGCCTCAGTAAAGTCAGTCACTCTGCTACGCGATTCAGAACAGTTTATTTGGTCTACTGAACTTATTCAGTACGACACTCTCCCGAAAATGATTGTTCGCGTTTAAAGTTGAGAAATCGGTTTTCAGGTGTATTCACCCCCCCTCTACACCTGAACGTTTATTCTCGGGACCAACAATTGGTATCAGAGCAGGAGTTCCCTAAGACTCTTGTTATTCTGAAACTGGTCTACTTGAACGGATCCAGAAAACGTTTTCACTGCATATCTTTCTTCATTCATATCATTATTCACTATGTCTGATATGTCAGGAACCAGGATGGTACCCATGTTCTCAGTAGAGAACTACGGGGTATGGCGAGTCAGAATGGAGGCACATCTGACTTCCCTCCACGACAGCATGATAGAGGTTCTAGAGGATGGACCTATCGTTCCAATGGTTGATAGCGTCGTAGCTCAGGATCCAGCACAAGGAGGAGGAATGGTGACCGAGAAGAAGATCCCTAAAGACAGAAGTCTCTTCACTCCTGAGGAGAAGAAGCTTCACAACTTAGACCGCGTCGCCAGAAACGCCATACTGACCACTCTGAGCGATTCTTATCTCGGAAGAGTTCAGGACGGCAAGTCCGCCAAGGAACTTTGGGATGCTCTAGCGCTACTGAGTCGGGGGATCAGAAGATCAAAGCGAACAAGCTGGCGCTGGAACTTCAGAAGCTGGAGAGACTGTCTCTCATGCCTGGTGACTCCATTGAAGATCTCAACATCAGATTCACGGATCTGATGAACTCTATCAACGGGCTGGGAAATACATTCTCCAACCGAGAGATAAATCTCAAGATTTTGAGGGCACTACCAGACAGTCACTAGACTCTCTTTGCTACTTTATTGCGACATTCTGATTTAGATATTGTTACTCCTGACCATATCTTTTCAGAACTTGAAGCTGAGGAGTTCGAGTTTGGCCTACCTCAAAGAAAGCAGCGAGCTGAAGCTGACACCCAAATCGACCATGCCTTTAAAGCACCAGTCAGCACAGCGGCTCCGGCGTCTAGCAAGGCTGAACCTTCACTTAGTGATCTACAAGAAGGAAACCTAGCTAAGAAGTACGCGCTGCTTGCCGTGAAGTATCAGAAAGAGAAGGAGAGGCTCAGGAAGCTCTCAAAAGTCATCAGTGACTCCAAGAGTAAGACTAAATATACACCTAAGCGCACTCCTGACTCACATACTTCTGATTGCAGGAAACAGGAGGGCTCAGCTCAGTCGAAAGACAGCGAAAGCAAAGAAGAAAGAGTCACAACCTGCTACAACTGCAAGAAGCCAGGACACTATCAGTATGATTGTCCTGAGCTCAACACTGCTGAAAGAGCAGCACGCAAAGCTCGAAGGGAGAAGTTCATCAAGAAACGTCAAGCATATATTGCCGGTGAACTCTCAGACGACTCAGATGAAGTCGACTCCTTCATGGATTCATCTGACGATGAAGCGACATTCATGGCTGCAGAGCTTGAAGCTGAAGAAGACGCTGAAAAGTGTCTCATGGCAGGAGAAGAGGATGAGGTAAACTCTCACGCTCCACTTAACTCCTCTTCACACTACACACACGACACTATTTCAAGTGCAAATGAGAATCTGGACGTCGAGATCGCATACGAAGAACTACTCGACGAGCAGATTCAGATGAGTCTGCAGCTCAGTAAGACTCTTCAGGAGTTGGATACCCTGAAAGTGGAGAATCAGAGACTTTCTCAGGCGAGTCAGGTTGCTACTGAGTCAGAAGGACTTGTGTTGAAACTCAGGGAGGAAATAAACTCTCTGATGGCCAAGTCTCAGCATCAAGAAGATCAGATCTCAGTACTGACTAATGACTTGACTAAAAAAAGATACTGAACTGAGTCTACTGAAGCAAGAGTTGTCAAGACTTCAGACCGAGCATGAACTGCTGAAGAAAAGTGATGATGTCTGGAGGAACCTGATGACAGAGCGGTACATGGGCGCTAAAAAGAAGCTTGAGGCGATGCTAGCAAGCAACAAGCCTAAACACAGCAAGGAGGGACTTGGATTCAGCCATGGAGCCTCCTCATCTGCCCCCATACGCTCAGAAAATCGGCTAGCTGATAGATTTGTTCAAGGGGAGACTATCAACGCAGAGATTTTGAATCCCCTAGCCAAGAACAAACAAAAGATGAAGGCACTTTATCCCAGCTATCAGCATTCTGACAAGAAGATCAGTACCAAATCACCCCAGTTCAGTCAAGGGGGAACCAACAAAGCAAAGTGGGCTGATCAGTATGGACCTCTGCAGCTGACACATCCAGCTCAGTATGGGTCATACTACTATGATCCGATAGTCAGGAGAGGACCTAAAAGTCAGAAAAAGAAAAAGAAAGCCGTACGTAAGGCGAAGGTCGGCGATCCACCTACTCGGAAGATCGGGACTCCCGAACCCGTAAAGCCTCGTAAGTCGGCATCGACCGATCCGGTGGTCAAATATGTTGATCAAAGTGGGAAGAAATTGTCTGAGACCACCAGGGTCGTAAGACAGATCTGGGTTTCCAAAACTAACATCTAAGGACCCAAAATCAAAAATAAAGGGTACCTAAATATAATTTTGTTTTGCAGGTGCACAAGGACCCTTGGTATGTGGACAGCGGATGCTCAAGACATATGACATACCAAAAGGACCTACTGAAGAATTATACTACTGAAGAAGGACCCCGAATCGAGTTTGGAGACAACGCAAAAGGCTATACCAGAGGTTATGGAACACTCAGCGTTGGAACCGCAATAGTTCCAAGAGTATCATATGTTGAAGGACTTCAGCATAATCTTCTCTCTGTTAGTCAATTTTGTGATAACTCGAATAGAGTGATTTTTTACGCTGGTTTCTGTGATGTCATTGATAAATCTACAGGGAAAACAGTGTTGTCAGGTTCACGCAAAAAGAATATCTATGTAGCTGACTGGAACTCAGCTAAACCTAAAGCTTGCTTGTTGGAGAAGAACGACAACAGAACGGGGTGGCTCTGGCACAGAATACTCAGCCATCTCAACTTCAAGACGCTCAACAAGCTAGCTAGAAACACTCTAGCAAGAGGACTGCCGAATGAAGTATTCAGCAAAGACACTCAGTGTGAAGCATGTCTGAAGGGAAAGCAAACAAGGAATCAAAATCCTCCTGTTCCATCTCCTTCCACTGATGGAATCCTTTAGCTGCTACGTATGAATTTATTCGGTCCAGTCTCTCCGGTGACGATCAGAGGCAAAAAGTATGCTTTAGTGGTCATTGATGACTACTCGCTCTACACATGGGTCATATTTATTGCCAACAAGTCTGACGTCAAAACAGAGTTACCAACGCTTCTAAAAAAGCTCAGTGTTGAGAAGAACACCAAGATCATCAAGATACGTTCAGACAGAGGAACTGAGTTCTTGAATTCGATGGTGGAGGAGTTCTACAAAGCTGAAGGCATAGAGCATGAGACGTCTGCCGCGCGCACGCCTCAACAAAATGGGGTTGCTGAAAGGAAGAATAGAACACTCAAAGAAGTAGCAAGAACCCTGCTCGCAGACTCATGACTCCCAACCAAATTCTGGGCAGAAGCTACTGACACTGCATGTTACACTCAGAACAGATCTTTACTGACTAAGCAACATAAGAAGACACCATATGAATTATGGAACGGCAGGAAGCCTTCTCTATCTTATTTCCATATTTTTGGGTGTTCATGCTTTATCCACAATAATGGGAAGGATCAGTTGAAAACTTTTGATAGCAAGTCAGACCAGGGAGTCTTCTTAGGATACTCCCGGGTCAGCAAAGCCTTCAGAGTCTTTAACTATCGGACCCTTTGTGTGGAGGAAAGCCCTCATGTTGTTTTTAATGAGTTTGCTACTGAAGACAGGAGCAGGAACTCTAAACCTGAATCTGAGGACATTAGTAAGCAACTACAAGATTTGAGCTTGAAAGACAAAGTTGAAAAGATCCAGCTATGTTGGGATGATGATTCAGATGAAGAAACTGAAGATAAGTACACTGAATCTCAGCCAGCAGCAGAAGTAGCTGAACAGATTGACTCTACTGAACAGAGTCAATCCCAGGTAACTCAGGTCGATGAAGAAACCCAAGTGGTAATTGAGACCTCTACTGAGGATAATAATTCAGGGGGAACAAATGAAGTTCCTGAGCTAAATGCCCCTGAACCTGGTGACTCAGTAGATCCTACTCTTGTAACTGAATTGCTTCAATCTCAGAATAGTACGACTGAAATGCCTAATTCACCTACTATATGTGTTGAACAAATTTCAGATGAAGAGTTGAAACATCGTAGATCGTGGCTGGACGCTCACACTTCTGATTTAATTATTGGAGATCCTTCAGCAAGCGTAAAGACAAGATCCAGATTCTGTCAGGGAGAAAGTGCTTTATATTCTTGCTTCTTATCTACTGAAGAACCTCAGTTAGTTGAGGATGCACTTAAGGACGCTGATTAGATCATAGTCATGTAGGAGGAGCTGAATCAGTTCACGAGAAACGAAGTATGGGAGCTTGTTGACAGACCCCGACATCAACATGTGATTGGAACTAAATGGGTCTTCAAGAACAAGCGAGATGAAAACAACGTTATAGTAAGGAACAAGGCAAGACTCGTGGCAAAAGGCTACTGTCAAGCTGAAGGGATAGATTTCGATGAAACTTTCGCTCTAATCACAAGGTTGGAGGCAATCAGATTATTCCTAGCCTACGCAACACATCAGAGATTCAGAGTTTATCAAATGGATGTGAAGTCTGCGTTCCTGAACGGCGTGCTGAAAGAAGAAGTCTACGTAGAACAGCCTCCTAGCTTTCAGCAGAGACATCAGGTCTACAGACTCAGAAAGACTCTATATGGGTTAAAACAAGCACCCAGGGCTTGGATGCAGAATTGACCAAAAGTCAACTTCTGGAACATGTCAGTTCCTTGGCAGTAAGCTGATTTCATGGTTTTCAAAGAAACAATATTCAGTAGCAACGTCAACTACTGAAGCTGAATATATGGATGTCGAAAGTTGTTGCGCCCAAATCCTTTGGCTGAGACAGCAGCTACGCGACTATGGTGTTATTCAAAATGAAGTGCCGATCTTCTGCAACAGCACCAGTGCAATTGCAATCACTCAGAATCCTGTACTTCATACAAGATGCAAGCACGTGGACATCAGACACCACTTCATTCGCGATCATGTCGAAAAGAAGGATATCAGGATGGAAAAGATCCATACTGACCACCAAAGGGCAGATATACTGACCAAGCCTCTAGCTGAAGTCAGATTCAGAGAACTTTTAGTAGACCTAGGTCTGCTGGACCCTACTGACTTCAGTCAGTAAGTGGATTTAGGAGAGGAGCATTCACTAAGGGGGAATGTTCACTCTCAGTACTGAGTACGTAGAGACTCAGCAACCATCTACACGAGGTATCAGCTGACTACGATGTTCAACTGACAGATTACTGAATATGGCAGGCAGAGAAGTTATCGTTCCAAAGGATATGCAAGAAATCCTTGAGAAGGACCGCGTTTGGTGTGAGCCCATGATGGAATTTGACGCTTGTGAGCTTGAATATATGGAGGATATCTTCGACGCTCTCAGAGCGACTGGCCTAGAGGGTTTTCTATCGAGGAAGCCATCATACTTCCTCCCGCGCCAGATTGCTGAGCTTTATCTGAACTCGGAATTAGTAGAGGGTGATATCCGATGCAGATACGTCATCCATTCAGTAGGCGACCCCTCCCGTGCAGTTTTTAAGATAAAGACGATGTCAATCAAAGAAGCTCTTCAGAGAAGCTTCCGTCTTCCCAATGAGGGTTTCAACAATGTGGCCTACAAAGACGATCTAATGGATGAGTACTTAGAAGAATTCTGCGGGAAGCCAACCACGTTCAGAGCAGCATTCCCAAAGAATGCCATGCTTCCTCAGTATAGAGCGTTAGCCTACATAGTGACTCAGTTGCTGACGAGTCAGGCCGGGTCTTTTGATCAAGTGTCAAGGCCGAAGATTCAGTTGATGATGGCCATTCATGATCGAGCTAAGATCAATTGGACCGAATTCTTCCTGAAAGAATTCATGACACAGTCCGCAAAATTCGACAAGATAAATTTTTGCCTTGCTGTGAAGGGAAAATTATTATATGGACTGAAGCTATCAGTAATGATAGAGGACTTCTGCGGAGCGGACAATATCACATATGCTGACAAGCAGTACTTCAATCCGAAGAAGGTCCGCTTCCAGAGCAGGGCAGCAACCCTTCAGCAGATAAGATTAGGGCCTGCTGATCCCAAGACAGGAACTCAGAAGACCTCCACTCCCACGAAGAAGAGGTCCCCTCCTAAGTCTACTCCGAAGACTCCGACCAAGAGGCTGAAGAAAGCCAGTGAGGTCGTACCGGAAGTAGTGCCAGAGGCAGTGGTTGCTGAACCACCTCTATAGCTGAGGGACGCGTCTGAGTCCTCAGAAAAGACTCCGTCAGTGGAGAAGGCCGTCTCCACTGAACGAGGCGAGACAGTGGACCAAGGGGTCCAAGCTGAACTGATTCCAACCTCTCAGAGTCCCTTGGACGTTCCACCACTGAGCAGCATTCCTTCTGCTGAGAAGCAACCATCTCCCATAGAAGTTAAAGATTCGGAGACTGCTTCTGAGTCAGAATCCATCGGGATAGAGGCTTCAGCTCTGCAATCTAGAGCCTCCCGAGAGATTGCTGAACGAATCCCGGAGATAGCCAACCACAAGGATCTGGTCACTTTGGCAAGGCAGGCTGGGCTCCACATGCTGATCCGGTTCCAGGAGTGGTCTACTCTGAACAGACTCATCAAACATCACTCCTGCGAACAGCTCCATGAGGAGGAGCTGATGATAAGGAGCAAAATTGGCTACTCAGAGCCATCAGATGTCTGCTCCTTAGAAGATTTGAGGGCTGCCATGCTAGCCTTGCTGAATGACCGCCAACCTATTTCAGCATCGGCACCCTCAGACGGGTCTGACTCCGATGGTCAGGACCCACCCCGTGATTCAGGCCCTGAGAAGCCTGATGAGGGAACTCAACTGGACAAGGATGCTCCCACATCTACTGCTGAACCACCTCTCAACATCCTTGGACCAGGTCAGTCGGCGGCTGGTACCTCGAAATCAGTAGAACCTTCTCAGCTTCTACTTGAATCTGCTTTCGAGGTAGCGCCCAGCCCAAGAAGCCGACGATCGAAGTCAGTGGCTAGGGCCCTGAGGAGTCAATGGACTCAGAACCGACTCCTCGCCCGCGCCGTCCACAAGACGTGGAGGCAGACCACTCAGGCTCAGAGTGCAGAGATCAAGGGGCTCAAAACGACCATTCAGAACACGCCTGCCCCTGACTTCTCCACAATTCTGAATGACGCACTCGCCACCCAACGAGCCGACTTCGAAGATCAACTGAAGCTGATTCAGGCTGGATAAGCAAAGCTTCGTGAAGATTATAAGGCCGCCCAGACAACTCATACTGAATCAGTCTCTTCCATCTCTCAGGCCTCCGACCTCAGACTCCAATCTATTCAGAAGGCAATGGAAGAGAGAGTTGATAAAAAGTTGCAAGATATCCGACGGCCAGCGAGATGCCTCTCACAAGAAATACAGCGATCAACTCACTGAAGAGAGGAACGAGCTGCATGAAAGACTAACAAAGCTGTAGTATGCCTTGGATGATTTATCAGCTGCGTACAAGAGTCTGGACAAGAAGGTATCTGTTCCCACCCCTGGCGTATTTGTTGATGCCAAAAAGGGGGAAGGAAAACTGAAGATACAAGAAGGGAAGGTACTGAAAGTACCAAGAGGAGTGAGGACAGTGGCAGGAGCAACTCAGAGTCAGCAAACTACTGCTCCCACTGGTCCCTCTACTCGATGCCCGGCGAGGCCCGGGGTGTCTCGAGCGGCGAGCGATGTAGTGTTTGCTGAGACCGGCCCAAGCGGCTCAGGACCCAAAGACTCTGCTACTCAGGCGACCCAAACACCGTCTGACATAATTAAAGAAATCGCTGAGTACGCAGAAGAGGAGTTAGAAGAGGAAGAGGTTCCTCTGCCTCCTCTAGTTGCCAAAAAGGTAAGAAGATTCTGAAGCTTCCAACCCCTCCTTCTAAAAAGAAAGGACCTAAAAGGTATATTACTCCGGAGGAAGAAGCTCAGATTGCTGCGGATGAGAAATTAGCCAGAGAAATTGCTGAGGCTGCAAGCAAGCCAAAGAAGAAGCCAGCCAAAGGCAAAACAAAAGCTCCAGCAGGTGGCAGAATGACTGGACCGAGATTGCCTCCAAGGACTCTCAAGCTGAGTGATGAGGCAGACAAGGAGAAAGACAAGGAAAAAGAACAAAGCGAGACATAACCGGTCGAGCGGGGCACTTCAAGAGAAAAATCAGCAACACCTGCTGATTCAGAAGAAGAACCTCATGTACCCTCCTATGTCCCCTCGAAGGAACAAGATCTAGAAATGCAAGAAATTTGGGCTCAGATGGAGAGGTATCTATACAGAGGAGAAGAAGCAAGGCAGATAGAAGCAGCTAGAGAAAGGCTCAGACTAGCAGATTTAGAAGCTCTGAGGCTGAAAGCTGAGAAAGAAGCAAGCCAGAGGATTCCTGAAAAGGCAAACATTCCTTACAGATACAGAAGATTCAGGAAGCCTACTGACTTCAAACTCCACAGGTGGCCAAGAGTGGATGAATGGATGCCATGGGAAAGAACTCAAAGGTGGGAGTCACTGAATGCTGATTACGTCAAAAGATATTACTTCTGGAGATACTAGCCTGAAAAGCACAAATCTGTCGCATTTGCTGAATGGCTTCTGAGGACCGGCCCATAGATATTTGCTAGAGTTCAGAAGGCCATAGCAGACAAGATCGATGTCAGAGTCTCAGCTCCAAGAATCATGCCGCCCCCACTGAAACTAGATGGCTCTGTTCACTATGGAGTAATTGAGAAAGAAATCAAAGATGTTGTTGAAGCCAAATGCTTAGAAGAAGATGATCCTGCTGACTTTTCAGAGATACTGAAGCTAAGGAAGACTACTTACAGAATGTATGGACTGCCTCTTCCTGAATCAAAATCAAAGGACTTCAAAGATAGGATTAAGCAGTTCAGATGATAGTTAACTTCTGTATTTCTTGTAAGTTCTGTTTCTTTCCTTAGAATAGCAGTTGATGTACCTGTAGTGAACTTCTTCATATATATAAAACATCACTGTTGTTTGGCCCTGACAATTGCTCATTGTCTATATGGCCTTGTTTGTTTTTATGCTTAACATACAGAATCACTCAAGTGATCACTGACTCACACACTCACTAAACTTATATATATTCTGTCAGTTTTTACTTAGTTAGATTATGATCTGTTAGATTACTTAGATGGGGGATAATAGGGAGAAGTTGTTGTTTAGTCTTTTGTATAAGTTCTGATATTTCTTCCCTGATTCCCTCAGTAGTCTAGGACTTGAAGAACAACTCCACTGATTCTACTTGTAATACTTGTAAGGAGCTCTGTTTCTCATAAGTCATAGTGTTAGGTTTTGACATCATCAAATAGGGGGAAAATGTTGGGAGATGATTCAGTCTTCTCTCAATCAGTTGAGACATAACTCAGTAGCCCTGTGCTCTGAATATTTACTGAAGATTTGAAGATCCCAAAACCCTATCTTGACTGATGAACCATTCAGTTGTAATGTGCTCTGTTTTGTCTCTGAGGTTTCAGACTCAGTAGACACTCTTCATCTGGTTCAGGCACTCAGTAGATTACCTGCCTCAGTACCAGAAGTAGAAGACTCGGTAATACTGGACTCAGCAGGAGCAGTATACTGAAAGGATACAGTGGAACTGAACTCAGCAGTAGTAGTTCACTGAACTCAGGGTTGATCTTCAGTAGAGCCGACTCAGCAGGAGCATGCTACTGAATAGAGATCAGACTCAGCAACGGCTGGACAGTCTTCTGACTGTCAGGATCATCTAAGTCTAAATCAGCAGAGTCAATACGAGGAAGAGAGAAGTCAGCTTCAGATCTCCTTGAAGTCTGTTCTGTCTCACCTACTTTCCTGAACCTCGACCAATGACAAGCAGTCAGCTGTCCATATTCTGATTAAAGATGCAAGTCAACAACTTTCCAGAAATGGAGGGAAAGGACACTGCAACCATACTTTAAAAGAGCCGTTAGCTACCCAAAAGAGAGGGACACAAGGATCGTCGTCTCCAACGGATCTATCCTTGCCCCTATAAATAGAGGGATGCAATTCAAATTGAAGCTCACCTACGACCAACACGACACAGACAAGAATACACGAGCATTCACGAGCAACAAAAACGTCCTAAGTCTTCCGCAAGAAGTTCGAAGAAGTAATCTCCGGCGAAAGACTACATCCTGCTCATTGGGAACCAAGCTGAACCCGAAATATAAAGCCTCTAGTATCCAAGCGACTAAACACGAACTCAAGTCTATACTTAGTCGTTCGTCGCTCTAGAAGCCACTTTCTCGTTCCCTATCCCTCTAACCTAAGCTCGGCTGATCATATCTATAGCTTAGATGAAGGAGTTCATATCTGAACTGATCCTTATTGTAAAGGACTCCTTCATAGTTGGAGAGTTTTTCAAACACTTAGTTTGATACCTCGTAAACTAAGACTTGCTCAGTATAAATCTCAAGACCAGTGTTTGTCCAGCGTACAAACCAACTGAGACTATCTCAGTATAATACATAGCTTCCTGATCTTTCGGGACAGTGGACGTAGGATTGTTGGATCCGAACCACTTTAAAAACGCCTGTGTTCTGTGTTCGTTTTTCTGTTTTAACTGTTGCATTGATTACTGTGCATACTGAAAATCTCTTTAAAATCATTCAACTGAGTTTCTGCAAGCTTAATCGATTGCACAAATATACTTAAACTGTTTTATTAAAAACGTTTTCTAAACTCAACTGAATTTGGGCCTACACATTTCCGCACTACTGAACTTTATCTGAACGGTACTGAATTCTGACTCTAGTCAACTAGCAGGCCTCAGTAAAGTCAGTCACTCTGCCACGCGATTCAGAACAACTTATTTGGTCTATTGAACTTATTCAGTACGTCACTCTCCTGAAAAGGATTGTTCGCGTTTAAAGTTGAGAAATCGGTTTTCAGGTGTATTCACCCCCCCCCCTCTACACCTGAACGTTTATTCTCGGGACCAACAATTATATATAATGTATTATATTTGATTTACTAATTTTATAAAGTGTTTGATTTTAATCACTAGATATAAATTGTCGAATATAAAAAGACGCGTGAATTTCACACTTCATTGAATAATTAAAATAAGTCATTTTGTAAAGTTTTATGTTAAAAAAAGTTCTAATTTTTATTATCAAAACTAATTTAATTTTTGTTTTGTAATATAGCTTCTAACTTTTTTTTATCTTGTAATTTTAAAAACGTTTTATATTGTTCTAAAACTTTATAAAATATTTTATTTTAGTTATACGGTGAAGAGTGTAGTTCATATCTCTTTTTTTGTACATTAATTTTTGTTGGAGGAATCGTACACTTTGTACGGTTATAAGATCAAACAGACACATTATAAAGTTACATGATCAAATCAAATATTATATAAAACTATAGGACCAAATCAGACAATGCTATATTATCGGATTAAAATCGGACATAAATCGGAGCAAAAATTGATATTTTATTCCCTACAATTAGTAAAAATATACTTCATTCTTTTCATTGAGCTTGTCTCATTTCTTTTGGACAAATATATTAAGAAAAATTATTATTTGTGAGTGAAGGGGTGAGTCTCATGAAAAGAAAGTAGTTAATTATAAATAGAAAAGTTACCATTTTTAGAATGAAAAAATAAATGAGATAAAGTAAGACAAGTTGAATGAGACGGGGGAGTATATATTTTCGGATAACAAGAATGACCCGCAGTTGTTATTAAACTGCGTACAAGATAAACTCCGTTCTAGTGGTCTTTCGATAGTAATATACATTTTTCTTAAATATAAAACCAATCTTGGCCTACTGAAACAATATTTGTAAAATGAGTAAAAAGTGTATTTGGTGCCCAATCTTTGAATTGTTTTGATTTTTGGTGTTCATACTTTAAAAAATACAGTTTTAGTGTCTAAACTTAACAATTGATCTCTATTTTAGTGTTCATTATTTTACCATTAAATACTACAAACTCTATTAGAGAAGAATGGATAAAATGGTAAATTTCTATACAAAATTTAAAATACTTTTATTAATATAATAATTTATTTTTAAGTAATAAGTCTTTGTGTATTTAATTTTGATATTTGGGTTTAAATCTTTGGATTAATTGGAGATTAGTATAACTCATTTTGATTTCTACCTCCATCCCTCGAGCTTCAATAATAATTAATATATAATTTTATGATTTATGTTTAAGTTTGTAGTTGTTCATGCTCTTTTATCTTAGGTGTGTAATTTGTCTTAGATTAATTTTATTATGAGTCAATTTCTTGATAATGATATAAATTGTAAAGATTACCACATATTTTATGATGAAGTTGTTTTACAAATTTGTAATATTTTTCTCCGTTTACATCTAGATTTTAATAGATAGATGATATCTTTTATCTTTATTATTTTCTTTAAAGTTAGGTGGGAAGAATGGAAATAAAGTTTATAATTTTTATAACATTAATAATAGTATTTTAAGAATTTGTACATAAAATTACCATCCTATCCATTTTCCTCTTATAGTATTTAATGACCGAATAATGGAGACAATAAAAGGGAGATGTATTGTTAAAGTTTAGATACCAAAATTTCAAATTTTAAAATATGAATACAACAAATCAAAACAATTGAAAGTTTAAGCAGCAAATTCACTTGTTATTCTTGTAAAATCTGTTAGGGGGTGTAACGGTTCGGTTCGGTTTTTAGTACAATTTAGGAACCGAACCAAATATATAAAAGTGGTTCGGTTCGGTTCGGTTTAAGGTGTACTTTACTTTTGGAACCGAACCGAACCAAACCGCTTAGAAATAGTTTGGTTCGGTTCATCGGTTTTATCTTTTTTAAATCCTAAATAGAATTTTTTGAATCATAATATTTCATACATGCTTAACGTGAATGAAATCCAAGGACGACAACTCCAAAATTTTAACAAAATATAAATATACTAAACATAACTACAAAAGTTAATCTCCAACTAGGGCTCCAAAATATTAACAAAATATAAATATACTTAACATAACTACAATAGTTAATCTCCAACTAGGGGAAACAAATTCATGAGTGCTCCACAATCCACATAGGCAGTAGCAAAATGAACCAGCTTCATGACTCCACGTAAACGGATGAAAATTCGTACGGATGGCGGACTTGTTGTTCAACTTTAATGTTTTGGTAGAAAAAGTGAAAATAGTATTAAGAATGAATTGAGAAATGAGAAAGAAGATGAAAATGAGAATTGAGAAGACAGAAGAGTGGTGTAGTCAGGACTCAGTTGTGCGGCGTGCCCTACTGCCCTAGTGTAATAGTAGTATTAACATCTCTTTTTTAATTTTTTTAATTAGATATTTACATTTGTATCAATTACCTACTATATCCCTAGTAATCACATATTAGTATACTACCTAGTAAGTAAGTAGAAGGTAGTATTAACAAATATCTTTATATTTCATTCGGTTCCATTGATTCGGTTTGAGCGGTTTCTAAACCTTTGGAACCGTGAACCGAACCGATTGTAAACGGTTTTAAAAAATATAAATCAAACCGAACCACGAAATCGAACCGAACCGCATTTTTCGATTTGGTTCGGTTCGGTTCCGTCGGTGTCGCGGTTCGGACTGGAACCACTTACACCCCACTTAGGACCATATTAAAAACATGATCCCGGCAAAATACCCATTTCAAAGATGAATAAGAGAACCCAGATCAAGAAACACATCAACCACAAATGGAATTTCATAAATGACCGAATCACGAAATCCCAGATTACCCATCAACCAATAAACCCTCGAGAGCTTTGGATTGCAGACCTTTTCAAAGTCTTAACAGACGGCATTGCGGGAAGAATGGATGAAAACTGTACGGACTGAATTGTGAGCTCTTTCCATCACGAAATCAAGCAATCATGCTTTGATTCCAGATCTCCAGAGAGGGGGGGGGGGGAATGATCGCATTTATGTCAATTTGAAGATGGTCAATTACTATAGGTACAATTAAATCTCGATGAAGTAATATTCGATAAAATAATAATCTCACTAAAACTCCTATTAATCTTACTTTACTCGAACTGGATTCTTTATATTCTGTTATCTATAATTCATATTCCGTTTTAATTAATCTCAATTTATGTAACCATTGCAACGTATTATTTCAAATTCCAAAGTCAGTATTCCTATTATCACTTTTGGGAGGAGCCCTCTTGGAATTTCACTCATAAAAGCTGTATTTTTGTGAAAGAAAAAATCAAGAAATTCAATTTGGGAGTATATTTTGTATGCAAAGATGTAAATACTATGTCTAGTTTATTGAAAGATTGAGTTTTGAATGAACCCTTACTGTTTGATTTCGTGTTGCCGGTTTTGGTGGAACAATTCACACTTCTTTGCATTAATAATAAGTATAGAAGAGTTTACAATATAGACATCCTAAGATTCTCCTAAACAAAAATCTGTGAAGTAGACAAAAAAAAAACAGTTTTGTCTTTATTATCTCCTCTGGAAGTTGAATGTCTTGATAGAGTAGGCGAAGATGAAAGTGAAAACAACCACAACCCCAACAAGTATAGCAGCCACGACTCCAAGCATGTCGTGTCTGAACCCGAAGTAGCTTTCCAAGAACTCCTCCACTGTCATATCGTTGTCCATCGTCTCCTTAATGTCTCCGTATTGAGATGTAATGAAGCCGTATAAGGTGTACGACACGGGCGTCGCCCAGTAGTACCATCTCCACCAGATAGGCATCCTCTGTTTTCCACAATTATAACTTGTTAGTTTCATGTGTCTATGTGAATTTTATGTGGTGAGAGTAGAATGTTGCTAGGACTTACCGGTCGTGGTATGATGAATCCGGAGAAGAGATTCCATATTCCATAGAAGAAGGAAGAGATGATGGCCGCGATGTTGTGGTTCGGTGTGACAGCCACGGTCATCATACCGTAGAGGACGAAGTAGAGCAATGAGAAGAACAAGAAGTATATGAACCATGCGAATTTCTGTACGCTCCATGGGAATCCCATCATCGAGAAGACTATGAGGCCATAGATTAGGGATTGTACAAAGACGTAAGGAATCTCAATCATGAACTGCAGAGACAAAACAGTATTGATCAGTAAGTAAGTTCAACAGGCTTAAAGTTTAAGCGTGTTTAGCTTGTTGTAGTGTTGCAGCTCAACTCACTTGTGAGAATGCATATGGTAATGCTGAATACATTCCAGCTGCTCTCTCTCTGTAAAAGACCGTTCGCTCAATAGCTACTACAGGTTGTACCGTTGAGCCATACTGGAATCCCAAAAAGTTGATTGCAGCATACATAGACCCCATGGCATTGAACAAATCTTGTTGCGTTTTTCTGCATTTTGTTATATCTCATTAGTATTAGCTTTCAATTGAATGTATGTAATGCTTTTGCATTCTTGTTTACTAACCTTTTAGAGCCCAGGTCCCAGAACATGCTTCCGAATATAAGGGCAATGAAGGTTGTAAATGAAAACCTCACAGCCGTGTAAGGTGGATTCCTCCAGTACGACCAGTGTTGTTTCCATAGGCAGGCGAAGCACTGAGTGAGAAAAGATTGGGAGTATTTACTAGTAAAATATAAGTCTTTCGTGCCAGGACGAGGGACGCTTAATTCCTTGATCAAAGCCTTGTTCCTCCTGCAATAAGGTTATTACTTATTAGCATGCTGCCAACTTTTTTGGATAATTTTTTGGTTTCTTAAGTTATGATGGAATTCGACTCACGTGTATAGTTCCGATTTCTTGTAGCTGTCAGCAAACTCAATCCCTATAGCTAGTTCTTGTGCTGTGGTAGTTACTTCCAACATCCATGTAGCTGGGTTGATGCCATCTTTAATCTTTGGTACTCCTTCGATTGCTTCAAAGTACTTGATCAAGTGGGTGGAGTGACGGCCTAATGGTCCGACGTATATCTCTTCTCCTCCTCGTTTCATCAAAAACAGCTGCCAAATGGCCCAAATCACAGTATCTTGTTAGCTGAATTAAAGATTGCATGTTTAGTTTGTGAATTATGATATGGCTTACCTCATCGAATGCTTCAAATATGTCGATGCTAGGCTGATGAATTGTGCACACTACTGTTCTTCCTGTATTCACCGTATTTCTGACTGTTCTCATCACAATTGCAGCAGCTCTAGCGTCAAGCCCTGAAGTTGGTTCGTCCATGAAGATGATTGAAGGATTCGCTACGAGTTCAACTGCAATCGTAAGCCTTTTCCTTTGCTCGGTTGAGAGGCCGCTTACTCCTGGCAACCCGACTAAGGCGCTTCTCAAGGGGGTGAGTTCTACTAGGTCCATCACCTCATCAACAAATACCTATACAGAAAAAAAATATCAGATTCAATTCACTATACAACAAAATGAGCCAAATTATTGAATGAGATTTTGTTCAGACTAACCTTTTTAGTGTCTGCATCAACCTCTTGTGGCAATCTCAACCAAGCTGAGTAAACAAGGGACTCATAAACTGTAACATTTGGAGAATGTATGTCGTTCTGCTCACAGTATCCGGAAATCCTCGCAAACGTAGCTTGGTTCTTTGGATATCCGGATATTGTGATATCTCCTTCAATATAACCACCGGTTTTCCTTCCGGCTAACACGTCCATTAGCGTTGTTTTACCAGCCCCACTAACACCCATTAACGCGGTAAGAACACCCGGTCTAAAAGCGCCACTTACACCCTTCAAGAGCTCGAGTTTATCATCTGTAGCTCCTTGATCTTTCATTTCCTGCAATTTGAATAGGTACTTTGTAATTTATCTACTTTACTTTCGTACTAAGGAATAATCTAATGCTTTTTGCCTTTGAATCATGAACTTACTGCTGGCATGTCCACAGAGTATCTGATATCATCAAATGTGATAGAATGTGGTTCAAATGGAAGAATCATTCCTCTTTTCCTGTTCTCAGTAGCTTCAATGGCGTCTGATCGCACCGATGAAGATCCAGAGGAGATGCTTCTCCGTACAAGCTCACGATCCTGAGCCGAAGCTTGGTTGTGGGAGTCATCTACGACCGTTTCGGGTAAGACAGCTTGAGGCTTTTCATAAACTGCAATATTTTTTCAGGAAATAAGATTAATGTCTGAATGTAGTAAGCTACAATATAGGTAAAACGTGTAGGAAATGAAAACTCACCGTCGAGAAATGTTAAACACAAAAGGTAGAAGATGTTGAATAGCCATATGAATCCAAACAATGATGTCAGCCCTATCCAATACCAATATGTTTGAGGAAAGAATCCTCGAGACTCCATAACGAGAACTCCCAGTTTGGTCCCGTTTACTATCTGCAAAAACGACCGTAATCTTGATTAGTTTCGGATATCATGTAAAGCATTGAAAAATGATTGATGCATTTCATGCACTTACTTTGCTCCAACTATGCCCTGTGAATTCATTAACAAGAATTGCATTCTGAGCATACATCAGTGGGGAGGACCAGTAGCCCCATAGCCACCATTTCTTTACGTCCTCTGAAATACGAATGAAATGTCACAAAACATGACCAACCATGATAGTATGAGTATGAATTATTAAGTATCTGATTCGTATGTATTACCTCGTGATAGGACAAAGCCACCTAAAGCAAACAGAAGGAGCAAGGCAAACAAGCCAAATGTGTTTGCAACAATCATGTTCCGACCGGCTGAACCAATAAATCTAAACAATGCTGAGGCTGACTGATGCACAAGTAAAAGCAAAAGGTATTGCTTCAATAACCTGCAAACGGTACACTTTTTCAGTTATTACATTTGAAGAAATAACTCGAGAATATGGAGGTATATGAGTATATCTATAACTTTCAAGGCTTACCTTCCTATATTTGGATCGAATCCAATTACATAGTAGGTGATACATGTCCACAAAGCAACTTCGAAGAAGGTAATAGGGATTTTTAGGATCCATGAGGGTATAGCATATGCCCACGGTGGAAAAAAGTACATATCCCTTTGCTTGTAGAAGACAGGTAGCTTGTATATTGTCATTGCAAGCTCGGACATACCGTTGAACATGACCATAATGACGGTGAAAAATAGAGCACCGATATATACCCCTCCATCTGCTACATCATTTTTATGCATCTTTGTTCTGAAGAAGAGTGATATGGAAATCAATGCCATTATAGTAAGCTGAAACCAGACAGAAAAATTACTCTGTCAACTTAAGAAAATATATGAACATGATTTGAAGTTTATAAATGCTTGCCTGGAATATCTTGAAGTAAAAGACAAATGAGTTTCTCTTCATTAGCAAGTATTCTCGGTCCGAGCAGGCTTTTAGTAGTTCCTTTTTCCCAATACCATACTTATCCATTGTCAAAGCTGCAGGGTGGCTTTTGGTCTTATCAAATGGAGTTGCAAGCTCATCCCCAAGCCTCCTCCCAATGACATACGACTGGAACGCCTCTGCAAATTCGCTAACGGAGGTGTACCGGTATGGCTCAGTCTTATTCGCCCAGTATTGTCTTTGATCTTTCTTTGAAGTCACCTGCATTAAAGTTCAAATTTTGATTAGTCCCATTAAAAGATTATACATCTGAAGGCTTTCTAACTTAATCATTCGCTCATTTTGCTTACTTCTTGCAAGAAATCAGCCACTCCTTTTCTTGTTGGGCATTTAAAACCCATGGACTCGAAGAAGTCCAACACGTTCTCTCGAGGACCCTGATAGACGATCTGTCCATCGGACAAGAGAACAATGTCATCAAACAGATTATAAGTCTCTGGTGCTGGCTGCAGCAGGGAGATGAATGCAGTCCCTTTCATGATGTGAACGTATTGTCGAAGCATATTGACTATCTGGAAAGTCGTCGAACTATCCAAACCGGTGGATATCTCATCCATGAAAAGCGCCTTTGCTGGTCCGACCAGCATTTCTCCTGTGATTTTTTCCACACCAGAAATCAGTATCCAATGTAAGCTCATAACACTAGTCTTTGTTATTACATTCCTAGTACTTAAGTTTCTTTACCAGTTGTGACACGCTTCTTCTGTCCTCCGGATATGCCCCTTATCATTTCGTCTCCAACTAAAGTATCCGCGCACATTTCAAGACCGAGAACCTGGAACAACAAGAGGAGAATCTTGAGTACACTTTGCTGTTGGTGTTGTTAGAAGTTCATTAAATTTTTGAAGGTTTGAGCTCCAGGTACCTTAAGAATATAATCTGTTACTACATTTGCTTCATCTCCTTCTGTTGCTGCAGCCTACATGATAACAATCAAATATTTCAGTTTTTGTCTGAAAATCTTTCTAGTCCTGAATTCAGAATATAATGGTTTTGCCTGAAAATATTCATTTTTCTGAATAACTAACTCTGTTATTGCAATGATCAGTTTCTGAGTTTTATTGCATACTTAGATGGATACTATCATGTACAGTTTCAATTTAGGCGGTAGATATTATATGCAGGAAATCACATTAAATGAAATATAATCCTTGTTTGTGCAATTTCCTAGGTGCCATCTAACTCATTACATTCATAATGCATACATTAAATAATCTACATCCTGCCACAATCTTTTTGAAGGAATCTACATCCATACATTAAGAATCGACTATTCCAATTTTTGTCTGAAAATCTTGATAGTCATGAATTCAGGCAACTTTGCTAGTTTTAATGATTTTGTCTGAAAATCTTGATTATACTGAATAAGTGATTCAGTTACTATAGTGATCAGTTTATGAGTGTCATTGCACAATAAGATGAATGCCATGTTAAATATTATTATACACAGGAGATCACATAGAAATGAAACATAATCCATGGTTTTTGCAATTTCCTAGGTGCCCATCTGTCTCATTTATATTCATAATGTATATACATGAAATAATCAAGATCCTGCCAAAATCTTTTAAAAGAATCTTTAAAGCTAAAGTAGTTAAAGCAATACATTGCAGTTTTATTTTGCTCTTATTAATTATAAGTAGATGCTTAGCTTCAAGACATAATGACAATAATTGCCATTAAATAAGCAAACAATCTGTCTCTTTCTTGAATTCAAAACGTCCTTTTCCTGCCATCACTAGTTAAAATAAGATTTATCCTAACCAACTACTGTGTTGAAATTCAAAGTTATACAGCCGCCATCCAGCCTTTTTTTTAAAGAATCATAACACACAATATATTATATAATTTGTTTGTGTTTACCTTCATGTAGATATCAACATCAGGATCTGGTTTGATATTTGCTGCTTTCTCTCTCCTTGACAACTCTGCCAACATATCTGTCCAACAAAAAACCATAACTTACTAAATCAAACACTTTGAGTTTTTCTTTTAATAGTTAACGGAGATTAAGAAATTTGTTAGTTGTATGTAAAGTAGAGTCAATTAAATTATACGTATTAGATTATTATTTTATGTTGAAAAAGAAAGTGGACTAATGGAGTGAGACGACCGAAAGGAAAAGATGAACTAATGGAGTGGGACGGAGGGAGTAGTAATTATACGAACCATATCGTGAGCCAACCCCTTGGCATCTGGCTGAGAAAGCTAATGTTTCTCTCACAGTCATTTCTCCAATATGCAGATCATGCTGGCTTATGTATGCTGCAGTTCTTTGTGGTACAAATTCATGCATTTCATGCCCATTATATGTCACCCTCCCAGAAACCTGCCCAACATTTCATTTTTCATGATATAAATAATAAATTCATGAAATGATATAAACTCATGAAATGAATAAATTTGTGATTTTACTTTGAGATTTGGATCAAGTTTTCCAGCCAAAGCTAGCAAGAGTGTAGTTTTCCCAGAACTTGGAGGGCCTAACAGTAAAGTCATCCTGCATGGCTTGATGATTCCACTCACATCCTTAAGGATTGTAAAAGGCTTCTTCCTACTTGGAAGTATATGCAATGTGTTCAACACTCCCTGCAAAAATCCAACATTAGAAATATTTTTTTTAAAATTTTTTTTAAATTTCTTTTGTGTTTTTTTCCCCCTCACCTCAACCAGATTTTTATGGAAGTTGACAAAAGTAGGCAAAGCCCTGCTTGCACTAAATGCTTCTGCATCAATGTTTAGATGCTCATACTTCACTTCTATAGTTGGGATATCAATCCCAACTCTGCATAAAACAAGAATTCATTCATGTGAGCCATAACATAAATAACTAAATAAAAGAAATCAAGAATCATTTAGACACCTGTCAATTCTGTTTCTGAGCTTAAGCAAGAACTTCTCATTATCATCTTCCACAGTCTGGACAAGCCTCTCAATCAGATTCTTCTTGTCTTGCAGGCCGAGATCATGGACCTCGATCTCATTCGCGCCTCTTGATCCGAGGAGAAGGCCTCTTCGGAGGCGATCGAAGGTGGGGAGTTTCTCCAAGGCAGCCCATTTCAAGGCCTCCTCATCATCTTCCTCATGAGAGGATCTGTTGAAGACTTCCAAACCAGTGTTCCTCCATAGGCTTGAGCTGTTTGCTCTAAAGCTTTCGCCCCGTTTGCTGCTTGCTCTCAAGCTACTGCTTGCTCTGTACAAATCACCTGCATCCATTAATCCCACCTCCAAGATCAACTCTTGCACAAGTGTCTTCAAGACTATCAGTCTTTCTCTCTCTCTCTCCCTCTCCCTCTCCCTCTCCCTCTCCCTCCCTCTCTCTTGTTTGTTTTAGTGAAGGGATGTGATGTTATGAGTCATTCTTGAGTGGAAATGGAGAGGTTTGGAATTCAAGAATGGGGGAAAGAATGCAGTGGAAAAGAATGGTGATGTTCCTTTGAAGAGGGAAAATGTGTTGTTTTATAGTCAAGTCAATGTGGCTTTGGATAGTCAAATTTGAGGGTATTTTTTAATACTGCAATTCTGTTTGTATTGCAAAAATCATATGAATTTTCTTAGTTTCTTCATAGTGTTGAATTCCATTTGTTTGAATCTTGATATATAGACTAAATTTTTTCATATAAAAAAAATATGGATTTTTTAAGTTTTCCAGCTTGGAGTACAAGTTGTACACCACCTGTAGGATTCAATCATTCAATAATACAGAACTTATGATTTAATCTCGTATTTTATTATATGTTTAATTTTTTACACTTGAAGTTCAAAATATTTATTATTTTTTGCAAAAGTAGTGTATCTTTTTTTGTATAAATGCTAAAATGTACTAATCTAAAAACATTTGTAAAAACTAAAATGATAGAATTGTGAAATTGTCGTGATTTTAAATTATCATGAAATAGATTTTACGAATATAAAAAATTGGTTATACAATTAAAATAATTATCTGCAAAGGCATCCTATTATAGAACCGACAAGATGTGGTTTCTTATTTGGAATTTGCCTCTAATATTAATTTTAAAAATTAATAAAATATACATAAATATAGAGAATTATCCCAAAATTCAGTCCCAAAATTTGGTTCATTTTAAAATTGGTAGATAATTTAAAAAAATAGAAAGAAAAGTTAATAAAAGGTGGTAAAAATAAAAAAAAAAAAAAAAAAATGAAATATGGAAAAAATAAGAGAGGAATATAAAATAGTAACATGGTTCATTATTTACTATTGAAAGTCTGACAAAGCGTAGTTTCCTATGTTGGATTTATCATTAATATTATTAAACAATAAAAAAACTTCTAGTACAATAATATATAAATATGGAGAGACGGTTAATTGCATTATTATTCCTCTGATATACTATAAATAACACATTTTCTTTATTGAGAGATTCTGCTATGAACGACACGTTTTCTAATTATTAAAAAAATGAAACAATAGACAATATATAATACTGCATTTTTGATTCCCACTTAAAAAAACGTACAGTTTCTAGGATGAAGAGAGTATTATTACTATAAAAGGTCAAATTTAATATTAATATATATTTGCGAAAATCTAGATTGACATTAATAACAAGCAAGAAACAGGGTGTAAAGTTTAAGAATACCACAGAATCCGTTAAAGCAAGTTGTGTCAAACCTTCTAGAATATTTTATTTCCAAATAAATATATAATGAATATATTAATAGATATTTTTTGACGACTGAATTGAACATTATCCCAACAGCCGAAATCAATTTGACTTGTCGATTCAATTTCAAGAGAGGAATGAGTTTATAGTTGAATGAAATTAAAATATTAGACAAAATATTCTCCATCTCTAATAATGACTTCTTTCTCAAAGACTTTTTCTTGAAAAATTTGCGATTAATCATGTCAATTACTATGTGGAAATTCATGAATCTTGTCTTTTATTATACGAGTTCCTCGTTTTGTAGGTATTAATTGTAAAATAAAACTAAAATAGAAAAAATATATTATATGGTTGCAAAATTTAGGCTGTGGCCACACCTAATAGAGTAAACGTAGTTTTTGGTCTTGTAATGTAATTTAATTTTATTCTTAATTATGTAACTGACGAATATTTAGTTTATAAACTCTTTTTTTCCGTCGTCTAATTTATCAGTGTTTTATTGTGTTATGTAACTCAATTTAAATACCTAGTTAAAAAGCACGGACGCTTCGAAAATCTCAACATATCGTGTCAGACATTCCAATGCGTTACGAGACTAATCATCGTGTCCAAAATCAAATGTCTTATATTTTTATTTTACATGTAGTTATATATATGGAACCGACGTATCATGTCACGGATTTTTCAAAAAAATATAATGTACTCCGTTGTGAGCTATATAGTACGTCTTTTCTGTTGTGTCCGTACATTCTAATTAGACAAATGTACAGTTAAACCTTGATAAATTAATAACTTTGGAACAAAAAAAAAGTATTATTTTATCAAATGTTATTTTAGAGCATTGTCTCATATCGGGACTGCAATAAATTATTATCTAAATGAAAATATTTATTATATCGAATATTATTTGATTGAGGTTTAACTATGATAGTATATCAGATAACAACAAAAAAGTGCGTAAAATACACTTTCTATTGAATGATAAGAAAACCCAATGTGCTTCATGATATAAGACGAGAACAAAAAATGTGACAATACACGAGCAAAAGATAAAAATCAACCATACTGTCGGCGTCGGGACCAAAACAAAATTCACTCCATCTCGCGGCTGCTGAGTCCATAAATCTGGGCTCCAAATCACCTGTCCCCGTTATTCTGTCCCAATTGTGTCCCAACACGAAATGGCATCGTTTACTCTTTTTTTTCCCTTTTTTTTCCCTACTTTTCTAGGCTCGACTCGGTGTCTTTTCCCTATTCTCTCTCTTAAAAAAGAAATACTTTACCCTTTCCCTCTTCAATCTCAAACTTCTCATTCGCTTCTTCTCCGTATCTGAAATTAAGACCGACTGCATGCTCGTTGAAGCAGAGCGGGCTGATTCAAGGACCGGATTATGGCGGTTTGAAGGAGAAATCGAATGGCTTGGTGGTTAGGGTAGCGACGGAGAGCCCCGCTGCGATGAACATTCCGAAGTCGAGTAGCTTTTCTGAAACCTGGGTGCTCGCAACGCTTTTCGCGTGTTGGTTCGTTTTCAACATCTACTTCAATATCTATAACAAGTAGGTATAATTATCTCTCATTTTCCCCTCCATTGTTGATTTTCCTGAGGTTTTTAGTTAGTAAGAAGACTAGCAACTCTTTCACCTTTGTCTTTCATGTTGAAAGGTTCAATTTTAGTCAATTTTTGTATCCTTTTGGTTTGATAGGAGAAAGAGGGATAACTTGAATATGTGAATTTGATTTCATTTTCTTGCTATATTGGATATATAAGCAAAAGACACTTCATCTACTCCCTTGCAAATTTGATTTGAAATAGGGATCTTCCTCAATCAGAGAGGGCTAAGTATGGTATATTGGACAACTTGGTCTTATTTAGCTTCGGAGGGGAGGATTTCGAAGACTTGAAGGCCGACGTTCTTCATGCTCTAGAGATGATGTAAGGCGTCTCATCTGTTGTTGTGTGTATAGCCCCTTTTGACAGGCAAAGAAACATTAGCTTCTAGTTCAAAATCTTGGCTGGTGTTGTACAATTGAAACATAGACATACTCTGTTCTTTTGTTCTGTAGTCCAGAAATGAGGTTCTTAGCTTAGTTTCTTGGATATATTGTGGCTGGTGTTGCACAATCTGCAAGATATGGAGTTTAGCAAAAGAAAGGAAGTCTGAATTTTATATATATACAAACGCAAGTCTGAATTTATATATGCAGACCAAACGCAGTAACTGGATATTATCCCACCATTTAAGCCACTGACTTTCAACTATAAAAGCTGGATATCAGTACTAAATATCGTGCCACATGATATCAGAAAATACATATATAAGAACCATCTCAAAACAAAACCTCTAAAACACATATCATGGATCACAAAGAGTGTAGCTATTATCTTTTACAAGAACAAAAAACTCCTCCAAGACACGGGAATTGACAACCGCACTTTGCATCACAATTACAAACTCCAGAGTCGGCAAAACCAGAAGATTGTTGTGCCTAAAAAGATGGAATTAATAACCACAAGTTAATTAATTTATAACTGACTAATCGAAATTAAGAAATTAAAAATCATATTAAATGCACCATAAGTAAATCTGCAGAGCAAACAAAAATTATACTCCCTCCGTCCCAATAAACATGTCCTCTATTCCTTTTCGGGTTGTCCCGCTAAACATGTCCTATTTCCGAAAATAGAAAGAATTAAGAAAATAGATAAGGGATACTAATTGCACACTTAAACTAATTAAGTGATTTTAGAATTAAAGATAATATTTTACTCTTAAACTACCTAACCCTAATTTCAACTTCATTATCTCGCTGCCCTCTCTCTCTTTATTCCACTTCTCTCTGTCCGCCGCTCCCCTCCTACAAACCCTAGATCTGGAGTGAAGACGACTTTATCGCCTTCGAAATCGCGATGATGATGAGCGATTTAATCGCCTCTGAACTTGCTGTCGAACAAGCCTCCGATTCAGATACTACACAGGCCGGCGAGCTGAGCGATGGCGAGTCGCTCTCCAGTTTGGTGTGTAGCGAGCCTCCGTATTCTGATCTGGACGACTCATGGAAGCCGCTCCCCTTCTCCATCCCGTCGGAGTTTAGGGCGGACACCAAGGATGTGATGAGAACGATTCGTCAACATGAGAGGGATCTCGAGATTTAGAAAACAGTGGATGCGATGCTTCGCATCCTCTTGCCGAGATTCAAACGGGTGAGATCTTTCCCGTTTTTTGCATGATTATGTACTGTCTGGGTGATTTGGTTGGGATATGAGATGATGATTTGTGCTCACAGTTGTTAGATATTCGGTTCTCGATTATGATTATTGGTTTTGTGCTTCTTCTCATTTAGGGTTATGTCTGATAGGGCTTAATTTGTCAGCTTATTGCCTTATGCTCCTTTAATAATGCTTGTTCTGATTCTGATTTAGGGCTATTTTTGTTGTTTTGTGCTTCTAACTATGCTTGTTTTTGTTTGTAGAATTTGTCTGTAGAATTTGTCTGATTTTGTAAACATAACTTTTTTGTAATCACGGAATTGCTGCTTATAAGCTCTTAAGCTTATAAGTTAGTCATCTCACTATGTGAGTTGCTGCAAATTCTGTCGTTACATGTATTTTGGTATCCAGAAATAAATTAATATTTGCTAAATTTGCTGGTTTCTTGTTCTATATAATGTGTTATCTGAAGTACTTGCATGAACATCACAATTGCATAAATCATTAACAAAATAAAAGTTGCATAAACCCCTAGATATTCTACAAAACATGGTACTACCTTAAAAAAACTAGATCAGATCTATCTACTTGCTGCATAAACCCCCTACATTCCCAACCTATTCTTCAAGTCACTGATGTCTTCTAGAATTCCATTCTCAATCATGTAAGCAATGCATTCTTCAACCAGATTTTGTGGGACTTCCAAACTATTGGGCAGTGCCTCTTGTCTAATAAGTTGATCTTTTTTCATATGCGGTATTTTATAGCAATTTTGCCCTTTCACTCTCATAATTTCCAGCATACACCCTTGTAGACTTAGAAAAACTTTGTTTAAAGTCTGGGGTGAGATGTCTTCAAAAGAACATACCACTGCCTTCACTAGTTCATCCACATTATAGCATGCACTCTCTATTTGAATACTTTGAATTGCTCTAAACCACCCTAAATCATTAACATTGGTGTCAGGTGAGTTGGGGGGTTGATGAACTAGCCTAATATCAAAACCATCAATACATGCAGCTTGTCTGAAATCTGGGTCAGAGTCTTTGATATGAGGCTTGGCATTATCTTGTTGAATGAAAATATGTTTGCTTGCAAAAGGAGGCCATTTGGCCCTCACAGCTGGTAGAATCTGTAAATGAGAAATTTAAACTAGCCATGAGATCTTCTATTTACATAACATGCGTAAGTAGGAAATACTTGTTCGACTTGTTACCTTATTTATTAAGCGCCTTTAATTACCAGCCTTGTTATACTTTGAATTGCTCTTGTCTCCAAAGTACCTTTAGCCCTATTCTTGCTTGTTCTTAATGCTGCAACCCTTTCTATGAATGAGAAAATCCCAATTTTGCCATCAAATAGTACTTCTCCATCTTTTGGTCCGGAGACAAATATCGGGTGTAGAGGGGGGGTGAATACACCTGAGTACCGTTTCTTTTCTCGGTGAAGGTCACCGAAGCGTTGGTTGCAACCGATGAACAAGTGCCAAATATACCTTCGATCACGGGACAGAGTGAGTCGCATCGAGCTCTCCCTACCGACTTTTGTCAGATTTCGAAACTCAGCCTGAGACTATAAGTGTGCGGATAAGTGTGGGGCCCGAGGTTTGTCTCTTTTTGAAAGCATGTTTTCGCAGATTAAATTCTTTTGGTCGAGCGATTTTAGAAATACGTTTTATGCAAACTTATGATTTTCAAAGGTTTGTATGCAATAAAACAAGAAAAGAACACAAGCGCTTTAACGTGGTTCGGATACGAAAGATCCTACGTCCACGGTCCCCGAACGAGCAGGATAACTTGTTGATTAGTCTGAGCAAGTCTCAAGCAAGGAAACCGTGCACGTGATGTATCCTTCTAAGTTATAGTCCTTAGCGACTTTACAATTCAAACCTAAGTTCGAAAGGGGCGAAAACAGGCTTCTCCAACTAATGAAGGAGTTCTTACAATAAGAACAATTCACTAAAAATGAACTCCTTCGAATCTAAGCTATAACCGACAATGAGCTTAGGTAGAGAAGAAAGGGATCTAAAGACTCTGGAGAGAAGAACCACATAAATATTCTAGTAATCATGCATTCTCACCGGATATTCCGATTGAGCTGCTAGAGTGTTTGAGAGCTTGAGCAATTTCCCTTTTTAATTTCGTGCTTCGCGCTCGTGGAGCTTCGAAATCTTCTCTATTTATAGGCGGTGAGCTATGGCATATGTCCGTTGGAGACGACGATGCCACGTGTCACAAGCTTCCAAAGAAAACGGCCATTAATCTGAACTTGTTGCAGCAGGGCAGTTAATTACTGTACATGAGAGCATCTTTACTGGTTTGGAGCAGGTAAGGCGTTGTCGGCTTCTCATTGGTCGAGGTTTGTGGTTGGTGAGAATGTCGAGTTGACCGTTCAAACAACCTCGTATGATCTTCTCGTTGAACTTTCGAAAAGACTTAAGTAGTCGGGTCGCTTTCGCTTGGAATACGCAGACTGCAAAGTCTCTGTCTTCTTCGACCGAGTCGGGCCGACAAGGAATGTAACTTCCGAGTATGTCACCGACGACCAACGAAGGTACCGGGCTTGCATGAAGTTCTTATGCTGATGACTTATCACCGTTGGATCGGCTTCTACCGAGGTCTATTCGGCGATGATTGAAGAACACAAGCGATTACACCGATGACGCTGGGGTTCTCAAAAGTATCTTCGACGAAGATCGGTTCAACAATTACCCCCGTACAGGACTTAGACAAGAATATAAAAACGATTACAACAAGTCTAACCTATACATCGCCTAATCCTAACGACACACGTAACTACCGATATCGGCTCGATTTTGGGATCTTCAATTCCATAGTACTACTATGATTTCCCCAATTTTCTTTTAACCATGAACAACTCGAGTATCATCTATCGACTCATATCCAACAATTTCCCCCTAATTGATGATGCCAAAACCTCTACTTCTAAACTCTAAACATCTTATAAGATATGCTAACCTATTGACAACAATTTCCCTTTTTGATCCATCTGAGGAAAACAAACTGATATGATGACTTAAAAAAAAATTAGCAGGTGAGAGATAGGCAAAATCAGAGAAACTGATTGTGAGTGTGTGTCAGATCACTTAGTGATCAGTTGTGAAAAAAAACAAGGCAAAAATGATGTAAGACAATGAGTAATTGTCTATTAAGCAATAGGAACGATAGCATATATGATCAAGAAATTACAGGTTCCTATCACTATTACACAAGAGTAGAGAAGAGGAGACACTACTGACGCCTGAAGCCTTGAGTGCGCTTCTTGAAATCAGCAGATTTGTCGACAGGAGGTTGCGGACCATAGTATAGGTAGATTCTCTTCCTCAGTGTCTGGACATCCTCATCGTCTTCAGCTAAGTCGACACTTAGGTCGAAGCGATAAGCTGCAGTTCTGACCTCATCCTCTATTTCCTTTGTACATGCGAATTCCGCGCGCCAGTTCTAGGAGGTGGGATGCGCCCGAAAGTCGGAGCTCAAAGGAATGTTCTCTCTCTTCATAATCTCCGAAAGTTGTTCCCTCACTCGGAGTTATAATTGAACAAAAACTCGCCAAAGGCTTGTTCGATAGTCTGCTCACTTGGATAGAATTTCCATACGTAGTAGCCTTTGATAAATTCCTCTTTGAGCTCTTCCCATTGATCATTTACCAGAGCAGGAACCCATTTATCAACGTGAAGCACAGGGTCCTTTTTGACATGAGGCGCTCTTTTCCTTGATCCTCGTGAGATTTGTTTTCTGGGATCAGCTGCTGGCTTTTGAGATAGGCTCATCATCTTAGCCATATCAGCCATTCTCTTCTTTTCTCGAAGAGCTGCTGCCCTACAGTCTCCTTTCCTGAGATTCAGGCCTTGCAGCGTGGCTTCCCACGTGGCTCTATCTTCAGCTTCTTGCTCAGGTGTAAGATGAGTCTGATAGTGACTCTGAGCAGTAGTTTGACCTGTAGTAGAAAGAGTTTCTACGAACTCCTCCTGAGCCTTTTTCTTTTCTTCGCCCACAGACTCTTGCTTCTTCTTACCTCTGCCCTTAACAACTTTGCCCTTAGGCTTTTTAGCAAGTTGAGCTTCTTCCAACTATCGCTCATGATCCAGCTTGTCTTGTAGTTGTTGGGCTACGCGGAGGTCAAAGGCTTCTTGTTCCGCTTTAGATTTGAATTTTCGGATCGGGGAGGAAGGAGGAGTAATAGCAGTAGCAGTCTCCTTCCCCGGCCTCTGCGGAGGAGCCTGTTCTCCTTCAGACTCTTGTTCAATGAAATGAGCAACATCTTCTATGTGGGCAACAGAAGATGAGATGGGGGTAGGTTCTGTGAGGAAATTCAAGTAGCGTAACCCCGAAGTATCTTGAGCATTAGCAGTCGAGGGTTGTTCTGCCTGAATACCTTCCCCCTGAGTCTGAGCATTAGAGGGTCCTTCCTCCTGACCACCCTCTACTATTTGGACATCAGCCATATCCGTATCAGGTTCATTCTTCATAATATCTTCCCCCTTTTTGCATCATCCGCCTTAGAGTTGGGTGCGGATAGCTTGAATGTCTCTTTCCACAAAGGTGGATCAATCCTTAATCCGAGTTGTTGTGGATTCGAAGTCCTTGACGAGATCACAATATAATTCCCGCCTTTTTCCCCGATCGCTCTTGATGTTTTAAGTCGCGGTGACTCCTGACGGAGTTTCGAGCAGAGCCCGATCCCGCGATTCTGTCATTTCTTGTCGAATAAGTTTCGTAGCCTCCGCCCTTTCGGGTAATAGATTTTTGAAGGCTAGAGGTGACAATCTTATTCCTTTCATCGATTTCGAGCTTAACGCTGCAAGAGCTTCGAGTCACCTGCTCCGAAAATATATTCTCGCTAATCGGAACAACCGCGACTCGAGCTTCTAGATCGACTTTCCCGAGCCGCTAAGGTCCGCCTCAATAATCTCCCCGAAGGTTAGGTTGAGGAGTAGGTACTGGAGTCTTTGAGATGCCGCCAGCCTATTCCGTCTAAGCTCGTGTTTGAGCCTTAGTATACTTTGTCCACTTCGATGGACGTCCTTAGCCAAAAGTCGGTTTTTCTCTCCTCAGGCGTCGAATGGCTTTATTTACGGACTTCGAGGACACGGAACCGATAGGTTGTATCTGTACGAGCCGGTTCCGAGCCTCGCTCGTAAAATGTGAGGAGCCGCTCTCTACTGTACTTAGGAGCACCTTGAGCATCACCCGATGTATCGGAAAGTGGTGATTTGCTCTTCTCACAGGGGAGTTAACCCCGCCAGAGCCTCCCAGCTACGTATCCTCTGGGTGTCCGATCCTTCCCGTGATTGTTATCATCATCTTTGTCATCGTCTTTCTTATCGCCAGGAGGAGATGGGGGCGGAGGAGTGTTACCAGAACCGACTCTCGCAAGCTTAGAAGGTAAAGCATTGCGGCTCGAGATCTTTAAGAGTAGCTAAGTCACCTTGGTTCTCCGTACCCTATTACTTCTTGTAGCTTCGCTCCTCATCGAGCAAGTGGATGACCGAGTGGGTTTTAATTATGCCTTCTAGAATATCCCAACTCGAAACCTTAGAAGCATTTGAACCCTAGCCCCGATGGCTATGTCGACTAAGTCCGAGTGCCCGGGCGATCTCGGGAATATGATCGTGTATTTCGGATGTGGCACGAGACGAGTAGTGTGTATAGCTGTCCACTCGGGCCGCAGCTCCTCGGTCGGTTCCCCGACGTCCGACCGTGTCTCCTCGAGCTAATTACCTGGACTTTATCTTTGAGGGTCGCACCCTCAATGCCAATAGACGAATCTAAAACCGCTCTTCTTGAATAGGAGGAGGGGGTGGGTTCAATAACCGAGAGGGGCCGAGCAACCAGACCTCGCCGGTCCGGGTCTTGGCCGCCGCCTCTTCTTAGGCACTTCGGTATGTGGGGGCGAGCGGATGCTTTGCTCTCTTCGGCTCAAGTGGCCCCTTACCGATAGACTTCTCGCCGTCGCTTTAGTCTTGAACTTAATCGGTTTTACATCGAAGAACTTGGAATCGAAGAAACGACGAGTGCCTCCGAACGAGTTTTCTATGAGGATTGACATCTTAGTCCCATGGAGTAACTTCCCTACACCGGCTAACTTCCTCTCTCCAGCTGAGTAGGGTAGTGAACTTCCGGGCTTGGGCCTTCATCTCCGAGACATAGTAGTCGGCCCCAGTTCACTTCAACTCCATCATCTATCGCCATCATCACCGAATCCTTGGCTTGGATAATTGATCATATGATCCAATGAGCTCGTCAGATATGAGAGACTATGTAGGCTAGTCCTCTCGTATTGGGGAAGCGAAGATTCTTTTCGTGCCGACTTGAATGATATGTCGAGCGTCCGCGTAACTTACGAACATATGCGTTTATCTCCTTCTCCTTGTAACCGATAGGAGAAATACCGTAGTCTGGAAGATCAAACGACAGCACCAGAATGTCCCTGACGTTGAAGACTCTTTGAGTAGTATCCCAACAGTTCAGATCAACTTCCTTCAAATAGACGAAGGAAGATTCCTCGCCTCCAGACGTGAGAGACCTCCAGTTGTAATAAACTTCTACCACTTGCCTTGGTAGATAAGATCTCGGGTGCTTCGACACCAGCTCCTGAAGACCAGAACGCTCCAGAGCATCGAACACGGGTTCCAAGAAGGCGATATCAACTTGTCGGAAGGCCATAGTTGGTTCAAACTGAATCCTAGATGCCATTATCTCCTCTATATTCTCAGGAAATTGAGATGTCGCCATTGAAATCTGCAAAATAACTTGTTAGCACTTGAAAATAGAGTAAGTTAGTAAGTATTCAGCAGGTTTCAATACATTACCGAGTACTAAAGAGCTTTGAGAGATGCAAAAGCGAGACAGTTAGGATGATTTTGAGAAAGAAACTGAACGCTTGAAAATAGCTCTTAAGTTGAAAATGGCGAGAAGTGAGGAAGGGATAGAAGATGAAAAATTTTGTATATATCGTCTGATTATAAGTTTTGATCCTACGATCCAATTTTAATCTTTCAAATCTTATGGGCGGCTGAGATTTGAATGTTATAAAAGGAATGATTACAAAAGCCACCTCTAACATAGACTTACGTAATAAAGGTAAGTGAGAAGACATGCATTAAATGCGCGACAGACAACATTAATTACTCAGTTTATGTGAATGAAAAGGTTTCCTACTGACCTTTCCTAAAACTAATTAATGGCGGGAAATAAATGCACATTAACTACTGACTGCGTGCGGCTGATATAATAAATGCAGACATGCTTCTGAAAAGAAATTAAGTGTATGATACTACGCAAACCTCTTCACCGAACTTTCGATCACCGGTTACCGTTATATCGCAGGAGGATGATTGATGTACTGATAAGCACGTTCCCCCTTGCTGTGTACAGTATAATTCTTCCCACTGAATCACTGCACGGAGTCTATTGACTTGTCGTACTGGTTCCATCTACTGATACCAAATATTTCCAAGTGTCTCCACGGACTGCTATCAGTAGTTATCTTCTACTGATGCATTTCAGTAGGATCCAGTAGACCTAGCTCAACCGATAATTCTCTCGAATCTGTTTCGCCTAGTGGTTTGGTCGGTGATGTCGCCCTTTGTTTGTCGAAGATGGATCTTATCCATTCTCGATATCCTTCTTCTCGACATGGTCTCTTATGAAGTGATGTCGGATATCCACGTGCTTGCATCTCGTATGCAGAACTGGGTTCTGAGTTATGGCAATAGCACTTGTGGAGTCACAGTAGATGGGCACTTCATTCTGAATGATACCATAATCTCTTAGTTGTTGTCGAAGCCAAAGGATCTGGGCACAGCAACTTCCAGCAGCCATGTACTCAGCTTCAGTGGTGGACGTTGCTACTGAGTGTTGTTTCTTTGAGAACCAAGATATCAGCTTGCTGCCTAGGAACTGACACGTTCCGGAAGTTGACTTACGATCTATCCTGCATCCTGCATAATCGGCATCGAATAACCTATCGGATTAGATTATCATCGCCAGGATACCATAACCCAAAGATCGGTGTTCCTCTCGATAGCGCAGAATCTTTTTAGCCGAGTCGAGATGACTTCGCTGGGATCCGCTTGAAATCTTGCGCATACACCTACAACATAAGTTATGTCGGGCGGCTAGTCTAGTTAAATATAATAAAGAACCAATAATGGCTCTATAATCGCAGAGTTAACAGGAGCTCCCTCTTTGTCTAGATCAATTTTAAAATTCGTATTCATGGGGATTTTGAGCGGCTTGCCGGAGTTGCACCAAATCTTTTGAGAAGGTCCCGAGTGTATTTGGCTTGATTGATGAAGATTCCTTCGTGGTGATTGCTTCACTTGAAATCCAAGGAAATAATTCATCTCTCCCATCATGGACATCTCGAATTTCTCTTTTATCATCTTCTCGAACCGCCGACATATGATCTCGTTTCAGCCTCAAAAATGATGTCGTCCACGTAGATTTGCACCCAGTAGGATGTCATCTCCCGACTTTATGTTGAATAGGGTGCGATCTACCGTCCCCTTCGAAAACCTTTCGAAGTAGAAAGTCCGATAGGGTATCATACCAAGCCCCGGGTGCTTGTTTTAACCCATACTGAGCTTTCCTAAGTCTCGGACACTGATGTCCCCTTGCCCAAAGCCGGGCGGTTGTTCCACGTAGACTTCTTCCTTCGTACGCCGTTCGGAAAAGCTAACTTTACATCCATCTCGATGGACTTTGAAGCCTTGATGTGTTGCATAAGCTAGGAATAGACGAATGGCTTCCAACCTAGCGACTGGAGCGAATGTTTCATCAAAGTCAATTCCTTCGCTTTACTGTAATCCCTTTGCAACTAGTCGTGCTTTATTTCTGATAATGACGTTGTTTTCATCTCGCTTGTTTTTGAAGACCCACTTGGTACCAATGACATGCCGATGTCTCAGTTCCGTCTACAAGCTCCCAAACTTCGTTTCGAATGAACCGGTTCAGCTCTTTCTTGCATGGAGATGATCCAGGCCAAGATCATTAAGTGCGTCCTCTATCGACTGAGGTTCTTCTGTAGATAAGAAACAGGAAAATAGTGAGCTTTCGCCTTGATTAAATCTAGATCTTGTTCTTATCGTTGTTGATGGATCTCCAATGATAAGATCTGAAGAATGAGCATCTAGCCATGATCGTCCCGAGTCCGACTTCTTCTTCCGATACAACCCGCAATCGGTAGGAGTGTTAGGCATTTCAAGAGTAATCTGTTCGAGATTGCAATATTTCAGTAAGAAGGTTAGGATCCACTGAGTTTCCAGGTTCAGGGGCATTAGGCTCAGGAACATTAATCGTTCCCCCTGAGTTCATATTCTCAGTAGAGGTCTCAGTTACCACCGGGGCTTCCTCATCGACCGATGTTACCCGTTGTTGATTCTCGTCGGGAGAATCAACTAGGTCGCCTACATCGACCGTTGGTTGAGTCCGAGTTTGTTCATTGTCCGACTCATCATCCTAACAATGCTGGATCTTTTCACTTTATCGCAAGTTCGAGATCCCGTAGCTTGCCGCCGACATCATCGCATTTAACCGTGTATCTTCCTCGTTCTCGCTAACAAATTCATCAAAAACAACATGAGGGCTTTCCTCCACACAAAGAGTCCGATAGTTAAAGACTCAAGGCTTTACCGACTCGAGAGTATCCTAAGAAAACTCCTTGATCGATTTGCTATCAAAGACCTTCAATGATCTTTCCCGTTATTATGGATAAAGCAAGGACATCCAAAAATATGAAAATGAGAAATAGAAGGAATTCTCCCTTTCCATAGTTCATATGGTGTCTTCATGTGTTGCTTGAGTGAGTAGTGAGCGATTCGAGTGTAACAGCGATGTCGCAAGAAGATCGGCCCGTAACTTCGAGGGTAGTACAGAATTTGCGAGGAGCGTTCTTGCTGCTTCTTTGAGTGTTCTGTTCTTTCGTTCAAGCAAGTCCGTTCGCCGAGGGGTGCGGGCAATGATGTCTCGTGTTTAATTCCCTCTTTATCGCAAAGATGTCTTAACTACCGAGTTTAGAAACTCGTTCCTCCGTCCGAGCGAATTCTTTGAATCTTGATGTCCTTTTCCACACCGAGCTTCTTCGCCAGATTGGGCAACTCAATTTGCACATCGATTTATTGGCGATGAAGATGACCCAAGTATATCTTGAGTAGTCGTCAATAACGACGAGGCATACTTCTTGCCTCTTATAGTCATCGGAGAGACTGGCCCGAATAGGTCCATGTGCAAGAACTGAAGGATTCCATCGGTGGAAGGTGACGGAATAGGTGGGTTGCTTGCTCTTTGTTTGTTTTCCCTTCGACATGCGTTCACAATTTCCGTCTTTAACGAACGATTCGTTGGGCGATCCCTCCGACTTTGGAGTTCTTGGCTAGCTTATTCATGGTCTTGAAGTTCAAGTGGCCGAGTCTCTTGTGCCATAGCCATCCCGACTTGTCACCGCTTTAGTCTCGTGCTAGTAAGCAAGCCTCGTGTTCTGCGGGTTTTCCAGCCGCAACATAGATGTTTTTCCTCCGCGATCCCGATAACACTGTTTTTCCCCGTAGATTTATCAACAACATCACGAAAACCAGTGTCAAAGATAACTCTCGTTAAGATTATCACGTAATTGATCGACGTAAAAGGAGATTATGATGAAGTCCTTCAACTTATGTTACTCTTGAACTGAAGTAGTCCCAATGTTCGCCGTTCGTATCCCCTTGTGTAGCCTTTAGAGTTGTCTCCAAACTCAATTATGGGACCATCTTCTTGTACATAGTTGGTCAGCAGACTCTTCTGATATGTCATGTGTCTTGAGCAGCCGCTGTCCATTATCCATGGGTCCTTATGCACCTGCAAAACAGAAGCATCTTTAGGTACCCTTTGGTTCAGTTGGGTCCTTACTCGTTAGTGGGTGATTTCGGAACCCAAATCTATCTCGGAACCTTAGAAGTCTGAGACTTCTTCTTCTGAACCTTGTCAGCTTTCTTCTCCACAGGACTTGGAGATACTGACTTTCTACTGATGGACTTTCTACTGATGATTTTGGGTTCAGGCGCTTTCTTCTTCTGAGTCTTTGCGCTTCTCCTGACCCTGGGCTCATACTAGTACGAGCCGTACTGAGCCGGGTCCTCATACAGTGGCTCCTTGTACTGTTCTGCCCATCTGACCTTCTTGGTTCCCCCTAAGTTCGATCTCGGTGTCCTGGGGCTGGAACCTTTGGTCAGTTGTTTGTTGCTGCTCGGCTGAGGTGCGATTTCTTTTGTTTGTTCCTCGCCTGAGGTGTGGTGTCAGCAGCTTGCACCTTTCCTCTGACAAACCTATCAGCCAGTGTTGCTGAGCTTTTGGAGGTAGAAGCTTCGTGGGTATAGCCAAGGCCTTCTTTCACAGCAGTTGGCCGTTGCGCTCCGAGCATGCTTTCGAAGTTTCTCCTTAGCTCCCGTGTATTGTTCAGCCATCAGCCCTCTCCAGACTTCATCACTTCTCCTGAGAGAATCATAGTCCTTCCGTACGTCCGAGAGTTTCGACCGAGTTGGCTATTTCGGTCTCTTTCTCCAAATTGTCTTTGGTCAGGAATGAGATCTGAGTCTCTTGCAGCTGAGACTTAGTCATAAGAGATTCGATCTCTTCCTTGAGTCTCGCAACTAGATCCACTGACTCAGTAGAGACCTGACAATCAGCAGAAAGTCTCTGATTCTCAGCCTTTACTGTTCTAGTTCCCCGGATGGTTCTGCTCGAACTCTCCGTCGCTCACCGAATTTGTTCCTCTAGCAGTCGTCATATGCTTGTACTATGTCCAAAGGGTCATCCGAGACCGAGCAAGGCCGTCGTGTGTGTTGTGTGAAGAGGAGGTTATATTTAGTTTAGAATTTACCTCGGCCTCTTCTCCCAGCCATCGACATTTGTTCAAATTGATTCCTCGGGAACCTTCTCTCCGACTTCAACAACCTACGAATGCAGCTTCATCCTCGAAGAGTACATGAATGTATCCTCTTCAATTGAGTTGTCTGATATTTCTCCGGCTATGTAGGCCGCCTCTTCCGGGGCGAATTTATCTCTTCCGGCTTGCCGTTCGCTCTTTGAGCAACCGAGAGTTCGGGACAATCGATCGATAGTGTCCCTCCTTCTTGCGGTTGTAACACGTGGATGTTCTCGTCGCTTTTTCAACGAAGCTTTTGGTGGACTAAAGCAACGTGCTCCGTGTTCCCGCATTCGGTAGAAGTGTTAGATTCTTCCCTTTTTGAATATTCTTTCTTACCGTGGGGAGAATCTCCGTGATATTTCTTCGCCTTTCCGACTCTCTCCTTCTCTCTTTGGTATTTGAGAGCCATTAGTGCGAAGCCGATCGCACTGCACATTTCGGATGTCTTTGTATCTCAGCAGCCATCGCCTTTGCCGGGATGAAATCTTTTTGCCTCCGTTTCCGATCGTTGCCTTGAAGGCATGATCGATTTGAGTGTCACTGGAGCACCTGGAACACTTCGAGGTAGACTATGCTCATATTCCTCCGTCTTTAATTCGAAAATATAACATCGGGAGTTAGAGCATTAAGATCGGAGCGACGTAAATAAGTAGCAAAAGGAAGCCACTTCGTCGGGGTAGCGCTCTTATGGTCTTTGTGTTCATCTCTTTGTTTGAGAACACCTTTCCCAGCCCGTTTACACATTGACTTGATTCGTAAATCTGACGCTCAGTTCGTCAATGGTTTCACTGGGCTCCATCGCAAAGGCTTCGAACTTTTGAAGCTCTAATTCAAGCTTGTTTTCTTTAATCCGAGGAGTTCCTTGGCTCAGCACGCCCGTGGCGTCCCAAAGTTCTTTCGCCGTTTTGCGCCCCGCACCCTCCCGAGGTGTGAGTCACCGAGCGTTGTCGCATAGCATTTCGTGCGACTTGGTCGAGGTTATGCAGCCTTTTCTCTTCGGGCGTGAAGGGCAATTTGTCCTTGGGAACCTTCGGACCAATACGAGCACCTTCACCTTCCACTTCAGCGAACTGAACGCTGTCTATCATTGGAGTGATGGGTCCAGTCTCCAGTACGTCAGTCATGCTATCGTGCAGTGACGTAAGGTGTGCCTCCATTCTTACACGCCATACCGTGAAGTTCTCTATTGAGAACATCGGTACCATCCTGATACCTGACATGTCAGACATTATGTGCATGAGTATAGGGATGAGTGAAGAGATGCTTGTGCAGAGAAAACGTTTTCAAGGATCAGTTCGAGAAGACCAGTATGTCAGAACAGGTGGTCAGTTGAGCACCGCGCGCTCTGATACCAATTGTTGGTCCGGAGACAAATATCAGGTGTAGAGGGGGGGGGTGAATACACCCGAGTACCGTTTCTTTTCTCGGTGAAGGTCAGTAAGCCGTTGGTTGCAACCGATGATGAACAGGGCCAAATATACCTTCGATCACGGGACGAGTGAGTCGGGCCCATCGAGCTCTTCTACTGACTTTTGTCAGTACTTCGAAACTCAGTCGGAGACTATAAGTGTGCAGATAAGTGTGGGGCCCCGAGTTTGTCTCTTTTTGAAAGCGTGTTTTTGCAGATTAAATTCTTTTGGCTGAGCGATTTTAGAAATACGTTTTATGAAAACTTATGATTTTCAAAGGTTTGTATGCAATAAAACAGTAAAGAACACAAGCAGTTTAACGTGGTTCGGATACGCAAGATCCTACGTCCACGGTCCTGAACAGAGCAGGATAACATATTGATTAGTCTGAGCAAGTCTCAGCAAGGAAACTATGCACAGGACAGATCCTTCTAAGTTATAGTCCTTAGCGACTTTACAATTCAAACCTAAGTTCGAAAGGGGGCGAAAACAGTTCTCCAACTAATGAAGGAGTTCTTACAATAAGAACAGTTCACTAAAAAATGAACTCCTTCAAATCTAAGCTATAAATCTGACAATGAGCTTAGGTAGAGAAGAAAGGGATCTAAAGACTCTAGAGAGAAGAACCACATAAATATTCTAGTAATTGCAGATTCTCCGCTGGATATTCTGATTGAGTTGCTAGAGTGTTTGAGAGCTTGAGCAATTTCCCTTTTTAATTTCGTGCTTCGCGCTCGTGGAGCTTCGAAATCTTCTCTATTTATAGCTGTGAGCTATGGCATATGTCCTTTGGAGACGACGATGCCACGTGTCACAAGCTTCCAAAGAAAACGACCATTAATTCGAACTTGTTGCAGCAGGGCAGTTAATTACTGTACATGAGAGCAGTTTTACTGTTTGGAGCAGGTAAGGCGTTGTCGGCTTCTCATTGGTCGAGGTTTGTGGTTGGTGAGAATGTCAGTAGTTGACCGTTCAAACAACCTCGTATGATCTTCTCGCCGAACTTTCGAAAAGACTTAAGTAGTCGGGTCGCTTTCGTCTGGATACGAGATCGCAAAGTCTCTGCCTTTCTTCGAGTCGGAGCCGACAAGGAATGTAACTTCGAGTATGTCACTGGCGATCGCGAAGGTACTGGGGCTTGCATGAGTTCTTATGCGCGATGACTTATCACCGGATCGGCTTCTACCGAGGTCTATTCACCGGTGATCGAAGAACGCAAGCGATTACACTGATGACGTGGGGTTCTAAAAAGTATCTTCGACAGAAGATCAGTTCAACAATTACCCCGTACAGGACTTAGACACAATGATAAAGCGGGAAATTTATATAGTACTCCCTCCGTCCCAATAAACATGTCATCTTAGATAGCTAGAACCATGCTGGATCAGTTCAAATTTCTTCATAACATCATTTCCAGCCAAGATCAAGTCACATCAAAGCTCCCAATCACAATTTCAACAAGAATAAGGGTTTTATTGCCAAGGTAATGTTCATGTGTGCAGTTAGCAGATCGGTGTTTGGTTCAGATGGTGTTGGATATGAGTCAGTAGATGATACTCAGTTGTTCATGGTTAAAAGAAAATTGGGGGAAATCATAGTAGTACTATGGAATTGAAGATCCCAAAACCGAGCTGATATCAGTAGTTCTGTGTGTCGTTAGGATTAGCTGATGTATAGGTTAGACTTGTTGTAATTCTTACTCCGAATCCCACTCTTTTAGCATATGCTAAATAATATTGATAAGCTTGTTCCTCTGTTTCAAACTCCATGCCAATACTCGGAGCTGGTAATTTGCCACCATCCTCATCCTTATTCGAATCACTAGCCTCAAGTTTATCCTCATCGCTACTGTTCTCATCTTCAAAATCCAGCCGACGATTACGATTCATATTCTCCTCCATATTCCTTAAAACAAATGTAAGAGCAAATAAGAATTGTTTTCTTGTTATACTTCGTGGTCACATGTTTAAGATATTAATTCTTAATTTTCGAGTTGTAATCATATTAATATTATATTATCCTAGTAGTATGCTGCATATCTTCACATAATCACAAATATCTATTTAAACCAAATCTGATGTAATCTTTAATGATTAGAACCGGGATTCATAGATGTTTTCCATCCACAAAAAAATAAAATAAAAATAAAGAAAATATCTACAAAAAAAATTAAATTAGAACCTAGATTCATTAGATGTTTCCCTCACTATGCTCTTGAGGGTTCTTAGAAGAGAAGCAGATTGAGAGAACTGGAGCTTATACTTATGCTAAGGTCTTCAATGTTTTCTTGAATTACAGAGGAATGATTGAATCCAAACCCGAATCCATAATTCCCCTTCAAACCACCATAATCCGGTCCTTGAATCGGCCCGCTCTGCTTCAACGAGCATGTGATACGGAGAAGAAGCGAAGAAGAAGTTTGAGATTGAAGAGGGAAAGGGTAAAGATTTTTCTTTTTTAAGAGAGAGAATAGGGAAAAGACACCGAGCCGAGCCGAGAAAAGTAGGGAAAAGAAAGGGAAAAAAAAGAGTAAACGGCGCCGTTTCGTGTTGGGACACAATTGAGACAGAATAACGGGGACAGGTGATCTAGAGCCATACATCTGCACAACATAATTGTAACCACCACGGTTGAATGGTTTTTGGGTGGGTCCCACTTTGACTACGTGGCTGACCAAACACTCGTGATCCACAATATTAGATTTTTCTTTTAGTTTCTATATTATGTTTCTCGAATAGGGATGGCAAAATGGCAGGTCGGGTCCGGGTATCATACTACCCAGACCCGCCCCGCGCAACGGACCCGCCCCGCCCCGTGGACCCGTACGGGTCTGCACCTTTGGCCCCGGAACCGGACCCGCACGAGGCGGGTCCTACCCGCCCCGCCCGTTTTTTTTTTTCTCATTACTACAAAAACACTATTTACTACGAACTAATCAAATTGCAAAACCTGTTATCGTCAATACTACTACAACAAACATAAAACAAACACAATTTCATATGTTCGGATATTACCAAATAAACAAAATACAAATTATAAAGTCATAAAGATGTTCATATCCTCATAGATAATTACAATTTAAATATAGTATATTGAATTCTAGAAAATTAATATTTATATTTTATAAGCTAATTTTTTGTTAGATGTATCAAATTTTTTTTATTTTAGTATGTAATATTCTTATATATAACTATATACATGTAAAATATTAACAAATGTGAACATTAGCTCAAACGGCATAAGTGCATATAAAGAAATTATTGATACGGGTTCGAGTCTCACAAGTAACACTTTTACACTTCTAAATTCTAATTTGTTACGGGCGGGTCCGGGACGGGTCCGGCGGGGGCGGGTCTATACGGGCGGGTCTAAACGGGGCGGGCGGGGCGGGGCGGGTCCGCGGGCCGGAACCGGAACCGCCCCGGACCCGATACGGGTCAGGTCCGGAACCGCCCGACACTCCTACGGGGCGGGTATTACCCGCCCCATTGCGTGCGGGTCCAGGTCGGGTCCGACGGGTCCGGGTCCTTTTGCCATCCCTATTCTCGAACTTCGTATCAAAGGTAAATAAATGATGGTACAACTTTAATCATACTACTATATAGTCCTGATAATTAATATAGTTTATAAAATAAGATGAATTGAGACCTTTTCATTGTACTAATGTTCGAACAAGAAAATTAGATTGCGTACAAGGATCAAATTGCAATTTTTTATATGAAAGAATGACATTATTATTTTATTTTGGGTGAAGTTGATTATGTCTATAGTCAAATGATTAAGCAGTTATCTGTATTTATTTTTAATATTAGTGATTTGGTTTGTTAGACTATTCTACTGTATTATTTTATTTATATTTTCATTATCCTTGCACCTTACGAATTAAATGAATCCAATATTCAACTATCTTGTGACCTTGACTTTTACCATCTTCTTTCACGATTTATTGATCTTGATTTTCAAGCCCATCCCCTATTATGGCAATTTATTGGTCTAGAAAAAATATATATTTGCAATTATACCCCCCTACTTCAGTTGAGAATTAGCATTTTTCCGAGTCAAAAAAAATTATTAATTTATTTTGAATATTAATAATTTCTCTATGTTTTTTGGTACTCCTTTTCCTGAAGTTTTCATAGAGTTGGCCATAACACCAACCTCGAATATCTTCGAGTAATTCTGTCAAATAATCCGTAAAAGATAACTGCCGTTATCTACCATGTGAAAATTGAAACTGGTATTATTCTCTTTTATCCAATTTCATATAATAAAACTCAAATTTACTCGATCCTTATATTTACCACATAAAATACCCAATTTTACCTACACTACTCCTAACTTTATGAAAAAGTCAAAAAGCCGAGCGGGATTCGACAGGTAGAGCGGGATTTCTTGAGCGGGATGGAGCGGGACGTGAGCGGGATTTGAGCTGGGCATGAGCGGAATTTGAGTGCATGAGCGGGATTTGAGCTGGGCGTGAGCGGGATTTGAGCGCATGCGTGAGCGGGATTTGAGCACGTGAGAGGGATTTGAGCGGGACGCGAGCGGGATTTGAGCGGGACATGAGCGGGATTCCGTGTTCTGCTTCAGATATCCGATTTCAATCATTTACGCAGTCTGACAAGTCTGAAAAGTAGGGGTTTTAGAGTAAAATTGGGTAATTTGTGTAGCAAATATAAGGATTGTGTAAATTTGAGTTTTGTAATATCGATTTGGGTATTTAAGAAATCACCCCTAATTGAAATGGATAATTGATTGAACATTTCTTACCCTTCCACGTCATTCTTTTTTTAATTTTACCAAACCTAATTAGTAATTACTACTCCCTCCATTCCACTCATCTTGTAACATTTGAGATTGAGCGCAGAGGTTAAGATGTGGGGTAAATATGTAAAGTAATGGTGTAAAGTAAAAGATAATGATGTTCACTTGTTTAGGATGATTGTGGTCCACTTATTTTTTTCTATTTTAGGAAACGTTGCAAGATGAATGAGACGGTCCGAAAAGGAAAATGTTGCAAGATGAGTGAGACGGAGAGAGTATAATTTTTCATTTTTGTCATGCATGGTTGACAAATGATAGTAATCTTTAGAATTGTACATGATCCTCTATCTCACTTTCTTGTATCTTACTCGTATCGTACTGCCATTTTTAATGGTACGTAGCTATCTAGATGCATGATTATGAAATTCAAGTTGTAAATCTAGATGACTATTGTTAAAAATGGTAGTGAGACTACTTTATAAGTAGTTAAATAGGCAAATTTCGCACACAAAAGAATAGCTGGGAGAATTAAGATTCAAATTAATAGTTAGGGTGTTTCACAAATAGAAGGATATAGAGGGTTTGATATAATTTTTCCTAAATATTTACAATCAATCTTCTACGTCGGAAAACCTCTAGAATTTGAAACATTAGCATCGTCAGAAACCCAATTGTCCGACGAGAATACCTCGTCAAGGATTTTTCCGGTAATTGCGGCAGCCAACGCCGTCATAAAACCGCGATTTCTTGTAAGAGAAGAAGCCGTTTTCTCGACAAAAAATTGCTGCATTTCATCGCTCTCATGAGTAACTTCCCCTTGAATTTTGCTTCGATCATCACTTCTTGGTGTGCTGCTGCTGCCTAGTCCCGGTGGCGACACCGCCGGACTATAGTCCGGAGCAGAGTGGCATTGGTGGTGGTGGTGGCCTTCGTATGTGGCTACTAAGAGAGTCGGATCATCTACACTCCTTTGCACCTACATGCATGAAACATTAATTTTCCAATTAGCAATTAATTATTTAAAATGTTTGTTTAAATATATAATTCGTCATATATATTTAGTTATAATACACTGGTTGCAAATTAAAATCTCATAACTTGGAAGAAAATTATTTTGCAATTCCAAATTGTGCAATTAATCTGTAACATTAGGAGGGAGGAACCTATAATTTCATATGCAAAATATAGTAATTTTTCAAAGATAAGGACTAGTGTGCATCATGTTGCACATGCAACATTGATCCAATTTTCAATTTTGACCGAGTTTGACCGCGTTTGACCCGGTTTTCTACTTGATTTTGTAACAATTAGCAGATAACGAGTTCGTTAAATTCCCTCTTTTCTGTGTCAAATTTCGTGGGTTGGAGTTGGATCATGATTCCTGATGTGTGTATTTTTTTGGTTTTAGATATATCGATGTGGGAGAGAACGATGAAGTGCAACTTTTTTACTACTTCATCCAATCGGAAAACGACCCGATGAGGGACCCACTCATCCTCTGGCTCACCGGCGGTCAGGGCTGCTCTGCCTTTTCCGGCCTCGTATATGAAATCGGTGAGTCTCCGTTTTAGAATTAGAACTCAGTCTGATTTTATGAGTTTCCACCACCTTAAGATTTGTGATTTTTTTTCGATGGTAGGTCCATTGTCCTTTGATGTTACAAGTTTTGATGGAAACTTACCCAACTTCAATATAAACCAATATTCATGGACCAATGTTTGAGCACAAGTTGCTATTCGTATTAGAATTAATTGAAAACGATTTAAATGCAGTGTTGGTATTGGTATTGAATTTCTAGGTTGGTAGCATTATATTCATAGATTCCCCGTCTAACCGGGATTCTCGTATTCAAATACATTACAAGGTTATGCTTCCTCCGACACTAAATCAGCTCAAGACATCTACACATTCATGAGGAAGGTAATCTTGTAAATTGTAATATAAATAACTATTTGTTAGTCTTGGAATTGAAGTGATGATGTATTGAAACATGCAGTGTTGCTAATCCACCCTACTTTAGCGAGTAATCGCATCTATGTTGCTTGGTGACTCTTACTGAGGCAAGATTGTGCCTATGGTTGACCTTGGAGATAGCAACGGGTTGCCTTACTTCGTTCATTTGTTTCGCTTTCCACCTTGTCTAGATTAAGTCGAGGTCGTTGAATTTGCGTTAAAATGAAGTCGGACTTGAGCCTCGAATGCCATTCAATGTAAATAGTGTTCTTTAGACTTTGTCTTGATTTTGATTAATTTCTTTTGTTTCTTCCTATGGTTATGGTTCTCGCGATTTAAAAACAGGGTTACATTGTTGGCAATTCAATGATCGATGAAAATGAGGATTATAATGAAAGGGTACCTTATGCTCATAGAATGGCTCTCATTTCGTGATAGATATTACGAGGTAGTCTCGTTTCCCCTCTTTATCTACCGCGTTTCTTAAAGAATCCTCTAAACTAGATGTTCAAAGAAAGTAGATTTGGAGTGAAAATGAGTGCTTTGCTATCAGATTTTTAATTTGAAAAATCTTGAAGAAAATTCATCTTTATAAACATAATCGATATGTTGAGGATTTCAGCTAGCTAGAAGCAGCTGTGATGGAGGGTATGTGAATCCAGATCCAAATAATGTACAATGCTTATATGCTCTTCGTCTTATCCGCTAGACATTCGGACGAAAAACATCGTCCGGGCAAGAATGAAGGTCGATACAAAAAACAAGGGTCAAGAATAAAGGCTAAAAGTTGACATGTGAAGTAAAATCTTGTGAAGTTTGTTACTTGTTAGTAGGCACCAAAGGTGAGCAGGGAAAGACATAATATGAAGAAGAAAGGTTGGAAAAAGTTGAATGATTGCACTCGGCTCTCTCCGTGAATTACGGCTTAAACAGTACACTCGCTCATCATTGACACGTTCTTTTATCATGATTGACATACGCACGTAGAGACAATTGACACTCGCTCTCTACCGTGAATTATGTCTTAAACAAACACTCTGTTCATCATTGACATATTCTTTTATCATGATTGACACAAACAATAGAGACAATTAACATTCTCGCTCTCTACCGAATTATGGCTTAAAAAAGACACTCCCGGCCATCATTGACACGTTCTTTTGTCATGATTGACACAAATAGCACATACAATTGACACTCTGCTCTCTACTGTAAATTACGGCTTAAACAGACACTATGCTCATCATTGACACATTCTTTTATCATGATTGACACGCACAGTAGAGACAATTACACTCTGCTCTCTACTGTAAATTACGGCTTAAACAGACACTCTGCTCATCATTGACACATTCTTTTATCATGATTGACACGCACAGTAGAGACAATTGATACTCTGCTCTCTACTGTGAATTATATCTTAAACGAACATTGTTTATCATTGACACGTTATTTTGTCATGATTGACACAAACAACATAGACAATTGATACTTTTTTCATAAACAAATGACACTTTTTTTTCGAAACAAATCGCATTTTTTTCAAAAATAATTGATAGTCAATAAATGATACTTTATTCAAATACAAATGATATTTTTGTTTGTTATGATTGACATTTTGGATAAAAAATAAATGACACATTTATTCATTACAAATGACACGCCTTACTTATCAAAAAAATCGAAAAAAATAAAAAATTTGTTTGTTACAATTGACACTTTTGTTTGTTACAATTGATACTTTCGTATGCAAAGAGTGACACGCATGTCCTTAAAATAAATGGAAAAAAAACGTTAAAAAAAATGAAAAAAAGTAAAAAATAAAATTTAAATTTAAAAAAAAAATTATTTGTTTGCGATTGACACTTTTGTTTGTTACGATTGACACTTCCATATGCAAAGAGTGACACGACCGTCCTTAAAATAAAGAGGAAAAAAAACGTTAAAAAAAATAAAAATAAAATTAAAAAAATTAAAAATTGAAAAAATTAAAAAAAAAATATTAATGATGTCATGCTGACATCAGCATGTCAACACGTGTCAAAGTCAAATATGGGTCAAAACGGGTCAAAATTAGGTAATTGGATCATGTTGCATGTACAACATGGTGCACACAAGTTTTTGCCTTTTTCAAAAGATTATAATGAAAATCTCGTATAGAGGTTTTATTGTACCTTTTTCTTGACGGGGCAAGTTGGGGCCAATGAGCACTTGTAATAAGCTCTAGGAGATGGATTATCCCTCGTAACCTTTTGTCCGTATTTTCTCCATTGATAACCATCCCTAACCACCTACATATTCATCTCATAATTCACATATGAAATAATAATTAATACGCAAAAACTTTGGTGCAACCGGTTGCAGGTGCAACCGGCTGCACCCAGCTAAATAGCATAATAATATATAAGTTCACATAAGCGCTCCTGTAGCGCAGGTGGTGAGTTGCTGGGCTCTCACCCGAGAGACCCGGGTTCGAGACCCAGCAACAGCATTTTCCTTTTTTTATTTTTAACATTAAAAATTTAATTTTTTATTTAAAAAAAATTAATGTATGACACAAAGAATATTAATATGTAATATTAAAATTTTTTCTTCTTAAAAATATAATATTTTTTTAAAAAAATTATAATTATATAAACAACTATAATATGACACGAAAAATAATAAATTTAATTTCTTATTTTTAAAAAAATTAATATATGACACAAATAATATTAATATGTATATTAAAAAATTTTCTTGTTAAAAAAGTATAGTAATATTTAAAAAAAAATATAATTGTATAAATAACTACAATATGAGACGAAAATAATAAATTTAATTTCTTATTTTAAGAAATTTAATATATGACACAAAGCATATTAAAAAATATAATATTTTTAAAAAAATTATAATTGTATGAACAACTACAATATGACACGAAAAATAATAAATTTAATTTCTTATTTTTTTAAAAAAAATATATGACACAAAGAATATTAATATATATATTAAAAATTTTAACCTAGGAGAAAAAAATAGGGTTTAGACTTCCCCTCTAGGATACACTAAAAACAAGAAAAAATACCGTAGCAGTTCCATCGACTAAAAGGGTTTGGAAATGCTAGCGTTCCGAAGGGAACGCTAGCTTTTTTCCAAACCATTTAAAAATGCGAGTGTTCCGAAGGAACGCGAGCATTTTTAACCTGGAGAAAAAAAGTAGGGTTTAGACTTCCCCTCTGGGGTACAAAGAAAAACAAGGAAAAAATATTATTGCTCAATACGAATGATACTTTTCTTTAGGCAAGAATGATACTTTTATTTACAACATGTGATACTATTACTCAATAGGAATGATACTTTTCTTTAGGAAGAATGATACTTTTGTTAACAAGATGCGATACTATTGCTCAATAAGAATGATACTTTTCTTAAGGAAGAATTATACTTTTCTTAAGAAAGAATGATATTTTTCTTAAGGAAGAATGATACTTTTCTTAAGAAAGAATGATACTTTGTTAACAACATGTGATATTATTGCTCAATAAGAATGATACTTTTCTTAATGAAGAATGATACTTTTCTTAAGGAAGATTGATACTTTTCTTAAAAAAGAATGATACTTTTTTTAACAACATGTGTTATTATTGCTCAATAAAAATGATACTTTTCTTAAGGAAGAATGATACATTACTCAATAAGAATGATACTTTTTTTAATGAAGAATACACTTTTCTTAAGGAAGAATGATACTTTTGTTAACAACATGTGATTCTATTGCTCAATAAAATGATATTTTTCTTAATAAATTAATAAAATTATTATTAAAAAAAAAGTGCTACGTAAAAAAAATTAAAAAAATAAAATAAAATGTATTATTAAAAAATGTATCACTTTTTTAAATCAATTAAATAAAAATGAAGGAAAAGAAAAAAATAAAATGAAAAGAAAGGAAAAGGAAAAGGAAAAAAAAGAATGATATTTTTCTTAAGAAATTAAAAAAATTATTATTAAAAAAAAAGTGTTACATAAAAAAAAATTTAAAAAATAAAATAAAATGTATTATTAAAAAAATGTATCACTTTTTAAATTAATGTATCAATTTAAATGAAAATGAAGGAAAATAAAAAAAATAAAATGAAAAGAAAAGAAAGGAATGAAAAAAAAGGAAAAAAATAAAATTAAAAGAAAGAAAAAGAAAAGAAAAAAAAATAAATGAAAAGAAAGGCAAAGGAAAAAAAGTAGGGTTTAGACTTCCCCTCTAAGGTACAGTAAAAACATGTGATACTATTGCTCAATAAGAATGATACTTTTCTTAAGTAAAAATGGCACTTTTGTTAACAACATGTGATACTATTGCTCAATAAGAATTATACTTTTCTTAAGGAAGAATGATACTTTTGTTAACAACATGTGATACTATTGCTCAATAAGAATGATATTTTTCTTAAGGAAGAATGATACTTTTCTTAAAGCAGAATAATACTTTTCTCAAGGAGAAATGATACTTTTTAATTGGTTGGAATAAAAAAATCACTTATTATAAACAAAAAATTATCATTTTTGTTAAATTAATATATCAATTAAAATGAAAAAAGGGACAAACTTGATTTGAAAAAAAATATGAATTGGTTGGAATAAAAATATTATTTATTTAAAATAAATTTATCACTTTTTTAAATTAATATATCAATTAAAATGAAAAAAAATATTATCAAAAAAAAAAAGGGACAAACTTATTCTGAAAAAATAATTATAATAAAAATATGAATTATTATGAACAAATGTATCATTTTTTAAAATTAATATATCAATTAAAATAAAAAAACTCAAAAAAACGCTGTTGGGACTCGAACGCGGGTTAATGGGCTTTGAGCCTAGCAGCTTAGCCAACTGCACTACGTTACCATTGTTTAAATATTCCAAATTGTACATATTTAAGTGTAATCGTCCGGTTGCACCTGCAACCGGATGTACAGCAGCCCAACTCTAATTAATAAAAGTTATGTGGATATATATATATATATATATATATCCACATAACTTTTATTAATTATTATTTTATATATATATATATCCACATAACTTTTATTAATTATTATTTCAACGTTAATAAAATCATATAATTAATAAAATATATCTTAATTAAGCTCACCATACTATCATCGGATGGATCGATTCTGACATAAACTCTTGAAATATTTTCGCGATTTTCGTCGTCTCTCTTCCTCTTCCTTGGACCGCCTTTGCTGCTTTAATTCAGACAGATTCTTGCTCATCACGATCGCCAGCAGATCAGTCAACTTTCTGTTCTCGGATTTCAAACGACTTATTTCTCCAACCAGTTCATGTTCGTCACCCTGCAGATAGTCAATTTGTGATATTGCATGCATGCAGAGAGAGAGAGAGGGAAGAGAGGATACTTTAGTTTTATTTCACTAGTGCATGCTTGTTGAGTAACGTACGGTATATGTGATATTACACACTTGATGTGTGTATTTATTTAATGCTTTTTATACTTACAAATAAATGAATGAGTTTATGAAATCAATATATCCTTGGGATTGAACCCGGAAACATTAAAAATTGGCCTTCAATATACTCCCATCGTCCCATCGAGCTTCTCTCATTTCTTTTCAGCACATATAGTAAAAAAAGTTGTTAGTTTTGAGTGAGTCTCATAAAAACAGAGTGATTAATTGTGCGCTGAAAAACTGTCTTTTTAAAATGAAACAAGATGAATAGAATAACCCGAAAAGAAAAACAAGATAATATTAATGGGACGAAGGAAGTAGAAGATTGGGCACTAAAATTTATATATTAAGAGAGCTTGTGGAATTAATTATCACATTTGGATATATAAGAATGATATTCGAATATTATTTTCTACATTTTATACAATTTCAAAAATAAATTTAGGGCCATAAAATTGTGGGCCCTAGGCCGTCACCCCTCTCAAGTATGTCCTTCTCTTCTACATGTGAGTCACGTTGCTTATGATTATTTACAAAATTAAATCACCATTTTTCTAACATTTATCCATTCTTAATCTAGGGAATTAAGAGATTGATGATTGACAATAACCTAGTTCATTTTTCTCATTCGCATAGCTTATATATCCAGGGTGGTTCCTGATTAAAAAAGGCGTCGGGCGAAAATGAAACATGCCCCATAAATAAGAATTGGAGCCCTAAAATTTCACGTTTCTATTGTTTTGTATAAAAGACAAAAAAAAATATTTTAATTTCTTGGTTAAGAGTTCTAAAACTCCAATCATACTATTTACATTTTAGATCAATTTAAAAAATTTCAGTCCTGAAATTTATGGCCCTTGAGGGGTCGCCTACCCTCATGGTCGGCCCTGTATATATCTTATAAATATAAATGTTAGAAACAAACTACCTTAATAATAGTAGCTCTAGAATTTCGTATAAATAAAGTGAAAAATATAAAGCAAAAGATAAAAAACGAGCTTGATAAGTTAATACTAATCAAGTTCCTTAAATTTTTGCCAAATTCGTGATCTACTTATATTAATTGTACATGGCATACTTACAAGGAGGCGTGAAATTGTTGATTTTATCCCTGCCATTGATCCTAGATCAAATCTTAGGGTTCCGTGGCGTTAAACTCTTTCATGCTATCTACAATATCCATAATATACGATAGTACAGTACGTACGAACCTGATGTTCGTTAGACCTCATATCTCCAACACAAATTCCTTCGATCTTCGAGTTCTAGCACAAAAGAAAGTGCTTAGTATATCATAACCTCGAGATTCGATTTAAAAGAAAGAAAGTCTTTAAAATTACCTACAGGAGCTTCAGTAGGGTTTTCGACGGGGTTAGAATTGATGTCAATTGAGCCCTCCAAATTATTGTCCATCCGAAGATGATTAATTATTTCTAGCAAGTTTATTTAGAACTGAATGAGTTATATTTATATATACTTGCACAAAGATGTAGTATATAGGAAGATTTCAAGATAATTGTCAAGTCATAAAAGTCTTGATTAATTTAAGGAAGGAAACTGGTAAGAAATTCATGGAGTTTGGTACTGCAGAATTTGTCATATTTACACTCTAATTCTTCCTAATTACGTATAAAGAATTGCAATTATATTTCGGGAACTCATGATTTACAATTTACAAATAAAAAGTACACGGATCAAATTATGATATAAAATAAATAAAAGTATACACAATTATTTACGCGCATACTATAAATTTGTTTCCTACGTATCTGAAATATCTATCAAGTTGTTCAAGTCAATTAAGAGTCGTTGTCAAACAAAACATTCTCTTCACTTGGGCTTTTCCTTATTGGCTAAGGCAAGAGACTTTCTATATTTAGATTGATAGTTTAGATTATTTAGAATTTGAATTATGAATAAAATAGTATATTGCGGACATTGCTTTATAATGTACTCAATCTATCAAGTTAATGTTGTTTTAGTCTCATTTTCGGCTGTCCCGACATTATTATTTTCATCCAAAAAAAGAAAATAATTTTTGGACCACAATCAATTTAAACATGAGACCCACCATTTTAACATATTTTCACACACTTTAATAATACAATTCTATACATTTTTTTATACTTCGCGCTGCATACAACTAATATAAGAATAGTTAAACGGAGCAAATACTACTTCATTGATATAATTCTTGGATATATAGTGTTATCATATTTGTATAGTTGAATTCTAGTTTTCAAATTTCAGCTTCCTCTTACACTACATTGGAAGTTCATAGCTTCCACATCTTGGAAATACGGATACAAAAACTTTCGACATGGAGATATTGGTAAAAGTTATATTATAATTAATAGAAATCTTAATATGCTAGTAATGTATTTAATTGAGTAAGATATCATATGATCATTAATAAAATAAAATAAAACAAATAAATCTTTTCAAAATATTATGAAATACATTTAAAGCTATTATATAATAAGATACAAACTACTCTAAACTAACTGGTACGTTGCTATGTTGCACGGATATTTCGGAAAATTTTAACGTATTGTATTGGACACATATCGAACACTCTGTAAATATCGTGTCCTTTATATCTTAATATATATTGTACCTAATTCTAAAAAATATAAAATTTATTTATTTGACATTACAAACACCATGTTCAATCACCATGTCGTGTCTTAAGTTTTTGAAAATATGATGTCTCGTGATTGTATCTCGTGTCCCGTGTCCTGTACGGAATTGGTGGAATTTATGGAAATATTAATATTTCTATGCGATAACAAATGATTTATTTTCGTTTATGTCCTCAATCTTCTGCACAATGATAAATTTAACACCGTGACTTCTCCTTTCTACTTCTAGAACGAAAATTAATGAAGGTTCGAAATTTGGTTTCCTCTCCCGCAAGATAGAATTTCTTTGCCAAAGCCCTCAATTTCTGAACGAAAACCCACAATTCAAAGACTTAATTTGATTGATTTCTAAGATATTGCAGAAGAACTTCGAAGCGAAATCAAGAATTAATACTAATGGCGGCGGATGAGGGGGAAATTCAGAAGAGACTGCAGGAGCTGCAGAAGCAGCTGGTGAAGAAACAGTTGTTCGAGGGATCAGTTTCCGAAGCCATATATCTCCTTCAACAACATTATTCATCGGCTTCACCTAATCTCCGCAATTCAGTATGTATTAGACTTTCTTAATTTTATCTTTTTTTTGTTTATTTGATTTAGGTTTGGATGAATTGCTTGGTTGTTTAATTTTCGTGCTCTTCGATTGATGGGATGGAATTGATAGAATTAGACTACAGATAATTAGCAAGTTTTAGTGTTTTTTGGATTTAAATTTCTGATATCGATATCACAAATGTTCGGTGTGATTATGATTATGTGTAGTTTATTTGAAGTTCAGATTGATAGGTATATGGGAAATGTATGCATTTTTGTAGGATTAGATTACTGCACTGCATTGAATTAAGGTTTAGAAAGGATTCAACCTTGCCAAATTTGTTCAATTAATCAAATGGAATTTGATTGTGTTCGTTTTGTGATACGTCCTAAATTGACGATGACGAAGATAGTATAGCTATATCGAGTCAGCTATCAACTCCATTGAGCAAAACTCAAGAACTCAAGATAATTCATTCATGCTTTTCAAATGTACAAGCTTGATTATATATACAAAACCTTTAACCCTAACTACTTGGGCCTAATGCCTTAACTAAGCATCCCCTCATGTGTTACGGGCTGTCTCCTTCCTCCTCATGGGCTGTCTACTTCCTCCTCGGCTTTTCTTGGGCTGGGTTCATTCTCTGCTTTTGTAGGATTAGATTACTGCACTGCATTGAATTAAGGTTTAGAAAGGATTCAACCTTGCCAAATTTGTTCAATTAATCAAATGGAATTTGATTGTGTTCGTTTTGCTTGCGTATTGTGGATAAATATAAGAAATGTATGTATTTTTGTAGGATTAGATTACTGCACTTCATTGAATTTAGGTTCAGAAAGGATTCAATTTTCCCGAACTTGTTCAATGAATGAAATGAATTTGATTATGTTCATTTTGCCTGTGTATTATGGATAAATAGAATGAAATGCTTGTGCTAATTCTCAAGGATACATTTGAAAATGTTATTGTGATCGTTGCAGTTTTACACCTACGTATGTCGGGTTGCAACTGTTTTGAAGACGAGGCACACATCTCCAGGGTTTTGGAATGCAGGGCTTAGCCTTTTTCAAGAGGCTGAACAATTGTCTTCTGATGCTTCTGTGCGGAAGCGTTTGCAAAGTTACATTGCTGAGACGCAGGACCAATTGGCTGAAGTACAAAACCGGTCTGAAGACTCAACAGTTAGAGAGAATAGAACTAATGGAGGTGCAAGATCTTTGAATATTTGATCATTCCTATGTATTTGTGTTATCTTTAAGCATATAGTTGTGATTTGTTATACTGATTCTGTAATCCTTCGGTGAAATGGAATTGATATGTGGTTCATTCATATTGCAGGTTATCTATTTGAAGGGCATCTTACTGTTGACCGTGAGCCTCCACAGCCGGCTTGGTTGGTCCAATCAAATATGCTGACTGCCGCTGCTGCCTTGCTTCAGGGTGAGTCATCTGGAGAGCAGATTGGAAATGCTAACCTGGGAGAAGGAGCTGCAAGCCTACTGCATGAGATGGTTAATAGTCTCGAAGATATTCTGCCGGAGGTACTCTTCTTTCTCCTATTTCGTATTTTGATACCCAAATTAGCATTTCACCGCATCAATTTATTTGCTTGCATGATTTCTTGCAATAGAAGATAACATCAGCCTTGTTTATGGATGGTGTTCACACACTCTTTTACTTCGAATGGATCTGAAAAGAAACCTTCTTTGTGGCCTATTACTCTTATCTTGATACCCAAATTAGCATTTTATGCTATCAATTCAACAGCAGCCTTGTTCATGCATGGTGTTTATATTGAAAATTTCTTCTTTGTGGCCTATTAGACTTATCTTGATACGCAAATTAGCACTTTTATCGCATCAATTCATTTGCTAGCATGATATCTTGCCATAGAAGATAAAATCAGCCTTGTTTATGCATTGTGTTTACGCACATTCTTTTATTTGCATGGGATCTGGAATAGAAACCTTCTTCTTTTTATCCTATTACTGTTATCTTGATGCCAGCTAATTTTTTGCAATAGAAGATAACATCGTCCTTTTTTATATATTATGTTTATGCACATTCTTTTACTTGCATGGGATCTGGAATAGAAACCTTCTTCTTTTTATCCTATTACTCTTATCTTGATACCAAATTACGGCATCAATTCATTTGCTAGCATAATTTTTTGCAATAGAAGATAACATCGTCCTTTTTTATATATTATGTTTATGCACATTCTTTTACTTGCATGGGATCTGGAATACGAACCTTCTTATTTGTGGCCCATTGTTGATATCTTGATGCCCAAGTTATCATTTTAACTTTTACCGCATCAATTCATTTGTTAGCATGGTTCCTTACAAGTTGCAATAGAAGATAACATCAGCCTTGTATGCATGGTGTTTATATAGAAACTTTCTTCTTTGTGGCCTATTAATGTTGGATGCTTGCCGAATTTCTTGTTCATGTATGATGTGCTTTGCATTAATACACCGTAATGCCTATCATAATCTTGACACGACTAATCTACTCATCTAAGATTATGGACGGAGAATCGGGAGCTCCAAGAGTGCCACCTGCCAGCAAGGAAGTCGTTGCAAATCTTCCTGTTACAATCGTCACAGAGGAAGCCTTGGTGAAGCTCGGTAAAGATGCCGTGTGCTCCATTTGCCAAGAGAGCTTGGTAGTAGATGAGAAAATGCAAGAGCTGCCTTGCAAGCATATGTTTCATCCTCCTTGCCTCAAACCGTGGCTGGTAAGATTAATCTTGGTCTAATACTCGCTCCATCCCACTCCAATTGTCCAGTTTCTTTTCGGCACGGAGATTTAAAAATTTGTTACTTGTGTGTCAAGTTGTGTGGTCCACTAGATTATATTAGAGTATTATTTTAAGTTAAAATGAAAGTAGACAATTGGAATGGGACGGAGGAGTAGATTTAATGCTTGTTTAACTTTCTTTGCCCCATTTTGAAACTTTTTATGAATCTTTAACTTGTTAGGATGAGCACAATTCTTGTCCAATCTGCCGGCATGAGCTGAGAACCGACGATCATGCTTATGAAAGCTGGAAGGAGAGGGAGAAGGAGGCGGAGGAGGAGCGGAAAGGGGCAGCTAACGCGGTTCGTGGTGGTGAGTACATGTATGTGTAGAGAGATGAAAATGCTTCTCGTTTCTGGTTTGGGAAAGCTTTTGTGTTTGCCCATATTCATTTGCATTTCCCTCTATCTCTGATTGTGTATGAGTATGAATATTGTTATTCATAGTAGAATTCTGGACTCATGCTCACTAACTTGAATGGGCCCGGATCCACAATTAAGAATTTACGGGTAATAGATAATTTTATGGGCGAAATAGTATTTTTAGAAAATAAAGAAAATTTAGAATTATACGTATATGAGAGGGTGGTTCACACGTGTTTCCTAGATCCGCTATTGAGTCCCTCAATTCGAGCAATTTGGAGCTATACATCTTTTGCAGGAGATTCGAGTTAGCTTATGAGTTAAATGAAAATTAGAAATTAATCTAACTGAATTCGAGATGTACAATACTCGACCTATTACTGGTGACTAGGACTCTAAACGAGGCTTGAGTCAAGCCTTGTTCGAATAGTTCGGGTTCGATAAAGCTCGATTCATAAAGTTTCGAGCTTGAGTTTCATTTAATATTTATCAACTTTTACAAGTCGAAATCTAACTTGAGATTAGTTGGTTTGAAAGCTTGGAAGCTCGGCTCAATTCAATTATAATAATTATTTATTTATATATTTATATATAATAATATGTATTTATTTATTTGTAAATATATATAATTGTTTTTTTAAAAATACAAAATTATCGAGCTTTCAAACTAAATTTGAATATTATAATTATTTATGAAATCGAACTTGAACTCATATTAAAAGTTCGTATCAAATTCAAGTCCGAGTTTGAACTCGAGTTTGAAACAGCTAATCCGGTCGAACCTCTGCAAATTGTACGTTCTTATTTTATGTGTTGACTTTTTGTTATTTATAGTGTACATATTTAGATGTGAATATTTTATACTGACGGTAAATGGGAGTTGGGTGGTCCCGGTGAAGTTGGACCACGTGGCAGCTCTAATCTGATTGGAGGGGATATAGTCTGACCACGTGGATTCCTCTTTCACTGGTAACCGTTGATTTTGACTTGTCGAATCCCGCTGCTTGTAGGTGGGGTTCACTGGCCACCTCTTCAATTCATTCTAGCACTATTTCACAATCTTCTGCTCTTGCTATTATTTCTGACCTCAGCGCACTTCCATTCCTACTCTTAAATTATAAGGTGAAGTGCATTCATTTTCAATTTAAAAAATGCATTGAAGTCCATTTTTTATAGAAAATGCACTAATATTCATTATTTTTTTTACCCTAAAAAAGGTACTTTAGAGCATAGTCTGTACATGGTAGCCTTATATTATCCCCACATCAGCCATCTCGTCAAGAGAATTCAAGTCAAATCCAGTCGAATTTTAAAAAAGTAAAATGAGTCAAAGTTTGATAAAATCAGTCAAATTCGACAGTTGAGGGCATTAATCACATCAGGCGCATCCATGCAGCTAGATGGGAATTAATTTTTGAAATTTGTCATATAGTGAGTTGTATTAAATTTTATTTTTCTAGATTATTTAATTAATAAAATTATGTGCACTAATTGATATATTACAGCATGCATGCAGCGACAAAAAATTGATCTTATACAATATGCATGCAGCGACAAAATTGACTTTATAGAGCATGCATGAAGCGACAAAAAGGAAAAATTTTATTTTTATTTTTTTTCTACATTATTTAATTAATGAAATGGCGACATGAAACCAATTATATATAAAGAGGTACTCATTCATATATTCATACATTTCTTCATCAGTTTAGAGAGAGAAAAAAATCATATTCGTATTTTGCGCAAAGTTGGATTTCTATCTACATTTTCATCATATTCGCACAAGGTATGTTGTATATAATTTAAAACATTTTCTACGTAACATATTTTAAACCCTATCCGTAATTTTATATATATTTAAAGCGTTTCTATGGATTTAAATAGTGTTACATTGTAAATAGGGTTACACTGCATATATATTTAAAACGTGACATTGTAAATATGATTAATATTGCATTTAATCATGCAATATGGATTTTACTACGTAAAATGTGATATAGTTCTCTGTTTGCTATATTAATTTTGTATAATTTCATGATACGACGTTTATACTGAGATTATAAACATATTTCTTCATTAAAAATTGTATTTCATGGATTATGTTATTTACAGGGTAACAATGTATTATAGTTCTTCGTATTTAACCTCCATTTATATTATTACGGAGATATACAATATTTTGCTGAGAACTAAGATGTTCTATATTTTCAAATATGGTTAGATGGCCGATTGGACACGAATCACAGTCAAGTATGGAGGAATATTCGAGGGTTCCGAATAAAAATATGGGGATGAACAACTTGCAGCAATTCCGCACTGCCTACTTTCATTGTCATCTCTAAGAGCAACCATTGATTCAATCACGCAAACTAATTCGATGCGTACCCCGTATCTATTGTATTCCCTCGAGAGAAATCGCGCCGATCGGCTCGTGAAGTCACTAATGACGAGTGATGAAGATTTAAATCGACTCATCGGCTTCGAGGCAGATCCCATTGTCTGTGTTGTGACGACGAGTCCGAGTGATCGGGCCGGAACAAGTATGTGGCAGACCCGATCACATGTCCCTTATTCTGATGATCGGAACCTAGTTGAACAATCCATTAGGGATTTCGACAGACATAAGTTTTTCGGTGACGGACGAGAGGAAGAGGAATACGAGGAGGTGGAGCAAGAGGAGGAGGAAAACGAGGAGGAGGAGAAGGAGGCGGAAGCGGAGGAGGAGGAAGAACATGTTTTTGATCTTCTTCCAAAACTTATTTTTGGAGAAAAAGTTTTTGATCTTCTCCCAAAAATTTTTCTCTCGCGGAGTCATGTCTTGAGTATCAAGACTGCTAGACCCCTCCGAAGTCGCCGGTGCTCGATTTCGTCCGGATCGTCTTTGCATGCCCGGTGGGGATGCAGGCGGAGAGTGGGGGGCTGCAGGGCCGCTTGGACGAGGAATGCCCATCGCTCTGGCAAGCTCAGATCCAAATTGCATGACAACCGGCTCTCTATACGGCACGCCAAGTGCCTCGCCGGACAGCGTGCTCATATAATACGTTGTCGAGAGCTCTGCATCCTTCTCCACCATCGCTCCGCATTCCAACTATGTATAAAACACGCAATGTTACATAATCAGAATATAATAAAATATACACAGCGAACTATATAACATGAATAGAGATATATTTTTTAAAATGGTTTCTCATGACATAAAAGTATATAAAATAAAATAGTTCTTTACAATATACATGTATTTTTATCATATATTTTTTTCTAATAACAAACATAGTTCTTTACCTCATCGTCGAAGAAGCCAGCGAAGATCCCTCTCACTCTCGGGAAATTCCACCTCAACAGACGTGGAAGCGCATGTCGTCCACCAAGTTCGCACAAACCCTCCCGAATTGGGTGATGCAATCGTATGCCCATGCTTGTAAGGCCTAAACGGGCCCGCTAAATACATAAGACACTTTACATCCCGCTAGAGTGTTGGGGATGAATTGCTTGTAGTGATGCAATGCTCGGTATGCATACGCTCCCCACGGGAATTCTTTCCATTCGTTCAGGTTGTCCACTAATACCCAAACGAAGTCATCGATTAGTCTCGGCCTTGGAACACCCAAGATAAGTAGGTGCATCATCAACACATTTGCAACTTTAACGTAGTCGGCTGCCGAAGCGTCGTTCAGCGCGTGTTCTCTGAAAATATCCTCCAACTCGGATATTTTCAATCTCCGATTGCCACAAAATACAGCCCTTGCACGAACCATGGAAGCATCATGCTTCATTGTTAGGTCAAATGTCGATGACCCAAACATCAACCCCGAGACCAGGGCGAATTCCAGCTGACCAAACTTCAAATGGCGATCCGTTATTTGAAACCAAATGTTGTTGGATTCATAGTCGGCGAACGAAACTTCACGGCACATAAGCTGGTGGAGAGCTTTGCTCGCACTTACACTCCCCTCCCATTCCATCAAATGGCCGAAATGGCTAGTCTCACAGAATTGTACATATAGGGTGTCACCACCACTGCCGTCAGTGTGTCGCGGATAAGTGGGATCACATCCCACTTGTAATGAATCATAATTTGAGGTTTAGCCAACCTGACTATGTACCTCAAAAAATACCATTGACTCTACATGAACGAAAAATAAAAAATTAGTTCACTATAATTTAGTAGTATATCTCTGTAATACACATAAAACAGTTTATAACACATATTTTACGGCGAATAATAATTTGACGGCGATATATAATTGTCTCCGTTTATAACATGCCAATGTCTCTGTTTAAAACATGTCAATGTCTCCATTTATAACACATATTTGACGGAGATATATAATTGTTTACGAGACAAACTAATTAGAATATATAACAAAATTATATCTATTCATAAAGATGCCAATGTCGTTTATATCTATTCAAATATTTTATATATATTAATATTTAATTATGTACTAATATATTTAAATCTATTATATTTTTAGAAATACGTAAAATAATACATAAATACTAATTTAGATATATATTTATATGTAAAATAATACATTAATATATTAAAATACGTCAAATAAAATCCGTATTATATATATTAATATTTAATTATAATATATAATTATACGTAAAATATTTAATTATAATATATTAAAATAAGTAAAATATTTATATAAATGCTAAATTATATATATTAATATGTAAAATCCGTAGTGATATATTTAAATGTAATATATATTTTAATATTATTATATATATTAATATATTAATACTTTAAAATACATAAATACTAATTTAGATATATATTTATATATAAAAGGATACATTAATACATTAAAATATATTAAATCAGTTAAATAAAATCCGTATTATATATATATTAATATTTAATTAAAATTTATTAAAATATGTTAAATATTTTAAATATATAAATATTATATATATAAATTCGTAATATATTAATACATTAATATTTAAAAATACATGAATACTAATTTAGATAATAATTTATATGTAAAATAATACATTAATACATTAAAATATATTAAAATACGTCAAAAACAATCCGAATTATATATATTTATATTTAATTTAAAAAATTGTATAATATAATATAAATAAATACTATAATATTAATACGTAAAATATACTATATAAATCCCTACTAAAATTAATATATTAATATTTATTAATATATTGATATTTATTAATATGTATCTTATTAAAAATATTTTATGAAAATATATTAATAAATTAAAAATGATATATATTAATAAATCATAAAAAACATTCGTTCTCTGTATAAATTTTATATATCTTTGTATTATTTCTATATTCTATACCATATATTTTATTTGGGGATATAAAATTTTTAAAGACTAAAACACGAAAATTATAATCGATTTTGTTCATATCACTTACAATATTTACAATAATTAAAAACTAATTTTATAAACATCTCTACAATAATTGCAAACCATAATTTTATAAACATCTCTACAATAATTATAAACCCTAAATATAAACTACAGAAGTTTGAGATAAGTCTATCTAAGACCACCGATCATTACTAACATGATAAAACACTACTTTTCATTTACAAAAAATCGGATTCTCGTCTACTAACCTGCTCGCTTGCATTATATTCAACCATTTCGATCAAGCTTCAGAAAATCTTCACAAGATAGTGGTATTTTGAAGAGAGTCGTGTCGGGGAGCTTCACAAGATACTGGTTTTTGCTTGAGAAGAGAGTCGTGTCGATAGAGCGTTTTTGTTGAGCAGAGTGTGAAAATATAACTGTTGATGGAAGTGGTGTGAGTGGTGTTAGTGGTGAGTGAAAAAAACTGTAGAAAACGTAAATATATCGCTGGAGGGAACTAAATGTTTATGGAGTGGTGTGACGATTCAAATACAAAGAGATGTACTATCCCAATTTTTTCGTTTCAAATCCCTTCTTTTAAGGGAATGCATAATGTATGAAATATATTATCTTGAACAATATTTTATTCATAAATTATAACCTATGTTTATTTCCTTTTTTATTTAGGGAAAAAATTCTTTAATTTATTCTCGGATAGCATTGGAGCAAAAAATAAATATATTTATACATTTACAAACCCTAATTTCATATTTATACATTAAAAAAATCGAATTTACTGCAAACCCTAATTTCCCTCAACAACCGACTTTAAATTTTCTTGCATGACATGCATTCTCTTTCTGCGAAAGCTGCATAAATGGCCATGGCAGCTGTAATATATTAGCTATTACTAATATATAATACTCCCTCCGTTCCACTCCATTAGTCCACTTTCTTTTCGGCAAAAAGATTAAGAAAGTTGTTTGGTGTGTGTAAAGTAGTATAAAGTAGTGGGGTCCACTAGAATATATAAGAGTGTTATTTTAAGTTAAAAAAGGAAACTGGACTAATGGAGTGGAACGGTCCAAAAAGGAAAACTGGACTAATGGAGTGGAACGGAGGGAGTATAATGTATGAAATATATTATCTAGAATAATATTTTATTCATAAATCATAACCTATGTTTATTTCCTTTTTTATTTAGGGATAAATATCCTTTAATTTATTCTCGAATAGCATTGGAACAAAAAATAAATATATTTATACATTTACAAACCCTAATTTCATATTTATACATGAAACAAAATAAAATAAAATAAAATAATGAATTTACATCAAACCCTAATTCCCCTCAACAACCGCCTTTAATTTTTCTTCCATTCTCTTTCTGCAATTGACTGACGCAGGGCGTGGAAATTTACAAACCCTAATTTCATATTTATACATGAAAAAAAATTAAAAACATCGAATTTTACGTCAAACCATAATTCCCCTCAACAACCGCCTTTAATTTTTCTTGCATTCTCTTTCTGCAATTGACGGACGCAGGACGTGGGAATTTACAAACCCTAATTTCATATTTATACATGAATAAAAAAAATAAATTTTACGTCAGACCATAATTCCCATCAACAACCGCCTTTAATTTTTGGTGCTTTCTCTTTGGCAGAAAGCTGTAGTTGACTGACGCAGGGCCTGGGAATCTACACTTTAGCAGTCCCGCCCTCCCAAGCTGTCAACCAAGCCTTCACATCTTCAGTAGCTTCAGCAGAGTTTGTCGTCCTCCTCACCATCGCCAGCCAGCAAACATGTCAGTGCAGCAGGTAAGGACAACTGCTTCCGCAAATCGGCGCAATGAGAATAGGGACAAAATTGTCCGCCTGGGTACTGCTGCATTTTTTAATTAAGAGTGGCAGCTGATGCAATTTCGAATAGAGAGTGGGTATTCTTGGCAAATTCCCTAAATTATACTCCCTTTATTTGTCTCATTTATTTTCAGCACGAAGATTAAAATAGTTTATTAATTATATGTACGGATGAGTGGGTTTTCGTAAAAAAATGAGAATTTATATAATAATTTTTTTATTTTAATAAATGGGATATCTCGAAAGAATAAGCAAGACAAATCAAACAGAATAGAAGGAGTATATATATTAAATTACTAAATATACATATATTAAAATACTTTGATGTCATATATTAAACATCCCTTAGTGATTGGCTCCCTATATCTAACAATAAATCATAATGCCTATCAATTTGAAATATTAGACCAAAAAAAAAAGTGAGAGAAAGAGATGGAAGGCATGGGGCATTTCTGGCTTCTTCTTCTTCATAATATAAAAAATGTCCAAATTCTTTAATTTCATAAACACACTCCAATCATTTCCACCATTTCAAATTTGTCAAATAAGTATCACATGTTATTCTTAAAAAAGCTAATCATTAGAAAAATAAAAATAAATAAAACGTGAGGCTGTTATAACGGTGATTCAATTATTTCCCAACATATTGTAAGTTTCATGAAATATTGCATGCAGATCTTCGGAAAGTTGTAGAAAGAACTATAATTATTATAATTATAAATAAAAATCAATTTTCAGAAATTTGTCAATAATATACACTGCAACTAATCCAACTATCCAACCTGACATTTTGGTGCAGCAAGAGAAGAGGAGTCTATTTCAACCAGTAAATGCTTATTTGTTGTGTGTAAAACAATTATAAAATAATACTAGGATCTAATAAACTTTTTCCATCTCAATTTTTTTTTTCCATTTTGGTAGTAGTGTAATTTTATCAAGGAAAGTTGTTAGTTGTGTTTAAAATTATGTAAAGTTGTGGATTCTATAACAAAGTTATATGAAATAATTTTATCCTAAAAAAAGTGAACAAGAATTTTGGAACGATCCAATATAGTATAGTGGACAAGAATTTTGGGATAGAGAGAATAATATATAAAATTATTGTCTTAATTTAAAAAAAAAAAATAAAGTAATAAAGTGAGACAATCTACAAGGAAAATAGTTGGCGTACCGAGTATAGTTTCTTTGCCAAAATAGGCAAAAATCTTACCATCTATTTATATCAATCACCACTTTTCCCTCTGCATTTCCTGCTGCAAAAGTGGGGGCAAAAAGATGATCCACTCTCTTTACACTTTCAACCCATAATAATCAAGAGAGAGAGAGATGAAGAGAGCAAAACATGAAAATGATGGAGATGAAAATGAGAGAGTTAAACCCTATATATCAGGTGCTTACGTTCGAAGCTTTGTGAAGCAAATAACCTCTTCTTCAAGAAGTAGCATGAGAGAGAAAGGCAGTGTAGAGAGAGAAGCAACTAGTCCAATGGAAAATGCAAAGGCCCACAAGAAGCAAGTGAGAAGAAGGGTTCAGACAAGAAAGCCTTATCAAGAGAAAATTCTCAACATGGCCGAAGCTCGGAGAGAAATCGCCACCGCCCTCAAGCTCCACCCCGCCGCCGCCTCCGCCTCCGTGAAACAACCTACTCACCAACAAATCCAATCCACCCCAGATTATATTGATCAAAAACCCAGAAGGAATCCAATACTCTACCCGCCTAATTTACTTTATTACCCTCCTCCTCCGCCGCCGGCGGCGGCGGCGTTTCAAGAGAATCTTGATTTCATTCTGCCGAGCCAAACTCTGGGCCTCAATCTCAACCTGCAAGATTTTATCACCGGTACCGGCCCTTATTCGATTTACTCTTCGTCGTCTTCATCTCCTCCTCCGCCGCCGCCGCATCCGGCGGAGATCCGGTCGAGCGTCGACGAGGGTCAGGATGGAAGATTTGAATTCTTGAATTGTGTGGGAATTAGAGATAAAGATGAGAGAGAAGAACAATTGGTGAGATCTCCGCTTGATGAAGTGATGGAATTTCCGCCATGGTTGAATCTAAATGACAGCTGCTGTCACCACGTTCATCATTATTGCGCTCCAGATTACTTTCTGCCATGGTAAGAAATCATTTCACTAAATTAATTACTGTTTTTTTAATTTTTTAATCATTTAATATTACAAAAATTTACTACAATCGTATATTTGGTCCACAATTGACCAATTGTTATGTGACATAAAATTTTAATTTGCATGGCAAATTTGCAGCATGGAAATTGAGGAAATTGAAGGAATGGAGGGAGACTGGTTGGCTTGAGAGACAGTTTTATATATTGTGCTCTTTTTTCACATGATCAAATATTTGTTTGCCCAATTATCATAAACAATGTTTTAATATTCGATTACAAAGTAATACTTTTATATTTTATTTAACACTAAGTCCGTTATTTGTTTGCCCAATTATCATAAACAATGTTTTAATATTCGATTACAAAGTAATACTTTTATATTTTATTTAACACTAAGTCCGTTCTGTTGTTCTTGTCTTAGTTTCTTCTTATCTTCTTCCGAAAAAGAAAAAAAACTTGTGAAACACAATCAATCAAATAATGGACCTCACCACTTTAACACACTTTCCACCGACTTTAATACACTTCCAACCATTTTCTTAAACTCGCGACGACCACCACTAAAATAAGAATAGCGAACAATATGTTACATGTAATACATTCTTGATGGTGTAAGATATAATTTCTATCCCCATTGTATATAATGACAGTTAAGGTCCTAAGCCTATTACCAAAGATCATGAACTCGAATTCCACCGGTCGTTATATGTGAATTTACTACGTGCGTACCAAATATTTTTCAATAATAAAAAAATCCAACTATGTATATAAAAAATCTTCTAAGTTAAATATTTTATATATTAATTGTGACCACTAAACGAATTAGATTTGAATGTGGTGCACGTGATATCTATAATATGATTATTAATATTAATTATATAAAGGTAAATTGTACCCCGGGTTGAATAATACCCTTCCGGCCCATTCTAAATGACCCGCTTTTTCATTTCGAAGCGTCCCGTTTCAAGTGACTCATTTCCAAAAAAGGAAATAACTTCAAAAAATAATTATAAATCTTCACATACTTTTATATTTTTCTTTCTTGTTTTATCATTATTTATCACTTCTCTCTCATACTTTATCATTTACTCTCTCACTCCCACGAGGAAATTAAGGTGGTGTTTGGAACAGCTTTCAGCTGCAGCTTAGCTGCAGGTTGGAGTGTTTGGAACACCCAAATTTCAGAAGAAATTCCCTACCAAATATAGCCAAGATAGAAAAGCTGCTTAAGCTGCTATAACTCGCTTTCAGCTGCAGCTTACAACTTATCTAATTTATTGGACTATTTTATCCTTTAAATATTTCTATAATTCTAAAAAAATTATTAATTTTAAAATAAATATTTTTCTTGGTTACAAATGTAATTATAATTATATTTTAGTATATTAGTTAGTAATTTGATAAAAATTATTTTATATTTATTATTTATAAATTCTTCAAGTTTAAAGAAATAATTATTATTAAAATTAAATATAGATTAATTAAAATAGTGGGTTCTGAAAAGTTTGAATTTTAAATTAATATTTTTTCTGTTTTTATTTAGTGATAATCTGTTGGTCCGGAGACGAATATCAGGTGTAGAGGGGGGGTGAATACACCTGAGTACTGTTTCTTTTTCTCAGTGAAGGTCGGCAGAGGCGTTGATTGCGGTCCGATGAACGTACCGAATAAACCTTCGATCTCGGGTCGAGAGTGAGTCACTGGCCGAGCTCTTCTACCGACTATTGTCGGATGCCCGAGACTCGATCGAAGACTGTTGTGCGGAATAAGTGTAGGGCCCGGAGTTCGTCTCTTTTGAAAACGTGTTTTCGCAAATTAAAGTCTTTTGGCTGTGCGCTTTTAAAACACGTTTTATGCAAACATATGATTTTGAAGAGTTTGTATGATATGCAATAAAACAGTAAAGAACACAAGCGATTTAACGTGGTTCGGATACGCAAGATCCTACGTCCATGGTCCTGAACTGAGCAGGAGAACTTGTTGATTTATCTGAGCAAGTCTCAGCAAGGATACTGTACACAGGACAGTCCCTTCTAAGTTATAGTCCTTAGCGACTTTACAATCCAAACCGAGGTTTGAAAGGGATGGAATACTCTCCAACTAAGAAGGAGTTCTTACAATAAGAACGATTCACTAAAAGTGAACTCCTTCGAATCTAAGCTATAGATATAACAATGAGCTTAGTCTAGAGAAGAAGGGAATCTATGAACTCTAGAGAGAAGAACTAAGAATATTCTAAGAAAGCAAGTTCTTCTCTGGATAATCTTTGAGTTTGCTAGAGTGTTCAAAACTTGAGCGTTTTTCCCTTGTTTTTTCCGTGCGTGGAGCTCGAATTTCTTCTCTATTTATAGTTGTGAGCTATGGCATATGTCCGTTGGAGACGACGATGCCACGTGTCACAAACTTCCAAAGAAAACGGCCATAATTTCAAACTTGTTGCAGCAGGGCAGTTAATTACTGTACATGAGAGCAGCTTTACTGTATAGAGCAGATAGGGCATTGTCGGCTTCTCATTGGTCGAGGTTTGTGGTTGGTGAAAATATGTCAGAGTCAAAGTTGACTATTCAACCAACCTCGTATGATCTTCTGCTGAACTTCGAAAAGACTTGTGCGACTGGGTCGTTTTCTGTCGGACACAGTAGACTGGATAAGTCTCTGTCTTCTTCGACTGAGTCGTCTGACAGGGAGTACATCTACTGAGTAGGTCAGCTGGTGACTGCGAAGGTACTGAGCTTTGCATAGGTTCTTCTGCTGATGGCTTATCAGTTGTTGGACTGTCTTCTACTGAGGTGAAGACCAGCTTCTGGCTGAAGAACGCAAGCTTCTTACAAGGATGACGTGGGGTTCTGGAGAGTAACTTCGTCAGAAGATCAATCCAACAACTTACCCCGTACAGGACTTAGACAAAAGATAAACAAAATAAACAAGTCTAACCTATACATCATCTAATCCTAACGACACACTGAACGACTGATAACAGCTGGGTTTTGGGATCTTCAATTCCATAGTACTACTATGATTTCCCCCAATATTCTTTTAACCACTACTTAGCTGAGTATCATCTACTGACTCATAACCCAACAATTTCCCCCTAATTGATGATGTCAAAACCTATATTCTACCATCTGCAACTACTAAAGACATTTCCCCCTGAAGGTACTAATCTACTGACAATAATTTCCCCCCGATTCATCAGAAGACAAACAAGGTGATCAATAAAACTTCAAGTCAGCAGGCGGGAGATAGGCAACATCCGAGAAAACGGCTATGTGAGTATGTGTCAGATCACTTAGTGATCAGTTGTGAAAAACACAGATAAAAGCCATGAGACAATGAGTAATTGTCTGGCAAGCAAATAGGAACCCATATATATATAATCATGAGAGTACAAGGGTCCTATCACTATTACAAAGAGGATGAGAGATAAGAGACTAAGTCTGACTCTTGAATTTCTTCGTTCGTTTCTTGAAGTCAGTAAACTTGTCAGCTGGAGGATCCAGATAGTAGTATTTGTAGATTCTGGTTCTCAGAGTCTGGATTTCCTCATAATCAGCTGGATTGTCGAGATTCAAATATAGATGATATGCTGCTCCTTCGACTTCTCTCTCAATCTCCTTTGTGCACAGCACGCCGCGAGCAGTCCTCGGAGGAGGGATTCTTTTGAAGGCTGGAGCTCTGAAGGGTATATTCTCTCTCTCCATGATCTGACGGATCTGATCTCTGAACTCTATATCAAACCGGGAAATAAGTCCGTCAAAGTGTTCTTCAGCCGGTATGTCAGATTCATAGATACCCCATACGTAGTATCCCTTAATAAAATCTTCTTTCATTTCCTCCCATTGCTCGTTGAGCTCGGCTGGCACCCATTTATCCACATGAGGTGTAGGCTCCTTCTTGATATAAGGTGCCCTTCTGAACTTGGATCCCCGTGGAATCTGCTTCCTTGGATCAACTGCTGGCTTTTCGGATAGTCTCATTATCTTAGCCATGTCAGCTATCCTTTTCTTCTCTCTGAGAACTGCTGCCCTAGAATCTCCTCTCCTGAGGTTTAACCCTTGCAGCGTAGCTTCCCAAGTAGCTTTATCCTCCGCCTCCCGCTCGGGTGTAAGATTAGTCGGGTAATGACTCGAGCAAGCGGTTAGGTAAACTTCGCAATAACTAAGGCCTTGGCTAGCTCCTCCTCGAGCTTTCTTCTCATCCCGAGCCTTCTTAGCCTTGCCTTTAGCGGCCTTTCCCGCAACTTTCTTTGGCTGCATGCCTTTCTTAGCCTCTTCCATTGATGCTCCTGATCGAGCTTATCCTGAAGCTCCTGAGCAATCTGGAGGTCGTAGGCTTCCTGCTCCGCTCTTGATTTGAACTTGTGAGGCAAGGAAGGTGGAGAAGTGGGTTCAGCAGTAGAGATCTCCTTCTCGGGCCTTTACGGTGGCAGTCCTTGAGGCTCTTCTTCCTCTAGAAACCGAGCAATCTCATCTATGTCTTTGGGCGGGATGAAATGGGAGTCTGCCTCGATCCGGATTGCCTCGATGGGGTATACTCCAACAGGAGTACAAGCGAGCCGGGTCCCGGCTCCGAGCGGCGACCCTTCACCTCGAGCTGTACTGACTCCTTCTCCCTTAGTCACATCCTCCACCAACTTAACTACAGCTGGTTCCGCCTTAGATTCCGACTTCACTTCCTCTTCCCCCCTTTTTGGCATCATCCGCCTTAGAGAGTTGAGTGCCGGATGGCTTGGATGTCTCGTTCAACATTATGGATTGAATCCTTAATAAGAGAAGTAGTGGATTTGAAGTCCTTGACGAGATTGCGATAATTGTCCCAATCTTTTTCTTGATCGGCTCTAGATTTCTTAAGCTGCGCGGCTGACTCCTGACGGAGTTTCAGCAGAGCCTGATCTTGGGAATCTGTCATCTCTTTCTGAATGGCCTTAAGGGCCTCTGCCTGTTGTTTAATGGCTGTCTGTAGGCTAGAGGTGGCCACTTTATTTCTCTCGTCAATTTACGCCCGTAGCGCAGCACGAGCCGGTTGCTCGAGAAAGATCTTCTGCTGATTTTGGAGCAACTGCTGACTCTGTGCTTGTAAATCTGTCTTCTGAGCTGCTAAGGCGGTCTCAATTATCTCCTGAATATTCAGCTGAGGAGTAGGAGCTTCTAAGACTTTCTCTATGCCTTCAGCCAGTCGGTCTATACTAGTTGTCTGAGCCTTAGTGTATTGGCCCCATTTGATATGCACATCCTTAGCTAGTAGGCGATTTTTATCCCCTTGACGCCTAATCGCCTTGTTTACCGACTTAGAGGTGACGGGACCAATTGGTTGTACCTGATAAGAACTTGTTCCGATCCTTTGCTCAGAAATCGCGAGGAGTTGCTCTAAGATTGCGCTTCGAGGCACCCGGGGCATCACCCGATGTGGATGGAGGTGGTGATTTGCCCTTCTCGCGGGGGAGTGGAACCCTCGGCAGAGCCTCCCAACTCGCATCCTTGGGTGCGCCCGATCCATCTCCTCATCTTTATCTCCTTGATCATCATTATCGGGAGGAGACGGTGGCGGCCGACGTCGTCGGGGCACCGAGGTGCGCAAGCTCGGCAGAGATAGAGCATTGCCGCCCTCAAGTCGTCAATAGTTGCCGATCAGCCTTGGTTCCCCGAACCCAATTGTTGATCGTAGCTCTTGCTCTTCGGCCAAGTAAGGAGAGTGATGTCTGAGTCCTTATAATTTCTGCAAGAATGTCCCAGCTCAAGAACCTCAGCAACATCTGAACTCTAGCCCTTATGGCTATATCTACCAGATCATAATGTTCTAATATCTCTGGGATCTGTGTGTGGATCTCACTCGTGGCTTGGAGGCGAGTGGAGTGGATGGCTGTCCACTCAGAGGAAGTCTCTTCAGTCGGAATCCTGACGTCCGACTGAGTCTCCTCGGAGCTGATCACTTGTACCTTATCCTTAAGTGTGGCTCCCTCCATCCCTGTGTCAGAGTCAAGAATGTGTTCTTCAGTAGGAGGAGGAGAGGCTGGTTTAGCTTGCTCTATGGCACCTTAGCAGGTCCAGTTTTAGTCAGCCTTTTCCTTTTCGGAGGGTCGGCGCGAGGGGGAAAAATAGTAGCTGATCTTTCTCTCTTCTGATCAGGCGGCCCTCGCCCAACAGACTTCTCAGCAGCTGCTTTAGTTTTTAATTTTATTAGCTTGCTGTCGAAGAATTTGGCATCGGCAAAGGAAGAAGTCCTCGCTACTTATTGCTCGATCAGTATGGACATCTTGGTCCCATACAGTAGCTTCCCAATGCTGATCATCTTCCTCTCACCAGTGGGTAAGGTGGTAAATTTGTGTGCCTGAGCCTTTAGCTCGGCTACGTAATAATCTGTCCAGTTCACCTGGACTCTATCGTCTATAGCCATCATCAGCTGAATACGTGGCTTAGACAGGTTGATCATAAGATCTGCGAGCTCGTCGAGATATGTGACACGATGTAGGCGAGCCCCCGTCTTGAGGTAGCAGCGGGTTCTTTGGAAGAGCGAGTTTGAAACCGATGTCTTTCTTCCCACAGAACTTTTGAACATATGTGTTCATCTCCTTCTCCTTGTAGCCAGTAGGAGAAACACCACTGTCTGGGAGATCGAATGCTAATCCCAAGGCCTCTCGGATGTTGAAGACGCACTGACTCACATCCCATGAGTTTGGGGCAACCTCCTTCATATATGAGAAGGAAGATTCTTCTCCTCCGGACGCGAGAGTCTTCCAGTTGAGGTATACTTCCGCAACTTGCCTCGGCAGAAAAGCCCTAGACTGCTTGGATACGAGCCATTCAAGTCCTGAATGATCTAGCGCCTCGAAGACTGGCTCAAGATGGGGAAGATCCACTTGACGAAGCGCCATGGTGGGTTCGAACTAAATCCGTGAGAGTATGATCTCGTTCATATCAGAGGGTTCTAGAACATACGCCATTAAAATCTGCAAAACAACTTGTTAGCACTTGAAAGTAGAGTAAGTTAGTAAGTATTCAGCAGGTTTCAATACATTACCGATTAGTAGAGCTTGAGAAGATGCAAATGCAAAGTTGTTAAGAAAATTTCGGAGAGAAAACAGATTTGCAGAAAGAGCTCGTAAGTTGAGAATGGCGAGAATAAAGGAGAGTATAGAAGATGAAAGATTTTGTATATCTTGACTGATTATAAGTTTAGATCCAACGATCCTATTTTAATCTTCCAAATCTATAGACGGCTGAGATTAAAAGTTATAAAAGGAATGATTACAAAAGCCGCCTCAAACATAGATTCACGTAATAAAGGTAAGTGAGAAGACATGCATTAAATGCGCGACAGACATCATTAATTACTCAGTTTAAGCGAATGAAAAGGTTTCCTCCTGACCTTTCCTTAAACTTATTAATGGCGGGAAATAAATGCACATTAACTACTGACTACGTGCGACTGATATAATAAATGCGAGCATGCTTCTGAAAAGAAAATAAGTATGTGATACTACGCAAACCTCTTCAGCTGAACTTTCGATCAGCTGGTTACCGTTATATCGCAAGAGGATGATTGAAGTACCGATAACCATATTCCCCCCTTGCGTGTACAGTGTGATTTTTCCCACCTTGAATCACTGCATGCGAATCTACCGACTTGTCGTATTGGTTCCATCTACTGATACTAAATATGTCCAATTGTCTCCACGGGCTGCTATCAATAGTTGTCTTCTACTGATGCATTTCAGTAGGATCCAGTAGACCTAGCTCAACTGATAATTCTCTGAATCTGTTCTCAGCTAGTGGTTTGGTCAGTATGTCTGCCCTTTGTTTGTCAGTATGGATCTTCTCCATTCTGATATCCTTCTTCTCGACATGGTCTCTGATGAAGTGGTGTCGGATATCCACGTGCTTGCATCTCGTATGTAGAACTGGGTTCTGAGTTATGGCAATAGCACTGGTGGAGTCACAATAAATGGGCACTTCATTCTGAATGATACCATAATCTCTCAGTTGTTGTCGAAGCCAAAGGATGCAGGCACAAGCAACTTCCGGCGGCCCATGTACTCGGCTTCGGTAGTGGACGTTGCTGCGAGTGTTGTTTCTTTGAGAACCAAGATATCGGCTTGTTTGCTCTAGGAACCGACACGTTCCGGAAGTTGACTTACGATCTATCCCGCATCTCGCATAATCGGCATCGAGAATAACTTTGTCGGTATTAGATTATCATCGGCGAGGATACCATAACCCGACGCATCAAGTGTTCCTCTCGAGATAGCGCGAGAATCTTTTTAGGCGAGTCCGGATGACTTCGCTTGGGATCCGCTTGAAATCTTGCTCATACACCTACGAGCATAAGTTATGTCGGGTCGGCTAGTGTTAAATATAATAAAGAACCAATAATAGCTCTATAATCGGTAGAGTTAACGAAGCTCCCTCTTTGTCTAGATCGATTTTAAAATTCGTATTCATGGGGATTTTTGGTCGGCTTCTTTGGAGTCGCAGCCGAATCTCTTGAGAAGGTCTCGAGTGTATTTAGCTTGATTGATGAAGATTCCTTCAGGTGATTGCTTCACTTGAAATCCAAGGAAATAATTCATCTCTCCCATCATGGACATCTCGAACTTCTCCTTCATCATCATCTTCTCGAACTGCTGACATATGATCTCATTTCTGCAGCCGAAAATGATGTCGTCCACGTAGATTTGCACCAGTAGGATGTCATCTCCTGACTTTATGTTGAATAGGGTGCGATCTACTGTCCCCTTCTGAAAACCTTTCTGAAGTAGAAAGTCTGATAGGGTATCGTACCAAGCCCTGGGTGCTTGTTTTAACCCATACAGAGCTCTCCTAAGTCTGTACACTTGATGTCCCTGCTGAAAGCCGGGCGGTTGTTCCACGTAGACTTCTTCCTTCAGTACGCCGTTCAGAAAAGCTGACTTCACATCCATCTGATATACTTTGAAACCTTGATGTGTTGCATATGCTAGGAATAGACGTATGGCTTCCAATCTAGCGACTGGAGCGAACGTTTCATCAAAGTCAATTCCTTTTGCCTGACTGTAACCTTTTGCAACTAGTCGAGCTTTATTTCTGACGATGATGTTGTTTTCATCACGCTTGTTTTTGAAGACCCACTTAGTACCAATCACGTGCTGATGTCTAGGTCTGTCAACAAGCTCCCATACTTCATTTCTGACGAACTGGTTCAGCTCTTCTTGCATAGCAATGACCCAGTCAGCATCTTTAAGTGCGTCCTCTATAGATTGAGGCTCATCTGTAGACAGAAAACAAGAGTAAAGTGAGCTTTCTCCTTGACTTAATCTTGATCTTTTCCTTATAGTTGCTGATGGATCTCCAATGATGAGATCTGAAGAATGAGCATCGAGCCACGAATGCCTGAGTCGGGCTTCTTCTTCTGATACTACTTCTGCACAATCAGTAGGAGTGTTAGGCATTTCGATTAGTACGTTACGTGGCTGTAGCAATTCAAGAAGAAGGTTAGGATCTACCGAGTTTCCGAGGTTCGGGGCATTTAGCTCGGGAACATTAATCGTTCCCCCCGAGTTTATATTCTCGGTAGAGGTCTCGATTACCATCGGGGCTTCCTCATCGACCGATGTTACCTGTTGTTGATTACGTTCGGGAGAATCAACTAGGTCGACTTACGTCGATTGTTGGTTGAGTCCGAGTTTGTTCATCGTCCGACTCATCATCCCAACAATGCTTGGATCTTTTCGGCTTTATCGGTAAGTCCGAGATCCCGTAGCTTGCTTGCCGACATCATCGATGTTGATTGTGTATCTTCCTCGTCTTCGCATAACAAATTCATCAAAAACAACATGAGGGTTTTCCTCCACGCAAAGAGTCCGATAGTTAAAGACTCCGAAGGCTTTACTTGACACGAGAGTATCCTAAGAAAACTCCTTGATCGAGATTTGCTATCAAAGACCTTCAGTTGATCTTTCCCATTATTGTGGATAAAGCAAGGACAGTAGAAAATATGAAAATGAGAAATAGAAGGAATTCTCCCTTTCCATAATTCATATGGTGTCTTCATGTGTTGCTTGAGTGAGTAGTGAGCGATTCCGAGTGTAGCGAGGCGGTGTCGGTAGCATCGGCCCCCAGAACTTCGAGGGTAGTCCGAGACTGCGAGGAGCATTCTTGCTTTGCTTCTTTGAGTGTTCCGTTCTTTCGTTCGGCAAGTCCGTTCTGGCGAGGGAGTGCGGCGCAGTGATGTTTCGTGCTTAATTCCCTCTTTATCGCAGTATGTCTTAACTACCGAGTTTAGAAACTCTTGTTCCTCCGTCCGAGCGAATTCTTTGAATCTTGATGTTCTTTTCCACACTGAGCTTCTTCAACAGATTGGGCAACTCAGTTTGCACATCAGATTTATTGGCGATGAAGATGACCCAAGTATATCTCGAGTAGTCGTCAATAATGACGAGGGCATACTTCTTGCCTCTTATAGTCATTGGAGAGACCGGCCCGAATAGGTCCATGTGCGGCGGTGAAGGATTCCATCGGTGGAAGGTGACGGAATAGATGGATTGATGTTCTTTGTTTGCTTTCCCTTCGGGCATGCTTCATAATTTACGTCTTTAACGAACGATTCGTTGGGCGATCCTCGACTTTGGAGTTCTTGGCTAGCTTGTTCATGGTCTTGAAGTTCGGGTGGCTAAGTCTCTTGTGCCATAGCCATCCCGACTTGTCACCGATTTTGTGCGTGCTAGTAAGCAAGCCTCGGGTTACTCGCGGTTTTCCGATCCGCAACATAGATGTTTTTCCTCCGCGATCCCGATAACACCTTGTTTTCCCCGTAGATTTATCAACAACATCACGAAAACCGGTGTCAAAGATAACTCTGTTAAGATTATCACGAATTGATCGACGAGAAAGGAGATTATGTTGAAGTCCTTCAACATATGTTACTCTTGGGCCGAGGCAGCCCAATGTTCGGCGTTCCGTATCCCCTTGTGTAGCCTTTTGAGTTGTCACCAAACTCAGTGCAGGACCATCTTCTTGTACATAGTTGGTCGACAAGCTCTTCCGATATGTCATGTGTCTTGAGCGACCGCCGTCCATTATCCATGGGTCCTTATGCACTCGCAAAAGCGAAGCATCTTTAGGTACCCTTTGGTTCGGTTGGGTCCTTACTTGGTTAGTGGGTGATTTCGGAACCCGGATCTGTCTCGGGACCTTAGAAGTCCGAGACTTCTTCTTCGAACCTTGTCGGCTTTCTTCTCCACAGGACTTGGAGATACCGACTTTCTCGCGATGATTTTGGGTTCAGGGCGCTTTCTTCTTCTCGAGTCTTAGCGCTTCTCCCGACCCCCGGGCTCATAGTAGTAGGAACCGTATCGAGCCGGATGCTCATACAGTGGCTCCTTGTCTTTGTTACGCCCATCCGACCTTCTTGGTTCCCCCCCCGAATTTGATCGCGGTGTCCCGGGGCTGGAACCTTTGGTCACTTGCTTGTTCTTTGCTCGGGCGAGGTGCAATCATTTTCTCGTTTGTTCTTCGCCCGAGGTGTGGTGTCGGCCGGCTTGCACCTTTCCTCCGACAAACCTATCAGCCAGCGTTTCTGAGCTTTTCGAGGTAGAAGCTTCGTGGGTATAGCCAAGTCCTTCTTTCATGATAGTTGGCCGTTGTGCTCTGAGCATACTTTCTAGCTTCTCCTTGGCTCTCAGGTACTGTTCAGTCATCAGCCCTCTCCAGACCTCATCACTCCTCCTGAGTGAGTCATAATCTTTTTGCACGTCTGTGAGCTTCTGACTGAGTTGGGCTATTTCAGTCTCTTTCTCAGAATTGTCCTTAGTCAGAACTGAGATCTGAGTCTCTTGAAGCTAAGACTTAGTCATAAGAGATTCAATCTCTTCCTTGAGTCTCGCAACTAGATTCTCTGACTCAGTAGAGACCTGACAATCAGAAGAAAGTCTCTGATTCTCAGCCTTTACCTGTTCTAGTTCCTGGATGGTTCTGACGAACTCTCTCGCTTCACTGAATTTGTTCCTCTAGCAGGTCGTCGTATACTTGTACTATGTCCATAGGATCATCCGAGACCGAGCAAGTGTCGTGTGTGTTATGTGAAGAGGAGATTATATTAAGTTTAGAATTTACCTCAGCCTCTTCTCCTAGGCCATCGAACACCGTTCGGTCGATTCCTCGGGAACCTTCTCTCCGACTTCAACAGCTACGAATGCAGCTTCATCCTCAGAAGAGTACATGAATGTATCCTCTTCAATTGAGTTGTCGGATATCTCTCCAGCTATGTAGGCCTACCTCTTACGGGCAAATTTGTCTCTTCGGCTTTGCCGTTACGCTCTTTGAGCAGCGAGAGTTCGGGACAGATCGTGCGATAGTGTCCCTCCTTCTTGCGGTTGTAACACGTGGATGTTTTTTTTGCTTTTTCCAATGAAGCTTTCGGTGGACTAGAAACAGGCTCTGTGTTCCCGCATTCGGTAGAAGTGTTAGATTCTTCCCTTTTTGAATATTCTTTCTTACCGGGGGGAGAATCTCTGTGATATTTCTTCAGCTTTCTGACTCTCTCCTTTTCTCTTTGGTATTTGAGAGCCATCAGTGCGAGCTGGTCAGTTCCAGACATTTCAGATGTCTTTGTATCTGCAGCAGACTCGCCTTTGCCTGGAAGAAATATTTTTGCCTCCGGTTTCTTGATTGTTGCCTTGAAGGCATGATCGATTTGAGTGTCGGTTCGGAGCACTTGGAACACTTCGCGGGTAGACTATGCTCAAATTCCTCCGTCTTTAATTCTAAAAATATAACATCAGGAGTTAGAGCATTAAGATCGGGAGCTACGTAAATAAGTAGCAAAAGGAAGCCACTTCTGTCGGGGTAGCGCTCTTATGGTCTTTGTGTTCATCTCTTTGTTTGAGAACACCTTTCCTAGCCCGTTTATCACATTGACTTGATTCGTAAATCTGACGCTCAGCTCGTCAATGGTTTCACTGGGCTCCATCGCAAAGGCTTCGAACTTTTGAAGCTCTAATTCGAGCTTGTTCTCTTTAATCGAGGAGTTCCTTGGCTCGGTACAGCCGTGGCGTCCCAAAGTTCTTTCGCCGTTTTGCGAGTCCTACACCCTCCCGAGGTGTGAGTCGCCGAGCGTTGTCGGTATAGCATTTCGTGCGACTCGGTCGAGGTTATGCGGCTTTTTTCTCTTCGGGCGTGAAGGCGAGATTTGTCCTTGGGAACCTTCGGACCGATACGAGCACCTTCACCTTCCACTTCGAATAACCCGAACGCTGTCCATCATTGGAATGATGGGTCCGGTCTCCAGATCGTCGGTCATGCTTTGTCGTGCGGACGTAAGGTGTGCCTCCATTCTTACACACCATACCGTGAAGTTCTCTATTGAGAACATCGGCACCATCCCGATACCCGACATGTCGGACATTATATATACGAGTATAAGGATGAATGAAGAGATGTTTGTGCGGAGAAAACGTTTTCAAGGATCGGTTCGAGAAGACCAGGATTTTGAACGGTGGTCGGATGAACACCGTGAGCTCCGATACCAATTGTTGGTCCGGAGACGAATATCGGGTGTAGAGGGGGGGTGAATACACCCGAGATCTTGTTTCTTTTTCTCGGTGAAGGTCGGCATAAGGCGTTGATTGCGACCGATGAATAGTCGCTCGGATAAACCTTCGATCTCGGGTCGGAGAGTGAGTCGGTTCTTGAGCTCTTCTACCGAGTACTATCGGGACTCGGATCGGCAAGACATGGGTTGCGGAATAAGTGTAGGGCCCGGAGTTCGTCTCTTTTGAAAACGTGTTTTAGCAAATTAAAGTCTTTTGGCGTGCGCTTTTAAAACACGTTTTATGCAAACATATGATTTTGAAGGTTTGTATGTATGCAATAAAACAAGAAAGAACACAAGCGATTTAACGTGGTTCGGATACGCAAGATCCTACGTCCACGGTCCCCGAACGGAGCAGAGAACTTGTTGATTTATCCGAGCAAGTCTCGGCAAGGATACTGTACACGGGGCGAGGTCCGCTTCTAAGTTATAGTCCTTAGCGACTTTACAATCCAAACCGAGGTTTGAAAGGGATGGAATACTCTCCAACTAAGAAGGAGTTCTTACAATAAGAACGATTCACTAAAAGTGAACTCCTTCGAATCTAAGCTATAGATATAACAATGAGCTTAGTCTAGAGAAGAAGGGAATCTATGAACTCTAGAGAGAAGAACTAAGAATATTCTAAGAAAGCAAGTTCTTCTCTGGATAATCTTTGAGTTTGCTAGAGTGTTCAAAACTTGAGCGTTTTTCCCTTGTTTTTTCCGTGCGTGGAGCTCGAATCTCTTCTCTATTTATAGTTGTGAGCTATGGCATATGTCCGTTGGAGACGACGATGCCACGTGTCACAAACTTCCAAAGAAAACGGCCATAATTTCGAACTTGTTGCAGCAGGGCAGTTAATTACTGTACATGAGAGCAGCCTTACTGTATAGAGCAGATAGGGCGTTGTCGGCTTCTCATTGATCGAGGTTTGTGGTTGGTGAAAATGTGTCAGAGTCAAAGTTGACTATTCAACCAACCTCGTATGATCTTCTGCTGAACTTCGAAAAGACTTGTGCGACTGGGTCGTTTTCTGTCGGACACAGTAGACTGGATAAGTCTCTGTCTTCTTCGACTGAGTCGTCTGACATGGAGTACATCTACCGAGTAGGTCACCGTGGTACTGCGAAGGTGCTGAGCTTTGCATAGGTTCTTCTGGCGATGGCTTATCACCGTTGGGTATGTCTTCTACCGAGGTGAAGACCAGACTTACGGTCGAAGAACGCAAGCTTCTTACAAGGATGACGTGGGGTTCTGGAGAGTAACTTCGTCAGAAGATCAATCCAACAACTTACCCCGTACAGGACTTAGACAAAAGATAAACAAAATAAACAAGTCTAACATATACATCATCTAATCCTAACGACACACTGAACGACTGATAACAGCTGGGTTTTGGGATCTTCAATTCCATAGTACTACTATAATTTCCCCCAATATTCTTTTAACCACTACTCAGTTGAGTATCATCTACTGACTCATAACCCAACATAATCTATGTTGCACGGATACTTTAAAAACATCAACCTAGTGTGTCGGACACGTGTCAGACATTCGGACACGACACGACACTTCAATTGTCGTGTCCAATAGATTTATATACACATAATATTTAATTCTAATAAAGATATACAAAATTAATTTATTTTACACTTGATTTAATATTTTTAAATAAATTAGCGTCAGTGTCGTGTCCTAATTTTTTTTTAAAATATTGTGTCCCGTATTCTGTGTCCGTGTCGAGTCGTGTCACGTGTCTCATATCCGTGCAAACTAGGTGATAATTATTTCTTAGCTACGTAATTATTAAAATTATACAAAAATATTATAATTATGAATTTAAGCAAATAAAATTATTTAAAATATAATAATATGATAGGTGTATGATAATATGATATCTTACAAATTTATATAATATAAAAATTAATTTAATTTAATATTTATTTATTATAAATTATAATTATTTAATAACATTGAGGGTAAAACGAATATTTTATTTAAAAATTTAAAATAAGCAATTGATATCAACAGCTTTCCAAACACTATTCCCCACTTTCAGCAGCTTTCATCACTTAGGGCTCGTTTGGTTGTCGGGAAAGTAAAGTTATTGGGGAATGTGATTATACGGAATATGATTTCTCGGAATATGATTTAGGAAAGTAAAATTATTAGGGAATATGATTTCCAAATATTTACAACTTCTCAAATCAGGAGCTTTCACTCACTTTCAACTCTTATCAATAAACTTCAGCTACTCAAAACACCCATTAAATGGTCACTTGGAGCGGGACGGATGGTCGGAGTAATTACATTCCTGTATTATGGAAAAAAAGAGTACAATTAAACCTCGATAAAGTAATAATATTGGGACCGAAAAAAATATTCATTTAATGAGGTTATTACTTTATCAGTTTATCGAATATTATTTTAGTGTATTGATCCATATCGAAACCAGAAGAAATTATTATCTTAATTAAATTATTAATTTATCGAATATTACTTTATCGAGATTTAAATGTACCTATCAAATTGTCGAAAATCGAAATGAAATAATACGCATTGCCACAGAAGAATCTATTTCCAGCTCTAATCTCCAGCCAGGAATCTGCAGTCCAGTTACTTCAGTAATCGATCACTGAAAATCTTGGATTAAAATCGTGAGAAATAGTTGAAAAATGTTTGCCGTGGAGAGGTGGTGCGTGGTGACCGGCGGTCGAGGCTTCGCGGCGAGGCATCTGGTGGCGATGCTCATCAAAGACGGCATTTATTCCGTCCGCATTGCCGATTTGGGGCCCACCATCACGCTCGACTCTGACGAGGTTGACGGCGTTGTCGATCGAGCGCTCAAGTCCGGCCGTGCGGAGTACGTATCAGCAGATCTTCGTCACAAATCTCAAGTGCTCAAAGGTTCGATTTTCTCGGAATTAATGTCGTACTTGAGGTTTAATTTGTGCATTTATGTTGTTTTGGTTGGGGAATTTGAATTGAATTGGGAAGAGGTAGTTATTCAACTCTACAGTAGTTGATTGAGGTAGTAGTTATCATTTTTCGATTTTTTTTGTTTTTGTTTTTTTTTTTTTTTTTCAGTATTGAATTTCGATTCATTGTTGATAGTAATTTGATTCGATCATGATTGCGAATTTGAATGCAGCTTTCAATGGAGCTCAGGTGGTCTTTCACATGGCTGCTCCGGATTCCTCAATCAATAACCATCAGCTGCATTATTCTGTCAATGTACAAGGTTAAGTTAGAGGCCGTGTAGTTCGGATCAATGTGTATGTCATGATATAGCCTTTTTGTTTATATGAACTGCCTTTCGTTTTAATTGAACTGCAACTACGATTTACAGGTACTAAGAACGTGATTGATGCTTGTGTTGAACTTAATGTAAAGCGGCTTATATATACAAGTTCCCCAAGTGTAGTGTTTGATGGAGTACACGAAATACTTAATGGAGATGAGTCACTACCTTATCCTTCTAAGGTATTGATAGCTTTGCCTGTATCTCACAATTCTCATCTCGATGTTAGAATGGTATAGTGAAGGGGGGGAAGAATGTAAGATTGTTCGAATTATTGGTTTAAGTTTTTGTTGATTGATTCACTTTGTTTGATCATGTCTTGAACACTGATTTGCTCTTTATCTCCCCTTTCTTGATTTTGGACATGGGATGCGTTACTTCTTTTCTTTTTTGTCTTAAACTGTCTTTCTCCTAATCTTATGTTGATTGAACTGAGAATGTGAAGGCTTAAGTTGAGATCGAACCTAGTTTCTTAGTATTGCTTTTAGCTTTTCGTCAAGACCTTTCTATCTAACTCTATGTTTTACTATTGTGTGTGATATTTTAAGCACAATGATTCGTACTCTGCAACAAAAGCAGAAGGAGAGGCCCTGGTTATACAGGCAAATGGTTCAAACGGACTGCTAACATGCTGCATTCGACCTAGCAGCATTTTTGGCCCCGGTGATAAGTTGCTTGTTCCTTCTTTAGTTGCTGCAGCAAGGGCTGGAAAATCAAAGGTAATTGCTTTCATTTTCTTACTCCATCTTCTGCCATGGTAACTTTCTTTCATGTAGAAGGTACTAAACAAGTTGTCTTTCGAGGTACAGTTAGGCTTCACATGGAATATGTTTTATTTCTTCACTTCTGTTGTTCTAATTTTCCTTGAACAAGTAGAGTTTTGTAACATCCATTTCACATTCGTTTTGAATTCTTTTCCCGTCTTGCTGCTAATTTGTACGATTCTGTCAAAATTTTCCTTGTTTGCTAATATGAATGACAGTTCATCATAGGAGATGGCAACAACATGTATGATTTTACTTATGTTGAGAATGTGGCACACGGCCACGTATGTGCTGAACGAGCTTTGGCAGCAGAAGAAACTGTAGGAGGGAAAGCTTCTGGAGAGGTAGGATCTTAAATAGTTGCAAGAACTTGGATGCTTGTATAATTCAAGTGTTTTGATAGCCGGGTGTCTATTGAATGTATCAATTTTCAGGCTTACTTCATTACCAATATGGAAGAAATTAAATTCTGGGAGTTCATGTCTTTCATACTTGAAGGATTGGGTTATGACAGGTACTTTTTCTATTCAAAAGCCGCATCCTAAATTGTTCGACTAAAAAACTATCTTGTAATGGTCTCAATTCCTTCAAAGGGGCCATTTTCTGTTAAACTTTTGTAGTGAACAATATATTTGTCTTTATCTCTGACCTTCTGTTATTTGCAGGCCAAAACTCAAGATTCCTGCATCTGTTGTGATGCCAATTGCCCATATTGTGGAGTTAGTTTATAAGATCTTTGCCCCTTATGGAATGAAGGTGCCGCAGTTAACACCTTCAAGGATCAGACTTCTATCTATCAGCAGAACCTTTGATTGTACGAAAGCAAACAAGCTTCTTGGCTATACACCTATTGTGCCTCTCCAGGTATAAACATGTAAAAACCCCATGGCCATAATCCCGAAATCAACATAGATCTTCATTTATTTCTTCTAGTGTTTAATATTAATTTATTAACTACGTAGTTAATTATGTTAATGCTTTGATGTTTTGCAGGAGGGCCTCAGAAGAACTATTGAATCATACACACACTTGAGGGCTGATGCTAAAACTAAAATGGATGGAAAAGGTAAATTCTTTATCTGCAGTAGAAAAAGCTAACTTTTTTTTTGCTATAATGTTCTTACCTCCAAGTGTTATGTGTCTGAATGCATCGATATATCAAGATGCAAACTTGTTTTCGGTTTGCTAAATATTGTAGATGGAATTATCTTTGCCTTTTCTTGATTAATCAGCTTTGTTCCTTGAATGGTATGGTATCTTTAGTGTTTCATGCTATTAAGAGCTTTGATTTAGTGAAATATGGAATGGATTCATTTGGTATCATTAACGAACCATGGCTACCCTTCCAGTTTCTCCCACCCAACCATGGAGTAATAACAAGCTGGTACTCGCTGTAATGCTGATCTCCGCTGCGTTTTACTTCAGTGCCTTAGCAACTGGATACACCATAGCCCCCCGCTGTTTCAAAGCTTCTATTAGCAGCTTCATTTTTCCTACTCATATGGAGCGAACTAAAGTAAAATGTGAGCATATCCGCCTTCTCTCTAATATAATGCACACTACACCCACTGTACTTCAACCTTTCTAGCTTTACTGTCAAGATTTCTCATTCGATACATGCAAATGGTTTGAAATTTCATCATTGTGGGTCATGAAGCAGGTGGTGATTTTCATGCTCTCTCGGTGTTGTTTGAAGCCTATTTAACTGCAGGATGTTTCTCCATCTTAGGTACACAGACTATATGTCATTATCTTCCCACTATTGTGACTTAAGCATGATAGATGTAGTATGTTGTACACAACAGCCATTTTTTTCACCCTTTTTATTGTTTCTGGGCATCAATTATTGTGTTACGATACATGGTAAGGAGGATACTGTTTGTTAGCTGTGATTCATTCATTTTCTTGAATTTAACAATGATTTCTCATGAAGTTTGCCCAGTTTTATAATACCTTCCTATGATACTCTCAATTCGCCTCACCTTCATTACGTGTAAGAATGATCCTCCCCCGTCTCTCGAGTTCATACAGCATCGCCACTGCAGCAGAGTCGAACGAGCTCTTCTTATCAGCTCTTGCCTCTCCATTGAGCTCCACTTTCCCAAACCCAGGTATGGTCAAGCTGATCCGGGACTCGAAACTAGAAAATCCCGTCGTGTCACCAAACTGGAACGGAAGTCTGTCATGAGCAAGCCACCCTCGTAAGCAACACGAAGCTAAGGGGTTGTTCGACACAGACAATGATGTAAAAAACCCACTAACCTGGACTTTTCCTCGGTCGTGTCAAAACTCGGCATTGGCCATTGCAGACTCTTGCATAAGGTGTAGAGTGAGACCCTTGGCCCTCCTTTCTTCATCTCAATAGGCGCCAAAACTGTCAAAGGATAGAAAACATCACAACTGAGGATGTCGTATTAAAGTATATTAATGTACAGATGTTTTACTATATAGTACATACCAGGAATATCGGGATTTTTAGAGCCCTCGGAGCAAGCCTCCGAGTGAACCGACTTGTGCCTTTTGGGACTTGATCCAGAAACCCCACTCTGTTCATCATCTTGAACCAACACAACATCGATATCCGATTCTTGATTTTGCCTCGTAGAAGATTTTATTCCTCTCGACTGTAACAAGAAAAGAAAGAACTCTATATCACAATCCACCCCAAATGCAGTTAAAGGAAGCAGAGAGAGAGAGAGACCTCTAATTTCTTCAACAACTCAAGAGATGCCATTCCCTTTGCAGCTTTAGAGTTAATCCCAGAGCCATGACCCTTTAAGAGCACAGTTTCTAGCTGCAACATAAGTTCTGCATGCACGGAATCACCTTTTGTCTGAAAACGCTCTTTGATGAAGTAACCGAGGGAATCGCACAGTTCAGTCAGTTCGCGTGAAGGTTGCAGCTCGAGTTTATCAGGAGTCACAAGGGGAGATAGTATAGGTTTAAAGACTCTCCACACTTCATCAAGATTTAGCTTAGAGTCTATTAGTACTGCACCTGCTATACTTTCTACCAAATCCCCTAGCACCTACACAAACCATACCACAATAAGGTTGTAATAAGTAAATACTAAATACTCCCTCCGTCCCAATAATACTGTCTTGTTTACCAAAAACAAAATAAGATAACACTTAAAATCCCTATAAGTCAAGTGAGCCAACATCATTTACACATAAAAGTCAAGCTTTAAAATTTTCGTGCCGAAAAGAAATAAGAAAATATTATTGAGACGGAGAGAGTGCTTAATAGTATAGAATAAGGTTGCTAAGGTAGAAACTCACCTTGGGGCCTTTGATATCTGGTGTTAGTACTAAAGTACTCAAACCAGATACAAGATTAACAAATGATGATATTTGAGTTTGAAGAGTCAAGGAGATGTGTTGAAGATGTTGGTGAAGATTATGCCTCACAGCAGCAAGGGCAAAATTGTCATTATTCACGGATGCAGAACGCATGTCTGTCAAGAGACCGGGGTCGACTCCTTTATGGTTTTCGTATAAATGGCACGTAACGAGTACGTCCAGCACCGCGTCACCAAGAAACTCAAGGCGCTGCAAAGATTCAGCAGGCAGAAACATTAGAAAGGGTGAAAGATTTTGAACGCTAGATGAATGGGAATAAAACCCGAGAGAACCAACAAAAACGCGAGCAATGCTCGGTTTTTACAAATAATTATGATATGAAGTCTCCACGTCATAGAAAGTGGATCATACCTCATAACAATAGCCAACTCCTTCTAAAGGCCCTGCAGCATGTGTTATTGCCTCTAGCAAAATCCCTTTGGTGGAAAAGTTATACCCGAGTTTCCCCTCCACAACACGAATATCCTCACCTTTCGGAGCATAGCAATGTAGAGAAGCAGTTCTGATTGCATCGTCTATCAAAGAAGGTCCGAAATCAACCTCGATTCCTAGCCACTTCAGCAGACCGATTGCAGCAGTCAATCCACCACCAACATAGTATGCTCCGATAAGAGCTTCAACGCAGTCGGATATGGTCTTCGAAACCATCCATCGATGACCCGTATCACAAGTCTTACCGAGCTTCACCGTGGTGTTTTCACTAACGAATCTGCTATCCGGAGGCACTTCCCTCATATCCAACTTGTGGTCGCATGGAGAAGGCCATATCGAACGTTGTCCTGGAGCAGTCCAACGGCGTGGTTCAAACGGTACATCTTGTATGTATTCCTTAGACAAGAAAAGAAGTAAGATAAGCTAAGTCCCCACAAAGATAAGGTATAGGAAATAACTTTCACCTGCAGCTTGCAATCTGTTCCGAATTTATGGAGAGCTGCATTTGAAATTATCCTAATACGACGTAAAGTTAATTGTCCTTCAGACATCTTGGGATCCTTAAGAAAGAGGTGGCAGCTTGTGACATACTTTAGCAATGAATCACCGAGCAGTTCTAATCGCTCCATGGAGAAAATTTCATTACATCTTTGCGTAGTCAGAGCTTCCAAAATCTAATCATGTAAGAAACACTTCGATTGATTAATAAAGCAATAAATCTTCATAAAAATCATATTATAGGAAGATACATCATACATACCAATGAGCTTGATATATTGCAACATCCTATTTTCTCCCTCAGCTGGCTGGCCAACATTAGTGTCTCCATCCTCTGCATTACTGAAGGTAGCAAGTAGAAAGATTTCAAGACGTATGTTGTGATATCGGTGCCAACTACAAGTTCTGGTGGGATGTGAGCACGTTGTTGTGGCTTTAAATCAGCAGCCACTTCGCCATCCGGATCTCTATCTGATAAATCAATTGATAGTTATGAAGATACTCTTCGAAAACTGGCATAAAGTATTAGAATAGTGGATTGAGTTACGTTCCACCGGTTCTAATGAAGGTATAGATAAAAACTCTTCAGCTTATATAACAAGGAACTGGACAAACCTTCACTATGGAAGTCCACGAGAAGGTTATGTGAATTATGGCTTTGCTTCAGAAGCAACAATGGCTGCTCCGGATGCTTTAGAACAATGTTGTACCTTGAAATTCGAAAAACAAATGAGGAAGTATGAAGCATGAAATAAAAATAGAAATAGCAATTCTTTTAGACTTACTTTTTGCAGTAGTAATCGGCATAGGATGAATAACTTGCATCAGCCGCTTCAAAAGGGCTATAAGCAGACGTGCCATCAACAGTTTCCACAATCGAATAAATTCTACCAGTGTGGATGGCTACGACCACCATTTCCTTGATCCCGTCTACAGTTGTAGATCTGTCGGCCAAGTGAATGATATCGCCATTGAACTCTGTCCGAACTGTATCACACGTATGACTTGATGAAATTTCATCAATTGGTTTGGTTTGGTGAAAATTCAACCAAGCGTTTCTTTTCAAAAACTCTACTGTTGAGACAGAAGACTGGATTGCCATCCAGTTGATCTTTAATGGCTCCTCGGTCGATATATCCTCCGACTCCAAAGGCAAAAGTAGATACATACGCGATGGATCCCATAGCGATTCCTCTGTTTGTAGTAGAAACTTTCGTTCTCCGGATGATTTGATGAACAGCTTCCCAAACAAACTGTTGAATATGAGCTCTTGAAAGCATTTTGCTTTCTCCACCTGTTAAGACAAGAAGATATATGCCGTAAGAGAACGAATACTAATTCGTATATAATTAACTAAGGATGGTTGGTTCTGCCATATGATCATACCTGTTGCTTATCGAGATGCATTTGGCAAGAGGAAGAAACATACGCCTTAACGAATTTGGATAACAAGTATAGATCCACTTCAATGTTCCCAACGTCATCAGCTAGCTTACTCTCCAACAAAAGCACGAAACTGGAATATTTTTGTTCGATGATATTGCAAGAAAAGCCCATTTTGTATGCATGAAAAAGGGCATCATCCGGTTTATCTCCCCAGGTTCCAGATAACGTGTGGATGCGGAATTGAACCGTGTAATTCTTTTCTCTTTGTTGTCCCTATAAGCATTTGAATGAACACTGAAGTTGCAAAAGCAATAAAAGAAGAGAAACAGAGTACTGCAGATTAAGAAGCAAATTAGTCGAGGCATCTCTCGTTCGAATTTCGGTTTGTAAAACCCAAAGAAACTTAGCTAAAAAGGAACAGAAGCCGAACAAACTTTTTCCAATACCATGAAGCATAGAAGATATGTAAACATATGATGTAATATACAAACAAGGATCCATCCAATAACTAAATAGACTGAAGATATGTTTTCAAAAAGCAAGTTGGAGATATCTTCAATCGCATGCTTCATAAGAAAAACAGCACGAAAAGTGGTGAAATCGTTCGTCGGACAAAGACAAACGACTGCGTATGATGAACATAAATCACATTACGCAGACTGAGTTAAATATACCTGCCCCTGAAGTTACTGCTTTGCCCTTTAAGGTGGACTTCTTCTTTGATGACACTTTATCACTAAGCGGAAGCAGATGATCGTCGAGAGCTCCAATCTGATGCAATTTCTTACATGCATCCAAGCAAACAAGCTGCTTAGCTGCATTAGAACTGTCCGCTAAAGGTCCGATTACAGTTTGGAGAGATGCATTGGGAGGTAGAGTCATCTTACATCTGCTCAGACCTCCCTCCACCAAGAATTCGAATTTTGGCTTCGGGAAGGATCTGCACGGGGAAAATATGATCATGAATTTCTCTATAAATTAAAAAGGTGAGAAAATAGAATGTCTTACTTATCATGAGGTAGTTTTTGACAATATCTGTGTAGGAGGCTGATGCTGGAGTCAGCAGAAACTGATGCACCAGTTGATTCTACAACATACGGAAGTACTATGTTCGTATTGCAAGCTTTAACCGGAGGATTACTACGGTCTTGATTCACAGTTGTGTGCCTCGCAAAACACTCACTTCTAGTAATGAACAACATATGATCTATTTGATCAGTGTTACCTCTGAAAGAAATCCAAACTGTTAGTCCAAATACTTTGTTTCATGTAATAACAATAATTGCAAACATTAGGGGAGATAATGAATGAACGTATTGTCACCTCTCGAGCATGGTGATATAATGAGAATCCTTGTGGCGAGCATGTCCTCGTGATTGAATATAGCTACAAACAGTCTTTGGTAGATCGAAGTGAATTACGTGGGAACATTTGGTTACATCGATTCCCTCCTCAAGCACCTCGGTAGAAAATAGAAGATTTACCTAGAATGTCTACTCATCAATCACGGAACTGGCACGATGTAGAAAAAGTTTGCGTCAAGAACCCAAAAAATATACGTACCCTCTCACCAAGATTAGACGAAAGGCGGCCAACTGAAGAGTCGCGTCCCGTGAGATATGATACATTAAAATGAGATAAATCAGTGATTTTCTTCATCACTCTTTCAATTACTTTAGCAGCAATTATTCTTTCAACAAATATGATACAGAGGACCTCAGTATCTTTCCTGCAGCTGCGTGAGGAGCCAGTAGTGAGAAACAAATGCATGCAAGCAAATCAGAAAAAATAAAACCGTCTATATATGTAAGGGAATAAGTAATCAACTTGTTACCCGAAAGATCTAAAGACCTCAAGTAGCTCTAGTAGTTTCGAAGATATTTGGCCATTAGTTAATGCATGTAATCCACAGTCCACAACTGTAAGGAGGTTCTTGTTCTCTGCAAAGTCGATAAGAATGAGAAAGTAAGAAGCAAACTACATTCCATGTCGGATGAAACTCAGAAAACTCACCCAGAGCTCCTTTGATTAGTGAAAGAACCTCGTGAAGAAACTTTTCATACTGCACGGCACTTTCCTTAAAAACCTCGTATACTTCTGGAGCATTGGGAGTATTTTCCATGCAAACTTTAGCAGCCTACATGCAACAAGTTTCACATACAGGTTAAGGTCAAAACAAGGGAATAAGATTCATGACCTAATTTATACTGATAAAATGATATTAGCTTTTCCTCATTGCTGATTAAGCGGAAATTGTATTACGGATTTCATGTTCTCTGCAGTACTTATTAACCTCGATAAACTAGCGACTCATCAACTGATTGCAGTAGAATGAAATACCCTAATTTGTCTTTGAGCAAATACTGTATATAAACCTCGTAAGCGCATAGAAGCCCGAGATTGTCAAGGCAAAACACAATTTCTGAATGATCGCTGGCGAGTCTATCCTGCAGCATCTTGCATTTGTTGTCTATTTCTGCGCACTGACTAGGCATTGACTTTTTGAGTGCAAGCAAACCAGCATTTGACTGTCACAGAAGAATGCAATAAGACAAGAACATCCTATAAATATAATAACAGAATAAAAACTGAAAATAAGATTAGATGTACCCGCAATTTGGAGAAAGCCGAGTGCAGAAACTACCACATAATTTAGAAATGAAAGTAGTTCTGTATACATGCTTTTATCAAGAATGCAACTTGTCATAAAGAAAACAAGTCTTGCTCCTCAAACAAAATCTTTGCAGCAGAATATGAGCGAGAAGATTGCACTTCAAAATTAAACATAATCCATGAATATCCCCCATTATCATCAACTTTTTGAGGACAAGGCAACCAAATAAACTGAACCTTCTTATTTTTGCAGAATTTGATGACATCATTTTAGTTTTCCTTTTTCTTGTAAAACATAAAAACTCATGCAATGAGAATATAAAGGGGGTAACTCATTACCTACTTCTAGTTATTCATTTTCTACTTTCCTTATAAACACATAATAGTTAACTAGATAAAATAGTACTGCGCATGTTATATTCACCTTAGAGAATGCAGATTCTAATCTCTCTTTCATTTCCGAATTAACAGGCAATGGATCATAAAACCTGCATATCTCCTTGGCTAAGGGATTGCGTTCATCAAGTTCAACTGGGCCCTCCAATGTATAAACCTGAATGACCACATATAAGCCTGTCACGAACCGTTTGCCCCGTAAACATATTTTTTTGCCAGCTCTGTGCATACAGTTTATCAATGGTACCTGGGAATCAAACAAACTTTCAAGCTTTCCTATTTGCTCATTTGAGCCGTTGATGGATGAGGAACCTGATAAACACAGACTTGTAAGACTGTGTTCGAAAGAACTTCATGCATACTTATTCTTGTTATCAAAAGAAGAATATCAGTACTTGTTATAAAAAACATTACAAGGAAAAGTATGCAATACCTTTTTTAACAACTGGAGAAGCAGTCATCCCAAAAAGCTTCGGTCTTTTCGGCGATTTGTGATAAAATTCCTTCACACTCAAGCCACCAATTAGGAAAAAGAATAGAAACAACAGAATAATTCAACACGGATATGTAGCAGAAATGAAGTTCACCTTCATTATTTTTGCGTAAGGATGGTTACCACTGGCTAAGTGGCATTCATCTAGGATAATGAAGCTAAATGCTTCAAAACTTATGTATGATTTCTTCAAAACATCATATAAGATTTGGGGAGTCATGACCAACACCTGACAGTAAGAAAAATAAATACTGATCTACAGTGAAGAAGAAAAATAGGCACATAAATTAAATGCATGTTGACATTTTTGCATGTTCAAAACTTCTGACCCTGCATCATTACAACATAAATAATTTTCTTGTTTCACCATTCGCAACGCAACCATAACCAACCGCATCGTGTAAAACTACTAATAGTAAATGCATAGTGTATGTCATACCAATAATAACTTTCTATAACTGGCAATATAATAGAACTGGTATGTCATGATGTCTAAAGGGAAAATGAAAATATGTAAAAATAGAAAATTTAGAGTCTATATATGTGTCAAGCAAAAGAAGTACTCCTTCCGTCCCGCCCCACTTGTCTTGTTTCTTTTCGGCACGGAGATTAAGATGTGTGGGTGGTTGTGTGTAGATGAGTGGGTGATTGTATGTAGAAAGGTAGGTCCCACAAAGAAAAAGTGGGAGTTTGTGTAGTAATTATTTTTCTTTTTAGGAAACAAGACAAGTTAAGTGGGACAACCCAAAAAGTAAAACAAGACAAGTCAAACGGGACGGAGGGAGTAGAAGACAGAATAAAAAGTAGTGGTAAATTGTCAATTAACTAACATCGTGGTTGTTAATTTCCTTTTCCCAAATCTGGGCGTTCCAATCATCGACCCCTCGAGAACCAAAGTATTCCGCCACATGAAGCTGTGTTTGTGATTGTATCGCCTTATATTGCTGTCAAGTAAAGAAAAAAGTAACAATGAGACATGTAAGAAACAACTAGGAAACATCAACCCCAACAAACTATCTCAGTGAAAAGTGAGAAACATTACAAAGTAATGAAAGATGTAACCTGTCCATACCTAGCAGATGAATATAACGAACTTTCGACTGTCACTATCATTAGAGGCGCTTCTATAATTTACCTTTTAATCTACAAGGGGAGGCGTTTTCAAGAAAGTAACAGCATCATAAACAAGGTGTGTTGAAAATCAGGGTGCTTTGATTCAAGGGGTTACAAGATTACTCAAATTTCTATACATAGAATGAGTGAATTAATTAAAGGCATTCAAGGGGTTACAAGATTACACATAATTAATTAAGATTTCATGATTGAATTGAAATAGGAAAATCCTTTGTGATTTCAACCCCAAAATGCTACAGGCTTCTACATAAACTTCCCAACAACTATTGTTGTCTCAACAATCAAATGTATCTAATGGAACTAGAGAAAATAAAGAGCAACATGATTACTTGAAGAATATAACTTTAATGATCAGCCAAATAACCTAAGGAGAGTATAACATATAGGGAGTTGGAAAGATTTCACAAGATTCACAAGAAGCCTCACCCTTTGCAGGTGATTTATTGGAAACATTGAAAATACACCATATAAATCTCACATGACAGAGCACAAGAATAATCATCAAGAACTCAACGCTTAACATGCCTGATGGACAAGATGAACAGTGGGAGCCAAGAAAGCTATTAGCTTTCTATCACCATCATTGTTCCTCAAAGTTTTCCCAATTTCCTTGATCATCAGAATGGCTGTCATAGTTTTCTCAGCCCCAGTGTCCAACATTGCTATAGTATTCCTCCTCATTGCCACCTCACACACCTCCAATTGATAGCTATCATGCATGCACAAACACACAATTCAAGAGTTGAAGAAACCCAAAATAGGATAACACAAAACACACACTTCCATACCAAAAAATTCAAGAATGAAACAGTAAATAAAAAAGGAAAAAAAAAAGGAAAAGAAACAACACATACTCAGTAGGATCTACATCCATTGCTTGGGTTTGAGGCTGTGCATAATCGAACTCTCCAAATCTTCTCTTCAAAGGGTTGGCCTCCTTTTGCACTTCCAACTCCATTTCTGTGACGATCACACTGGCTTGTTGGCTTTAAGAAGATCACACAATTAACATGTAACTGGGTTGTTGTCTTTAAACGTAATCAGGAAGATTTTAAAATCTTCTATTTTAACAAGAATCTTCTCTATCTGCCTTGAGAGAGAGAGAGAGAGAGAGAGAGAGAGGGGAAGCCCAAAGGGTACCGAGACAATAAATTACCGTAAATAATTATTGCTGTACAGAATGAAGGAGGCGCAGAACAAAGAACTGCAAAATAGGAAAAAGGGCTCAAACAAAAGTCCACAAGAATTCAAACAAAAAAGCAAAATAAAAAGAGCAAGAACAGATTTTTACAGATAATTCGGTAAAAGAAGAAGCCGAAGAAGGAAACTGGCAAATTTTTATATGTAGTAATTGGAAAACACCAGTCCAATAGCTACATTGATCATTATGATTCTACTTAGAGTTACGATGTTTAATGAGCCTTCTTGACACGTACAACACCTTTACACTATCGATTCTCACAATCTCGAGAATCTGGGCCCACCAATTTCTCGGTACAGCAGGTGGGTAATAGAGAATCTTGGAGTCGGGTTTGGGTTTGGGTTTGGGTTTGGGTTATGAGTTCAAGTTTTGAATCACTCACCCGGTACTTAGAATAGGATTAAATACGAGTTTTGATAAAAATGGTCAAGTTATTAAGATTTGAAAAACCCTAATTTTGTAGATGTGATCTTTTAAATTTTATTTCAAACACCTTATGTAGAATTTATACGTACTCTTACCTAGGTTGCACGAATACGGGACATGTGACACGTGACACGTGATACAACTCAACACGGACACAAGACACGGGACACGATATTTTTAAAAAAACTTAGGACACGATACAAACACTAATTTATTTAAAAATATAAAATCAAGTGTAAAAATAAATTAATTTTGTATATTTGAATTAGGATTAGATGTTAAGTGCATATAAATCTATTGGACACGACAATTAGTGTCGTGTCGTGTCCGAGTGTCTGACATGTGTCTTACACGATACGTTGATGTTTTTGAAGTGTCCGTGCAACATATGTCTTAACTTTTGTCACTTTAAACTTTATTTTTCGTCAATTAATATACAAGCTTGCTGCATAAAATTTATAAATAACTTTTGACAAAAACTTTATTACATTAATATATGCTCCATTTGTCCCACTATTACTATCTATTTTTCTTTTCGGCCCAAAGATTATTTTCAAAAAGTGGTTGGTTTTAAAATATAAGAATTCATTCAAATTTTGCAAGTCAGTAGTTGAGTTTTTATTCATATTATAATCAAAAAAATAATCTCAAGTTCTCAAAAGAAAAAAATTATAAATTTTTCAATTCAGAACAAAATGAAATCGTGTGAGAAAATATTTTTGGAGAAAGTATAAAAATGTAGGGATAAGTAATGTGAAAAGAAGGTTACTTTATTTTAGATTTAAGAGTTAATAACGGGATAGAGGAAGAGGGAGCATGTTCATGTAATTGCTAGTATTTCCTTTTCTTGTAAGCAAAACAGATTTTGAGTCTTTGACATTTAATTTGTGAAAGAGAGAGAGAATCAAACCCCAAAATGAATAAATTGTGATGAAATGGAAATAGAATTGTAAGGAACAAATGGAGCAACATTTAGGTATATTGACATAATCAACTTGATGTAGTGTTTTCCTTAATTCAAAGCAAAGGCAACATAACTACACTTGATGCTGCTGCTACTGTAAACATTCGAGCAGAATTATTTTCAATAGCAATTTTCATACCTTCCTACTATGCTAATGTAACTAGCAACCAAATAAAGTAAAGAATTCAAGCATGAGCCTCTCAACATAAGCTAGAGCTTGCTATGCTTCTTCCAAGATCATCTCAATCTTGAAAACTTAAACATGAACTTTTCTTCAACTAGTTGATATCTGCACATTAAACCCCTTATTTACCTGAATTTGGAAAGACATGGACCGCCGGAGCATGACGAAAACCGAAGTTTCTCTCACCTCGTCCATGGATGAGAGCATTTCTGATAATAAAATCTGCAGATGTAGAGTTCAGTAACAGCAAAAGATACTAAATGTTAATCAAAAATTGAGTTCAGGTGTTACCATCTAAAAGGTTGTGTTTATTCGTTGTCACAATGATTTTCAGGAATATTATCCCGCTGCATGACCAGCGCTTTGGAATCTACACATGGTGTGAGAGGTGGAAATGAAGGAATAGCTCTTAGTATGAACTTGCGCCCGGTTTGAGTGCCTGCTGATGTGCTTGTAATGAACTGGCCATGTGGAGGAGACACTCTTTTCTTATTTGGGGAGCTTGCTTTCACTATGTTGAGAGGGGTTGAAGTATTCCTTAATATCTCCAGTGAATCATCTTGCCCTGTGTTTGATAACTCAAAATCAAATCCAACCTCATGCAAAGTTTTAATCCCACTAAACTGAGCCATTGGAGTAATTGGTGAGCCACGCCAACCAAGGGAACTCCCCCAAAGATAGTTTCTTTTAGATTGCCCTTTCGAGTTATCTGCCCACTTCTGAAGATTTGGGATATCTGAAAGATGCATCTTCCCAGATTGGGGATATGCTGCTGAGAATTCATCCACTGTTTCTGCATTACCATGATGAGATTCTTGATCAAAATAGTCCATGTCAAGAAGATCCTTGGCACTTTCGGGGAGTGTGACATTATTCTCCGAAGTTATAGGAGAACATAGGGGCAACACATATGGTGCTACATATGTGAAACCAGATTCAGGTGTCATGGAGTACTTTCCAGAAGGGAACCGTGCTTTTGAAGCTTCCTTTCCATGGCTGTGAATGAAAAAAGGATTCAAAAACCCAGATAAAGCTATTGAAAAATCATTATATGTCACATGTCTTACTTTGAGAACTCGAATGCTGGTGTAGGAGGAGACAAGTGATGCGGATTGACAAACTCAGGGTGGTATGTATGACTTTGAGATGCAGCAGTTATCTCACAATCTTCTATATATGAGGCATCTGTTGTTTCTTGAGCATCTTCTCTAGTCAAGACAACCTTTGTCATTCCATATTCTGGAAAGAAATTATTTTTTTTAAAAAAACATCTAGATTAGCTGAAGATACATTATGCAAGTCAAAAGCTGGAAATTTTTGATCAAGCTGTTAGAACATATTTTTTAACTCGCCCATTCAATTCACCATTATCCTAAGATTTGCCAGGACTATTTCATCATATCAATGATTACTAAATAACAAAATCTTTGAGATTTTTTAATCATCTTTAATACTTATATGGAATTTGATACAGATAATTAAAGGTTTTTCATGTGCAAAATTGTTATTTTCATAGGTGAATAAGTCTTTTCCTTTACATTCATAATGCCAAACAATTGAGGATTTTTTTCCCTCTCTTGGTAAATAATTTGTACAATAAAATTTGTCACACAAGATTTAAGGATATCTTTATGAATTTAAAGGTTAGGCAGGCAATAATATGAGTTTCTAAGTATGGCATAGAATGCAATCCTTCATGTATCAGATTCCAAAAAGTATTTTGGAGCTGATCATACCTCCCTTTTGGCCAAAGACATTTTTGCATCCTTCACACCGGCATCCATCTGAACATCCAACATTTGCCTACCCGAAGAAAATCATAAGATACTTTCAATAAGAAGAGCTGGAAGGAATATGAAGGACATGAAATACATTTACAAATATATAAAAGTACATGCAAATTATAAAAATCTTATCTCCAGGCTAAGCCTAAGAGGTGGTTTTCAACAACCTCAGCCTCAAAGGTTTTCTAAATTATGAATATACCTGATAGCATTCGCAGTACTTTTTAAGACACATTGATTTTTTGCATTTGCACCCTTTCTTATGTCTTGCTGAGGCTGATGTGAAATTGGATCCATCTTCCTGCATAGAGTTAAATATTTGAATTAGCGTTTCATTCATCATCCTTTTTATTACAAAATTTGATAGGAATAATACCCCACAACTGATTGTAGGTTGCTCAACGATGTGTTGTACAACTCTAGGAGCAAATGCAAATGGGTCCCGAAGTTTCAATTTTCTGTCGTGTCTCAATAACTCTATCCTCGTATTCTGGTCTGTTAAAGCACTCTTGGCAAGCACAAGGTTCCGCACAATAGATCCCAGCAGCAAAACAATCACAGTAACTGTAGAAGAAACAAATTCCAACAGGATAAAATGGGAGTTGCAGAACAAAAATTTATAAGAATGTTGGATCTACTTACAGTTTCAAACATTTGGACCTCTTACAGTTGCAACGCTGGCAACCATCACCACTTTCTGTTGGCTTTTTCCTGGAATGATGCAAATAGATTGATACTCATAAAAGCATGGTTAAACAAGATTATATGCAATAAATATAAACTCATAGGCGCGCCTTTTCTTTTGGGGGCTTAACTTGTTGATCTCCTCCAATCCACTACTTTTTTCCGCAATTTTCCTCTTATTTCCTATAGTTGATTGCTCTGCCTTTGAGTTTAAGATGACTGAGTCGTTAGCTGGTTTGGCAATGTGAGTAGAAAAGGCCGAAGCTGAATCATCCGACCCACAGGCATGATGACTTCCATACTTATTTCCATCAGTTGTTTCTGAAACACTCTCCGGGAGACACAGGAAAGAAGAGCCCAATCAGATAGATAAGAGTTGATAATGAATGTAAATTTTTTCCCAAGAACATTAAACTCACCCAACTGAGTTGCTTTCACATGTATTTTAGTAGCGGATCCAGATTGCGCAGTATTGACAATCCTATTCAGATGCAAGCCAATACCTGAAGGCGTGGGAATCTTGATTGAAGAGTCCATAGTATTTGTAGGGTATAGTTTCCAATCAATGTGCGTTGATGGTGTCTCCAAGGATAGTGATTTGTCTGCCTCACAATCTGAAGGATCTTGCGCAGGTCTATTAGATATTGCATTGTGCTGAGCATCTCCAAACTGGAGACAACGTCTACGTTCCCCACGGTTTTGAAAAGCCTGTTTAGTTTAGCAAATTTGTGTTAAAGTTCCCGAGTCACTACTTTGATCATCTTCAAAATCACTTCTCATGATTTGTAGTTTTTCTACACAAGCAGCTGTGAAAAACTCAATACTTGTTGTAAAAATGTCAAAGTTCAGCAAGAAATAAAGCAGCACGAGCAGCTTTACTTCTACTATTACCAATACCAAATAAAGCACATCTAATTAAATTTACACACAAGAAAACATAAAGTTGGATCATAAAAAGATAGCTTATAGCTATTGTTACTCGATGCTTAAAATAGTGCCAAATTTTCATCAATACAATCTGAATGGTCATATGTTGACAAGCTAGTTACTTGGTATGCAACAAATATAAACTGAATAAGAAAGAAATATGAGTTGTGGACCTGAACAATCTTGTAAGTAAATAATGATGCTGATTCTTCAAAATGAAATCAGTAGAACTGTAGAAGAATAAGAATTCCTAAAGGCGTAAAAGCAGCTCCAAAGAGCCACGGCTTTGTAGTATACATAGTATCAAAGTACAATTTGTTGTATACCAATTAGCATGGCAAACCATACCACAGTCAAGCAACAGAATTTCTCTCTCACATTTACCTTCGATTCTGTAAGCAGATAAGAAGACTGATCCAAGGTGGCAGCTTCCCCAGCTTCAGCATTCTGCAATCGCAAATTATATGGTATGGACAGTTAGAAAACTGTATGATAATACACTTTCGAAATCAGAAACAATGGACCACAGTAAAACTAGAACTCACCTCATTCATGAATTTGTCTTCATCCTGATTGACCAAAGAATCGACTGCAGGCAACTCGTGTTCAATCTTTGGACATTGATCGACAGAAACTTCATCTCCCTGTTTTATACAATTTTCTGTGGCACATACATTAATCAATGTAATTTCTTTTTGTACCTCTTCAGTTTGCCTACTAGTAACAGGAGGTGCAACAGCTACTTCTTCATTTGTTCCAGTATTAAATTCATGCTCAAGGCTTATTAGAATCTCCTTAGAGCATGTTGGAGTATCTATCGGCTGATCATTGTATTCAGATTTGTTTATAGCTGAATCAAATGAAAATTTTGGATCAAGTGAATCAACATTCACAATATCTTCAAGGAACTGCTCATGGGATCCTGAAGGACTTAGGATTAGCTCATCCACAGAGCTGCTGCTATCTGTGGCTTTCTCGCAGGAAACGACTGCTGTGCTGCTAGACTGTATATCCAGTTCTCCATGCCCCTTGATGGTAGTTACGCTATTCTTGATACTTTCGAACTGTTCGTGTAATTTAGCAGAAGAAATTCTGGGGAATACTGCCCTGCTACACATGCAAATCACATATTACTACTATGAGAAAATGTTAGTCTTAAGGGGATTTAGGTTCACTCAACAAATGTAAGACCTTTTAATAAAAGTTGGCTGGCTGCAGATATTGAGTCGAGGAGATGTGAATACAAGGGGGGGAGAATTGAGCCCGGGGAAACCCTGTGCAACTGATGATGCTTTCGCTGTTTGTATAGGAGAAAGGTTGCTTATATAACTAAAGACAGGCGAGTCCTGAGATCCATAAAACTGCAGATGAGGAATAAATCATAGGAATATAATCCCTTTAAACTACTTGGTTCCACATGCTTGCCACATTTTCTCAACATAGACATAAAAAGGATGCTTTTTCGACAATGACGATCTGCTTCAAAGAATTTTTGTACTTTTTATTTTGTAAATGTGGTATCAAAAGTTGAAGGTTGCGGCAGCCCCAATAATGATGAAATAGTCTGCAATCCTACCATTTCATACAAAAATTACTTGGAAACTCATCAAGTAGCAACAGCGTGACAATCTCTATCACCATTACCTTCTTGAAGTCCAGAACTAGAAGAAACTTGATTAACAATTCCAACTATTGGCACTTCCATCTACCAATATCAAATTCACAAAATCTTAAGCACCCAATTTGGCGCTGCCTAATGATCATTTCATTACTATCCAGCATATCTCAGTAAATCTTCCAACAAATGGAGACTAACCAATTAACTATGACCATACTCATTTAGTAAATCCAATCACGCAAGGAAATTAAAGACAATAGACTTGCCTAACCGAAGATTTTGTCAAGTAACTCCCAAATCTAGCATACCCAACCAGAATTCAAGCAAATGTGCAAGGAAAAAGGAAACCCGAATCCAAAATTCAGATAACCAACTTGAATACTTCTCAATTTAATAAGGAAAAAGTCATTTTTCCTCACTTCTCGAAACCTAATTCCATACTGAAATCAAAACCCTCCCAAACTCAAAACAAATCCAAAAATAGCGGATATAATCAAGTCAATCATGTAATATAAAGAAAAAACACAAAATATGCAATTATAAAATTGAAGAGTAAGTGCATGTACTTGAACAGGAGCAGTTTCGGCGGGGTTGGTGGTTGTAAGTTTGGAAGATTCAGGGGATTCCATTTTCAGAAACACTAATGTCAAGCCTAATGTTCAGCATCTGCATTTCTTACTCTCTCTCTCTCTACAATCCTTCCTTGAAATTTTTTTCCAGTGATTTTTATCACAACGAAAATGTTATCTAGATAAATGATATTTATTCGCAATTTCTGTATTTTTTACATCTCTTTTGGCGAAGCAATTTATTGTATCATGGGCAGATGAAAATGAATGGTAGATTGAAAGTCTAGAAAGGGAAATTGTTCTTAGGCGGGAAAATGGTGAAAATAATTTGAGATTAGGGCTCGTATTGGGCCTCGTTACTTGAGGCCCAAGTAATATAAGCGAGATGCACAAGCCCACCTTATTTAACAAGTGACACGTGTTACTAAGATTGTAATAATAACTCGAGCATATAATTACTGATTTTTTTAGTTTTTCCAATATAAATAGGAAATATGAAAAATTATTTAAGTTAGGTTTATTATAAATTAAAAATAGGAGGAGAATAACAAAAGAGAGTAAGAGTGAGATTGTATATTATTATGAGGGTGAAAACTTATATTTATGGAGTTAAAAAATGAGCTTTTGAGCCTACACAAGATGAGTTTATGGTCCTCTAAGGTTTACATATGATCATCATCTATCTGGTAAATATTATTTACAATACTCCCCATTGATTGACCATCCATAAACAAAAATTATTGTCTCGTTAAAACCTTGCCAGAAAAACTCAATGGGATAAAAATTGGTCGAAGGAAAAAGAATAGACAACACAAGAAATTCACCGTATACCGATGGAATATTCCATCGGTAAACCGTAATAATCCGTTGGTAAAAATACTACCGATGGAATACCGACGAAAAACAGGCGTCGGTTTCCATCGGTAAATTTTACCGACGGATTACCGACGGGATAGTTCCGTCGGAAGAGTGTCACTGGATATTCTGTCGGGGACGTATCACCGATGTTTTACCGACGGATTAATTCCGTCGGTAAGTTTATCGATGGAAATATCCGTCGGTAACTTTTGAACTTTACTGACGGAAATTCGTCGCTAATCCGTCGGTATCCTTTTTTTTTAATATTTTTTTTTTTTTTTTCGTACCCAGTTCTCGACAACCTGCATTTTTTAACCAACCAACACAGCACATACATATAACTATTCAAATCAAGTCAAAAAGCAAACCGAAACGGAAATATAAATATATAAATCATAAAATCCAAATATTCATTATATATACATAAAACATAAATAAGTCAATCATAAAGAGGTGGCAGGAGGGGGATCGATCGGGCTTGTCATCCGGAGGCTCGTCGGCTAGAGGAACCCATCATCTCCATAAGTTGGGTCATCTCGCGCATTCATGAATGCGACACGCTCCTCGAGGCTCCTCCTAGCTGCCAACTCCTCCTCCAATCGGCGCATGATCTCGGCATTGCTCTGGGATGGCCCAAGTGAAGAAGTAGAAGAGCGGCTGGCGGCGTTGATGTAGTCGCTCCCTTCCTCGCCGAAACCGTACAGCCGCTGCTTCTTGTCCCGAACCCCTTCCAACCGCAGATAAATCGCGTTTTTATCCGCGTTGGGGCCTTCTTCAGCAGCAATCCGCTCCACCTCCGCCTATTACAATATAAAAATTGAAATTAGTCAAACTCAAAATTCTAGAATAATATTCTATATATTGTAATTGTGTGCTTACATGAAGTCTCGCCGCCTTCATGTTGGAGAAGTCTCCACCTTTGTAATGGAGACTCTGGAAAGTGTCAAAGGTGGTGGACTCTAAGGAGCATCCCCTCTGAGAAGCCTATTCATCACATGCATAAACAAAATTATGTCAAAAACAAAGACATAAGAAGCTAAAAACATATAAAATGAGACTTACGTCAGATCGGGAGTACTGTAGGGCCGACCGGGACCCTCCTTTGTGCATGCTCATCCCGGCGCCCGGCTCGGCTCGACTCGCGGCACCGGGAAGCGGTCTCGACTTCGGAGTACCTCGCGCATCCAAGACTCGTTGAGGGCCGCCCACCTCTCTCGTGTTGATGTAGTCCGGTTTTTGAGGGCGGCCCTTCTTCATTTCGAAGTGTCAATCATCGAACCTCTTGGACGCCCTCTTCGCCACATGTGGTGGGACTGCAGTCCCGGTCCGGGCCACAGGCCGGAAGTGCTTCTGCAATTTACATGTTTATACATGTTAGATATATACAAGTAAATGCTAAATTATAAGATTGTAAACTTGAAAAAAAAACTAACCTTAAATTCCTCAAAATACTGCTCCTTAATTTTAGGAGGAGTCAGCTTCCAAGTGAACCCAGTCGGGTTATTGATCTTTTTAAAACACTCAACGATTGTCGAGGTCAATCATGATGGCTCAAGCAATCGCCTATTATTGAAAAATGGTTAATCCAAGTTATACTTGATATATTTAAAATTAATAAAAGCAATTATTACATATCCCTCAGGTGAAATCTCGAAACAACGGCGGCTATCCACCGAGTAAGAGTCGGTAGAACCCTGATGGGGTCCACCCGACTCAGGGGGACTGCCCCCATAGCCAGATAACGATGGGGGTGCTCCACGCCCAGCAGGAGCTGATATAGTCCTGCCACGACCTCTAGGAGGCGCCATGTACCTGAAAACAAAGAATAATCATTAATTGCTTTTGGCCAAAAAAATAAGACAAAATTCTTTTAAAACCTGTAAGTTGTACTAGTCATCACTAAAGTCCTCATCTTCTGATGTCGAACATGTTCTTCTTCATCATCATCTCCTTCATCAAAATCTTCCTCATCGAAGTTCTATTGTTTGACGTGGATGAGATAATGTTATATCAGCTTCTACTGTCGCGTGGTTACGTACTGGTGGGTTTAGTATGTCATCCTCTTGAAATGCTTCATCTAATGAAGATTTAGTTGGAAAATTTATCTTAAATCTCGGTTTAACTTTACATACTTCCAACCATGCCTTCCTAGATTTGTCAACACTAGGATATGAGCGATGAATACACTTGATGCGCTTGTGATGCCGGGACAAATGGTTCATAGTTCCCAAGCCGGTTTTGTTTGATCGATAGAAACCAACTTGTATTGTGGATGTACATAAGTCCCTCTAGGGGTCGGGTCAAACCATAAACACTTGAACAACATGGTTCGTTTTATTGGTAAACTAGGGTACTCAACTTCACATATCTCCACCAATTGTCCATAATAATCAAGTGCATCGAACTATAATTACGCCCTTGTATACACACTCCGCTATTCATAGTGGACTTTCCTACCCCATGTGATAAAGTATGAAACTTATATCCGTTCACAACATAACCAGGTACGTATAAACCGCTACTAATGGACCTTTTGCTAAATCCCGTATATACGGATTCATCTCATTGCAATACGGGGAAGAAACCTAAGATCATAAGAAGCTAATTAGGAAAATAAAACATTTTCGAAATTATTTAGATTGGATAAGCTCATCGTACATATGATTTGAACCAAGCTACGAATCTCGCTCAACCGATGTTTGGTAATCTTCATCTGATATATTTGGACATGCACGCCGAATTTCTTCCTCAAATAGGCTTCATTAAAGTTGGTTGAAGTCGTTACATATATTACACAAGTTAGAAAATAAGACAAGCGAATTATAGAGAACACTCACTTGTGATATTCTCGTAACCTCGTCGCAGGTTCAACAACATGTATAAGTGGGCGGCATTATACTCCTTCTGATCAAGATATCTCATTGACTTCGCGCCAATTGGACGACCTTTTGGACGAAATATAGAGGGGACATCTATGTTGTCGAATGTCTGGCCTTCTTGTTCCACCTCGTAATTGCGAGGCATCCTCCTCAGCCTAGTGTGGATATGATCATCAAAATAGTACGAGCGTAGAAATTTGATGCTTCTTCAGCTAAATAAGAATTGCATATGGATCCTTCCACACGGGCCTTATTGCCAACATATTTTTTCAATTTCCCTAAATATCTGATGAAGGGTGTGGTTCAATGCATTAATAATTAATACTGGGATATTGAATAGGGAAACGATAATATGAATGATATTATACCTCTCAAATGGATACATCCATCGATATTGAACAGGACCGGCTAAACGAGCTTCATCAGCTAAATGCACCGGGAGATGTTCCATGGAATCGAAGAAACTTGGTGGAAATATGCGCTCCAGGTTGCAAAGAGTAATTGGAATACTCTCGTTTAGTCTCCCCATATCTTCAATTCTTATAGCACGAGAAGTTAAGTCTCTGAAGTATAAGCTAGCCGTCCAAACAGGTTGTGGGAGAAGTTCACGAAATGCAACCGGTAGAAGCCGTTGCATGAAGACGTGACAATCATGACTTTTCATCCCAAACATTCTCAACTTACTCATATCCACACATCTGCTCATGTTGGACACATAACCATCTGGTAGTCTGAGCTGCTTCACCCACATTAATAATGTCTGCTTCTCTGTACGACCCAGCATGTAACATGCTTTCGGATAGTGTCTATCACTCTCGTTAAGCTTCTTTAGTTCAGGCCTAGCACAATATGTATTCAACTCTCGCTTCTAGACTTCGGCGTGTCTTTGGTCTTTCCTGTCACATTTAGGACAGTGTTGAACACATTATCAAACACGTTCTTCTCAATGTGCATGACATCGAGATTGTGTCGAAGCAACAAGAATTTCCAATAAGGAAGATCCCAGAATATGCTTCTTTTCTTCCATCCCGTAACATTTTCTTTAGAGACATATTTGTTAATACCATCGTAGTCTTCGGTGACTTTCACAAAACCATAAGCCTCAATTTGACTAAGTATATCTTCTCCTGTTCTCATGTCAGGGGGTGAACGTGCTACAACTTTATTTTTCAGGAAAGCATTCTTATTTCGTCTGAAAGGATGACTTAGTGGTAGAAACTTTCTATGATTGTCAAACCACGACATCTTACCACTCTTCTCAAGATAAAATGCATCTGATTGTTCCATGCACTATGGGCATGCGAATTTCCCAGCTGTACTCCATCCAGACAACATTGAGTAGGCCGGAAAGTCACTAATGGTCCATAGCAAAGCAGCTCGCATATTGAAATTTTGCTTCTTGAAAACATCATACGCAGACACGCCATCTTCCCACGGCTCCAATAATTACGCTATCAACGGTCGTAGAAAGACATCCAAGTTATCTTTTGGATTTCGAGGTCCAGGCACCAACACCGTGAGAAACATGAATTGATCTTTCATGCACATGCCAAAGCGCATTGTAAGGAGTTAGAATAACTGGCCACAAAGAGTATTGTTTCCCAAATTGAGTAAATGTTTGAAAACCGTCTGTAGAAAGACCTAATCTAACATTTCGAATCTCCGAGGCAAAATCAGGAAACGTCGAGTCCAAGTGCTTCCATCTTTGGAGAGTTCGCAGGGATGACGCATCACTCCATCGTCCCATCGATGAAGCATGCCAACGCATATGAGAAGCGAGTTGCATTAGATGCATACATCCGCTGGAGTCTGGGGATACGGAGAAAGTAGTACATTTTCTTAGCGGCCACTAATTTTTTCTTCCCTTTCCTACTAGATTTCGGATCGTAGTCTAAATATCGCGAGGTACCGCAAAAACTTACAACTCTCCGGTTCATTATCTTCACGCCAATAGATCATGCGGGAATTTGGACAAGAATGAATCTTCTCTACCGGCAACCCCATGCCACTAAGCAATCTCTTAGACTCGTTGAAGTTATTAGGAATCAAATTTCCTTGGGGAAGCATATCCTTGATCATTTGACTCATCCTGTCATAGCCCCTTCGCGTGACATATGATTCTCGGCCTTCAAGTTCATCATACGAGCTACTTTGCAGACAATTGTGAGTAGGTCTCACAACTAGGCCACAACTCCGTGTCGATTGCTTGCAACATTTCATAAATCTTGCTTGCTTCATTATTTGATGGCTCCTCAATATCCGCATCATTATAATTTGGCCCGAAGCATGATCCATTACCATCCTCGATAGGAGGTCGACGTGTCATTTGCACATTTCTCGTAGCTCGCTCATCTAGGGTTACGTGTTTTTCCCCATGAGATGACCAAACTTTATAATTTTTAACGAATCCCTTCATATAAACGTGCTCTCTTACAACTTGTGTAGTCAAAAACAAACTTTATTCTTACAATTTTTACATGGACATCTAATTTTTTCCCCGTCCGTATAAGGCTGTCGACTACTTGCCCAATCAATGAAATCCTCAATGTCATTCACAAATTGAGGATTCAATGAACCGATCTCTTGCCCACCGTGTATACATCCACGAACGACTCATTATTCAAATCCTAATTAATATTGTTCACTAAAAGTTCTACGTTCACTCCAATCTTGTGTAAACACACGAGCATTAAATATGTTTTTCATTTTTGGAAAATATAGGAAAAGTCATTTGTAAAGGTAGGCTGTGGTGCATGGTTATCGCGCTACTATACCAAGTATTATTTTTTAACAGTCTCCAAAAAGCATCTCTTTAAACTTCATCACATCCAAGTCACCCATGAAACAAATCAAACAACCAACCCCCACATAACTATATACTATGTGATATTAACCAATGATTAATTAATGTTTCAGGTGGCACCCACCCTACCCCCACCCCACACCCCATCCACACCACAAATATGCAAAGAAAGGACAAAAATAATCAACAAAGCAGCAGAAAAGATGCAGTAAAGCCATATATTCGCAGTCAACAAAGCAAAGTAGACAAAAATTGAAAAGTAATGAATTAGGGAGCTGCCTGATTCACTGACCAGCTCAACCTCAGTAGAAACACACACACAACTGCAAATTCTTTTCCAGATTACATCCAATCCCCAAAACACAATATATTGCAGAATTAGAAACAAATCTCACATGATTTTCTTTACTCGATAAAATTCTCCCCTTTTTTACCATTTATAGGATTTACAAGTGATACAAGTGAATTTTAGGGAGCCCAAATGCATTCTTATCACCACGTAAAATATCCAAAGAAGTTCTCTATTATCCTCCAAAACCAAATTAACAAAAATCCTCCAAAACCAAATTAACAAAAACACAAAACATAATCAAATATGTAAATCTACATCAAGGGATACAAGTGGATCTTACCTTTTTTTGCCAAAAGAGGGGGGAGAAGAGGGGCAGCCCTTTTTGTGCAATGAGGCGGCGACGGCGGCGACGGAGGGGGAGGCGGAGACGGCGGCGACGTAGGGTGGAGGCGGTGACGGCGTGGGGGGGAGGACTCGGCGACGGCGTGGGCAACGGCGGCGGGAGACGGCGTGGGTAACGGCGGCGGGAGACGACGTCCCGAACCGACGAAATGTCTTTGGTTCGATCGCTTCACCCCGTAATGATATTAGGGTTTACCGAGAGATTCTCGACGGATTTTTCCGTCGGTAATTAAATGTTTAAAATTTAAATAATTTATAAATTAAAAAATCCAAGTTTGCCGACGGAATTTTCCGTCGCAATAAAAGATTTAAAAAAATAAAAATAAAAATAAGATTTAACAACGGATTTTTCCGTCGGTAAATTACGACGAAAAAAATTCGTCCGTATTCAGTCGATAAAATCGATGTTTCACATTCCGTCGGTAAGCCGACCCTTGATTTTATTCCGTCGGTAATTCCGTCGGTAAAAATGAGATTTCTTGTAGTGAGAACTCGCTCTCCCCGAAAATAATCATTGTAGATCCTTGAGTCATACATATTGATCTTGTGTGTGTACCATCTTCTTGAATATTGACGGTGGTAAAAGAATCCACTAGATTATCACTTGAGTGAATCTGCTAGATGTTTGCCTCTCTTTTGGATATCATGTGTGTAAAACAACATTGAGAGATGTTGACTTAATGCTTTCGTGATTCAATCTCAATAAATCATTTACTCATATGTTGCATTGGATGCATCGTTAAAGACATTCACTAAGAAAGCCATTTGGGAAAAAAAACTTGGTAAGAAAAAAAGTACAACCATTTTACCTTCAGGACCATTTGACCTTTAGGGGTTAGCATAATTTTTAAGATTATTTACAATTTGTCACTCCCCCTCAAGATAACAATCTTCAAGGTTATTTTCAAAATCTACACTAATATATGCAACACTTATCTTCATAAGGGATATATCATTACTCTTATAATTAGACCAATACCATGTTTGTCTTAAAGATAACAAATGATGGTTAATATCATTTTTAATTCTCCAATTGCGCAAATAAGGAACTTCTGGTCCTAAATATATTTGTTATATTCTTTAGGTCTAAGTGAGTTTTCATCCACTTCAAGTGATCGAAGCAACCATTAGATAACTATATGGATGATATACAATCATATAAAATCTCTTTAAAGACCTTTTTTAGGTAGCTCGATTGGTGTAACTCATTTAGGGATATGCTAGATCTGTAGGTCGGGATAATGCTTAGTTTAGCCTAAATCTTTCAATTCAAACTCTGCCTTTAGACTTAAAGATATTTCCTCAAGTATTTTTGTATTTCATATAATGATGTCAGTGAGCGAGTGAAGTGGTTTGCAGCTGCCTATCATTCGGGCATCTCACCCGAGATTCCCTGTTTGGTTTCTTTTAATCACGAAGATTAAAAAAATAATACTTTATGACATATGTTGTTTAATTTGATTTTTGGGTAATTGATTTATAGCCACAAATTCGTTACACTTTTTAGAACAAATGTTATTAACGGAACACCCCTTTTGAAAAATACACACGATTAATGGGACAGAGGGAGTGCTAATTTGCAGGAAATAAGAGTTGTGGCATATGACGAAAATGCAATGTGGCAATTATCTAGAATGATAAAGGCGCATTTTTAGTTGTTTATGGACGAAAATTGAAAGGAAAAATAAGTGAAGTCTTGAAGAGGAGAAAGTGGGAACTTATGGAAGATTTGGATAAAAAATATCCAAAATCTTTCCAAAACTAAGAGATTTACCATAGTTTCTACACGAACAGGCGAGTGTATAAAAGGGGTTTCAAAGAGCATAAGACACATAGACACTACACATTCATACCGCATTTCGGTTTTAGAGTTACGGAAAATAAGCGCTTTTATCTTTCTGTTCTTGTTTTGGTTTACGTTTGAATAATTGTTTAGTGGTGATCGTTGTTTTCACCATATAAATTACGCAAAATGCTAGAACTTAAATTAATATAGCAAACAGTATCGAACACGGGGAACGGAGATTTTAACATTAAATTCCTATTAATCTATGGGGTTGGTAGCGACCACACAATTTTTTGGGTTTTCTAAATCCTAAAACAAGTAAGTAAAAAGTAGAAATAAAAATGCGAATAAACGTATGCAAATAAATAGGTCCAAAAAGATGATTCACACACACGCGATCGATCGGACACTAAAGATAAATTAATCCCTTTAAATCAATTAGTTGTATGGCGCCGTAATTAAACCGACACATCCCTTATTCCCCCACTTAATTATTCGGTAATCGCCACGGTGGGCATTGAAACGACTATTTCTCTAAATTAGATGCAACCTACGTTGGTGGGCAATCAATAGATTTAATACCAAATCAGGCATTAAGAACTAAGGGAACCCAATTTAGGAGTCTACTCGTATGGTGTGTATCTAATAGTCTTCTACCAAATTAATCCTATTGTTATAAGAACAATTGTGCTACTTATTTAGCTTAATCCCACGAGAAACGATGTAAGTACTAAATTAGCTATGAATTAACTTAACCTTAGGGTGATCAAGCCTAAATTAAGTAATCCAATTAATTAACCAAGACTAATTTGGAACCTAAGTGATTAATTATTAAAGCCTAAGTCTCACAAATTCGATAAAGTGTGTGTTTCACATCTCGTCGGCCCCTAAAAAAATTAGTTACGCATACTATTCCGATGGCGGACGGATGACTCGATCAAGGCGAGAATATTAAACATGTTGAATTTCAATTCGAGTAACACTTCCACTCGGTACAATCGAATGTCGGCACTACCCGTTCGGTTCGAAGACCACTACAGGTTCAACACCGGTGAGTTTCAAAATTACAATGCACGAAAATTATAACAACTAGACGAACCGAATTAATATACGAATGCAAACGAAATTAAATCTTAACAATCTGAAAATACCAGTTTAAAGGATTTCAAACCATCCAAAAGATAAGCAAAGTCGAAAACTCCAAATCTAAACTAAGAAACGAAAGCGAAATAATGTTTGTCTCCAAATCTCGATTGCTCTCAAACTCGTTGATGTCCCTCTCTCCGTGTGCGGCTGCGTAAGTAAAAAGATGATGTGATTTCCGTCCGTCTCTCTCCCTTATATATGGCTGCCTCCATTTCCTTGTAGAAGTAGGTTTTCCTTATCCGATATGGAAATATATTTATTAGATATATCATATCCAATTCTTTCCATATCATCTCTTTCCTTATCCTCCACATTCCTTCTCTATAATTTCGTCCAAAAACAAATCTTTTGACCCCATAATCGCGCCTTGCCACCTCAAGCAACTCGTCATCGCCACATCGGCACTAAAATGCGCAAGACAAGCCACGAAAAATACGGTACAATGCTGGGGTGGGCGCCAAAACATACAAAATTTGTATAGTATGAATTTGACTCATCATTTAGTTTCTTACTTTTGTTCACCGCTTTAGACGACATCAGATTCAGTACTTTATTTAATCTTTGGACATTTTTTTTTTGGATTACGTTTCGTGTTCTTCACTTGTTGTTTTATGTTCTTAAGTTTGTGCAAGTTAGATTTAGAATCGGCTATGATTACTATTATGTTTTATGTACCCTTCCAGTTAGCTAGTTTCAACAAGTAGTATGATCAATAGCTAATTAGTTAATGATCGGGCGAAGATAAGTAGCAAAGTTGTATTTGAACAACTTGATAAATTAAGTAGGAATTTATTAGATGCCCAACATACAAGTATATATGCTCTTAAAATTGGGTTCCTTGGTTCTTAAGGTTGCCTAGCTAGGTATTAAATTTATTAATTAGTTGGTCATCAACGTAGGTTGCTAATAGATTAGGGAAGTAGACGTTTCAATGCCCATCATAGTGACTATCAAATAACTAAGGGGGAATTAGTGACGAGTCAATCTAATTATGTTGGTCTATAACTAGCTAGTTAGACTTTGAGAGATTAATTAATCATAAGAATAGAGGATCGGACAACTGTGTGTGTGGATCGTCTGAGTTAGATCCGTTTCTTATCTTGCTTTTGTCAGCGTGTACATATTTACTCGCTTTCTCGTGACAAATTTAGTAAATAATAATAAACTCGAAATTGTGTGGTTGCTAATCAAAATCATATATTTATAGGAAAATGCATGTTAGAAACTTCATTCTTTGTGTTCAATTATCGTTTGCTATACTAAGTTAAGTATTAACATTGCATGATTTATTTGGTGTGATTCAGGGACCATAAAAAGTAGTTGTTTTTTTTAATATATACATTAGTATGTAATCTGAAAAATTATTAATGTATTTATGCATTACATGTTCATGTGCATTCTTAAATATGTTAAATCTCTTTGTTTTGAAGAATAATTAATACGAACGGTTATTCGTTAATAGTATACGCAATGGATCAGTTCTTTATATTTATGCATTAGTATATGTGACTGTTATAAATATAAATAAAAATTGATAATAACATACAGCAGAGAAATTATTGTGTTCCTGGACCTACTGCCAACAATTTGAAAATTATATAATCTCTTCTAACCTAGTATCACAAATATTCCATTCGTTCCGCTTATTATTGTCCACTTTCTTTTCAACACGAAGATTAAAAATTTTTACTTAAGTGTGTATTTTATAAATTTTAATTGTATTAAGAAATTGATAAAGTTTTCGAGAAGTGGTTGGTGGCAAGAATTGAGAATTCATCCAATTTTTTTTTAATTGAAGAAATAAGCTAAAGTTTCCAAAAAGTAAATATTATAATTTTCCGAGTTTAGAGCGGAACAGATTCATGTGAGAGAAAAAATTTTGGAGTGTGAGAATAAGAATGTGGGGGGTTGTTAGTGAGTAAGAAGGAACCCCCTTCATTTTAAATTTAAGAGTTAATTTTTGTTATTTTAAGAAAGATAGCTGTAATAACGGGACAGTTCGATTAGGAAAGGAGTATAATAATAATGAGAGTATATAATATTATGAAAGATGAGTCAGACCGACGTGCTAATTAATTGTTTGTTCTTTTCTCAACAAATAAAATGGCAAATATATATTTTATCGGACCATTGCCTAATGCTAATATTTATGCATTTTTCAAGGTGTTTTCTCCAGTGGCAAAACCAGTTACTATTCGGCTTTTGATTGCTCTGGCAGCACATTCTAATTGGTTTTTGCATCAGATTGATGTTAATAATGCTTTTCTTCATGGCCACTTATCAGATGAAATATACATGTCTCCACCACAAGGTACACTAAAGGTGGAGCCGGGCAAGTCTCGCAAACTAGTTAAAAGTCTTTATGGCCTAAAACAGGCTTCTAGAGAGTGGAATACTGAGTTCTGTAAGGCTCTCTTTGGCTTCGGTTTTGTGCAATCGCAAAATGATCATTGTTTGTTTACTAAAGGGGCTGGTGATCAGTTTATTGCTTTATTGGTTTATGTTGATGACATACTCTTGGCGAGGGCCAATGCGGAGGCGATTGAAGGCTTGAAGCAGTTCCTAGATTCCAGATTCACTATAAAGGATCTAGGACTTGCGCGGTATTTCCTTGGGATGGAATTGGCTCGTGGCAGTCAAGGTATATACTTAACTCAGCGCAAGTATATTTTGGACATGTTGGATGGGGTTGGTCTTTTAGGGTGCAAGCCTACTTCTACACCTTTACCTGTAGGTGTAGTTTTATATGACTCGAATTCTCCAGTTCTTTCTGATCCAGACAAATTTCGAAGGGTTGTTGGACAATTGTTGTACTTGAATCTCACCAGACCTGATATTACACATGCAGCTCAGCAATTAAGCCAATACCTCTCCAGTCCTCAAGAGGTTCACTGGCAAGCAGCCCTGCATGTCTTACGGTATTTGAAAGGGTGTCCCTCCCTTGGTCTTTTCTTTGCTCATTCTCACCGTGTATTTCATTTGGAAGGCTACACGGATGCGGACTGGGGAACTTGCCCCAAAACCAGACGTTCCCTAACTGGGTTTTGCATCTATCTTGGCAGCGCATTAGTGTCTTGGCGATGCAAGAAACAGACTACCGTTTCGGCCTCCACCGCCGAAGCAGAGTATCGTGCGATGGGGAGCACGGTGAGGGAGTTGCTTTGGCTATCTTACCTGCTCCAGGATTTTCAGGTTTCCATTCCGTTACCTTTTACTTTGCATTGTGATAACCATGTTCGCGATTCGAATCACGAAAAACCGGGTGTTTCATGAACGCACCAAACATCTTGAGATAGATTGCCATATCGTACGAGATCGGTTTAAACAGGGCTTATACTTCCTACTCCTATTCATACTTCTAACCAACTTGCTGATATTTTCACTAAGATCTTGCGGGGCCGCGATTCCGTTGTCTTGTCCAAGATGGGCCTTTCGGATTTCCATCGGGTCCATCTTGCGGGGGGTGTTCGGAGTCTTGAAGATTGCGTGGAGTTTGTTGCTGCAATCTTGCGGTGGCCGTTGAGGGGATGAAGAAGAAGAAGGCGGTTATTCTGTTATAACAGTCGACCACGTCACCATATAACTCTCCACCGTTGGATGGCGGTTTAATAAGATCGGAGGGTCATGATATCTTAGCGAGTTTACTAATAAAAGCGCACTACTTCATATTACGTTTTATAGTTGGTTATAACGGACTCTTAGCTTAGAAGATTCGAGAAGTTCGCTTGCTTATAAATAAGCCTTGTTGTACTGTTTCATTTTGAGTTTCGGATGAATACAATACTACTGATTTTTCTCTCAAGCTTTCTTCTTTCGTGTTCATAGTTAGGGTTTCCACATCACCACAGAAACCACAATCTTTCTCATACAAAATCGCAGGTTCGAAATGTTCGAGTCTTGAAGATTGCGTGGAGTTTGTTCTTGTGCAATCTGTTGCGTAGGCCGTTGAGGGGATGAAGAAGAAGAAGGCGGTTATTCTGTTATAACCGTCGACCACGTCACCATATAACTCTCCACCGTTGGATGGCGGTTTAATAAGATCGGAGGGTCATGATATCTTAGCGAGTTTACTAATAAAAGTGCACTACTTCATATTACGTTTTATAGTTGGTTATAACAGCTCTTAGCTTAGAAGATTCGAGAAGTTCGCTTGCTTATAAATAAGCCTTGTTGTACTCTGTTTCATTTTGAGTTTCAGATGAATACAATACTACAGATTTTTCTCTCAAGCTTTCTTCTTTCGTGTTCATAGTTAGGGTTTCCACATCACCCTGGAAACCACAATCTTTCTCATACAAAATCGCAGGTTCGAAATGTTCGGAGTCTTGAAGATTGCGTGGAGTTTGTTGCTGCAATCTGTTGCAGGGCCGTTGAGGGGATGAAGAAGAAGAAGGCGGTTATTCTGTTATAACCGTCGACCACGTCACCATATAACTCTCCACCGTTGGATGGCGGTTTAATAAGATCGGAGGGTCATGATATCTTAGCGAGTTTACTAATAAAAGCGCACTACTTCATATTACGTTTTATAGTTGGTTATAACAGCTCTTAGCTTAGAAGATTCGAGAAGTTCGCTTGCTTATAAATAAGCCTTGTTGTACTCTGTTTCATTTTGAGTTTCAGATGAATACAATACTACAGATTTTTCTCTCAAGCTTTCTTCTTTCGTGTTCATAGTTAGGGTTTCCACATCACCCTGGAAACCACAATCTTTCTCATACAAAATCGCAGGTTCGAACATGGTATCAGAGCAAGGAAGCCATGCCGAGACAACGCAGAGTTACATGGAGTGACATAGTACGCGAAGAACGTGGGGATCCAGAGAGTTCTTCCAACAATTCACCTCCAAGTGAGGAATCTATACCAAACATGAGTGCGCACGGGCGTGCAGGCTCCAATAATGATTCGCAGCGACGAATCGATGATGTATTCTACTTAAATCCACATGACCACTCCGGATTGAAGCTAGTAAGTGCGGAGTTCAATGGATCAAACTTCTACGCTTGGAGTAGAGCGGTTCGGAGAGCTCTTGCTGGGAGAAATAAGTTGCCATTCATTGACGGTACGATTTCTCAACCTTCTAGTGAGGATCCTAACTACAATGCTTGGATCCAAGCGGATTTCATGGTGTTCTCTTGGATTATGAATTCTATATCCACCGAAATTTCGAAATTCTTCTTACTTAAGGAAAACTCACATGAATTGTGGACAATTTTGAGACAACGCTTTGACTGTTGTAACGGTCCTAAGATCTTTAAACTAAAGAAGGATTTGGCAAGTTTTGAACAAGGAAATCAGTCTATAATGATATATTACAACAACTTGACTGCAATGTGGGATGAGTTGGGTTTGTTGCTTCCTCCTCCTAGTTGTATTTGTGCAGCAGGAAAGATAGTGAACTTATACCATGAAAGTGAGAAGTTGATGCAATTTCTTCTGGGATTAAGTGATGCGTATGATGCGGTTAGGAGTCAAATACTCTTGCATGATCCATTACCTACTGTGAGCTGGGCATATAATATGCTGCAGCAGGATGAGGATCAAAGGAAGGTAACATCAGGAAATTCTTCTGCTGCTAACCAGTCTGTAATGGCCGTTTCATCTCATAACACAACTACTCCTCCACGGGAACATGGTGTTATGCAAGTACTGATGCAAGTAGCTCAAATCATCGGTAAGGAGCGTGTTGGAGGCTTCAAACCAAAACTGAGCAAGGAGGAAAGAAGGAGACTTAAATGCACTTTTTGTGAAGCAACAGGACATGAGAAGCATGAGTGCTTCAAACTACATGGGGTACCTGACTGGTTTAAACGACTAAAAGAGGACAAAGGGAATGGAAGGCAACAAATCAACTTTGCTGGTAAGATTGCAGAAAGTGATGTGTCTGCAGATTCTAACAATACCAGCCATATGGTGCAACAGGAGATTGCAAAAGCTTTGAGTAAGCTACAAAATCCATCAGGTACCTCTGTAAATTCAGTGCATTTATCTTCTCCTTTGGACAGTTTAGACACACATTATGCTTTTGGCTTGTTTGGTGAAATCAAGAGTCAATCTGTATGGATAATGGACTCAGGGGCTAGTAATCATATATGCTGTAATAGATCCTTGATTAAAGATCTCAGAAAGTTGAGCATACCTCAGAGTATATATCTGCCAAACGGTTGCACTCAACAAATTTTTGAAATAGGGACATCATCCCCGCAAGGGATATAACTCTGCAGAATGTCTTGTTTGTTCCAAATTTTACTCACAATCTGATATCTACCTACCAGCTGACAAATGATTTAAGAGCTAGGTGTACATTTTATTCATCACATTGTTTGATACAAGGAGCAGAAAATGATCATGTGATATGTGTGGGACAAGCTGTGGGAAGGTTATACGTTTTGGAAAACAAGCCTCAGATACATGAGATAAACACTGTTGGGAATGGAAGATTGGTAGAATGGCATATCAAAATGGGTCATGCTTCGTATCAAGCCATGTCTCATATCCCAGAGATCAAGGCTCTGTGCAATGCTAAGGAACAGAAAGGACTGCTTGCTTGTGAGATATGTCACAAAGCCAAGCAATGTAGAAATCCCTTTCCCACTTTGAATAAGAGATCAGATCATCTTTTTGAGCTTATACACGTTGATGTATGGGGGCCATATGCTGTGGAGAACATAGCTAATGCCAGGTATATACTGACATTGGTGGAGGACCACTCTCGCTGCACCTGGACTTTTCTCATGCAGTCAAAGAGAGAAGTTTCAAAGCTTCTCAGCTTCTTTATTAATATGGTGAAGAATCAATTTGGGACATCCATAATGAAGATAAAGTCTGATAATGGTTCAGAATTCCTTAACCTTAGTGTTGAGAACTTGCTTCAGGATCATGGCATTGTGCATCTCAAAAGCTGTGCTTACACACCACAGCAAAATGGGACTGTGGAGCGTAAGCATAGATCCCTTCTGGAAATTGCAAGGGCCCTTATGTTCAACAGCAAAGTACCTGAGTTTCTTTGGCCTTATTCTATTCTAGCTGCTACATGGATATTAAATCGATTACCCAGTTGTGTTGCGATTGGAATACTCCTTATCTTTGTGCTTTTCAAACGCCTGCTGATCTTTCTCTTCTGCATCCTTTTGGCTGCTTGGCTTATACAGCGAATACAGTGCCTCATAAACGAAAATTTGACAGCAGAGGTTCTAAGTGTGTGATAATAGGTCTTGCTTCTTCACACAAAGCATACTTACTATATGATCTGGATGCAAATGCAGTAATTGTGTCTCGAGATGTAAGGATTTTTCCTCACATTTTTCCTTTTGCAGATGTTACTGATATTGAGGACTGTGATGATCCTGCTGGAGAATCCTCTCCTCAACCCATATTCTTTGAAGAAGATCCCTCGGCCCCACCTTCCTCTTTCCCTGATTCTCCATCTCAGCCCTTATCCTCTAATCATCCCACTGATTCCACATCTAGCCCGTAGACAATTCCTTCGGCCTCCGAACTTACCCGAATCCTAGATGAACCATCCTCACTAGTCTCACAGCCAAAGAGGCTTACTAAGCAGCCTCAATGGCTTAATGACTTTGTGAGCCATACCATATCCGGGTTTCCTCATTCAGAAGCTAGCAGCAGCCTTACTCCTCCCACATTTCCATACATCACTTCACCATTCCTCTGCCCTACATATGCTACCTTTCTTACCAACATCACAAACCTACATGAGCCTCAATCATATGCAGAAGCTAGCAAGTTTGTAGAATGGCAGCAAGCTATGGAGAATGAACTTGCTGCACTGGAGAAAAATGAGACCTGGATTCTTACCTCACTGCCACCAGGTAAGAAAGCTATTGGTTCCAAGTGGGTGTATAAGGTTAAATTGAAGGCTGATGGGACTGTAGATAAATTTAAAGCTAGATTAGTGGCTAAGGGATACAAGCAAGAATATGGAATAGATTATGATGAGGTGTTTTCTCCAGTGGCAAAACCAGTTACTATTCGGCTTTTGATTGCTCTGGCAGCACATTCTAATTGGTTTTTGCATCAGATTGATGTTAATAATGCTTTTCTTCATGGCCACTTATCAGATGAAATATACATGTCTCCACCACAAGGGTACACTAAAGGTGGAGCTGGGCAAGTCTGCAAACTAGTTAAAAGTCTTTATGGCCTAAAACAGGCTTCTAGAGAGTGGAATACTGAGTTCTGTAAGGCTCTCTTTGGCTTCGGTTTTGTGCAATCGCAAAATGATCATTGTTTGTTTACTAAAGGGGCTGGTGATCAGTTTATTGCTTTATTGGTTTATGTTGATGACATACTCTTGGCAGGGCCAAATCTGGAGCTGATTGAAGGCTTGAAGCAGTTCCTAGATTCCAGATTCACTATAAAGGATCTAGGACTTGCGCGGTATTTCCTTGGGATGGAATTGGCTCGTGGCGGTCCAAGGTATATACTTAACTCGAATAAGCAAGTATATTTTAGACATGTTGGATGGGGTTGGTCTTTTTAGGGTGCAAGCTACTTCTACACCTTTACCTGTAGGTGTAGTTTTATATGACTCGAATTCTCCAGTTCTTTCTGATCCAGACAAATTTCGAAGGGTTATTGGACAATTGTTGTACTTGAATCTCACCAGACCTGATATTACACATGCAGCTCAGCAATTAAGCCAATACCTCTCCAGTCCTCAAGAGGTTCACTGGCAAGCAGCCCTGCATGTCTTACGGTATTTGAAAGGGTGTCCCTCCCTTGGTCTTTTCTTTGCTCATTCTCACCGTGTATTTCATTTGGAAGGCTACACGGATGCGGGACTGGGAACTTGCCCCAAAACCGGACGTTCCCTAACCGGGTTTTGCATCTATCTTGGCAGCCATAGTGTCTTAGCGATGCAAGAAACAGACTACCGTTTCGGCCTCCACCACCGAGCAGTATCGTGCGATGGGGAGCACGGTGAGGGAGTTGCTTTGGCTATCTTACCTGCTCCAGATTTTCGAGGTTTCCATTCCGTTACCTTTTACTTTGCATTGTGATAACCATGCTTGCGATTCGAATCACGAAAAACCGGTGTTTCATGAACGCACCAAACATCTTGAGATAGATTGCCATATCGTACGAGATCGAGTTTAAACGAGGGCTTATACTTCCTACTCCTATTCATACTTCTAACCAACTTGCTGATATTTTCACTAAGATCTTGCGGGGCCGCGATTCCGTTTTTTGTTGTCCAAGATGGGCCTTTCGGATTTCCATCGAGTCCATCTTGCGGGGGTGTTCGGAGTCTTGAAGATTGCGTGGAGTTTGTTGCTTTGCATCATTGCGGGGGCCGTTGAGGGGATGAAGAAGAAGAAGGCGGTTATTCTGTTATAACCGCCGACCACGCTCACCATATAACTCTCCACCGTTGGATGGCGGTTTAATAAGATCGGAGGGTCATGATATCTTAGCGAGTTTACTAATAAAAGCGCACTACTTCATATTACGTTTTATAGTTGGTTATAACAGCTCTTAGCTTAGAAGATTCGAGAAGTTCGCTTGCTTATAAATAAGCCTTGTTGTACTCTATTTCATTTTGAGTTTCAGATGAATACAATACTACAGATTTTTCTCTCAAGCTTTCTTCTTTCGTGTTCATAGTTAGGGTTTCCACATCACCCTGGAAACCACAATCTTTCTCATACAAAATCGCAGGTTCGAACACAACGATCGAGCAATATTTTATATCAAAGTTAAAGGATGAGTCTATCATGCTAATTATTTACGAATCTCTTTTTGGAGGAATAGTTGAACAACAAAGTGTAACGACCATCTTGACCATATTATACAATACTTTTTCTATTGGGGAATATTTTAGGTCAATACTTTATAATTTCTCAATTTTGCAATAACTTCTTGTAAGCTTATTGATTGATCGAGAAGAGCAAAAGGAAGAAAATTCAGTTTTTAAAACGTCGATCAGGATCAATGGCAGCTTATGCAGCTCTCACTTCACTACAACATCTCATACATAACCTTCAAAATCATCCTTCACCTCCCATTTCCGTTCACGAAAAACAACTTCGATCTCGTTGCCACATCCTTGCAGGGAATTAATTCTAGTTCGGTTTACAGTGGTGAAGTCGATCCCTTGGAGACTCACATTGCAAAGGCGGCTTATGCAGGTTGAAGACATAATCGAACCCGGAATTGTGGATCGGATCCATAGTCGGTCCACAATTCCCGTCAAGACTACCGGAGACGACTTGTATGAAAATCTGACTTTGTGATCGGGGCGGACGCAGGATTATGGAGTAGGGGGTGCGAGATTTCTGATGAACATATATAAGCATCCATAAATGAAATCATATTCATATCATAATACTAAAAAACAAGTACGATGTCTTACATTAATGAAACTATATTATTTATATAGATGACAAACATAAGAAAAAGTACCTAGGAAACACAAAACCACACGAACTATGACGTGTTCTTAGGCATTTGAAATTGTGATCTACGTTTTCTCATGGCATTAAACTCATCAATAATTGAGTCAATATCAAAACTTTCAACAATTTCTTCCTCAATATTGAATATCATGGAACCAAGAAGAAAATCATCTTCCATTTTATTTCTCAGTCTTGTCTTTACGAGTTTCATTTTAGAAAATGCACGTTCAGATGTTGTGGTTGAAACTGGAAGAGTCAAAATAAGTCGAATCAACCTGCAAGAAAAGAAAATTATAACATCAATACTTGTTGAAATTTAACAAAATATCACCAACAAAAGAGAAATTAATAAAAGAAACCAACTGTCGAGCTGACTTTTCGACTCGACAATACTGACATAATTGAGAAAGTGTAGAGACTTGGTTCAATCGAGAATTATTCGAATGTCGCCTTCAAAAATCTCTAATTGAAATGGAAGATGGAGCTTCTCTTGACTTGTGAAATCTGATGGATAGAATTTCTCAACCAACTTCGTAAGATCAACAATGCTAAATAATTTGAAGCCACCTCTAGGATCTAAACCTGAACTTAACTTAAGCAAACTCCACTGAATCTTCATTAAATCGCGTTTCCATCTCTTGTAAGATGCGATCATAGTTCCGAGTAAATATATCAATCCTGTAATAATGCTCAAGTGTGAGATGATTTTCCTTTCTCTTTCGACCTTTACTTGATTTTCTAACACTACTCAAATCCGGAATATCAAAATCCTGCTTCGCACAAAACTTCACCTTTTCATATAAGTTATCCCATCCATTTTCTCTAAAGTTTTGGATGACCTCTCATGTGTTTACTACTTCATCCATCGCATTAAGAATATCTTGATTTTTGCGTTGTAGCAATTCACAAAGTCCATCAGTCTTTCCCAACAACTCTATCATAAAATGCAAGATTAATACAAAATCAAATGACATCATAGTTACATAAGCACCATCAGGAGCCGCTCTTGAAGAAAGAGCACAATCACCATTTATAATCTCACTTAACACTGTTAGAACAGAGTCAAATAACTCGAGTAAGTTATAAAGTGACCTAAAATGAGAGCCCCATCTCATATCACTAGGGCGTGTTATATTTCTGATTTGATTATTTCCTTTTCCTGTTTTAAGATCATTGATTTCTCCGGCTATTCGGATAGCTTGAGCAATTTGCAGCTGGTCATGGCGTTTGGAATATGAATCAACTTCATTTGTAATTAGATTCACGATTGAAAAGAAGTTTTCAATCGGAATGATGCTTTTTGCTGCGGCTACTAATATCAATTGTAACCGATGAGCAAAGCAATGAATGTAGTAAGCATGTGGACACTCATTCCTAAAAAGAGCTTGTAAACCATTCCATTCTCCTCGAATGTTACTTGCACCATCATACCCCTGTCCTCGAATATTTTGTATGTCAAGATTGTGTTGAGAAAGAACATTGCATATCGCTTTCTTCAAAGTGGCTGATTTTGTGTCTTCCACATGAACTATATCAAAGAACCTTTCCCGGATAATTCCACGCTTATCCACAAACCTTAAAACAATAGACATCTGTTCTATTTTGGATTCATCACGTGATTCATCTACGATTATACAAAACTTCCCAGTGTCAATCTCTTCCCTAATGAACCTTTGAATTTTTCGAGCATACACCAACAAGATCTCTTTTTTGAGTTCTTGGGGAAGTATATGTAGTATATCAGGGAGCATTTTCCAACACAAGAGAGGCTACCTCACTTGTTGTAAGAAGTCAGTGCTTTACCAACTCTATGAAATTACCACCGTTATGTGAATCAACACTTTCATCATGACCTCTAAATGCAATAGCTCGTAAAGCACAAAATCTTATACAATCAATTGAGACTTTAAGCCGTAATCGGTTCTTTGCAACTTGTTCAGAAGTTTGTTTATCCACTATTTTGTCAATGTGTTGCAGTGAGTTCAGTAAATTCTCACAATCACCAACGGCTCTCTTATGTGAAGAATTGGGACCACCTCCTTCATGGCCTAGATGTCACGCCCCAATTCCCGGGAAGGCTAATGGGCGGAGCGCGGCCGGGGAGGGGTGAAAGAAGCGGAAAGAAAGGGAAAGAAATTGAGACATCCGAAATGGCAATAGCACTTGTATTTATATAATCTAACTACCTCATTAGAAACAAGAGAGGTAGAGCTTAATGTACATAAGCGGAAACGTCTTAAAATAGAGCAGTATTTGTACAATAACATTTCAAACCAACTCAAGCACCGTCACCTTCACCTTTGCCATCTTTAGCCCCTGCAAAATCATTTTTTGAAAATATTTGGGCCGAGCACTAATGTACTCGAGTGGGTAATGCAACTGATAATAAACCTCCGAAAATCCTTTTTAAAACCATGAAATGTTCATGCATTACGGTATCACATAGACAGTTTTAAAATCGAAAGCGCCTATGTATACCAAAACTTTCACTTGGCCAAACCTTTCTTCCTCAGCTATTGGTGCATTCTATACTTCTCGTTAAACTCGGGAAACACATTCAGTGAGAGTAACCTCGTTCCCTTCATTAGGCTTGGGAAAAAGCAGATTATCCCAAGGCTAACTTCGTGACGTTTGGTGTACACTAACACCGCTACGTCTAGCTCGGGATCCGATCGTATTCAATACTTATGGGGCGAGCCCATTTTCATTCAAGTAGATGCACAATTCCAATAGTAAGTGAAGCAATTTTCATGAACATTCATAAACTTTAACTTGCATAAATATCAGAGCTTAATAACTCAAGCATAGATTTCGTAAGTAAAATATAACCCACCTTGCACCTTTAAGTGTGACCATGTATGTTAATTAACTTGCCTTCAGAGCAATGCTACCTTACTTTCTCAATAGCGCCTACAAGAGAATCTATTCTTAATTGTGATTCATATAATTAAGCTAAAACAACATAAGATTTAAATCTGGAATTAAAACCAATGTGACTACTTCCGACTTCAATTCTAGCCCATCCGACCATCGGTTTATGGAAACAAGATTATGGTTGGAATATACGCTATTTAGGCTATACAATCCATAAACTAACTTGCCGATCCGACATCAATTTGATGCTCGAATCTCGACCCGAACTCGCGCCAAATACCTTGTGCACGCTTCCGTCACATGCATTTCAAAGGCTTATAACTTTCGGGTTTGAAGTCTAATTTGAAATTCGAGGATAGAGTTGTAAAACCAACGACCAGAACTTTCCAACGGTATATAACATGATAGGGTTTGGATAAAAGAATAGATCAGAAGTCGAGATGATACATCCAAAGGAAAACTGAGTTTCATCGACAAACCCACAACTTGTAGAACTTATATCTTTCACCTCCGAACCCGGTTTTACAAACCGAAGGTGTTTCTAGAAAGCTAATAGTGAGAGGTTTCCAACGAGTAGAAACAGGTGAAGGAAACTCACGTTTTCGCTAAAAGCAAAACACACAACTCGTCACCCCAACTTTTAGGACCCATAACTTTTGAGTACGATTTCGATTTACAAACCGAAAGTGGAGTTGGAAAGACAAGGAAAAGAGCTTTCCGATGATATATAATATGTCGATTTTGGATAAAGAAAACGGGCAGAATTGGGTTTCAAAGTCGCTTGCTCCGCTCACGGGAAAACAAACCCGCAGCCAGTAGTCTACTAACACTACAACTTTCGGGAGCCATAACTTTCAATTCCGAACTCGAATTACGAATAAAAGATGGCGTTGGAAAGCCAGAGACGAGAGATTTCCAACGATATGAATTTCAATAGGTTTTGATCAACAAGGACGTTCGTAAACTGAGCTTAAACTTGCTGCCCCGCTACTTACGAACATAGACGAACCAACAAGATTTAACCATGGCGGCGGCTAGCCACTGCCGCCTCCGCCTCTCCCCTCCGGCGGACCCTCCTCCATACATAACAACCATGAGAATTCAACCACAAAGCAACACAAGACTACACACCAAGCTCAAAGGGATGAAAAGGATAACCATTGACCACCAACTTAGTTTTTACAAATTTCGAAAAATGAGTTGCGGCATGAGCAATAAAAGATGAAACAAGGAGTATTTGATTACCTGTGATTTCTCCGGACCGCTTATAGTTTATGCAAAAGAAGGACGAGAGAAGAGAATTTAAAGAAGAAAATGAAGCGGTGGAGATGGTGAAACCGAGAGGGAGATATTTGAGAATGAAGTGGCGGTGGCAACATCTATCTCCTTCAATATTTCTATTCTCTTGATAAACACAAAAGGAGTCTAAGGGATGAGGATAAAATTTAGTCGGCCAACCTCATCTAGTATTTGCTATTTTTAGAAAATACTTTTATTATTATATGTTTTCTTCAAAACTTAATCTTGAAGGAAATATACTTTATACTACATATGAGGTTCAAGATAATGAGTCGAAATATAATTATTTTTCGGATATAAACGCGTAACTAATAATTCATGTCTATATCTTTAGAGATTTGAATCCACTAATAATTTATTTAACTCATTTATTCTTATTTAACTAAATCGATAATTTCGGGATATCACACTAGAAAAGCACAATTCTTTCCTTCTATAAATTCTTTCCAAGACCGAAAACTTTGAACAACAAATGTATTTGAACCTGAGATACTTGAAGGCTCGGCGAATATAAAACACTATGACAATATGCCGCATCTGTAGTAGGAGAATACTTGAGCCAAGGAAATATTTTATACCAAGAACTCAGAAACTTTCTCTTACATTTGTCGACTTTTCCAGAAGGATTTGCTTGATAAGGACCTTTTGATAAATAGAACCGCCGCACTTCATTTTTTTATCGATTGGATAATCCCATATCATTTTCCGCTTGCCCGGATCTCTTCATAACCTCTTTCAAACTGAGATGGATTTTCTTCTTGCTCAATTCTTGGAATTTTAAGTGGAGGCGAATCATCATCTCTAACTTCTCTTTCATGAATAACTTCACTTTCAACATCGGGTATGGAAGAACTTGCATCTCGATCGCTTTTGGTCTTAAAATATTAATCAATTTTCTTCATATCTAAAAAAGATGAAGATATACCAAAATTGCCTCTCAATAAACAAAAAATTAAACCAAAATTCAATTATCCATTAGAATAATTTGCCAAAAAATACAGAAAACTAAACTTTGAAGATCTCGAGATTAAGAGAAAAACTGAAACTAGGGCTAGGTTTGAGTTTACCTGATGCAGGAGATAAGAAGAAAGAGAATATCCCTTGCCGCCGGCGACGAACACGGAGTGGAACGTCGCAAAACGGGGTATTTGATGTGATTTTGCACTGTCGTAAACTCGTGGTATTTTCTATTCGTTCTCTATTTGTCTCACTGCCTGTCAAGTTCTAAATTCAATTGTAATAGTTACGCCTGTAGAAGAGGATTAAAGAAGAAGATAACAGTAAATTTCTTTCGGGGCCTATTTTTTAATTGTACATTTTAATAAAATTGATGGCCCATTTCTAAACATTATTTCTGCCCACTTACTAATACATAAATATTAAAATAGAAATTAGGCCACGTGATTTAAAAATAAAAAAAAAAAATTAAACTTGTTATTATTTATTTATTTATTTGGGAAATGGGCATTGCAGGTTGATATCTAAAATAGGGGGTGCAGGTTATAGTTTAGGTAGAAATATACGTACTAATATTTAGGATAACACAACAAATTGGGGGATGCGATGGTACCCCCACGCACCCCCTTCTGTCCACCTCTGCTCGTAATTGAAGAAATGGAGCTGATCAAGAAAGAGACCATGTCAATCAATTCGGACAATTCTAGACCTCACCATGCGAGAAATGTCTCCATAAATGTTGGTTCATCTTCTTCAACTTCTTTTTTTCGCCGGAAAAAAGAATACCATGGTGGGCTTTGATAATCATTTCTTCCCTCAAGTGTGGGAAAGCCTCACAGGAAATAAACGAGATCTCCAAATCTTCCTGATCACCGGATGGGCGAAAGCGGTAAGACCACTCTTGCCCAAAATATATTTGAGAATGCATGTGTTAAGGATAATTTTGATGTATGTGCTTAGACGATAATTTCTCAAGATTATAATGTACAGAAAGCACTTAGAGAGCTTCTTAGTCAAACAAGAGTAAATTCAAGTGGTTAATGTAAGAAGGAATTGGGACTAGATTTATACCAATATTTATCAAGTAGGAAATATCTCATTATAATGGATGATATGTGGAGTATACAGGCATGGGATAAGTTACGGTGTTTCTTCCCTAATTATAAGGATGGGAGTCGGATAATAGTAACAACTAGGCAATCAAACATAGTTTCCCACCTCAATGATTACTTTAATATCGGTTTTCTACATGAGGTACTAAGTTGGGATCTATTCTCTAAAAGTGTGTTTTGTGAAGCAAGTTTTCTGCTTGAATTAGAAGATATCGAAAAGAAGATTGTAAGAAAGTGTAGAGGACTTCCTTTGTCGATTGTTACCATAGGAGGTTTTTTAGCAAAATCTCAACAAACACAAGAATATTGGGAGCATATATAGAGGAAAACTTAAATTAAATAGTGAGTTTGGAGGATGATGAGTATTGATTGGAAATATTGAGAATGAGTTATAATTATTTGTCACCATCTAAAACCATGTTTTTTGTACATGAGAGTGTTTTCGAAGACTGTGTAATTAGTGTCTTGCCAATCATTATTAGGTGGGTTTCGAAGGTTTTGTAGAACCAACAAGTGAAAAAAGTTTGGAATCAATAGTGTATGAATATTTTGAGGACCTATTTCATAGGAATCTCATTATAGCTCATAAATTGGGACCTTTTGGGAAAATGAAGTCTTGCAAATTAATGATTTGTTGAGGAACATGTGTCAAAGAGAAGCTGCAAAAGAAAGATTTTTATGGTATTGTTGCCCAACATATTCCTCAAGGAATAAATAGCCTCGTGGGGTGGTTATTAATGGAAGCACTTCGAAGGAGATTGTTGGTCCGAGACGAAAAGTCGTGTAGAGGGGGGGGTGAATACACCCGAGCTCGCTTTCTTTTTCTCAGGAAGGTCACTGAAGCCGATGTTTGCAATCGATGAACAAGTGCCAAGTAACGCCTTCGATCACTGGGTCAAAGTGAGTCGCCTTCGAGCTCTTCTACCGACCGATGTCGGTATTACGAAACTCCGGTCGAGATCCGTAGTGCGGATAAGTGTTAGGCCCGAGTCGTCTCTTTTGAAAACGCGTTTTTGCAAGTTAAATCTTTTGGTCAGGCACTTTATAAAATACGCTTTTATGCAAACTTATGATTTTCAAGTCGGTTGAATGCAATGCAATAAAACAAGAAATGAACACAAGCGATTTAACGTGGTTCGGATACGCAAGATCCTACGTCCACGGTCCCCGAACAAGGGCAGAGAACTTGTTGATTATTCTCGAGCAAGCCTCGCACAGGGATACTTGCGGACCGGACGGTTCCCTCTAAGTTATAGTCCTTAGCGACTTTACAATCCAAACCTAAGTTTAGAAGGGAGGGAATATTCTCCAACTGAGAAGGAGTTCTTACAACAAGAACAATTCACTAAATGTGAACTCCTTCGGATCTAAGCTATGAATCTAGCAATGAGCTTAGTCTAGAGAAGATAGGGATCAAAGTGCTCTAGAGAGATGAACTACAAGAAGTGTTCTATGAAAACTAGTTCGTCTCTCGGATAAGCTTGAAGGTTCTAGAGCGTTGTGAGCTTGAATGATATCCCTTGATTTCGCGTATATTCCTCTTCTTGAAATCTTCAAATCCTTCTCTATTTATAGTTGTGAGTTGTGACATATGTCCGTTGGAGACGACGATGCCACGTGTCACAAGCGTCCAAAGAAAACGGCCACTATTCAACTTTGTTGCAGCAGGCGCTTAATGCACTCGTTCATGAGAGCAGCTTTTACTGTGTAGAGTAGGTAAGCGTTGTCGGCTTCTCATTGGTCGAGGTTTGTAGTTGGTGAGTGTCGAGTTGACCGTTCAAACTACCTCGTATGTCTTCGCCGAACATTTGAAGGGACTTTAAGTGCTTTGGGTCGCTTCGTCGGATACGGTACTCGAAAGTCTGTCTTCTTCGGTCGAGTCGTCGACCGATAAAGTGAGCTTCGATAGTCGGTTGGTCGATCGCGAAGGTATACTGCTTGCACTGGTTCTTCTACCGATGACCATCGCCTTGTAGAGAATGCTTCTCCGAGGTCCGGGCCAGATGCGGGATCTTCAACCGAAGTTTGATATCACTGCCGACGAAGAATGCAAGCGATTACACCGATGACGTGGGGTTCCCAAAAAGTATCTTCACCGAAGATCGGCTTCAACAACTACCCCTTACAGGACTTAGACAAAAATAATAAGCATTACATCAAGTCTAACCTATACATCGCCTAATCCTATCGACACACTAATCTACCGATATCGCTCGGTTTTGGGATCTTCAATTCCATAGTACTACTATGATTTCCCCAATTTCTTTTAACCCTAGAACAACGAGTATCAATCTACCGACTCATATCCAACAATTTCCCCCTAATTGATGATGCCAAAACCTCTATACTCTAATATCTATTAAAGATAATCGTCCCTACCGACAACAATTTCCCCACTTAAAGCATCCGAGGAAAAACCGATAATAGTAAATGAACTTCACAGGTGAGAGAAAGGCAAGATCGAGAAACTGATGTGAGTGTGTGTCGATCACTTGGTGATCGTAGTGTAAACACAAAGTAAAAGGCCGAAAGACAATGAGTAATTGTCTAGCAAGCGTAGGAACCGATATATATATCAAGAATTACGGAGTTCCTATGCTATTACAAAAGATGAGAGAAAAATCACTGCTGTTCGCTTCTTGAACTTCGCGTTTTCTTCTTGAAGTCGTGGATTTTTCCTGGGAGGATCCGTGTAATAGTATTTATACACTCTAGCTCGAATCTCCCGGATCTCCAAGTTATCATCCGCCTTTCCGGGAGCAGCTCGGCATCAGTAGGCGGCTTCCTCCACTTCTCTTTCTATGTCCTTAGTGCTCGAAGCAATCACTAGCAAGTCTCTACGGTGGAATACATCGGAAAGCCGGGGCACGGAAGGTTACATTCCCGTGATTCCATGACTTGCTTCATCGCTCACGTAATTCAACATTAAATCTCGTAATCAACTCCTCAAAGAGCTGATCGGGTACGGGCGCCAAGTGGGTAAATGCGCCATACGTAGTAGCCTTTGATAAAAGTTTCTTTCAATCTCTCCCAATGTTCATTCATATCGGTCGGGCACCCACTTATCCACATGTCGAATCGGTTGTTGCTTGATGTGGGGGCCCCGATGAACTTAGATCCTCTCGGGATCTCGCCTTCTTGGATCGGCCGCCGGTTTATCGATAGAGCTTTTCATTCTTGCTGTGTCGCCCATCCTTTTCTTCTCACGGAGAGCGATCGGCTTCTAGTGTCTCCTCGTCCGAGACTCAGTCCTTGCAGCCGTCGCCTCCCGTGTCGTTTGATCTTCTGCTATCTCGCTCGGTGTAAGAGTAGATATGGGAATACTCGAGCAAGTAGCTTTGATTTCGTCCTAAGAGCCTTAGCAAATTCTTCTGGGCTTTCTTCTTTTGCTCTTCGACCGTATTAATGACCTTTCTCTTTCCTTTGCCCCCGATGCCTTGCCCTTAGGCTTTTTTTGCCGCTTTCGCCGCTCCTCTAGCCGACGCTCCCGGTCCAGCCTTGTCTTGCGCCTCTTGGGCTATTCCGAGGTCGAATGCCTCTTGCTCCGCTTTTGATTTAAACTTCTTGATCGGGAGGAAGGAGTAGTGGATTCGTAGCGATTTCCCTTCCCCGACCTCTGCGGCGCCTTTTGAGACTCTTCTTCTTCATCGGCTCTTCAAGGAATTGAGCGATTTCGCTCTATGTGCACACGAAGAGGAGATGGGGGGTGGCTTGTAGTGGGAAATCAAGGAGAAGGACCTCGCTAGATGTACCTTCGATTAGTTGGTCCCGCCTCCCGAGCCTGTTCCCCGAATCTCCAGGCCGAGGGCTCCTGCTCGAGGAGGGTCCCGCCTCCCGAGCCCGTCCTCAAGGATCCGGACGCGCACCGTATCCGTATCGTTCAATCTTTTCACAATATCTTCCCCCTTTTTGGCATCGCAATATTCGCCGTGGAGGTGCGGATAGCTTTTACGCCCCGCTCCGGATTGTGCGCGAATCTTTGATCCGGGTAACCGTGTCATCAAAATCACCGACCAAGTTGCGATAGTTTTCCCGGTCTTTCTCCCCGATCGCCTCTAGATTTCTTCAATCGAGCGGCCGACTCCCGACGGAGTTTCAGCAGAGCTTGATCATTTGATTCTCGTCATTTCTTTCGAATGGCTTTTAAGGCCTCACCGTTGTTGCTTGATGGCCGTTTGAAGAGAGGTGGTTGCTATCTTGTTTCTCTCATCAATGAAGCCTTGAATTGTTTTCATCGCTTGAGTCACTGCTCCGAGAAAGTTTTATGCCGAGTGGCAAGCAGCCGACTCTGGCCGTTAAATCGGCCTTTTGAGCACTTAGGGCCTCGCTTCAACTATCTCCTTGAAATCCGGGCCGAGAAGCCTCTTTGGGGGTGGAGATGTCGCCGACCAACTTACTTAGAGCTTCGTTCGAGCCTTGGTGTACTTCTCCCATTTGAAATGAACATCTTTGGCTAGGAGTCGATTTTTCTCACCTTGGCGTTTGATAGCCCCGTTGACGTAACGTGAGGACACGGAACCGATGGGTTGTATCCGATAAGAGCTGGTTCCGAGCCTCTCGCTCGTAGAACGAGATCAACTCGCCTCCTACCGTACTTGGAAGCGCTTGTAGCCTCACCCGATGTGACTATGGGTGGTGTTGGGCTCTTCTCTCGGGGAGTTTGTCCCTCTCGCAGATTCTCCCCGGGTCCGCTTCCTTGGGTTTTCCATCCATCTCCTCATCTTGATCATCATTATCGCCTTTATCGAAGGTGGAGATGGGGGCGGAGTCGCTTTTACGGTCGAGCTCTCAAGCTCGAAATAGAGCATCGCAGCTCTCAAAATCTTCGAAAGACGCCACATCAGCGGCTCTCCGAATCCAATCTTGGCTTGGAGCTCTTGCTCCTCCGTCGCAGCTCATCCGGTGACTGCCGGGATTTGGCAAAGTCAATAAGAATGTCCCAAGTCACGTAAAACCTTAAGAGCATCTCGAGCTCTTGTCCTTATCGCTATTTCAACCGAGTCCGCGTGCTCAAGCAATTTCTCGTATCTCTAGCTGAATCTCACCGGCAAAGACGCAATGACGAGTGGTGTCGCTTGTTGTCCACTCAGCCAGTAGGGTTCGGGTGACGGTTCCCTCTTGTCGACTCTGTTCCCTCGTAGCTGATCACTTGGACTTTGTCCTTGATCGTCGCTCCCTCGATTCCAAGATTCGAATCGAGTAGTTGCTCCTCTTGAATAGAAGGAGGAGCCGGCTGAATAATGGTAAGTGGCCGAGCCACCGTGACCTCAGCAGGTCGATTCTTAGCCAACCTCCTCTTCTTCGCACTTGACAAGCAAAGGGCGCAGCGATGCCGCTCTCTTCGGTTCAGGTGGCCCCTTGCCACTGACTTTTCTGCTCCAGCCTTTGTCATAAATTTGATAGACTTCTTGTCAAAGTACTTGGAGTCCTCAAAGGCCGAGTTCTCAACACTGAGTTCCTCCCGAACTACGCATTCTATCGCAAACGTACATCTTTGTTCCGAATAGAAGTTTACCCACACCGGCTATCCTTCTCTCGCCAAATGGGTAATGTGGTGAACTTCCGAGCCCGTGCCTTCATCCGAGTAGTATAATACTCGGCCCAGCTCACTTCAACCCCATCGTCTATTGCCATCATCACTGAATCCTAGGTTTGGACAATGATCATATGATCCAATCCGAACTTGTCGAATGTGCGATACCACGTAAGCTAGACCTCTCGTACCGAGGTAGCAACATATTCCTCGAAAGTCAAGCCGTTTTGAACGCCACATCCTTGCGTCCACGTAATTTCTCGCACATATGCATTGATCTCCTTCTCCTTGTATCCAATCGGAGAAATGCCTGGAGTTGGGAAGATCGAAAGAGAGAGCTAGAGCATCTTGAATATCGAAGGTAAGAACAAATGACTCCCACTCATCTTGATCGACTTCCTTCGATAAGAGAAGGACGATTCCTCTCCTCCCGACGCTAGAGATTTCCGGTTGAAATAAACTTGGCGAATTGCCGAGGGAGAAAAGCACGAAGTGCTTCAAACCAAGCATCTCCAACCCCGAACGCTCCAAAGCGTCAAACACGGGTTCAAGGAAAGAGATCTCCACTTGGCGGAAGGCCAAGGTAGGTTCAAACAAACTCGGAGGCTACAATCTCCTCAATGTTGTCCCGGAGTTTGAACGTTCGCCATTGAAATCTGCAAAACAACATATTAGCACTTGAAAATAGAGTAAGTTAGTAGTTGCTAGCGGACATCCGATACATTACCGTGAAATAGAGCTTGAAAAGAGATATAGCAAATGCAGCTTTGAATGAGGATGTAAGGAAGGAAACCGAATCGCTAAGAAAAAGCTCTAAGATATGAGAATGGCGAAAAGTGAGGAGTTGATAGAAGATGAAAGATTTTGTATATTGAGTTTGATCTTTAGTTTGAATCGCACGGTTCAAATTTAATCTTTCAAAATCAAGGGGCGGCTAAGATTAAATGTTATAAAAGAATGATTACAATAGCCGCCAAAAATATAGATATACGTAATAAAGCTAATGGAGAAGACATGCATTAAATGCGCGACGATAGAGCATTAATTACTCGAGCGAGGAGTCCTGCCGACCTTTCCTCAAACCTTAAAACATAATAAATGGTAAGGAATAAATGCTCCTAGGCAACCGAATGCAAGCGATCGATGCATTAAATGCGGCATGCTTCGAACAAATTAAGTAACGATACTACGCAAACCTCTTCAATGAACTTATCACTGGTTACCATCATTTATCGGGAGGATGGTTGTGCCGATGACCATGTTCTCCTTGTGTACAAGGTGTGCATCTCCCAACCGAGTTCTTGTACTAAGTTTTCTCGACTCGTCATGCCGATTCCATACCGATACACATTGTTGTTAAGTATATTATTATCGTAGTCGGCTTCTACCGACTTGTCTCGCAGGGATCTAGCGTACCTAGCTCAACCGATAGTTCTCCGAACTGTTCTCGCCTAGTGGTTTGGTCAAGATATCGCCCGCTTTGCTTGTCAAGATGGATTTTCTCCATCCCGATGTCCTTCTTTTCGACATGGTCTCTCATGAAGTGGTGTCGAATGTCCACGTGCTTGCATCCGGTATGTAGAACCGGGTTCCGAGTTATAGCTATTGCACTGGTGGAGTCGCAGTGATGGGCACTTCATCCCGAAGTTATACCATAATCTCTCAATTGTTGTCGAAGCCAAAGGATCCGGGCACAAAGCAACTTCCTCGCAGCCTATGTACTCGGCTTCGAAAGAGTGGACGTAGCTACCGAGTGCCGTTTCTTTGAAAACCACGATATCGCCTTGTCGCCTAGGAACCGACATGTTCCGGAAGTTGATTTTCGATCTATCCCGCATCCCGCATAATCGGCATCGAATAACTCCGTCGTATTAGATTATCATCGGCAGGATACCATAACCTGACCTCGTGTGTTCCTCTTAGATATCGCAGAATCTTCTTTGCCGAGTCTAGATGACTTCGCTTGGGATTCGCTCGAAATTCTTGTGCATACACCTACAAAGATAAGTTATGTCGTCGGCTAAGTTGTTAAATAAAGTAAAGAACCAATAATAGCTCTATAATCGTTAGAGTTAACAGAAGCTCCCTCTTTGTCTAGATCGATTTTAAAGTTCGTGTTCATGGGGATCTTGACCGGTTTGTTGGAATCACACCGAATCTTTTGAGAAGATCTCGAGTGTATTTGGCTTGATTGATGAAGATTCCTTCACCTGATTGTTTTACTTGAAATCCAAGGAAATAATTCATCTCTCCCATCATGGGACATCTCGAATTTCTCCTTCATCATCTTCTCGAACCGCTGACATATAACTTCATTTCTCGCACCGAAAATGATGTCGTCCCACGTAGATTTGCACCCGTAGAATGTCATCTTCTCGACTTTATGTTGAATAGGGTGCGATCTACCGTCCCCTTTTGAAAACCTTTCAAGTAGAAAGTCCGATAGGGTATCATACCAAGCCCCCGGGTGCTTGTTTTAACCCATACAGAGCTTTCCTAAGTCTCGTACACTCGATGTCCCCGCCGAAAGCCGGGCGGTTGTTCCACGAGACTTCTTCCTTCGCACGCCGTTCGAAAAGCCGACTTCACATCCATCTCGATATACCTTAAATCTCTCGATGTGTTGCATAAGCTAGGAAAAAGACGAATGGCTTCCAATCCGCGACCGGAGCAAATGTTTCATCAAAGTCAATTCCCTCTCGCCCGACTGTATCCTTTAGCAACTAGTCGAGCTTTATTTCCGACAATGACGTTGTTTTCATCTCGCTTGTTCTTGAAGACCCACTTAGTTCCAATCACGTGCCGATGTCAGTGTCTGCCGACAAGCTCCCAAACTTCATTTCGACGTAACCGGTTCAACTCTTCTTGCATAGCAACGACCCAGCCAAGATCTTTAAGTGCGTCCTCTATCGACCGAGGTTCTTCTCGTAGACAAAAAACAAGAGTAAAGTGAGCTTTCTCCTTGATTTAATCTTGATCTCGTCCTTATAGTTGCTTGATGGATCTCCAATGATAAGATCTCAAGAATGAGCATCGAGCCACGAACGCCCGAGTCGGGCTTCTTCTTCCGATACCACTTCTACGCCGTAGGTGTATTAGGCATTTCAAGCAGTACCGTTTTTGTGACCGTAGTAATTCAAGAAGAAGGTTAGGATCTACCGAGTTTCCGTGTTCAGGGCATTCACTCAGGAACATTAATCGTTCCCCCCGAGTTTATATTCTCGCAGAGGTCTCGGTTACCACGGGGGCTTCCTCATCGACCGAAGTTACCTCGTTGTTGATTCTCGTTCGATAGAATCAACTAGGTTAGCTACATTGCTTGTTGGGCCGAGTCCGAATTTCTTCATCTTCCGACTCATCATCCCAACAATGCCGGATCTTTTCAGCCTTTGTCATTTAGTTCGAGATCCCGTAGCTTGCCGCCGACATCCTCGCTTGATTTTGTATCTTTCCCCGTTCTCGCAACAAATTCATCAAAAACAACATGAGGGCTTTCCTCCACGCAAAGAGTTCGATAGTTAAAAACTCAAGGCTTTATCGACTCTGGGAGTATCCTAAGAATACTCCTTGATCGTATTTGCTATCAAAGACCTTCAACCGATCTTTCCCATTGTTGTGGATAAAGCAAGGACAAACAAAACATGAAAATGAGAAATAGAAGGAATTCTCCCTTTCTACGCTTCGTATGGCGTCTTCATGTGTTCTTTGTGTCGGTAGTGATCGATTCCGAGTGTAACAGCGGTGTCGTAGCATCGCCCCAAAACTTTGAGGGTAGTCCAGACTGCGAGGAGCGTTCTTGCCGCTTCTTTGAGAGTTCTGTTCTTACGTTCAAAGCAAGTCCGTTCTGGCTGAGGGGCGCCGCACCGATGTCTCGTGCCGAATTCCCTTTTTATCACAAGTATGTCTTAACTACCGAAGTTTAGAAACTCGTTCCTCCGTCTCGAGCGTATCTTCTTAATCTTGATGTTCTTTTCCACACCGAAGTTTCTTCGTAGATTAGGTAACTCGCCTCCGAACATCGATTTGTTGGCGATGAAGATGACCCAAGTATATCTCGAGAAGTCGCTCATGACGACGAGGGCATACTTCTTGCCTCTTAAAGTCACCGGAGAGACTGGGACCGAATAAGTCTATGTGAAGCACTGAAGGATTCCATCGTGGAAGGTGACGGAATAGGTGGATTGCTACTCTTTGTTTGCTTTCCCTTCGTGCACGCTTCACAATTTCTCGCCTTTGATAAACGATTCGTTAGGGCCCTCTACGACTTTTAGAGTTCTTGACAAGCTTGTTCATGGTCTTGAAGTTCAAAGTGGCCGAGTCTCTTGTGCCATAGCCACTCGACTTGTTACCCGATTTAGTCCGTGCGAGCAGCAAGCCTCGTGTTCTGCGGTATTCCGGTTTGCAACATAGATGTTCTTCCTCCGCTGACCCGATAACACCGTTTTCCCCGTAGATTTGTCAACAATATCACGTAAAACCAAGTGTCAAAGATTACTCGTTAAGATTATCACGTAATGACTCGATCGAAAGGAGATTATGTTGAAGTCCTTCAACATATGTTACTCTTGGAACCGTAGGCGCTCCCAATGTTCAGCCGTTCCGTATCCCCTTGTGTAGCCTTTGGAATTGTCACCGAATTCACTGGGACCATCTTCTTGTACGTAGTTGGTCGCAGGCTCTTCCGGTAGGTCGTGTGTCTCGAGCGGCCCGCCGTCCACTATCCACGGGTCCTTATGCACTCGCAAAAACGAGGCATTTTTAGGTACCCTTTGGTTCGATTGGGTCCTTACAAGTTAGTGGGTGATTTCGGAACCCGTGATCTCGTCTCGGACCTTAGAAGTTCCAGACATTTCTTCTTCGAACCTTATCGCCTTTCTTCTCCACGTGACTTGGAGATACCGACTTTCTGCCGATAATTTTGGGTTCGGGAGCTCTCTTCTTCGAGTCTTAGCGCTTCTCCGACCTCCCGGGCTCATAGTAGTACGAGCCGCACTCGTGCCGGTGCTCATACAGTGGCTCCTTGCTCGTTCGCCCATCCGACCTTCTTGATTCCCCCGAATTTGATCGCGGTGTCCCGGGCCGGAACCTTTGGTCACCTGCTTGTTGCTACTCTACCGAGGTGTAATTATTTTCTCGTTTGTTTTTCGCCCGAGGTGTGGTGTCGCAAGCTTGCACCTTCCCTCCGACGAACCTATCGCCCGGGTTGCTGAGCTTTTGGAGGTAGAAGCTTCGTGGGTATAGCTCAGACCTTCTTTCACGTGAAGTTGACCGTTGTGCTCTAAGCATGCTTTCAAGCTTCTCCTTAGCTCCCGTGTATTGTTCTGCCATCAATCCTCTCCGGACTTCGTCACTCCTTCCGAGTAAGTCATAGTCATTCCCGCACGTCCGTGAGCTTCCGACCGAGCTTGGCTATTTCGCCTCTTTCTCGAATTGTCCTTGGTCGAACCGAGATCTCGAGTCTCTTGAAGCCGAGACTTAGTCATGAGAGATTCAATCTCTTCCTTGAGTCTCGCAACTAGATCCACCGACTCAAGAGAGACCCGACAATCGAAGAAAGTCTCTCGATTCTCGCCCTTTACCCGTTCAAGTTCCCTGGATGGTTCTGCTTGAACTCTCTCGCCACCAACCGTTCCTCTAGCGCATCATCGTAGGCTTGTACCACATCTAGAGGATCATCCGTGACCGAGCACGTGTCTTGTGTGCTATGTGAAGAAGAGGTAATAATGCGTTTAGAATTTACCTCGCCTCTCTTCTCCGCCATCGACGCATTCGGCCGACTCATCGAGAACCGTCTCGCGACCTCAACCGCGACGAACGCGGCTTCATCTTCGAAGAATACATGAATGTATCCTCCTCAATTGAGTTGTCGGATATCTCTCCGGCTATATAGCTCGCCGTCTCTCGGCGAATTTCTTTCTCCCGGCTCGCTGTTCGCTTCTGTGAGAGCCGAGAGTTCGGGACAATCGTGACCGATAGTGTCCCTCCTTCTTGCGCTTGTAGCAGTAGATGTTCTCACGCTCTTACCACTGAGTCTTTTAGATGGACCGGCAACAGACTCCGATTTCCCGCATTCGCAGGAAGGATTAGATTCTTCTTTCTTATGATAGTCTTTCTTACCCGAGGAAGAATCTCGGTTGTATTTCCTCGCCTTTTCGACTCTCTCCTTTTCCCCTCCGATATTTGAGAGCCATCGGTGCTAGGGCGATCGGGCCCCAAGTCTCGTAAGACTTTGCTACCGATGTGGCCACGCTTTGCTTGAGGAAATAGGCTTGGCTCCGGTATTGCCGATCGTTGCCTTGAAGGCGTGGTCGAACCGTGTGTCACTTGAGCGCTTAAGCACTTTTAGGGTAGGCTATGCTCGAACTCCTCCGATTTTAATTCGAAAGTATAACATCGGGAGTTAGAGCATTTAGATCGAGCGACGTAAATAAGTAGCAAATGGAAGCCACTTCGTCTGGGGCAACGCTCTCAATATCTTGGTGTTCATCTCCTTGTTGGTGAACGACCTCCCCAACCCATTGATAACATTGACTTGATTGGTGAATCGACACTCGCCGTCAACGGTTTCGTGAGGCTCCATTGCAAAGGCGTCGAACTTCCGAAGCTCTAGCTCGAGCTTGTTCTCTTTGATCCGAGGGGTTCCATGGCTCAAGCATGCCCAAGGCGTCCCATAGCTCTTTCGCCGTTTTGCAATCTTGTACCCTTCCGAGATGTGAGTCACCGAGCGTAGTCGGCATGGCATTACGTGCAACTCGGCCAAGGTTGTGCAACTTCTTTTCTTCAAGCGTGAAGGCGATTTGTCTTTGGGAACCTTAGCACCCGCTTGTGCTCCCACGCCTCCTCCAAAGAAAATACTACGCCGTCCGATCATGGGAATGATCGGTCCCGACTCTAGGACATCCGACATGCTGTCGTGGAGTGACGTTAGGTGTGCCTCCATACGTACGCGCCATACCGTGTAGTTCTCTATTGAGAACATCGGCACCATCCTAATACCCGACATATCGACATTGTAAGAGTAAGAGTATAAGGATGCTGAGAAGATGCTTATGCAAGGAAAAACGGTTTTCGTGGATCGGTCGAGAGGACCAAGATTTCGAACCGGCGATCGCTGAACACCGAAAGCTCGATACCAATTGTTGGTCCGGAGACGAAAAGTCGGTGTAGGGGGGGGGGGGTGAATACACCCGAGCTCGTTTCTTTTTCAGTGAAGGTCACTGAAGCCGATGTTTGCAACCGATGAACAGCGCAAGCAAGCCTTCGATCATGGGGGTCAAGTGAGTCAGCCTTCGAGCTCTTCTACCGACCGATGTCGTATTACGAAACCCGCCGGAGACCGTAGTGCGGATAAGTGTTAGGCCCGGAGTCGCCTCTTTTGAAAACGCGTTTTTGCAAGTTAAATCTTTTGGTCAGCGCAACTTTATAAAATACGTTTTATGCAAACTTATGATTTTCAAGTCGATTGAACGCAATGCAATAAAACAAGAAATGAACACAAGCGATTTAACGTGGTTCGGATACGCAAGATCCTACGTCCACGGTCCCGAACAAGGCAGGAGAACTTGTTGATTATTCCCGAGCAAGCCTCGCCAGGGGATACTGCAGACCTGGACAGCTCCCTCTAAGTTATAGTCCTTAGCGACTTTACAATCCAAACCTAAGTTTAGAAGGGAGGGAATATTCTCCAACTGAGAAGGAGTTCTTACAACAAGAACAATTCACTAAATGTGAACTCCTTCGGATCTAAGCTATGAATCTAGCAATGAGCTTAGTCTAGAGAAGATAGGGATCAAAGTGCTCTAGAGAGATGAACTACAAGAAGTGTTCTATGAAAACTAGTTCGTCTCTCGGATAAGCTTGAAGGTTCTAGAGCGTTGTGAGCTTGAATGATATCCCTTGATTTCGCGTATATTCCTCTTCTTGAAATCTTCAAATCCTTCTCTATTTATAGTTGTGAGTTGTGACATATGTCCGTTGGAGACGACGATGCCACGTGTCACAAGCGTCCAAAGAAAACGGCCACTATTCAACTTTGTTGCAAAGCAGGCGCTTAATGCACCGTTCATGAGAGCAGCCTTTACCGTGTAGAGTAGGTAAGCGTTGTCGGCTTCTCATTGGGTCGAGGTTTGTAGTTGGTGAGTGTCGAGTTGACCGTTCAAACTACCTCGTATGTCTTCTCCCGAACATTTGAAGGGACTTTAAGTGCTGGGTCGCTTTCGTCTGGATACAAGACTCGAAAGTCCTGTCTTCTTCTGCCGGAGTCGTCCGACCGATAAAGTGAGCTTCGATAGTCGGTTGGTCGACCGCGAAGGTATACTGCTTGCACCGGTTCTTCTACCGATGACCATCGCCTTGTAGAGAATGCTTATCGGGGTCCGGGGCCACCGACAGCGATCTTCAACTCGAGTTTGATATCACCGCCGACGAAGAATGCAAGCGATTACACCGATGACGTGGGGTCTCAAAAAGTATCTTCACCGAAGATCGGTTCAACAACTACCCCTTACAGACTTAGACAAAAATAATAAGCATTACATCAAGTCTAACCTATACATCGCCTAATCCTATCGACACACTAATCTACCGATATCGCCTCCGGTTTTGGGATCTTCAATTCCATAGTACTACTATGATTTCCCCCAATTTCTTTTAACCCTAGAACAGCTGAGTATCAATCTACTGACTCATATCCAACAGAGATAATTCTCGAGACTTTAGAATCTATGCCCCATGTTCGTTCCTTAATATGCAACCGTGAGACAGATGCAATGCCTCCCAATTTAAGGTTGTTGAGGATAGCAGACGTTGTGAATAATTTCCAAGATAATGTGTTTGAATTAGTTAACTTGAGGGAACTTAGTGTTCTAGCTATGGATGGTCCCAGTTCACCTCTTCTTTCAATCTTCTTTAGAATCAGCAAACAATAATTGTATGTGAATTGAGGGATGTTAATGCCCCAATTCAAATTTGGAACATGCCTTATCTTAGACATCTCGCGGTCAGAAAAAGCGTGCGTCTCCTGAACCCTCCAATCGGCAATGATTTCATCATAGATATTATACAAACACTGAAGTGGATATTGAATTTCAAGCTCAATCAAGAGATTACTAAGAGAATTCCCAATATTGGAGAATTGTATATACAATACGATGAAATCGAGCCAAATATGGATTATTATTGTCTGGACAATTTGAGTGTTTGCACAAATTGGAAAGTTTGAGTTGCAACTTTCGAATTTCGCAATTTTATGGTTGTCTGAAGATGCTTAGCATCCCACAATTGCTCAAGGAATTGCATCTTAAATTCAGCACTGACTTTGAGTTGGAAGAGATGTTGGAAAAGGTAGGTTCATTACATCTTCTTACATTGCTTCGTATATCCGGTGGAATGTTTCAGTCATGCAACTGGAAAACAGTTGAAGGCCAATTCCGCAAACTCAAGTTTTTGAAGTTGAAAAAGTATCATGGTCTGGAGCAGTGGGCGTTATAGAGCACCCATTTTCCACTCCTTGAGCAAATTCATCTGTATGATTTAGGAGAGCTGAAGGAGATCCCACTAGAAATTGGAGATATGCCAACGTTGGACGTAATTGTGTTGCATAAATGTAATGAGTCGGTCTTGATGTCTGCAAAAAAAATGTTAGAAGAACAAGAGGAAGTACAAGGGAAGGACAAGTATCCGTCCGCGTACAAGTAATTGTAGATAAGGGGGAGGAAGATGCTCTGCTGAGATTGGAGGGTCCAAGCTTTAAAGTGATATCTTGATGGATTAGGGGAGTTGAAGCCTGAAGAAGAACTACATTTCCATATTCAAGTAAGGTGTCTGTGGATGGAGAATGAAGAAGCTCTACAAGGATTGGAGCTAGGGCCCAAATTATAAAGTAACATTCTTCTAATTTGGTAATGTCAATTATGATGTCATTTCACATATGTTATTTACTTTTATTTAGCTTGTGGCTTGCATGTCACTTTGTTATTGGTTGTTTATGGCATGGAGAGAACTCCTTGTTTTTGGTAACTTGGTTATTTGTTATGTGTAAAGACTTCAACTCAAGAGCGAGATCTCTCAACCTAGGGTTCTTTTGTTGAACGTAAATAATCATTGTGTTTCCTTGCTCTCCTCATCTACCTCTTTGTTTTCCTTGTCGTTTTTTGTGAGTTGGATGGGAGACCTCATTTAGGATCGTCGGGTCGTCCCCAGAGGACACTCTCCCTTTGTTGAATAGGAGTGAATCCTACTAACTTATTTCGTTGAATTTGGGTAAATCCATAGGGGATCAGTATAGTATCATAAAGGCTTGTGTATCACACTCCACAAAGATGTTAACATATGACACACGCGACCCACCTTTTTAATTATTTCTATCACATAAAATCTTTACTGAGAGATAACACACAAGACTATACAAAAAGTGACAAATACTTCTAATAAGGTATGGTTCCAAAATATTTCAAAACTGAATCCATCCCTTTCTCTACCACCAAATTGCCAACACAAATTCAGTTTGGGCTAATGCACAAACCAAATTGAAACTAATAATGTGTCCAATCAAGTTCATCATCAAGTCCTGTTTTTCTCCTTCTGGAAACGTTATATATTTCAAACATCATATTCGAACACTACAATCATTTTTGTGTAAAATTAATTTTCTCACTAAATTCAAGAACGTGGCTATAATCATGAAGACATATTTCAGTTTTCAATTGATAGAGTAGGCATAATTTCAGTCAAGCTCCAAGAAGATGTTATGGTCCTTTGGGTAAATATGGTATAATATGGTACCTTCGATATTTTAGGTGATATCAGTTCGAAATTGATTGAAGGATAAATTAAAATTATATTATATAGAACATTTTAGTTAGTCTAAGATTTAATAATTTTAAATCACAAATTAATCCGTGTGTGATATTGTATTCTCGCCTAAATTATTTGGTATACATATAGAAATTTGAAAAAAAAAGGGAGAAATGAATGTTGGGGAAAAAGAAAAATGTGACAGCAAAAAAGGGACGATAGTATGCAAAAAGTAAAGAAAGAAAGAAAGATAGTCAAATTCGACCTCGAAGACTACTTCCGATTCTCTATACTATCTTTATCGATATTCTATACTTTCTTTTACTACGTTCAATTCCCTCACCACGTAAGCAAATCTCTAGATTCAATCTACATTTTTTTTAAAAAAATTAGATCGAAAATCATACTTTCGCTGTTCTATTAAGTTTGACTCACATTTTTCAAATGCGATTATTAAGAAGAGTTCTAGTTGTAAAGTAAGTGGGTGGATCCCACAAAATAAAAATTATTAATTGTGTGTGGAGAAATTGTCATTTATGAAATGAGAACAGATAGATAAAACAACTCAAAAAAGAAAAAATGAGCATAAAGATAAATGGGACGGAAGAAATATAATTTTAACTTACTAACAAATCCTTCCGCTTTCGAAAAGTTATCTGTTTTACGATAATGATAAGGGCAGACTACACACATGTTCGAATCTCACAAATATACTTTTAAATTGTAGTATGAGTAAATAATTATGGTGTATGTATGTAAAGTGGTTGTATCTATATATAATCTGCATGGAGGCTGCAGCAGCAAAGCAATCTCTTTGTTGTCTTTAGATTTTAATTCTTTTTATGCGATTCCACTCAACGTGGCCTCGGTTATTGTGGCGATTTTCCCACTATATATACCCATCCAACTCGGTAACTCACCACATATTCTTCAAGCTAAATTTCCCAAAATTTCCTCCATTTTATTATTTATTGTAAGGTATGATTGCAATTCTTTAATGCACGTGCACAAACTACGATGAAATTTCCTTCAAGCGTCTCTATAACTTCATGCATTGCAATTATGGTGTCTTATCATACGTCGTGTTCTATTGTCGTGTCGTAATCTCAATGTTTTCACTACGGATGGAATATAAACGTGCTTAATTTCAGTTTTTGGTCAAATTTTCAAAGAAAATAAATTTTGTCCCTTATATGAAATTGCAAATTAGCCCCTTAATTTCTAACATTTATATATTCTACAGGAGAAAATTATGAATAGGCCGGGCGACTGGAATTGTAGGGCTTGCCAGCACCTGAATTTCCAAAAGAGGGATTCGTGCCGGCGGTGCGGGGAAGGGAAATCCGGCGAGTACGGAGGTTTCGGAGGGAGGAACGGGACGGCCGGAGACGGCGCCGCCTTTGGTTTCACCACCGGTCCGGATGTGAGGCCCGGCGATTGGTACTGCGCCGTCGGCAACTGCGGGGCGCACAACTTCGCCAACCGATCCACGTGTTTCAAGTGCGGCGCCTTCAAGGATGAAATTGGCGGCGGAGGAGGATTCGACGGCGATCTCTCGCGGACCCGTGGTTTTGGATTCGGCAGCGGCGGCGGGGGCGGAGGTGCCAGCTCGGGATGGAAATCCGGCGACTGGATTTGCACCAGGTTTGGATGCAACGAGCACAATTTCGCGAGCAGGATCGAGTGCTTCAGGTGTACTGCACCAAGAGAATTTAGTGGCAACTCTTTGTTCTAATTGGCCCATAAATTTTCCAATTTTTTGGGTACGATATTTATAAAATATATGTTTTTTTGTTTTTGCATTATTATGATAATACATTCACTAATTAATTGTGGATTATTTAACTTTCAGGTCGAAATCAGAATTAAAGCACTGCAAGCAGACGATGAATGGATCTAAAATGTGTTTTATTGCATTTCCCAGTTTTATTTTCTATTGGATTTAATTTCCTTATTTAGGGATTAACATTAGGTTAATCATTGTTGCAATTTTCATGATGGTAGAAAATGAATATTTAGGTTTGTATTTCTGTTTCCAATTTGTCAAATTATAAGTATTGTATTGTGTGAAAAATCTTGTTCATAATTTTTTGTTATAGTTAATTGTTCTTAGTAGAGATCGCACTAATAATTGGTCTCCGCAAACTGTTTTCTCAGTAGCCAAATGTTACGAATTCAAACTCCACCAGTATATCATTACTTATGAATCTTCATATATAGTTAGTCTATCTTTGCAAAGACTTATTCAATATACACCTCGATAAGAATCGTAGATTTATCTTTGTTATTAAAAGACAAAGTTTTTATAAAAAAACATATTAAAGTGCAAGAATGAAATGTTTGGAAGATTTATAAATTGATGTACATTCACATTGGATTCCAAAGCTTTAAGAGATGATAAAATCTTTAGTGTTGTTTTCATTGACCTCTCTTGAAAAGCATGCTTAAGGAGAGGAAGAGAGAGAGATACATTGTCAAAAAGTAACCAAACTATTGCTTTGGTGTTTTAATCTACACTCCAATCATTTAGCCTTTGAGAAGATACTTGTCTCCCTTTAAGCTGGCTTTGCATTCCCCATGTGTTTTCTTGATGCATGCCAAATCACCCCAATAAAATATGTTAGATACATGCTACACCCCCATAAAATATGTTAGATACATGATATTTTATATATTTATTATGTAAGTATTTTCTTAGTTTCATTCATCTTATCTTACTTTTATTTTTTTGGTTGTCTCGTATAATTTATTTACACATGACTATCAACTTTTCTTTTGAGAGACTCATTTATTTACACATAATTATCAACTTTCCTTAATAACTGAATTGAAAAGAAATGAGACGAGCTAAATTGGAAGGAGGGAGATAGGATGTCTCAGTTGGTTCTTGCACTGTACTACCTCTGTCCCAATAAAAGTGGACTCGATACTTTTTGACACGAAAATTAAGAGAGTGGATGATAAAGTATGAGAAATAGGTAAATAAAAAAGGTAGGAGAGATAAGGTGAATAAAATAATGAGAGCAAAAATGATAAATGATAAAAGTAGGAGAAAAAAGATGAGTAAACTAATGAAAGAGAAGATGTAAACTAATGAAAGAGTATGGGAAATGGGTAGATAAAAAAGGTAGGAGAGAGATGAGTAAAATAATGAGAGAATAAATGATAAAGTAGGAGAAAGAAGATGAGTAAATTAATGAAAGAGTAGATGATAAAGTAGGAGACAAGATATTAATTTTTTGCCAAAGTGGATCCGAACCACTTTTGGTGAGACATCTTTATTAGAAAAGTGATCCACTTTTTTGCGAGACAGAGGTAGTACTATACTCTATTTGATAAATATATATACAAAAATTTGAGTAAGGTCGACCTTATCTAAATTCAAGTGTTTTTGATATAAAGAACAAGGCACGAGTTGGTCAAAGTGTTAAGGTATGATCTCATCCAACCTTACGTAAAATGACATGAAAAAAGACCAACTAATCCATAAGTACAGTTGAATACTCTATCCATCTCATAGATATTGTCCCATAACTTTTCGACACTGGATTTAAGGAGAGTTAGTAGTTATGAGTATAGTTGTGAGTCCTCAAATTGTAGTTAAATCCTAGCCACAAGATCTTGACTTTTTAGGGAATGGGACAACATCTATAGACGTCCCGAAAAGGAAAAATGGACAACATTTAAAGAACGGAGGGAGTACTTGATATACACACATACAAATACACTCTTTAATCACTTTGAGAGGAAACTTTAATCATGGCTTCAAAGTGGTATCTTTGGCCCTCCTGTAAATTTAAAGGGAAAAATGGTTGCAACTTTCACTTACTGTGATAGTCAATGATAGCAGCACACAAATTACTAAAGAAGATTTTCAATCCAATTCTAGTTAGTGCTACAAAAAGACTGCTTTATTGAGTCCCTTCTTTTCAGTATACAACAAACACATTTGCTAAAATCTGTTTGTAGGCCAGGCTGACTTTGGACATTAAAGGCCTACTAATTTGGGCTCATGCTCCCCCCTGTAAATATAATTATGTAATGTAAATAATCGTCCGTTTTTAATCCTCGAAAACAAAATGTACCTCACACACCGTTTTTCCCATTTCCTTATATATATATTTATTTATATTATAATAATAATCAATGACACGTGTACTTAACAGCTTAGACAATGAAAATGGGTACTTAGAAGTACACTTTCACATTACTTAGAAGTAACACTTTTTAAGTTACACGAGCAAAAAGGACACGAACACATTGCATACCGAAAACGAATACAAGTCATACTACATAACCAAAATCGTAATTTTCCTACCAATGTGCAAAAGTGGTGCAAAGACAGTCCAATCAAATGTGGGTGGAAAACTGCATGATAGTTGCGACTCAATTATGAAGAAAATCTGGGTGTCATAAAATTCAAGACCTAAATTTGTCCAAGATGAGCAAAATAACATAACAGGTTCCAAATCAAAAGCCCATTTCACTCGACTCTTCAGCACATATCTAAATAACAGACTGACCAAACCATTTAATAGCCTGACTCAAAGCATCACTAAGAGTTACCAACATTTCAACAAACAACCAGTAACAATAACTGAACCTCACACAAAGCATGGGGTGAAATCAATTGCAGTCAGACTCAGGCGAGCCATCGTCGTAAGAGACCAGGCCAGTCTTAGGAGGGGGGCTACCGGATGATGACCTGGACCGGCTTTTACTCCGAGAAGGTGGTGAGCTTCGCCTTTCAGGACATCGGTACCTCTCCACGGGGGAACGACTGCGACTACGGCGACGTCCACGGTAACGCATTGGGCTGCGAGAAACAGTAAGGCTGCGGCTCCTACTTCTCCTGCCCCTAAATCTGCACAGTTTCAAAATGAACTTGAGAATCCATGATTACGGATGAAGAGAGACAAAATCCACAATTTCAGTAGAGAAGGGGGGAAATGTAGAAATTTTCTGGCCAAAATGAAAGGGGAAAAAGAATCTCGAAAAACCCACATAATAATCAGGTCCGGCAAACCGGCCACAGTAAGAGGAACAAAGAAAAGGTTAAGCAAACGTATTTCAAGAAAATACAAACCTTGGGGGTGTTCTTCCTCGAGGTGGGCTCCTATAGCGCCGAGGGGACCTTCTGTAACTAGAGTATCTACAAGAATCAAACACAAAAAAAACATTATGGAAGGTAAAATGCTCTTGAATCTATAGAAATCACAAGTAGAGAGTGTTCCCTACCGGCCACGATTGCCACCGTAACGATGAGACCTTATAGGAGTCCGATCAGGAGAGCGGCTCCGGTAACGCCTGACATATGAGTACTGATCACTAAAACCCCTTCCTCTTCTTACGCGTCTCGGCGATCCATCAACAGAAGGACTTCTTGATGAGACAGGTGACCTAGCCCTATGGCCTGTGCTTACAGGACTTCCTGAGTAGCTGCGGCGATTGGTCCTTCTAGGCTCCCGGACTGGACCCGGGCTAGGGCTTCTCCTGTGAGGGGGCCTACCGGAGCTTCTGCTGACACTTCTATGGGTTGGTCGAACAGGACTTCTGCTTATGCTCCTTCGAGGAGGTCTGCCTGAGCTCCGACTTGGACTTCGCCGAGAAGATCTCACAGGACTGCGACTAATGGACTGCGACGGTGACCTTTTGGATGGGATTCTTGCTGGGCTCCGGATAACTCTTCCTCTTGGAGGAGAAGTGGTGGCACTACGACTTCTACTACGGCTTTGTTGAGAATGCGACCTAGCTGGTGGGCTCATGCTAGCACTCCTTGCTGGACTCCTGCTGCTGCCACTCCTAACTGGAGACTTGCTCCTGCTTCTGCCAGCATTTCTGGGACTAAGACTCATGGATCTTCTAGGACTTACACTGCGACTCCTGTCCATAAGAGAGAATAAATTGCCAGTTTGTGGATGATAAGCACAAGCATAAAAGGACATGAATTCAAGGGTATAAACCTAGATTTGCTAGGAAGATCATACAATACATCAGGGTGTCTATCAGCAGCTCGAACAGATCCACTTCCCACTCCATTCCCCTTATTTTGATGATCTCCATTTTCCCGTGGATACTCGCCCTCTTCCCTATCAGATACATCAGCAGCATCTGCTTTCTTGTTATTAACTTTTGCATTTTCTCGCTCAAAGGAAGGCAATTGATTTCCTTCAGGGGAGATAAGAAATTAAAACAGTAAGAGCGGATACTTGAAAAAACAATCTTACAGAAGATGGTCATTATCTCACCAGAGGTTTTATACTTTCCATCAGAAGCACCAACTGCAGCATCATCTTGAGAGCTTCCTCCAGTTTTACTCTCGCTCTCGCTATCAGAAACGCTACTCCTACAACACATCCCACGAAACAATAAATAAATATAGTCAGCCAAGACGGTTTCCCCAGCTAGTGATAGCTAGAAGTCAGATACAAAGCAGTCACTGCATCAGGTGGTCACAACTACAAAGCTTCAGATGATTCATAGAAAAACTGCAGTTCTTGTCATCTGGACTTTAAGATGGCACAAGTAGGAAAGTTCAAATTTATAATCTACTAAGGCAATTGAGACATAATAATACATTCAGAATCTGAAAGAGAGTGAAACCTCTAAAATCATACTGCTAACCTTTTTGATTTACGTTTTGACTTTTTATCTCGCCTCTTGTGTCGCTTTTCATGTCGCTTGTCCTTTCTTTTTCCACGCCTATATTTGTCCCTCTTAGATCTCTTTCGTTTCCTGTGCCTGTCGTCACTTGAAGAGCTAGTGTCACTTAATGAAGAAGCATCTGAGTCAGAATCAGCATCGGATTCGGAAGGGTCCGTATCACTATCCGTTGAACTATCCGATTCTGAAGTGTAATATCTCCTTCTTTTCCTTCTCTTCTTTGATGACTTCTTGTGCCTCCCCTTGCGTTTAATCTCATGATTATGTTTCTCTGATGCATCCTTCCTCATTTTCAACCTATTCCCCTTCTTTTTATCTGAATATGCCAAGAATTAATTCCAGATACACCGCGCAGCAACATGATGCACCTTAAATGAGACGAATAATTATATGTGAACATGAAACTGGTTGGTTCTTACCATCATGTAATTCGCCAGAATTAACAATTTTCACCGTCACAGTAGGTTTTCCCTCATCGTCCCCAGCATTTTCGATCTTGTTCAGCACCTCATGTCCTTTCACAAGTTTCCCAAAGACAATATTTTTCCTGTTGATCAAACGCAAATTAATTAAGTGCAACATGTTCAAGCAGGCATGCAGGGTAGAAAAGCATCATTACACACTATATATGGTTGAACTGTCATATATTCTCATGAACTAGAGAATTATTATAAATTTTAGGTGTGTCCTGAGCAGATTCATCCATAAAAATTCATATCTGAAATGAAAAAAATTATTCAAAAGTCACATTGTATTTGGATTTAGGGACAGTAAATTTTTCTGAAGAAAATAAGTAGTAAAATACACCCACATATACTCTCTATTTCGATTAGATTCTCAGCCCAGAGACGGAAGGAGTTAATGCTTAACCTGGAACATTTAACCAGAGAGGTAAATTTCAACAATCTCGTGCTAGTTACAATGTTAGAGATGTTTGTGGATGATAACAGGAGATATAAAGCATGCCAAATATCATCATTATCTGCAAATATAAATACTCACTATGCACTGCAGTCGGTCATTTATTTGGACATAACCATATTTTCATTTTAAGAACTTAACTAGTACCCCGAAAAGAAAATAAAAAAATCAACATTTGAAAGAACAGAAGAAAAACCTGTCAAGGTGATGATCGGCCTTAAAGGTGATACTGAAGAGAGAGCCACGGTCATCACGATCAGCAATAGCCATAGACAACAAACCACGGCCATCATGTCTAAGTTTCGGAGACTCATCTGGAAAAAGCGATAGCGTTAGTAGCTAATCCAGTTCAATACTGGAAAGTGAGTTAAAGCATGATAAGACTTAAAAGAGACTTCATACAATATTACTCATGTTGCCACAATTTAGAGTAGACAGTTGTGTAAACCAAAACAGTATGTTCTATAAAATTCAAAGTAGAGGCCAAACAAGGCAGTCATAAACATATACATCCCCTACCATATTAAGAGAAAACAATTGTTCTCATTCGAATTGAAGCTCCAATGCAGCGAGATTAAGGTCAAAGTCATCCCTAACCTTCAGAGGCAATAAAAAAGGAAATCCACTTGTTTTCAAGACAAAAGAAATTGATAATAAACAAACATGTGCAAGTTCTATGCCTGTATGCCTAATCTTGTAGAATCGAAAATTGATTTGAAGTTCCATATATAAATGTCTTATTCTGAGTATTATCAGTTTTCACCACATGACAAGCTAGAGAAAAAAAAAGTGGAACCAAGAAAAGTCAATACCAGGAAACTTTCCGTTGTATATACTCTCCCCATAGTTGCCTGCAAAGTTAAAATAAATTAGCTCAAGCATCCAAAGAGAGACAGTAGTGATAACATCAAGCCAGCATAAGTTACCATCTTGCCGAAGAAAGTCCCCTCCCTGCAATACCAATTAAGGTTGTCAAACATTAGAACTACAAAGATAAGCACCTGGTGCTCCTAAATAAAGTGTTGGTGAATTTAAAAAATGGACAACTTAACAATTACAACCTTAAACTACATCACAAGAAATGTAGTCGTGATCATCAGCCCTGTCACATGATAAACAAGGATAGCTGACTAAAAAGCCACTTCTCATTTATGCCCAACCAATTCAATGGCCAGAACAAATGCATCATACAGACTCACATTATTAAGGCACTACATAGAAAATTTTGAGAACTAGATAACATACCTGAGCTACATATCCTTCGATGATACGATGGAAAAATGTTCCTTTATAGTGTAGTGGTTTCCCAGTTTTATCACTGACACCTTTCTCTCCTGAAGACAAAAGGCAAAATCAGGTCAAGAAGAACAAATATGTCAAGGTGAAGAAGGGATGACTGGATGAGCGAACAAGGTTGGAGAACCAAAGAGGACGTTTCAAAAATAAAATTATTAGAATATCGTTTGACAACAAGACAGTGAATACTCTTCTGGCGGTAGCAGCTTTACAGCTTCAAGACACCCACCAATTATGAAGAGGCCAACAAATTGCCGATGCAAATCAAAAGTTAAATGAAGTAAAGAAAGTTAATAAGGCTGTTCACATTCTAGTTTAAAAATACTAGAGTGAGATGCGAAACAAAACATGGTTAAAAAGTAAATTACCAGTGCAAAGTGCGCGGAAATTTTCACATGTCTTGGGAGCAACATCAGTGAATAGCTGCATTGCAGGAGTAAACAATGACATGGGATCATAACATCAGTTTAAGAAGAAACATCAGTTTAGTTTTAGAAAATAGCATTACATAACGATAATGTGAATGCCTAAGTATCGACAAATAAATTGAGACAGCTGTACGAGAAAATAATACCTCAAAAATCATCCTCTCATAAGGATCTCCATCTATGGAGACGTCCAAGAACACTAAAACTTTCATCTTACTCATTTTGTACAAGCTCCAGCTTCACTCGTTCACACTATCATCAATAATGCATGTCAGTGTCAAATCAAAAGGCAATCTCACAATACTGCAAATAAATAATTTCAGTGATGTTGATATCATTCATCGCAGTAACAATTTTAACAAAGAATATACAACTAGTCAGATCCAAAAATAGGTAAAGGTGAAGTTCTAACAACCGAGTTCAAATTTTCATGATGCAACTACTTACAACACATTCGTTATAGAAATTTCTAACCAAGTGACTGATCCTGCAAAAGATTAAGGTATATATCCCAGTAATAAGCAACATGTAGAGAAAAATGCAGTAAATAATAACAAAACCAACTTATACAAAATCTAAGCGAAAAAAAAACAAAAAAACGTACAACATAATTAAATATATCGAAACCCTAAACCCTAACAAAAGTACTCAACTCAATTCACCACAAACGCGAATTAGTTTGAAATCAACCCTATACACGAACACAACAGCAGCAGTCCAGATTCATGAGAAACGATGCGATTTTCCATATAAACTCCAATTTTACCTCGAAATCCCTTGTCAGCAGGAAACGGGAAGCCAAACACGAAACAATCAACGCATTACAGTATGAGTTTAGCGTTTGGTACGAACGGAGAGAGTCCGGTGGATTATCCGCTAGGGTTTTGAGCACTCGTGGAACGCTGCAGGTGGTAGCTGTTCCTCTCCACAAATTCGTTATGCGTGCGTGTGTGAGAGAGAGAGAGAGAGAGACCGAGAGAGACTATGGCTTGTTCAAAGAAAAACCTAGATGGCTACCTCCCTTCGCGTATCCTATTTTGTTTTATTTGTTTATTTTAATAATTTCCATGGTTTTTAAGTGAATAGTATACAAATGTTTATTGTATTTTTATATTAATTCCCAATAGTTTCATGAAGTTATTAAATATAGGTTTACAGAATTATATAAAAAATAACAAAATTACAATTGAGCAGGATTGTTAATCTGGTACGTTAATCGAGTTGTTAAATCAATTTTTTTTCTAATCGAACCAAATAAATTAGTTTGATATTCGGTTTTGACCGTTCTTCTCAACCTATTAGTTTGTACTTAGTTTATAGTTGATAGAGAGAAGATTTTCATAAATTATATTGCATATTTAATATTTAATAGATTTTATATGGTAGTACATGTTTTTACTCTCACATGCTTTATAAGTCAAAAATAAATAAAATGTTAGAATTATTATATTTGATCAAATATGACATTTTCTATGTTTTTTTGTTTGTCAATTTTTTTTCCTCACTAGGATTTCGGTAATACACGAATCCGAATCCAATCGAACCAAATCAATTCAATATTTAATTAAACAAAATAGATAACATAAACTTTCGGTTAGCGAATCGACACTCCTACACTTAAAACTGTCGCCGTCACATTTAACAACATGAATTACAATATATGCACTAATATAATATTCATTATTTTTAAAATAACAAATGTATTGTTATTAAATAAATAACTTTAAATATAGTTATAAATACAAATATTTTAGAATAATCGTACTAGATTTATTGTACTAATTTTACAGCACGAACTGCACTGCAGGAACCGAATAACAAATGGAGGGTTTAAGCGAAGACAGAGAGAAGCCATGGCGCGTGCTCGAATTCTACAGCGGCATTGGTGGATTGGTAAAAACTCGAATCAATTTTCTAAGCTTAGTTGCTTTTGTATTTTTGTGTTTATGTGAAACATTTGCGGTGCCTGATTTCGATTTTAATCCACCGTTTTCGATTTCGGTAGAGGTATTCGTTGATGGAGGCAGGAGTAGATGCTGTAGTAGTTGAAGCATTCGAAATTAACGACGTCGCTAATGATGTATACGAGCACAATTTCGGCCACCGTCCGTATCAGGTAGCATATTTCAGTTTGCTGAATCATGAATTTTTCTACTTTGTTAATGTATATTGATGGTTTAGGTTGGATTTTGTGTGGTTTTTATCTGAGTTTGTGCTAATCTTCGTATGTGGCGTTGGACTTTTGCTTCGTAGGGTAACATTCAAACCTTGAAAGCTGCTGACCTTGACAGCTATGGAGCAGATGCGTGGGTCTTGTCTCCTCCCTGCCAACCTTACACACGACAAGGTGGTTGATTTCTTAGTTAAAATTCTCTGCAAATTCAATTTTTGTGTTCGTGTTTATTTTTTTGTTCTGTCATAGCTTCTTAAAACTTTGTTTGTTAAGGTCTCCAGAAGGGTTCAAGTGATGCTAGAGCTTCTTCTTTTCTGAAGATTCTTGAACTAATACCTCAATGTTCACGTCCCCCGGTTATGCTTTTTGTGGAGAATGTTGTTGGATTTGAGGTTTGTGTTTTCTATACTATCCATTTTGTTGATATACCTTCAAAAGAATACATTTTTTATAAAAAGAAACATTTTGAAGGTATTTATCCTAGAAGTCTATCTGGTCTTGGGGTTTTATGCGAATGAAGTTTTTGTCGCCTGCTCTTCGTTTCTTTAGTTTCCGTTTCTTTGTTAAGGATATGCATTATGAAGTTTTGCATTGAACCTGAAGATCTAATTTACCTGGTATAATTTTTTAATGGATAATAGTATTCCCTCTATTAATTTCTGAATCTTGTTTCCTTTTCTTCTTGCAGACATCTGATACACATGAAAAGATGATTAACATGATGCGAGAAAACCATTTTGACTCACAAGAATTTATTCTAAGCCCTCTGCAATTTGGTATTCCATATTCTCGGCCTCGCTACTTTTGTCTGGTTAGTCTCTCTCTCCCTGCCCCCCCGGCACACTTTGCACACTCGAACATTTTCTATTCTCCATTTTCTTTTGTATATTTAGTGTATTTTCGTTGCACTGTATCTGCTTGAACATGTAGACAAGTTGTTAGTATTTGATCTTCCTTGTACATCTGGCTGCCAAGTTGGGGGGTGTTTGCAATAGCTTAAACTTTTTTTAAGTGCTTAAATTAGGGAGAAGTTGGTAAAAGTGGCTTATTAGAGAATTTGGGGTGTGTTTGCAAAAACTACTTAAAAGAAGAAAAAGTTGAAAAAATAGTGTTTGCAAAATTTATACTGTAGTAGCTTATTTTGTGATTTATAAGTAAAATGTCAAATCATAACTTATCCGAAATTACAAATATGCCATTAAGTTGGAGAAGTTGGTAAAAACCAACTTAACCAACTTCAACTTATTCAACTTAAATGTAGAGAATTTTTTCGAATTTAAGCTGTTGAAAACACTTAAAAACAGTTTTTCCTTAAATTAAGCTATAAGTTGAATAATTTAAGCTATTGCAAACACCATCTTGGTACTTAGCATGTGAATATAATATTAGACGCAATTATGCTTTTGGCTCCCGCTCCCCTAAACCTACATCCAAAATAGTGAAAGTATGCTTAAGATATGATTAAAATCCATTGAAAACTGCAGGCAAAGCGGAAACCTCTTCCTTTCAAGAAGGCACAGTTCAATAATGTGCTTCTTTGTGGCCCAGGACCTATTCTTGGGTATGAGGAAAGCCTGGTAACCAGTGAAGAAGTTGAATCACAAACATATTGGAATAAATTATTGGAGACTGCTCGACCTATTCATGATTTTCTGGAATCAAATGAAGTTGTTTCAGAATCTGACATTTCTAAAATTTATGAGGATACTGAAGAAGGGAGTGAATTTAATGTTGATCCTTCAAATCCCTTTTTTGTTCCATCTAGCCTGATAGAAAGATGGGGAAGTGCCATGGGTATGCTTACCCTCTTCCTTACCTTTATATTTCCTTTACCATTTTTCTCATGTTTATTTATATTTCTTAAACTCTTAGTCTTATACCATTGAATCGATCCCTTTTTGGATTTAGATATTGTTTTCCCTGAATCAAGACGCTGCTGTTGCTTCACCAAAAGTTATTTTCGCTACGTGAAGGGGACCGGTTCCCTTTTAGCTACTGATCCTGCAATTCCCCATCAGGTCCTAATCATTAAGATCTCATTTCTGCATTGTATTTGGAGTGTTCCTGATTCCCTTTATTACCAGTCTTTTTAAGCGTTCATTGAGTGTTGAAGCAATCGTATTACTTATCATATGACACAGGGAAAGAGTAAAAGTGAAATGTCTTCATTGCATGAGCTTCAACTTAGATACTTTACACCCAGAGAGGTATGCATTTCTTACTTTTTCATACATCAGTTCAATTCTCAGCTTGTGTGTACAGTGTTATTGCCTCAATTGTTCTCACAAGTGTTCTCTCTTCAATGTCGCTGTCAGGTCGCCAACTTCCACTCTTTTCCAGCGGACTTCCAGTTTCCAGAACATGTTAGCCTACGACAACGGTGCGTCTTGTTTCCCTGTATTTTCTGCTTCCCATAATATGGCAAAACAGGCATCTTTGAGTTGGCTAATACTCATATGGAACTTAACAAAATATTCAAATATATTGTCGACCTTTATATTGCTAATTATTTCATCCAATTACATAGGAATTTCCAAACTACTGTTTTGGCTGAACTTTCTTGAAACGTAGTAAGCCTTTATATTGCTAATTATTTCATCCAAGTGTACTCGTTTTCATAACAACAGCCATTTCTTCGAGTGACATTTTGAACCACATCATAAAAAACATTAGAACTGGGAAACTTTGTTTTCTTCTCCATTAGTTAATCAATCTTTAGGATCACATTGCCACCAACATTTTGTGCCCTGGCACTATGATGCGTCGGCACCGATCATCACGTATCAGCGCAAGGGAAGAGGGGGGATCTCGAAGAAGTAAACTATCGCAAGTGCTGGATGTTTATTATTATTTATGTTTTTAGCTTGGGCCTTTTATGTTTATTTACTTTATGTATGTGGGGCTTTGTCCCTCTTTTGGTTTGGGTTGGGCTGTGTCTCAAGGGCCCATTTATACTAGGTTATTAGCGTCGTCTAGCTGAGAATTGTGTTGTAGAAACTCTCTCTGCTCTCGAGACTTGCCCTAGTCTCGAAGGGGGAGTGGATCTTATACAATTCTCTCATTTTGGTTTAATACAATCATTTTGCCTTTGTTTGGAGTGGTAATTCGTGTTGAGTTTACATCACGTATCACACTAAGATCTTCGAGTCTCTGTGATGGTTTACTCAAGATTACGTTGTTTTGGTGCTTCGATGAATCGGAGAAACATATTGGGAAAGACACTTGCTGATAAAACTAGGATGATTGTGTTTTTGGTTTTAGGATATCCACAAAAACCATGCCAATCACTATCCCTCTCATTTTGTGCAGTTACGCGTTGCTGGGAAACAGCCTGAGTGTTGGAGTCGTGGCACCTCTACTCCGCTATCTGTTTACTCATCAGTCATCGTAATGTTATTTCAATATCCTTCCGTACAAACTTGTACGAATGTAGTATCATATTCTTCCACCGGGGATCAGAGGCAAGTCGAGCAACAACAGCTTCAATCTCGGATTCTTACAGCAGCATTCAGATCCCACCTCAGCAACATCTTGATCATTGCACGTTGCTCCTCAAATTCTGCAACTAAATCGACTTCCTACCTTTTACAGGATGTTCAAGCTTCGTGGTAAATATGTTGCTTATTAACTGATGGAAAATCATGTGATTTTGAATTTGGATCCATGAATCTAAGAAATGGCGAGAATTCTTGATCTCTCTCAATATCTCTCGCAATTCGAAAATCCATGATTGGAATTGATGTCCTTTCATTGATTCCTCCTAAATTGCATTGATTTATCCTAAAGATTTCATTTCAATTGGAATTTGGTCACTTTAATTTCCCAAGTGCAGTTGATAGGTTTGTACTTTTTTATTGATACTATTTGCTCCGAGGGTGGAGACATGAAAGTTGTATTTTTGCTATCTCTAGATCGATTTATCCCGTATGAATAATAGTGGCAATAGATGGATAAATACAAGAAAATACATAGTGATGGTAGAGCATTATTACGTTTTTATACTCCTACATCCCACAATTCTTGTTTCACTTTTCATTTTCGGACTGTCTCATTTTATTTTAGTTTTTCACATCTCTATATACAACTAATAACAATTTTAACTTATCGCGCCCAAAAGAAATGGAACAAGAATTGTGGAACGGAGGTAGTATAAATTTAAGTTGTTGAAAAATTCTTAAAATCACTGGTGTGCAAGAAAAAATCTTAAAATCACTAGTGTGTTTGTAATAATTACTTATTTGATTTTTAATTGTATAAAGCATCTTCAACCGAGCTGTCTATTTTTAACACCATTTTACAGTTTTTGTCACATCAAACAGTAATCTCACTCCAAACCACAAACTCAAATTACCCTAAAAAAAAATATTCTTCATATATTTCATTTCATGCTATTTTTACAACAATACATATATATTTCTCAATATTACACATTAGACCCACAACAATTTCAATTAGTAATTATATATGTAATGCCATTATCGTATTGTTTTCTTATTATCGGGTATGTATTTCATAATATTTTTCTATTATTGTGATTGTTTTTAATGTAATATTATATTTTATATTTCAATATTTTCTATTGTTGGTATAATTGTATTCTATAAATACTACAATTATTTTTTATAATTATTACACATAATTAATACGTTAAAAACGTCGGCCCATTTTTTATAATTAACAACATGACCTATTGTTTAATAATCATTGCCATATAATTTTTTTCTATGTAAACGTCTAATTAATTTTTCCATCGGAATGTAGATTTCGATTTTTCAACAAAATATAGGACTTGAGAGTAATTTTATAGAATTTAAAAAGTGAATTGGTGTTGTGAATAGTAGACACCATTTATGAAGTAGGAGGAGAGAGAAAAATGACAAATCCTTATTTTAGTGTTAAAAATAGAGTTGGGTTGGTGATGATTTTTTAACATTTGCAAAACTACTTTTTGTGTTGGCTTTTCTAAAACTAAGCAGCTAAACTGTTTAATTCTAAAATTTTCCTATTTTTGCTTAAAAATAATTATTTTCAATCTTGTGATAAAACGATTAGGGGTGGGCGCGGGTCGGGTATTTGCGAAATGAGTACCCACATGCGAGTACCATCATCAGTAGGAAATAAATTTTCCTACCCGAATTTGCATAGAGCGGATACCCATGCGAACATAGGATGTGAACAGGTATACCCGAACTAAATTATCACCTATTTTTATAACATTTAAATCAACTTAAAAAAAAAAAAAAAAAAAAACAACAAACATTCAAATTCAAACTTAAGTCCTCAACGTCTCAAATGAAACATTGAATCCAACATCATATATAATTATTATAAATCCATAACAATAAGTCAATAATATAGTATCAAATCCAAGATACACATGTTTTCAAAATTCATAAGTTAAATTCTACATACAACTTATCGACGAAAATCATCTTCTTCACATGTTTATAACACAACATAAAACAAAGTGAAAAAGTTGTAAAAATTCTGTTAATTGTATAAAAAAGATAGTTACACAACAAAAAACATACCAACAAATAATTATTAATTGAACAATGTTTATTAGTTTTTTATTGGGCCTCTTGTGATTTTAATTATTATGCATCACTAAGGTCTAAGTACATTAATTGCATGTTTACAGTGATATAAAAATAAACATAAAATAAAAAGAAGAAAAAATTGCAGGTACTCGCATGAGAACTAGTAATGGAAAAATATTGTATCCATACCCGACCCGACACTAAAATTTCAAATTTCTGCGAAACTAGTATCCGTATCCACTTTTCCTGATTCGAACGAGAAATACCCGAATGGGACGGGTACGGCGACGGATACCCATTCATGTTGCCCACCCTGAAAATGATTGCAAATGCACCCTAAATTGATCATTGTCGGGTTTAAGTGCGTTTTTTTGACCTTGTAATAAAACGATTGTCCCGTCTTTTATCATCCGATAATATTATAAAATGAAATACATACATAACCACACTGAAAATGATTGCAAATGCAACCTAAATTGATCATTGTCGGGTTTAAGTGTATTTTTTGACCTTGTAAATTGTAATAAAACGATTGTCTTGTCTTTTATCATCCGATAATATTATAAAATTAAATACATACATAACTGCAATTGTAACTTGTAAGACCAATATCAAATTTCTACACATTTAATCCATCTTTTAACTTATTATTTTATTGTAATGTTGCAAAAAAATACTCCTCACAATTTTGAGGAGGCGCGTGAGGTTACTCAGCTTTAAATCTCTAACACGAAATTAGGTAGTTACCGTACTGCGTGCTTTTGAGCCAACATTTTTACGATAATACCGATAATACCCTTGGTCCCAATATATATTTTCATTTTTCTTAATATTATATTTTCCACCCCAATTTGGTTGCTTCAAAGCTAGCGAAACAAAACCTAGCCCGTAAAACTGAAGAATCGAATTCAGTTGTTTGGAGAGCATCTGAGATTGGAACCACGTAATTCAGACAGCGGTCATCGTTTACCATCGTTTAATTTCAAGGAAAGGTTAGTGATCTTCTCGTTTTCCGATGCTTCAGTTTTGGTATTCCGAATCCCTAAATTGATCGGGTTTAGCAGTTCGGTTTAGGGATTTTGTCAAATTTCTTATTATCTGGAAGTTCTCTTTTGGATTCTGTTGTTTTTTTGGTTGAGACTCTTTTTTAATCTCGACGTTTCATGCAGATTTACAAGTTTATGATGGTGTGTTGTTTTTTACTTTATCATTATTAGTGAATTTACTTCAATTATATAGATGACTCAGGAATCTCTGCACTTTTTGGTAATCTGAGTAATAATTTGTTGTTTGAAATTTGAGAAAAGTATTTTGTTTGTTTCTACTGAATTTTTTTTTTGATATAGGTTCTTTCTTAGTGCTTTGAGAAAGCTAACATATCTTCTTTATTTTGGAGTTTTTAAAGCAATTCTATGTATGATTCTTCACGATATTTGATATGCTAGTAGTTAGATCCGGATTTGACTCATTTCTGTAGATGTTACTTTTTACTTTCGGGGACTGATTAGCCCTTTAATGTATAAATCATCACATCTTCTCGTATTTCACAGGCTTTTGATATTTCGAAAGAAGATTGCTTACAATGAGATTCAAAACCGGGGAGAAGGTTGAGGTGATGAACAATAAGGAGGTGAATAGTTTCACCACGGGTGACATTGTTGAGGTCTTCCATCAATGTTCGTGGAAGACTGCTGTTGTCTTGAATGTTCTGGGAGGAAAAAAAGAAAGTAAAAAGGATAAGATCCGCTACAAGATCTCCACATTCAAGAATCGGTATTTAGTAGGGCTACTTGGGTGCTCAAAGGAATTGGCTATTGGTAGATCGAACATCAGGACGAGAAAAACCTGGCATGATGTAAATTGGGTTCCAATGGAAAAGGTATTGTTTGTTTGTTTCTCTTATTTGAGACTATTGGAGTCTTTTTCACATCAGATTTACATGACTACCTTTATTTAACATTAGCAAGAAATTTTATGTATGTGATTTTTAATTTCTTATTACTATCTATTTGTATGATTTCTTCTAAATTTGTATCTGCTAAATTGTTACAAACGTCTCCTTTGAACTATTTATAGAAGTTTCTATTTATAACATTTGTTAAAAGAATTTTTTCTTGATTCTTCATAATATTATGTGTAGTCTTAAATTTGCCAATCTTAAATTTGCCAATCTGATCTTATTTGTGTTTGCAGATTCCTCAAGTAGGGGACAAGGTAATATTGAGGAAACCTTCGTCGTCAATTTGTTCACAGAAAAAATATCAACCCATAGAAGATAGCAAAAACACCCAGCATGATGCTGCCCCGAGGGAATCTGTGATGATCTCTTCAAGATCTCTAAAGAGGATGTCCCCCCTACGTTTCCTCCGTTGCTGAAGCAAATAATGGATGTGTAAAAAACTTAGAGCACCTGAGAAAGAAGGCTGGATGCAGATAGTGGTTGCTGACCGTTTGCGTGGGAAGGTAGATGCTGTTGCTTACACAAACGAAAGTTTGGGTGAAAAGTACATGCATAATTCCTATAACATTATATCAAATGGATATAATCATCAAATGGAGAAGGAAAACCAAAATGAGATTCTTGGCTATTCTGGAGTCAGAGGTTCTGAATTAAATAGTTCCGACACTGATGCTTGTTCTGTTGGTAGTTGTAGTGTTACTAATCAATGTCTGAAAAACTATAATTACCATTTTAGGAACGCGCAATGCCAAGAAACAGACACCCTTTGTAGTGATGCAGAGTCGTCTTATGGTTCAGGCTCGGAGAGGAGAAGCTCCTCTCTCCCTCTAAAAGAGGAGGTAGAGGTCAGTATACGTAGCTTAGAGTTGCATGCTTATCGCAGCACTCTAGAAGCTTTGTATGCTTCTGGTCCCTTAAGTTGGGAACATGAAGCATTGTTAACAAATCTTCGTATTACGCTCCACATTTCAAATGACCAACATTTGGAGGAGCTAAAGCTCCTAATTTCCACTAAAACTGCACTTACTCTTAGATGATTGTACAAATTGTTCTTATTCTTATTTCATTCCTCCATTTTATAGCAATATATGTAAGAAGCAACATGAATGCAATAATTTGTATCTTGTATCTATTTCTGTGCAGTTAGTTTGGCATTTTGTAACTAAGGGATACATGTCAATTCTGAATTAATATCAATGCAGAGTACTTTTCCAAGGCATTTACATTATATTTTTCCTTTATTGCTGTAGCTCTTCTTATGTTTGATGCTTATGTATACTAAAAGATTGCTGTCTGCAACTGATCATATAATAAGCATTCTGTTTGCTAGACGTCCCTTGACTCTGGATATTGTGCACTACATTCTTGAGTATATATTGGTTATACTTGAATCCTGTTACTTCATTTCTCAGGTCTACAGTTGGAGACAAGCACCATTTGCTTCCAATGGTCTAAATATGCTGCCCAGGTTTGCAGCCTTTCTCTTGGCATTGAATTTTCGACGATTCAATCGTTCACTTTGGAAGCTAGGTTACTCTTATTGCCACTCCCATGGTAGTATCATCACACAGTCTATGCAACCATGCATTTTCTCTTCTTTTACCCCAAGCTTATATGTGTATAATTAGCATGTCTTTTTCAAAGGAAAGTATTGCTTCCGTCCCAGTATTTGTAGCCCGTTTCTTTTCGGCATGAGAATTAAGAAAGTGGTGTTTTGTGGTGTAGATTGTTTGACATTTTTTTGCTTCATAAGATCTTTGTCTTTTTTAGAATGAACCACTTTTAGTGGGACGATTCAAAGAGTAAAACGTGTCGCCTTTAGCGGGATGGAGAGAGTATATGTAAACATGAGAGGGTTGTTTGAAATTTGTGTTTCTATTAAGAATGAGTTTTCTTGGTAAGATGCAACTTGATTCCATTATACTGTTATACTACTACTCACTCTTGATCCCAAGTTGACAAAATTATTGACTCAATTTCTTTAATTACAAACTGACTTCAATTCTCTCTCATCAGATTCATGTCATCTGAAGCTGGCCCTTAGCCCTTGACGACCCCGTCTCCACATCGTTATAAATCGAAAAACGTGAGTTTTCGTTGGTTTCTCCCTGTCCCCAAATGGCGTACGCGTCCTCCCCATGCGCGGCCTGATCCCCAATCTCCATATCCTCCTCCGTCATCCTCAACGGGATGATTAACTGCACAACCAAGCACACCAAGCTCGTCGTGACAATGTTGAGGCCGACGACGAAGAGCACGCCCACGACCTGCAGCCCGATCTGGCGGAACCCGAGCCGGTACGAGCCCATCTCGAGGCCGTAGAAGAGGCCGACGTACTTGTTGTAGTGGCCGTAGAAGAGGTAGCAGAGGCGCGGGTTGGCGAAGAGGCCGGTGAGGAGGCCGCCGAGGCAGCCGGCCACGGCATGCGTGTGGAAGACGGCCATGGTGTTGTCGACCTTCTGGAGGAGCTCGGACATCTTGTGGACGACCATCATCGTGAACCATGGGATGGAGCCGGAGCACAGACCCATGATGATCGCTGCCCAGCAGTGGACTACGCCTGCATTTGAGAAAACACAATAATAACTCTTTTAACAATTCTTGAATTTTATCGGGAAAACGGCTAAACTCTCTCTGTGTTTATTAAAAAATGTAGTATTTGCATTGAATTTCTTCTTGTTGGTTTTAATGTGCAGTGAGTTTTGCTCGCTCGTAATTCTCCGTCTTTTTTATTGACGCAAAAGGTCTAATAAAACCCTTAATTAATAATCCCTCCATCTTACAAATAATGCCTCTTTCCTTTTCGGAATATCCCACAAATAATATCATCTTTTTTAAAATAGTAAATTATTATGCACAATCAACCACTCTTTTTAAGGGTCCACCACTTTTACTCACAACCTATTACTCTTTTTAAATTTAAAAAGTTGATTACCTTTACTCACAACCTACTATTCTTCTTAAATCACATGTCGAAAATCTCATGCCAAAAAAATAAGAGACATTATTTGTGGGACGGAGTGAGTACTCTTTTTTAATTTATTTTTGAATGTATTTAATATATCATTTTATTATAAACTCTAGTAAAATAGAATATAAATGCCAACACTATCTTCCCCAAAAAAGATAATACTCCACAAGTTGAGATTCATGTTAAATTAAAACATACGACAGAAGATTTGGTGCAATAAAAAAAAAACGTAGTGCTTTTACATAATTTCAGTCATACAACCTTAAAACACTGACTGAAAATTTGGTCCTAACATTATTCAAACACCCGAGATTTGATGTATTGTAGCATAAAACAATGTATAATTTCTAATCAACATTTTAAAACTAACGGTTCGGAATATAGTTCGACATTCTTTATAACACAGGAAATCTAATGCAATAAAATAAAAATAATTTAATTTCACGTAATTTCTAAAACACCAAGTATTTTTTTTTTTGTGTTTGATGTAATACCTAAAATAGATAAATAAATTACAAATTTATCTATTTCTTACTCCATCCGCCCAAATTATATAATGTCCAGTTTACCATTTCAAATTGTCCCAAAAATAATGTTTAATTTTTCTTTTAACAAATTATTGCACACAATTTTTTGTAGGACTCACACCTTTATATATTTCTACTCACAACTAACAACTATCCTTAAAAACCGTGCAAAAAATAAAATTGACATTATAATTGGAACGGAGGTATATATTTTATGACACTATTTACTTAAGATGATCAAAATACTTTTACTTTTTGAAAAATTGGTCAGATTACCAACTAGACCGATCAGCATAATTATAAATAGTCCCATAGAAAATGTCTTATTTCTTTGGAGCACGGAGATTAGGAAAATGAGATTATGTGTTGTATATTGTTTTGACTTTTTGACTTATTAATTTTGGTCCACATATTGTTTGTCTTTTTAAGAAACAAGACACTTTCTATGAGACGACTCGAAAAGGAAAACAAGACACTTCTAATGGGACGGAGAGAGTAATATTTTATGTAAATTAGGTGTTCTTTTGGAAATTCATTAAATAAAAAATTGAAGTTTTCGATCGTTCGGACACCGGATGACGTCGGCTTGACCGGTCGATACAAATACAAACTATTTCCTGTAGATATACGTATTATTTTAGTAATTCTATAAATAAAATAAAAAGAAAAATAAAGTGTCCAATAAGGACAGCACACTCTACACGCCCGATCAATCGAGCATAATTTTTTGATTTTTTTTGTGTACTTTTGACAAACGGACGTGTCAATTGATTGGCATAAATTGGTAGTTTTGTGTTTGTTATATTAGATTTTGGTGGGTGTTTTTTTTTAATTTTTTATTTTCTTACCGTTTTATAAGATTTGCGACGTGGATATATAATATGATCAAAATAGTTACCTGCTGCAGGCGTAATACAGACCAGTCCAGTAATCATCCCTTGCACCGCCCCAATAACCGACGGCTTCCCGAAGAACAAAATATCCAGTATCAGCCACGTCAGCAAACTCGTCGCGGCACACACGTGCGTATTTATAATCGCCAGCGCGGCGTCGATGCTCGCCGCGTACGGATCGCCGCCGTTGAACCCCGTCCACCCCATCCAAAGCAGCCCCGCTCCGGCAAGCATCAGGAGAATATTATTCGGCGGAAACCTCTCCCTATCCTTCGTCAGCCTCGGCCCCACCCAATACGCCGCCGTGAACCCCGCCACGCCGGACGAGAGGTGGATCACGTATCCGCCGGAATAGTCGATCATCCCCACCGTCGCGAGCCACCCGTCGACCGACCAGATCGTGTATGCTCCGATCGTGTAGGAGAATGTCAGCCAGAGCGGAACGAAGAGCATCCACGCGTAGAAATTCATCCTCCCCAAAACCGCGCCGGCGATAAGAATTAGGGTTATCGCGGCGAAGACGAACTGGAAGTAGACCATGGTTGCGTTGGGGAATTTTCCGCTGAAGGCTTGCTCGAAGAGGTAACGCTCGCTTAGGGCAACGTTAATTTTCCCCCAAATTGGGATTAATTGATCGCCGAATGATAATCGGTAGGCCCAGCAAACCCAGCAGACAAGGACGCAAGCGAAGGCGTACAAGGCCATGAAGGCGGAATTGACCGCCCATTTCTTCTTGACGGCGCCGCCGTAGAGGATGATGAGGCCGGGGACGCTCTGGAGGCCGACGAGGGTGGCGGCGGTGAGCTGCCAGGCGTTGTCGCCCTTGTTCATCCATTCGGGGTTGGGGTCGTCGGGGATGAGGTTGGCCGGGAGGAGCGCGGTCCAGTTCGCCGCCGCCATGGGTGGTGGATTTGGAGGAGGGGTATGGATCTAGGGTTTTCTGATGGGGATTTTATATGTTTTTGGGTAGGATTGATTCCAACGATCAGCTGGATCTTTGTTGAGTGAGGATGATTTCCAAGTAACGCCATTGTTGGTTTCGCGGCGGGGATCACGATGTGGTCGGATGAATTTCGTCGGAGTTTTGTCGGATTGGATTGTTTGTTGCATGGTTGCTGACGTCATCGGAGAGTTAAGCCCTCAATTTGATCAATGAAGCACATGCTAAGGTTAGGTTAACACGAGCAAGTCGAAAATATATTGTGAGAGAGAGAAACGATTCTACTCCCTCACTCACAAAATTCTTGTTAGCTAGTTTTAAGGAGAGTTATTAGTTGTGTAAAGTTATGGATATTATAAAAATTTGTGCATAGTAATTTGCTAAAAGGAAAAACTAAACAAGAACTTTGAAACAACTCAAAATCGTATAATGAATCGATAAAAAATTTGAGACGGATGGAGTACTATATAATCTTAGAAATTTTGATTGGATTATAAAATATGACATGCAACGTGGAGTTAGTGTAATTTCATGATTTCATGTTAGCATTGATAAAGGATTTATGTGTCACTCTTTTGTATATATATTTATGTATCACATTTCACAAATGTGTAAATATGTGATATATATAATTGAAAAAGACGAGGTACACATCATACAAGTCAATATTAATGTGACACATAAAGACATACAAAAATGCAACTCATAAATGTTTGTGATTTTAATGTACCTTTATTCTATTTGTATTATGTAGTTAGTGTTTCCAAATGACTAATTACGATTTTTAGACTATCAACGCTGACCCAACCCACCATTCTGCATAATAAGACAAAGTACATGGTGTTCCCATAGGATGACGTAGTGATGAAGGTGGATGACCGATTTTGGAACACACTATGTGCGGCTGCGGGTTCCTTGTTATCAAAAAAAAAAAAAAAAAAGACAAAGAACATTGTGAATAAAGAAAAATCAAATTAGGTAGTTTTTCACGCCTAGGTTCACTTCAGTGAGCAAATATCCAAAATAAGTATACTTATAAAAAAACAATTCCCAAAATATTAATTTCGTCAAACTAATTTTCAAAATATTACTTCTAAAAAATTAATTCTCAATCTAACTTTATATTAAATTGTTCAATTTAACTTTTTAAAATAAACAATTCATTTTCAACAATAAAAATAAACTTTTCATTTTCAAAAAAAAAAATAATAGTAACAATTAGAAAATACTATTTTCTAGATAAATACAACAAGGTCTAATTAACAAAACAAATGTTTTTCTAAATAAACCCACGTTACATAAAAAAACAAAAACAACTTTTTTTAATACAAATGATAATGCTACACGTTAAATTCAATAAAAAAACATTTTTTATTTAAATAAATTAGATTTTTATTTAATAAAATACCAAATGAATGAAGATTGTCTTTTAACCTAAATAAAAAATACCACAGAATACATTAAAAAATGTTATTTTTTTAAAGATATATTGATATTCGGATTTTTAATTCATAAGATTTTATATACGTGATGTTAGAATTCTCATTTAATTAAAATCTAATTTATTTGAATATAAATCGTAATTTTTATTTTAAAATTTATGATTTAGTTTTTTAATGTAATGTAGAAATTTAAATCGGATAAAAATATGATTTTTTTTTTTAAATTTGTTTGTTGATATATTCTTTATAAAATAGAATATTCTAGCTAATATTATTATGGTTGAAAATTAATGTTTCATTATAAGTTTAAAAATTTAGAAGATCATTCCTTATATAAATGATAATAGATGGGGAATTAGTTTTCTTAGAGTAAAATTTTGAGAATAAGTTTGATGAGAGTAGTTTTTGGAGAATTATTTTTCTCAAAACTATTATTTTGGATATTTGTTCCAGTTTAGCAACCCGTACACTTTGTACAACCAACTAGATTTTAACAAATGGCAGAGTTGTATTGGTTCATTTAGATTTTATTGAGATAACGTTACTTCATTAAAATTATTAATTAATAATTATTTATAAGATTATATCAAAATTCGTAATTATTTTCTTTATAAATAGAGCCCAATATTTATATGTTTTTGTCCACATTTCTACTCTTTTTTCTTCCACATTTTCAACAAATCAGATCTGTATTTTACTTCTCATCTTACTAATCCAAATTACTTTAGATTTTTCGTGGTATATAAATTCCGAGCAGTTTCCAAATTCTCAATACTAACAAAGCTCCCAATATATTTTCTAGATTTTTAACTTTCGCCGTATTTGAGCCATATTCCTACCGCTCAATTCCTCTCCTATCTCATCAGAAAATAATTTTATAGTAGTTTTTTAAATTTAATAAAATATATTATATATAATACTTAATTAAAAATAATATGAAAGAAAATACGAATTACATTGAGTTGGGAATGAGAATAGTTGGGAATGAGAATAGAAATTAAATAAGTTACAAATTATAATATAATAGGAAAGATAAATTAATATCTTATTAGAAAGTTAGATTGAAATGGGTTGGATATTCTTATATAGTAATTCGAGATGAGAGTTTGGTTGCCCGTAAGATAAAATTACCCTATATATCACAAACTGTCGATAACAATCATCTCCGAGATAGGAATTGTATAATTCCCTAATTATTATTATTATTACTCCCGTCCATACGTCGTTTTCTTTTTAGTTTGTCCCATCATTCCGTTTCAAAAAAATAAATTTTTACACACAATTATTCACTCTTTTTATGGACCACAACTTCACTCACATCTAACAACTCTCCTTAATCCAACTCTCCTTAATCTACGTGCAAAAAAAAAATGAGCACAGCTCAATGGGACGGAGGGAGTATATTTAACTCTTCTATTTATAATAGTGATTTGAAATGATTAGTTTATATAACAACAATTAAACAAGCTCTTCATGATCCGAAATTATCCTATATATTAACGCAAGAGAATTCTATAGAACGAAAAGAGAAGACATAACACAAATGAGGAAAGCGATTCGAAAATTGAATAATTTGATATGATCAGGGTGGGGGGTAATAAGGTTTTTGATCCGGATGAATAATTTTCCAACATCTTCTAGATTGTTGCTAAATTGAATATATTTTCTAATACTTAGGGCCCAACAATACAGCAAACCAACCTACCTAACCTAATTGATACAAATAATAACACCTCAGATTCAGAATATGAATTAAGCATATGAGATAACAATCCAAGTAGAAGTTTCAAGAAAACTAAATCTATCATTATAATTAAGCCTAAAATGACAAAAGGACTTCCAAACATAATCCCAACAAGTGCACAGGAAAAAATGGGGATTGCTTCTCAGTCGAATGCCTCATCATCATCGTCGGGAAGAGGCTGATTGGCAGCAGCCATTAGCTCGGCTTCATGCCTACAAAACAGGAGTATAGTTTAGAAATCCAGATTGGTGTTCGCTCGTATGTAGAGGAAGATCAAACTTACTGTTGCTGAGCAGCCAAATCGATTTGAACTTCAGGTGGAGCCAGAGCAGGAGACTCGACAAAGTGCAAGTTGGAATCACTGAACACAAGAAAACCACTTCTAACGTAAGACAAAATCATAAACTCAATTTCTACTCTATACATACCCAGCAAGCTTCCTGGCGAGGTACAAGAAAGGCTTCTCGAAGTTGTAGTTACTCTTTGCTGAAATTTCATAATACTGCAAATTCTTCTTCCTGTGGAAAGTAACCTGCTTTGCCTTCACCTGCCTGTTCTTGACATCAACTTTGTTGCCACACAACACAATAGGGATATTTTCACATACCCTGTAATTGGTAATAAGGAAATAATTTCAGCAACAAACTCAGCAGACACATCAGAATAAAATAGCATAAACATACCTGCAAAGATCACGGTGCCATGTCGGGACATTCTTGTAAGTCAATCGAGCTGTCACATCAAACATAATGATAGCACATTGTCCGTGGATGCTGAAACAATTCAAATTAGACCAATGTTAAATAAGATTGTGATTAACAGCACCAAGCAATTGGACATAGGCTACACCAACAGCTAATAACTTAATAAGTCGAAGAAAGTATGTAGTTCTATTGCAACCCCAACCAGTTAATATCTATCTAGAAGCTAAGTCTGATTTCTAGGAATTGCAGTTTAAATAAGGAAGAGTTGATTATGAAAGTTGAAACAGATTATGTAACATAGAAGAGAAGAAATGCAGTTTCAAACAGAAAGAGCGGATTATGAAAGCTGACAAACAGATTATGTAGCACAGAAGACATGAAATGCAGTTCAACTTACTAGTATCCATCCCTAAGCCCACCGAATTTCTCCTGTCCAGCAGTGTCCCAGCAATAAAACCTGATTTTCCCGCAGTTAGTGAAGAAATCCAATGGATGAACTTCCACACCGATTGTTGCTGTTAAAAAGAAAACAGTCATTAAGATAAACCTTAACTAAAAGGGCAACAGCAATTTAGTCAAAGATCATAATAACTAATGGTAATTAATCTTACGTTCATATTTCTTCTCGAATTCACCGGTAAGATGCCTTTTTACGAATGTTGTTTTTCCTGTAACATCACGAAAAAAAAGAACTCTTAAGCTAAAACGGACATTACATCATCGCTAAATAAAAAAAATTATACCAGAATGTTGCAAATAAATTTTCATTCATACTGCCTTTTAATTTCTATACCATAAAGATGGATATTGAAGTTTTTACAAAGAATCATATCTCCACTCTGATTATAAACTTCATGTAAAACCTATTTCAAGTCTGATACTATACTTAATCCTATAATAAGAAAAACCATGGAACGAATTACACATGAACCCTAAACCCTAGATATACTATCAAGGTCTAGCTAGATGTAGTTTCAAAATCCAAACAACAAATACCCATTATATCAGGAAAATGCCCGAGAAACAGCAATATATATATATACTCTTGAACACATATATTTCGTTAAAAACGGAAAAGCATTCAACAATCACTGCCAAAAACTAAAAGCAATAACAAGTCATCAGATGTAAACATCGAATCCAAATAGAGCACCCCACGGAATCTGACATTCAACTCGTGATGCAAGGTTCGTGCAACTTTTTAAGCAAAAATTACCAGTTCCTCCATCTCCAACAATTACAAGCTTGAAGCTAGGGTAATCCACAGTCTGTTGATTCGGCAACGCCTGAAGATCCAGCAAAAAACAAAAAAATGAGAAACAAAACCGTAAAAATCAACTAGATCGAAACGACACAAATGTAAATCTGAGACCAAATCCACAACCGAAAATAGTATAGATGCTTACCATTCGATCGCCGGCTGTTCCTTAGATAGAGAAAACCGAAACGGAGTCTACAACCGGAGCGTCTAGATCGAGAAAGATTTGGAAATTGTTTTGCTCTGATCGAATGATATAACTGGAAAACCCTAATTAATCAGGTTTTATGGAAGGGTTTTGAATTCGTACTAGCTTTGAGCCGACGCGACTGTGTGAGCCGTTGGATCAAAAGCCTGTGATTAATCACGTGCTCCTCACGTAGAGATCGGTTTGAATTTGAAATCTGACTTGATGGCCGTTGCTATGGGCCTCCACCTATTTGCTAGAAATCCTCTTTCCCAACATTTCGTATCGGCCCCCGCCACGCGCGCGCGTGGTGGGCGCCTTATAATTAAAATAGTTTTTTATTACTAACATTGCCCACCAATGCACGTGTGGCGAGACGTGATTGGTGGGCCACCGAGTGAGATACGCATTTTGGGTCAGAGGTTCCGGATTGCCACTTATTCTATACTACAGTATTTACGTTACCAAGCAAGCACTATAAATACAATATTTTATAGCAGGCCTGGGCGGATCCAGAGCCATAGTTATAATTTTGTGATCAAAACTTTTATACATTTAAACTTCGATATAATAATAATCTCCTTAAGATAATAATTTTTCCGATTTTGATATGGGTTAATGTACTAAAATAATATTCAATAAAGAAATAACCTCGTTAAATGAATATTTTTTCTCGATTCCAAAGTTATTACTTTATCGAAGTTTAACTGTATAATCATGATTTTGTGATCAAAATTTCTAATCTATTTTTTAATGACTATTGTTTTAATATGCAAAAAACTACTCAAAATAAACTGAATAATGGGACATTTTGGTCAATTAGCTATACATTGATTGTAATGATAAAAATGAATATTTTTGTATTTTTATTATTTTAAGTGTTATAAAAAGCAAACGACTAACCTTAGTTCAACTAGCAAGAAATTTAGAGGCTAAACAAAAACAAGATTGATTGAATAGTGCTTGCCAAAATAATTGAAACAGGTGGTTCCGGTTTGGTTTTGAATTATTGACTATGGTTCTGATTCGGAATTGGCTATCAAGGTTTTGTGGTTCGATTTCGGTTTTGTGGTTCGATTTCGAATTTTTGGAAATGTGGAATTGGAGAAACCGGCAATTTTACGGTTTGGAACTGTAACCGACGGTTCTAAATTTTTTTTAAAAAAAAAATGCACAGCTTCAATCGTGCTACGTCACCGATTTAGGCTTTAAGGGAACTGAAGTTCGAACCGGAGTCGTAGACGAAACCGAAATCTTGGGTATATGGTTCACGGTTGTGTTTCGATTCCACCTTTTTAGGAACCGAAACCGGCCAGCTCTAGATTGGAGCAAACCAAATGGTGATGGACAATTACTCGGTATTTTTAAATGTATTCGGTATTTTTAAATGTATTCGGATAATAATATATTGATTGAAATAAAGGGAGAAATTTTATCTTCAATTTAAAGGAGAATATAGTATATTTGGCTAAATTAGTTGCACAAAAACTTGACACCTAATATCGGGTAACTTGAGAATCATAAATTATGTATGAATTGAATCAGTGGATTAAAAGAATGAAAGTTGTATACTTGATGATCAATATATTTAAATATAATCCTACTCAATCTTAAACGAGATCGACCACATCCAAGACAAACTACAGTAATTAGTTTGTGACCACGTATATAAGACTATGTTTAGTGGTGATCTTTTGGTCTTGTGTTTGGGTGCACATAAGCAAATTGGGCAATTTCTTAAATACCCAAATTCGTATAACAAAAGTCAAATTTACCCAATCCTTATAATTGCTACATAAAATACCTAACTTTACTTAAATATCTCCACTTTTCAGACTTGTCAGTCTGCCAAATTCGTTATTTTGTTTCGTTCCGTGCGTAAATGATTAAATCGGGTATCTGAAACATAACGCAGAATCCCGCTCGTGTCCCGCTCAATCCCACTCACGCCGCCGAATCCCGCTCGAGAACCCCGCTCGAGCGGTGACTTGGCAGGGAGCAGAATCCCACTCGGGGAATCCCGCTCCACCTGCCAAGTCCCGCTCGGCTTTTGGACTGGCAGGGGAGCAGATTCCCGCTCGCGAAATCCCGCTCGGCCTGCCCAGTCCGCTCGACTTTTTTGACTTGGCAGGCCGAGCAGAATCCCGCTCACTCAGTCCCGCTCGGCCCTTTGAAGTCCCGGTCGATCCATTTCTAGTCCCGCTCGTTTCATTCATAGTCCTTATTATGAAATTTTATCTATTAATACCGTGATTGAAGTCCAAAATCGAACATACTCACTCCTCTTACATTTCATTTTCAATTACAAAATAATTCTATAGAATTTTGCTTCCTCGTTCCATAAAAAAAATAAAAAGTTGGTATAATATTATTGTTCATTTTAATGGGCAATTTAACAATTTGTCCAAGTATATTGGCGGTGAAGTTAGAGTTGTCTGCATTCATGGGAACAATGTTTGTATCTCTATTTTACGACAGTTCATTCAATACAATCTTAATCCTTTTTCACTTTCGTCAAATTATGAAATTTATTACACCTACGTTAGGTCCATTCTCGCGACCGATATGGACCTACTTCGTCTTTGTAGTACACAAATTGAGCCGACTTTACTTTTTGAGCACTCCAATGTTCAATCTTATCATACACCCGATGTTGTTGAACAATTTGGTTCAATGATCAATTTTGAAGATCAAGCGGGTGGTGGCAATCGGGCTAAGAATTTTCGCGAACAGGAAACCTTTGTTCGCGACGAGGATACCCATGTTGTGTCCGACAGTGATGAAGAAAATATTTTGGAAAGTTCATCCGACTAAGAATACGATGAGGTGTCTGGTGCATTAAATCAATGTACATTTGGTGACTTTGCCGCATGGATCCGACGGGAAGGTGGTGTGAATCAACTGATATCTATGCTCATACCGGACAACCGTGTCTTTCTATGCAACGAAATAATATATGGTGGCGGCGAAGAAGTAAGTGATGGTTTACTTCCACTTGTTCCTCTCGATGCATCGGACTCACCTATGGTTCGAGATCTGGATCATGTTGTGGACTATCCACTCTGTGAAGGTGCGACATTTTGGGAGAAGGCGGATTTGTTTGCTGCTGTTGCACTTCGGCACATGAAACAAGGTCTCAATTTTAGGGTGGCTCATTCTGATAGTGGTCGGGTTGAGTATAAATGCAAACGGAGTTGTGATTGCCCATTTTTTCTACGGGCATCGTTTCGCAGAGATGTGTTGTGGATTGTAAACTGCTTGCATGCCAAAGACACATGTAATCGAGATTTTTCACAGACTGGACCAAGAAGGGTTCGTGAAAAGGCACTCGCTGCTTATGTTGCTCGGTGAATGCGCCGTAAAAAATCCGTCCTGAAACCGAAATAAATTATGGCAGCTATCCAGGGGGAATTCGGCTTTCAAGCAAGCTATAGTGTTGCTCTACGAGCCCGTAATTGTGTTGTGGCGATGGTTTTTGGCGGACACTCAGCATTCGTTCAAGATGCTTCCTCGTTACCTCTACGTACTAAAAACAACGAATCCAAGTACAATGACTGATCTCGAAGTCGATTCAGAAGGTCGTTTCAAACAATTATTTGTTGCTTTTAATGTTTCTCGTGCCCTATGGGTATTTAACCTCCGAGATCTGATTGTGGTCGACGCAACTCACTTGAAAGGAAAGAATAAAGGAGTGTTATTTGTGGCTGCTACGATAGATGGCAACGACCAAATATTTCCACTAGCTTTAGTGTGGGTCCAATTGAGAACGATTACTCTTGGACGTGGTGAAGGAAATAGGAGGTAAAGAACGAATACCTTCCTCCTTCGTATGTTGTCGCAGCTTTGATTGTTGCTCGTGTGTCAGATCTTCTGATCTGTGTCCCGACTTTTTTCTTCCTCTGGTGGTCAGAGAACTGAAGAAAATCAAGAATATCGTCTCTCTAATTCTCACGCACGGCATGTATAAAATTTTGTGTATGTATTCTGTTTATGAACAAAATACTAATATATATAGGCTACAAAAGCCAATATAATATTAATATTTTTAGCCCATTAATTTAATTATATTCCTAATGGACTTCCACATAATTAGCCCATAATATAATTAATTAATTCATTGAGCTACTAATATTTATCAATTAATTGGTCCGACCAATTAATTCCAGATAAATAACATTATTAAATAATGTAAAAATACATTAATCTATTAATAATGATTTCTGAGAGACAATAAATAACGAGGCAACTAATTGGGCCGGATCAGGGATCTAATACAAGAAATAAAGCAGGACCTCAAATTAATTAATTATCTATGCTCAGCCCATAGCAAAATTAATTAATAAACACATATTCATTCCACTAGAGAATCCGTGCTGACTTACCCCTTTATCGCAACTTGAGCAAGGGCTTGTATTTTAGACTTAATCGATCCCCGTATTTAAGATAGAAATATCCGTTAATTAATTAAGCTCACTGACAGCTTAAATTAATTAACATCTTATATTCCTGAGTAGTACCACTCGGCCTTATTAACACACCTGAACTTAATCAACCAGCCGGGTTTAATATGCTAATCCTTACGAGTTCCTTAGGGGATATTATCAACCCATTTTACTAGGATACGGTTGCAAGATACAGACAACCAGCCTGAGCCACAAATAACTACTAATACCCAAGATACGTACATCCGGTCGCGATGACGTTCACCATATTAGGTCAAAGTGATAGATATCTTGTCAGTTCAACCAATTTGTGTTGTTTTCTGTGATACCCGACACACTACACAAATCTAACTTTTGTACAAGATAAATGATTACATGTGCAAATATATATATTTATCAGATAGGAGAATAAAATAGTGGTAGGGACAAAACATATTGTATACAAGCATAAAATTTGCTTCCAGTATTCAAAATCCAACAATTCTCCCACTTATACTAAAGTAAACTTTTAGTATACAATGTGTCAGTTTTAGGTACAAACTAGTACTCAACTATCTCGCAGCTATCTATCCTGTCTATCACTGCATCTTCTCCCACTTATACAAAAGTTTCTGCAGTCCTAAGGGGGAGGCATCTCTACCACTCCTAAGCCACGAACATGCTTCTCGTAAGCCGGGAGTGATAAGTTATTCGTGAAAGGATTAGCTAGGTTGTCGTCAGTTCCAATTTTGTCAATCACCACGTCTCCTCGAGTTACGAATTCTCGTATAATGTGGTACTTTCTATCTATGTGTTTAGACGCCTTGTGAGATCTGGGTTCCTTCGAATTTGCCACTGCACCCGAGTTATCACAATAAATTGTGATAGTCTTAGGCAAGTTCAGAACAATATCAAGATCATGGAGGAAATTCTTGAGCCAAACTGCCTCTTTCGAAGCTTCTGAAGCAGCTACATACTCTGCTTCCATGGTTGAGTCTGCAATGCAATTCTGCTTTGCACTCCTTCATGAAATGGCTCCACCTCCCAAGGTAAACACATAACCCGATGTAGACTTCTTCTCGTCTCTGTCAGCCTGGAAATCCGAGTCTGTATAACCCAAAGACACTAGACTGTCTGACTGGTAAACAAGCCTATAATCTCTAGTCCATTTAAGGTGCTTGAGAATATGCTTGACCGCAGTCCAGTGTTCCTTTCCAGGGTTAGAATGATATCTTGAGACCATGCCTACAACATGTGAGATATCTGCTCTCTTACAAAGCATCGCATACATGAGGCTACCGACAACAGAAGCATATAGTACTAACCTCATACTTTCTATCTCTTCAGGCGTTTTAGGGCACTGATTCTTGGATAGAAAAATGCCATGTCTGAAAGGTACTGAACCTCTCTTGGCATTTTGCATGCTAAAACGAGCAATAATAGTGTCAATGTAGGACACTTGTGACAAGCTTGACATCCTTTTCTGGCGATCTCGAATAACATTGATCCCAAGGATGTAAGCAGCTTCACTTAAGTCCTTCATTTGAAACTGCTCGGATAACCACGTCTTTATATCTGATAACACTTCAACATTGTTTCCAATGAGAAGGATGTCATCTACGTAAAATGCAAGAAACACCACTGATCTATTAACACAGATAGGGTACACGCACACCTCATTAGGTCAGGATACAAAACCATAGTATTTGTCTACCTCGTCAAAACGCTGGTGCCATAACCGGGAACCTTGCTTAAGTCCATAAATAGACTTCTTAAGCTTCCAAACTAGATGCTCTTCGCCCTCCTTCACATAACCTTCTGGCTGTTTCATGTAGATGTCTCTTCCTTTTTCAAGGTGACCGTCTAAGAATGCAGTTTTGACATCTATTTGTCAGATATCTAGGTTCATGTGAGCTGCTATGGCAAGAAGCATCCGAATGGACTTAATCATTGCTACAGGCGAGAAGGTCTCTTCATAATCGATACCTTCTTTCTGGGTAAAACCCTTCGCCGCTAGCCTGGCCTTAAACGCCATGATCTCTCCATTCGGTCCTCTCTTTCTCTTGTATACCCACTTACTACCAATAGCCTTGCATCCATCAGGTAGTTCAGTGTTCTGGTATACATCCATATCAGTTATGGACTCAAATTCCGAGTCCATCGCGATTCGCCATGAATCTGCATCTATATCTCCCACTGCTTCGTTGTAAGTCTAGGGACGGTGTCTTGTTCATCTGCCGAGAGATGGTCAGACGTCTCCCCAGTGAACATATACCGATCAGGTGTAAATATCACCCTCCCACTACGTCGAAGAATGTCAGGAGCTGTGTTAACAGATTGTGCAGTTGCTCGTGGAGCTCTATCTTGCACAACTGGCTCTGTGAGTGGATCTCGATCACCTTGTAATTCCTCAAGGATGATGTCGACTCAAGATTTATGGTTACTAATGTAATCTTCTTCTAAGAACCGAGCGTTAGTGCTAACAACGATCTTCTGTTCTTTAGGATCATAAAAGTATCCACCCTTCGTTTCCTTCGGATACCCTATGAACAACATCACTTCTGAACGTGATTCCAATTTGTCGGCCTGCCTATTTAGCACATAAGCAGGATAACCCCAAATCCTTAAGTGGTGCATGCTGGGTTTGTGCCCGCTCCACAACTCGAAAGGGTCTTTTGTACCGACTTGGAAGGCACACGGTTCAGCAAGTATGCTGCAGTCTCTAGGCTATATCCTCAAAAGGAAACTGGCAAAGTTGCATAAATCATCATCGACCAAACCATCTCTAAGAGAGTTTGGTTCCTTCTCTCTGACACACCATTCTGCTGAGGCGTGCCCGGTGCTGTCAGCTGGGATGTAAACCCACATTCTGTCAAGTAGTCCTTAAACTCGTTGGATAGGTATTCCCTACCACGATCAGATCGTAGTGTTTTGATTTCTTTACCTAGCTTCTTCTCCACTTCTGCCTTGAATTCCTTAAAGGTTTCAAAGCAATCCAACTTGTGGCGAAAAAGGTAAACATATCCATACCTCGAGTAATCATCATTAAATGTGACGAAGTACTCATACCCTCCACGAGCTTGTGTAGACATAGGCCCACACAAGTCAGAATATATCAAACTTAATACTTCTGTGGCTCTATAACCCTTTGCCTTGAAAGACCTAGTCATCATCTTTCCTTCCAAACAGGTTTCGCAAGTTAGAAATGGTTCAACTTGGAGAGATTCCAATGATCCATATTCCATCAACCTTTGAGTCCTGTTAAGATTGTTGCGACCTAGTATTAAGTGCCACAGATAAGTTTGGTTTACCTTAGAAAACTCTTTCCTCTTTTTAGGATTTGATGATGAGGAGACAATATTAACAGAACTACGCGGTTTACAAGTAATAGTATATAAAGATCCGTTTAATGGTCCACCACAGATAAAATCATCGTCTTTCATGATTGAAACTTCACTATCAAAACTTGATTTATAACCATGCATGGTGTAGAGTTTTGAAACATAAATAATGTTTCGCCTAAACCCAGGCACATATTAAACATCTTTAAGTACTAAAACATAACTATCAAAAGATAGATGTAAATCTCCAATGGCAATTGCAGGAACTTTCGATCCATTGCCCATTGAGACTACCACCCTCGCCATTGCTCAATTGCCTTTTACGCAAGAAACCTTGCAAGGTGTAACAAACATGATCGGTGCCCCGAATCCACTACCCATTCGTGGGTAGAAGAGGAAACGGCAGTTTCGATTACAAGAGTGACTCGCGTCTCTTTCTGTTTTGCATTGACATCTGGATAATAACTCCTCCAGTGTCCTTTCTTACCATAATTGAAGAACCTTCCTTTCTTCTTTGGCATTCGCATGCCGCCGATAAGGACCGTCTTCTTACTCCCATTTGCTCTTCTTGAATTGACCACCATTTATTGCTCTTTTTCCGGTTTACGCCTTTCGGAGGATTCCCTTGAACTACTAGGGATATTCAAGACTTAAGCACTCTTGCCCTTTCCTATAACCTCTTTGACCGCTACCAAAGATTTGAGTAACATACTCATAGTAAACTCGTTCTTAGACATAGCGGTCCTAAAACAGAAGTTCTTATAAGACCTTTGTAGAGCATTTATTGGGAAGGTAAGATATCTATTCCACTCTATGAAATTATTTAAAAATGTTAAACCCGTTAGGGTTAGGTTGGTGAGACTGTTTAGGAACTCAAAAAATATTCGAACAGACATATCTCAAAAATATAATTTAAGCATGTAAGAAAGTTATATTTGCACATAATTCTAATTAACCATCATTGTAACCTTTTGAAAAATCAATGATGTTAAAAACTCAAATAGCCCTAGAGATCACACTCGCAAGCCACTCAGGTGGACGTTTACTCGTGTACCCCTAGACCAAGCTATATACCTAGCTCTTTAATTTCAATCCACGTCTAGGTTCTTAAGACGAATGGAATTAATAATTCGATATTTCTGGACCATGTCACTATTAATATTAAAACGCGGGAATGGACTTCTCAGGAAGTTGTACCCACGGTGACATCTAAGCTTTGACTATTAATTGACCGAATTAACATCAAATTCTCGAAATTAACATACTTACGCGAACCATACCGCATTCAATTTGCTTTAATTGGCCATCTTATTTAATTATTATCTGCTAGAGTACTCGTGTTTACTAGGCACGCAAACCACTCAGGTGAACATTTACGGCTTCGCTCCCACTACTCAACAATAATTAAATATTACATTAGAAAACTCATCTCACAAAACTCGTGCTTCAAAAATACAAGCAAGCCACTCAGGTGGACGTTTACTTATATAATTGTTCCACTTTTATGTAGAGTCCAATTAATAGAGGTCCGGTTAAATATTTAATTTCCAATTTAAATGGAATCCAATTAAATATTTAATTTATTATTTTCTTAGTCTTTTTCTTCAAAAGGTTCGTTTTGAATCATGCATATCCACATAATTCCTAAAGCATGCAATTTCTAAGCGCACGAATAAAAAGTGCTCACGAAAAATAAAAACATGCTTTAATACGACGTAAATCCTATTTTCATGCTTTTCTAAGCGCAATTAATCACATAATCGTATGCTAAAGCATAATAATAAATAAAATGCGCAAATAGGAAATTTAAAATATCGTTATCGGGCTTTAAAACACATAATTCCTAACTATTACATAGCCCGATCATAATACAGCTCTTCGATCTTCAAAAACTTTGAATCTGGAAACTGCATCGAAAATTATCTCGTGCCACGTCATCGAGGGTCTGCCACGTGGCAGATACGTGTCAGCAAGGGCTGACGTGGCACGCAACGTCACCATCTTCTTCCTCCATCAGACCGCCGCCGCCGCTCCAGGCTGGTTCCTTGCCGGCCGCCTGCACCCAGGGGAGCGTTGGACGACGGCGTACCAGGAACCGGAATTCCCGCTTCGGCGCGCCGCTCCTAGCGAGCGCAGTCTGCGCTGCGCACGGCGCATCAACCGCCACGAGCGCAGCGCCGCCGCCGTCCCCAACCCTCCTCCGTCTCCATAGCCCCCCGACGACACCCGGACGCTGGATCCGTGCGCAGTTGCTACACGGAGCCGCGACGAAGTTTCGCCGCTCAAATTACGTGTTTCCAAGCCGCGATTCGATCAATTGAAACATGGGTAATGATCCTTGGATGATTTTCGGCCACCATGAATGGATTCCGGCCAAAATCGTCCCTCAATTTCCCTCGATTCTCAAACGATTCGCCGGAAAAAATCATGGTGAGCAGCTCACTTCTGACATCGATTTCGGTCGCATCCAGGATCGGATGATCCCATACGATATATCGACACGAATATTGTGAGACGAGGAATCCAGAGGTTCAAGCCGATCGGAAATCCGACGCCGGATGCACCGGGAATCGCAACTGAATTAGGGTTTTCGCCCAATTTGGGGCTTTTCTGGACAGCACGACCACTTCTCCTTTCTGACGCTATTCCGGCTAAACCAGACATCAGAATGGGTCGTGCGACCTATCCAGACGAAGCTAGGGTTTTGCCTTTTCCATCTTTCCGTGTCTTCGCACCTCGATTTTCTTGCATTTTGGACCAAAACACAGTACAAACACATAATAAATAGGTCCTATCATCTACTCGTTGATTTTCTCATGAGAAAAACATTACAATGGGGTTAAAATAGTGGCTTGCAGGCCGCCCCTAACACAAAATTAGCTCGATAACGACGGAAATAAACCCTAATCATGCTCCTAACAGCAACAATCAGAGCCTAAAACTCGCTCTGATACCAATTGAAGGAAATAGGAGGTGAAGAACGATTACCTTCCTCCTTCGTATGTTGTCGCAGCTTTGATTGTTGCTCGTGTGTCAGATCTTCTGATCTGTGTCCTGGCTTTTTTCTTCATCTGGTGGTCAAATAACTGAAGAAAATCAAGAATATCGTCTCTCTAATTCTCACGCACGGCGTGTATAAAATTTTTTGTGTATGTATTCTGTTTATGAACAAAATACTAATATATATAGGCTTCAAAAGCCAATATAATATTAATATTTTTAGCCTATTAATTTAATTATATTCCTAATGGACTTCCACATAATTAGCCCATAATATAATTAATTAATCCATTGGGCTGCTAATATTTATCAATTAATTGGCTCGATCAATTAATTCCAGATAAATAATATTATTAAATAATGTAAAAATACATTAATCTATTAATAATAATTTCTGAGAGACAACAAATAACTAGGCAACTAATTGGGCCAGATGAGGGATCTAATACAAGAAATAAAGCATGGCCTCAAATTAATTAATTATCTATGCTCAGCCCATAGCAAAATTAATTAATAAACACATATTCATTCTACTAAAGAACCCGTGCTGACTTACCCCTTTATCCAAACTTGAGCATGGGCTTGTATTTTAGACTTAATCGATCTTATATTCTTGAGTAGTACCACTCGACCTTATTAACACACCTGAACTTAATCAACCGACCGGGTTTAGTATGCTAATCCTTACGAGTTCCTCAGGGGATATTATCAACCAATTTTACTAGGATACGGTTGCAAGATACAGACAACCAGCCTAGCCATAAATAACTACTAACACCCAAGATACGTACATACGGTTGCGATGACGCTCACCATAGTAGGTCAAAGTGATAGATAGCCAAATGCGCTCAGCAGAAGTCTTATCAAGCTTAAGACCAGCTAAGTCACCGAGATCTTGTTTCTCCACTAAGGTCAGTTAGGAGAACACATCTCACTGTGATCCATCAATACACCACCTTAAGTGTACCAGTAAAGACAAGCAGCTAAGACAAGCCACTTCTTATCTAAACTGCAGCTTAAACCGATAACTTATCCTTAAGTTGTCTTAGCTGTGATAACTGTTTATATCTTGCCAGTTCAACCAATTTGTGTTGTCTTCTGTGATACCCGACACACTACACAAATCTAACTTTTGTACAAGATAAATGATTACATGTGCAAATATATATATTTATCAGATAGGAGAATAAAATAGTGGTAGGGACTAAACACATTGTATACAAGCATAAAATTTGCTTCCAGTATACAAAATCCCAACACGTGGTTCATGTCCCGACTGAGAGAAACATTTACGATGCCAAGCAATTTAATGATCATCTTCGATCAACAACGGAGCATAGCTAACGCAGCGGTGAAGTTTTTTATCCGAAGCGACCCATGACACTTGTTACTATCATCTTCAGAATAAGTTTACACGATATGGTAAGATGCTTATCAAGATGTATCATGATGCTGCCTATGCATATACGTTGTATGATTTCGATCGTGCGATGGAAGGGATTCGTCAAGCCTATCCTGAGGCATACGAGAAGTTAATGGATGTCAGACCGAAAAAGTGGTCTAGATCGAAGTCTCCAGTTCGTCGGTACAGTCAGCTACCCTCAAACATAGTTGAATCCATCAACTCGAGGCTGCTCACAGCACGACGTCTGCCGATATGCTCTATGATCGAGGCAATAGGTCACATAGTGGAACAGTGCAAAAGCCATGGCACGAGATAATGCGCTGACAAATGCTACAGAGCTAAAGTTAGCTCCGTCGGAGGACCATTCACATCTCTTCACATAGTTGTGTTGCCGCCATTAATTATACGGCAGACAGGGAGATCGAAGAGTAGTAGACGATCCTCAAGAGCCGAAGCAAGTACATTTAGTGGGAGAACACGCGGTCCGAAAAAATGAAGCATATGTGGTGTGGTTGGGCATACTAGGAGGAAGTGTCCAGGAACGAATGTGCCAGACTAACCGGAGTCGGAATCATTTTAGTATGTCGTAATTTATAATTGTCAAAGTAATCAATGAATTCACAATTATGTTAATTTCTATTTATGTTATAAGTTTAAATACCCTAAAACATAAACTCGAAATAGATTCAAACAAAATAAAAAGTTATAAATCCAAATCAAATATGTTGGGAGATGATTCAGTAGCTCCACAAACCTTTGGGAGACAACTCAGTAGCCTAGTGCTATGAAGATTTGAAGATCCCAAAACCCTACTTTGACGGATGAACCATTCTGTTGTAATTTGTTGTTCTGTCTCTGAGAGTTTCAGACTCAGTAGACACTCTTCATTTTGGTTCGGGCGCTCGGTTGTCCAGTGGTTCTTCGCCAGACTATCGCCTCGCAGAAGAAGACTCGTAGTAATCTTGGACTCGGCGGAGCAAGATATGCGAAAGGAGTCGGTGAACCGAACTCGGCGAGTAGTTCACCGAACTCGAGTTGATCTTCGGTAGAGCCGAACTCGGCGAGAGTATGCTATCGAATATAGATCGACTCGGCAACGGCTAGACGCGTCTTCGACGGTCGGGATATATTAAGTCAAATCGAGCAGAGTCATACGAGGTATAGAGAAGTCGGCTTCGATCCACCTTGAAGTACGTCTGCTCTCACCTACTTTCTTCGACCTCGACCAACGACGTGCGGCCATCTGTCCACCTTCTGATTAAAGCTGCAAGTCAACAACTTTCCAGAAATTAAGGGAAATGACTCTGCCACCATACTTTGAAAGAGCCGTTAGCTACCCAAAAGAGAGAGATACATGGATCGTCGTCTCCAACGGATCTATCCATGTCTCTGCTCTATAAATAGAGGGAAGATTTCAAATTGAAGCTCACGAAACCTAGAAAACGAAGAACACAAGAGCATTCACGAGCAACGCAGAAACGACTTAAGCTTTCCGCAAGAACTTCATAGAGTAATCTCCAGCGAAAGGCGACATACTTGCTCATAGGGAACCAAGCTGGATCAGATCATAAAGCCTCTAGTATCCAAGCGACTGAATACGAACGCTAGTCCATACTTAACCGTTCGTCGCTCTAGAAGCCACTTTCTTGTTCCCTATCCCTCTAACCTATGCTCAGCAGAATATATTCATAGCTTAGAACGAAGGAGTTCATCTTTGAACTGATCCTTATTGTAAAGGACTCCTTCATAGTTGGAAAGTTTGTCAAACACTTTAGTTTGATATGTTGTAAACTGAGACTTCCTCAGTATAAATCTCAAGATCATTGTTTGTCTAGTGCACAAACCGACTAAGACTAACTCAGTATAATAAAATAGCCTCCTGATCTTTTCGGGACAGTGGACGTAGGATTGTTGGATCCGAACCACTTTAAAATTGCTTGTGTTCTGTGTTTTTACTGTTGCATTGATTACTGTTCATACTGAAAATATTTCTAAATCATTCAACTAAGTTTCAACATAGCTTAACTGATTGCACTAATATACTGAAACTGTTTTCTTAAAAACGTTTTCTAAACTCAACTGAATTTGGGCCTACACATTTCCGCACTTACTGAACTTCAGCTGAACGGTACTGAACTCTGACTTAAGTCGGCTAGCAGGCCTCAGTAAAGTCAGTCACTCTGGCACGTGATTCAGAACAACTTATTTGGTCTACTGAACTTGTTCAGTACGACATTCTCCTAAAAATGACTGTTCGTGTTTTAAGTTGAGAAATTGTTTTCAGGTGTATTCACCCCCCCCCCCCTTGACACCTGAATGTTTAATCTCGGGACTAGTAATTGGTATCAGAGCAGGAGTTCTCTAAGACTCTTTTTTTTCTGAAACTAGTCTACTTGAACGGATCCAGAAAACGTTTTCACTGCATATCATTCTTCATTCATATCACTATTTTCAATGTCTGATATGTCAGGAATCAGGATGGTACACATGTTCTCAGTAGTGAACTACGAGGTATGGCGAGTCAGAATGGAAGCACATCTGACTTCCCTCCACGATAGCATGACAGCGGTACTCGAGGACGGACCTATCGTTCCCATGATAGATAGTGTCGAAACTAAGGACCCAGCACAAGGAGGAGGCATGGTGACCGGAAGAAGATCCCCAAAGATAGAAGTCTCTTCACCCCTGAGGAGAAGAAGCTTCACAACTTAGATCGGGTTTCCAGAAATGTTATACTGACCACCCTGAGTGATTCTTATCTCGGGAGAGTTCAGGACTGCAAGTCCGCGAAGGAACTCTGGGATGCTCTAGCGCTACTTAGTCGGGGGACTCAGAATATCAAAGCGAACAAACTAGCGCAGGAACTTCAGAAGCTGGAGAGACTGTCTCTCATGCCTGGTGACACCATCGAAGATCTTAACGTCAGATTCACGGATCTGATGAACACCATCAACGGGCTGGGAAAGACGTTCTCCAATCGAGAAATGAATCTCAAGATTTTGAGAGCACTGCCAGACGGACATTGGACTCCATTTGCTACTTTACTGAGACATTCTGACTTAGATATTGTTTCTCCTGACCATATCTTTTCAGAACTAAAAGCTGAGGAGTTCAAGTTCGGTCTACCTCAAAGGAAGCAGCGAGCTGAAGCTGACACCCAAATCGATCATGCCTTCAAAGCATCAGTCAGTACAGCGGCTCCAGCGTCTAGCAAGGCTGAACCTTCACTCAGTAACATACAAGAAGGAAACCTAGCTAAGAAATACGCACTGCTTGCCGTGAAATATCAGAAGGAGAAGTAGAGGCACATAAAACTCTCGAGAGTCGTCAGAGACTCCATGGGTAAGTCTGAATATACACCTAAGCGCACTCCTGACTCGCATACTTCTGATTGCAGGAAACATGAAGACTCAGCTCAGTCGAAAGACTGTAACTCCCCGACCCCCACGAAGGATCACCGAGGTCGAGTCGCTACGGAAAAATAAATTAAAAAAATTATTTTCATGCCTTTTATCAAAAATCCAGAATATTTTCTATTTTTAAAGAAATACGTCAATTAATGCAACTCACAAGCAGAAGATCGGAATGGTTTTTAAGCATTTCATATATGTATATACGGAAGCATACTGAGTCTCAAAATTTATCTAAAGCATAAATATCTATTTACAATCTTTCAAGAGTCGCAAAAGACCATACGTCAACCCCTCCTCAACCCTTTCTCCGTCGCCCCTGCCACTCAACCTGAAAATATTTTGAAAACAATTTGGGGCTGAGTACTAGTGTACTCAGTGGGTAAAGCAGCTTGAAAAACGTTTAAAACAGTTTATCCATGCATGAGGTATGACTTGGAGGGTTTTAAAAAGGAAACTGCTCCAAACATACAAAACATTTATCATTGGGTGCGCACATCTGTGTCACATTTCCGCTTACTTCTACCATTACATTCTCATATCTTGGGCCTCTGGCCTCGACTCGAAACTTCGAGGGTCCCTCATAACTTGTTAGCACCCGGTACACAAGATGATCAATCTTTGTGCTACTAACAACATACGTGTACACACTTTCTTGTTAACCCTCATCTAGCGTGTTAGGCCAGATGAGAGCCTCGATCGCTCTATCACGTAGAAGCATTAAACAGGTAAATGCACAAAAACTTTCATGGATAAACATAGTTCATAGAGCTCAATAACTCAAAGATAATTTTAAGAAAATATTACCCACCTCGATATTCACCGAATTGATCTATGCGAAATCTCGTCACCGAGGTTATGGCTCTTCCACGATAGGTCCTACAACAATGTTCTAAGCTTTAACGTCCGGATCTAGAAAAAGTGCACAATTGTGATCTATAGGTAATACCTAGGAGGTAATAGGATACACTAGGTCATGGTGTTATTCTGACAAACCTGTGAAAAAGGTCCTATTTGCATGAATTCTACAGATCACGTTCTCGTATCATAAATTCTAATATTTTAACTATGCATTCCTTTATGAGTCTAGGTTATTTAGAAATTGGTCTCATGACAAAATAATAAGCCATTTAGGAGTTATTATCAAAATAGTGCTCGCTGCTCAAACAGGGGCAGTTTCTGTCCTACTATAGTCTAGCTAACAATTGTGGGGTCAAACGTACTCCAAAAATTATGAGATTCAACAACAGCTTAGGGGACATGCATGCCTATATCATATAAAAATTTCACTCAAGCTTGATAAGCGACGGATTCAGAGAAGACAGAGAATTGTTCACAAAATTTCCTTGTATCGAAAACACGTTTCCGATCGACAACTGAAAGTTTATAATAACCTGCTTTTACATGCATGGTTTAAAAATACTAAATAAATATTTTCAAAAGTCCCCACGTGTATAGAACATTTAGAAAAAGGACTCGAGTCAAAATCATTTTCGTGGAGTGAGATATAAATGTTTTACTAAGCTCTATCACGAAGGCATACTTTTTCGACAGCATAAAAGTGAAAATTCGTTAAAAATATAAATAATCGTCCAAAAATTTCCAAAATTTGCAGATATCTTAAGAACATCCTAAAGTTTGTCCTTGTAATTTTTTTCTGGAATTTTTCAATTACCGAAAGATCGAGCAATTTGCTTTGGAAATCTCGGCCGAATAGGGGAATTCTGATCTAAACATGCAACCAACTTATCCATGTTCCTTTCTTCGTAAATGCTCCTCAACTATGTTCTTCTATGAAATAAGAGTCTAGAAAACTACTTTGATGATACATGCAAGATAGGGAACGATTCGAGAGCAAGAAATCGTACTGGTTTCGCGAATCTCTTCTTCGACTAAGAGGTAGGCGGTCGAGTGCTTCGAAAGGTCTTATGATTCAACTGGAAGTTCTTTGACAACAGAGGATGATCTTCGAACTGAATTTGGAGCTCAAGGTGCGAGGGAGAGATTTCTAATAATGAGGGAGACAAGGACTAGCTTATTAAAGGAGGGTAGCATGCGTGAGAGGCGCCTCTAGGTTGTATCGCCTCATAGAGGACGGTGCCTCCATCCAAGTGGAAGAACTAAGTTTCCAGGTGGTGAGACCACACTTCCACGTGGAGATAGATTCTCTTAATTCCAACTCCTCCGTTGACCTATGGAAGGAGTACATGGATTGAATGTTGTCGCAAGCATGCAATAAGAATTTTCCCTAAGTGTCCATTAATTCCGAGATGGTGATTGTTCGAAGAATCTGCCCTCCTTACAAGCCATGTGGTGGAAATATTACTTGTGGCGCTATTTTATTTGAAGTTTCGATTTGGTTAAGGATGAAGTTGAATGCTAGGATTTTCGTAAAACTTTTATAAATCGTTACGGGCTAAGTACTTATAGTATTAATCGTAACAATATCCATACTAATAATAATAGTGATAATACTCATAAACCGTTCTAGAGTCGAGACATTAAAATACGGGTTATTACAAAGACAGCGAGCGCAAAGAAGAGAGAGTCACCACCTGCTACAACTGCAACAAGCCAGGACATTATCAGTATGACTGTCCTGAGCTCAGTACTGCTGAGAGAGCAGCACGCAAAGCTCGAAGGGAGAAGTTCATCAAGAAGCGTCAAGCATATATAGTGGTGAACTCTCAGATGACTCAGATGAAGTCGATTCCTTCATGGATTCATCAGATGATGAAGCGGCATTCATGGCCGTAGAGCTTGAAGAAGATGCTGAAAAGTGTCTCATGGCAGGAGAATTGGATGAGGTAAACTCTCACGCTCCATTTAACTCCTCTTCACACTGCACACACGACACTATTTCAGGTGCAGATGAGAATCTGGACGTCTCGATTGCCTACGAAGAATTGTTAGACGAGTAGATTCAGATGAGCCTGCAGCTCAGTAAGACTCTTCAGGAGTTGGATACCTTGAAAGTGGAGAATCAGAGACTTTCTCAGGAGAGTCAGGTTGCTATTGAGTCAGAAGGACTTGTGTTGAGACTCAGGAAGGAGATAAACTCTCTGATGGCCAAGTCACAGCATCAAGAAGATCAGATCTCAGTACTGACCAATGACTTGACTCAGAAAGATACTGAACTGAGTCTACTGAAGCAAGAGTTGTCAGGACTTCAGACCGAGCATGAAACACTTAAGAAAAGAGATGATGTCTGGAGGAATCTGATGATAGAGCGGTACATGGGCGCTGAAAAGAAGCTTGAGGCCATGCTAGCCAGCAACAAGCCTAAGCACTGCAAGGAGGGACTTGGTTTCAGCCATGAAGCCTCCTCATCTGCCCCGTATGCTCAGAGAACTGGCTAGCTGATAGATTTGTTCAAGGGGAGATTATCAATGCAGAGATTCTGAACCCCTTAGCCAAGAACAAACAAAAGATGAAGGTACCTCATCCCAGCTATCAACATTCTGACAAAAAGATTAGCTCAAAATCACCCCAGTTCAGTCAAGGGGGAACCAACAGAGTTAAATGGGCTGATCAGTATGGACCTCCACAGCTGACACATCCAGCTCAGTATGGGTCATATTATTATGATCCTATAGTCAGGAGAGGACCTAAAAGTCAGAAGAAGAAGAAGAAAGCCGTGCAGAAGGCAAAGGTCAGCAGTCCACCAATTCAGAAGATCAGGACTCCTGAACCCGTGAAGCCTCAGAAGTCAGCATCGACCAGTCCAGTGGTCAACTATGTTGATCAAAGTGGGAAGAAACTGTCTGAGACCACCAGGGTCGTGAGACAAATCTGGGTTTCCAAAACTAACATCTAAGGACCCAAAATCAAAAATAAAGGGTACCTGAATATAATTCTATTTTGCAGGTGCACAAGGACCCTTGGTACGTGGACAGTGGATTCTCAAGACACATGACATACTAGAAGGACCTACTGAAGAATTATACTACTAAAGAAGAACCCCGAATCGAGTTTGGAGACAACGCAAAAGGCTATACCAGAGGCTATGGAACAATCAGCATTGGAACTTCCACAGTTCCAAGAGTATCACATGTTGAAGGACTTCAACATAATCTTCTCTCTGTTAGTCAATTTTGTGATAACTCGAATAGAGTGATTTTTGATCGCTGGTTTATGTGATGTCATTGATAAATCTACAGGGAAAATAGTGTTATCAGGTTTGCGCAAAAAGAATATCTACGTAGCTGACTGGAACTCAGCTGAACCTGAAGCTTGTTTGTTGGCAAAGAATGACAACAGAACGGGGTGGCTCTGGCACAGAAGACTCAGCCATCTCAACTTCAAGACGCTCAACAAGCTAGCTAGAAACGCTCTAGCAAGAGGACTGCCGAATGAAGTATTCAGCAAAGACACTCAGTGTGAAGCATGTCTGAAGGGAAAGCAAACAAAGAATCAAAATCCACCTGTTCCATCGCCTTCCACTGATGGAATTCTTCAGCTGCTACATATGGATTTATTCGGTCTAGTCTCTCCGGTGACGATCAGAGGCAAAAAGTATGCTTTAGTGGTCATTGATGACTACTCGCGCTACACATGGGTCATATTTATTGCCAACAAGTCTGACGTCAAAACAGAGTTACCAACGCTTTTGAAAAAGCTCAGTGTCGAGAAGAACACCAAAATTATAAAGACACGTTCAGATAGAGGAACTGAGTGCCTGAATTTGATGGTGGAGGAGTTCTGCAAAGCTGAAGGCATAGAGCATGAGACGTCTGCCGCGCGCACGCCTCAACAAAATGGGGTTGCTGAAAGGAAGAACAGAACACTCAAAGAAGTAGCAAGAACCCTGCTCGCAGACTCAGGACTCCCAACCAAATTATGGGCAGAAGCAACTGACACTGCATGTTACACTCAGAACATATCTCTACTGACTAAGCAGCATAAGAAGACACCATATGAACTATGGAACGGAAGGAAGCCTTTCATATCTTATTTCCATATTTTTGGGAGTTCATGCTTTATCCACAATAATGGGAAGGATCAGTTAAAGACTTTCGATAGCAAGTCAGACTAGGGAGTCTTCTTAGGATACTCCCGGGTAGCAAAGCCTTCAGAGTTTTTAACTACCGGACCCTTTGCGTAGAGGAAAGCCCTCATGTTGTTTTTAATGAGTTTGCTACTAAAGACAGGAGCAGGAACTCTAAATCAGAGTCTGAGGACATCAGTAAGCAGCTACAGGATCTGAGCCTAAAAGATAAAGTTGAAAAGATCCAGCTGTGTTGGGATGATGATTCAGAAGAGGAAACTGAAGATAAGACAACTGAATCTCAGCCAGCAGCAGAAGTAGCTGAACAGATTGACTCTACTGAACAGAGTCAATCCCAGGTAACTCAGGTCGATGAAGAAACCCAAGTGGTAATTGAGACCTCTACTGAGGATAATATAATTTAGGGGGAACAAATGAAGTTCCTGAGCGAAATGCCCCTGAACCTGGTGACTCAGTAGACCCAACTCTTGTAACTGAACTACTTCAATCTCAGAATAGTACAACTGAAATGCCTAACTCACCTACTATCTGTGTTGAACAAATTTCAGATGAAGAGTTGAAACATCGTCGATCGTGGCTGGACGCTCACACTTCTGACCTGATTATCGGAGATCCTTCAGCAAGTCTAAAGACAAGATCTAGATTCTGTCAGGGAGAAAGTGCATTATATTCCCGCTTCTTGTCTACTGAAGAACCTCAGTCAGTTGAGGACGCACTCAAGGATGCTGATTGGATCATAGCCATGTAGGAGGAGTTGAATCAGTTCACGAGAAACGAAGTATGGGAGCTTGTTGATAGACCCCGTCATCAACATATGATTGGAACTAAATGGGTCTTCAAGAACAAGCGAGATGAAAACAACGTTATAGTAAGGACAAAGCAAGACTCGTGGCAAAAGGCTACTGTCAAGCTGAAGGGATAGATTTCGACGAAACTTTCGCTCCAGTTGCAAGATTGGAGGCAATCAGACTATTCCTAGCCTACGCAACACATCAGCGATTCAGAGTTTATCAAATGGATGTGAAGTCCGCGTTCCTGAACGGCGTGCTAAAAGAAGAAGTCTATGTAGAACAACCTCTTGGCTTTCAGCAGGGACATCAGGTCTACAGACTCAGAAAGGCTCTGTACGGGTTAAAACAAGCACCCAGGGCTTGGTACAATACCCTGTCTGAGTTTCTTCTTCAGAAAGGTTTTCAGAAAGGCACAATAGACCGCACATTATTCAGCATTCGACTGGAAGACGATATCCTACTTGTGCAGATCTACGTAGCTGACATAATCTTCGATCAAAGAACGTCAACATGTGTCAGCAATTTGAGAAAATGATGAAAGATAAGTTGGAGATGTCAATGATGGGAGAGATGAATTATTTCCTCGGTTTTCAAGTCAAACAATCTGAGAAGGGAACGTTCATCAATCAAGGTAAATACACTCGAGACCTCATCAAGAAGTTCGGTTGCACATCCGACAAACCAATCAAGATCCCGATGAACATGAACATGAAAATTGATCTTGATAAAGAGGGAGTATCAGTAGACCATACTGAATTTCATGTTATTATTGGTTCATTATTATATCTAACTGCTACTCGACCTGACATAACTTATGATGTAGGTGTCTGCGCTCGATTTCAAGCGAATCCTAAGCAGAGTCACATGGACGCAGCAAAGAAGATTCTCCGCTATCTCAGAGGAACACCTGACATGGGTTTATGGTATCCAGCAGATGATAATATTGAACTAACTGGTTATTCTGATGCTGATTATGCAGGATGTAGAATTGACCGAAAGTCAACTTCTGGAACTTGTCAGTTCCTTGGCAGTAAGCTGATTTCGTGGTTCTCAAAGAAACAACATTCAGTAGCGACGTCAACTACTGAAGCTGAATACATGGCTGCCGGAAGTTGCTGCGCCCAAATCCTTTGGCTAAGACAGCAGCTACGTGACTATGATGTCATTCAGAATGAAGTGTCGATCTTCTGCGACAGCTCCAGTGCGATTGCAATCACTCAGAACCCTGTGCTTCATACTAGATGCAAGCACGTGGATATCAGACACGACTTCATTCATGATCATGTCGAAAAGAAGGATATCAGGATGGAGAAGATATATACTGACCGTCAAAGGGCAGATATTCTGACCAAGCCGCTAGCTGAAGCCAGATTTAGAGAACTTTCAGTAGAGCTAGGTCTGCTGGACCCTACTGACTCCAGTCAGTAAGAGGATCCAGGAGAGGAGCATTCAGCAAGGGGGAATGTTCACTCTCAGTACTGAACTAATTCAGTACGTAGAGACTCAGCAACCATCTACACGAGGTATCAGCTGACTACGATGTTCAGCTGACAGGTTTGCGTATCTCTACTAAGTAGCCAATGAAATATTCTGTGCATTAATGATTCAGATTCAGCTTCGTATTCAATGCCTTAGGAAAATGTCATTTAATATAACGGTTTACATTTAGTACACGATATTCTATGTAAAGTATGTTGAACTCTGCGGAGCATTAAATGCATGTCTTTTCAAGTTACTTCTTTGGCTATTTACAACTGTATCTTGACTTAGGCGGCTAAATTGATCATTGCCTATTTTATAACATTAAATCCTAGCCGTCCATCTCATAAAGTAGATTTAAACAGAACCGTGGATTTTTAACTGTTCATCTTCTTTAACATATAAAAACACGTTCAAAGTTTAGAAACCGCCATTTTACTCTACAAATTTTCATAACCCTAGAATCTCTGAGAAAAGCTTTCGTCTACTTGCAAACTTCTTTTCAAATCTCTCAAAAACATCTTTGGTAAACTTTAAATAATTATTCAACATCGTATATGATCTTTATAATATTTTTTGATCGATACTGATATTTTTCGCTTGCTAATTATTAAAACATGGCAGGAAGGGATGTTATTGGTCCTGTAAACGTGACAAAAATCCTCGAGAAAGACAGCGTGTGGTTTGAGCCGATGATGGAGTTCGACTCATGCGACCTTGATTTCATGGAGGAGATCTTCGACGTACTAAGGGCGTTAGGACTGGAGGGTTTTCTCTCTAGGAAGCCATCATACTTCCTCCCGCGACAGATAGCCGAGTCGTATCTGAACTCAGATTCAGTAGAAGGGGATATCCGATGTCGGTTCGTCACTCATCATATTGGAGACCCCGCCCGCGCTATACCAGAAATCAAGTTGATGTCTATCAAGGAAGCACTTCAGCGAAGCTTTCAGCTTCCAAGCGAAGGATTTAGCACTGTGGGTTATAAGGATAATATCATGGATGAATACTTGGAAGTATTCTGCGGGAAGCCAACCACGTTCAAAGCCGCCTTCCCAAAGAATGCTATGCTCCCCAAGTTCAGAGCACTTGCCTATATCGTCACGCAGATATTGACGAGTCAGGCTAGCTCATTTGACCATGTTTCGAGGCCTAAGATTCAGTTGATGATGGCCATACATGATCAAGCGAAGATTAACTGGGCAGAATTCTTCTTGAAGGAGTTTTTGACTCAGGCCGCGAAGTTCGATCATTCCACCAACTGCCTGTCTGTCAAAGGAAAACTCCTATACGGCACGAAGCTCTCAGTTATGATTGAGGATCTATGTGGAGCTGATAATGTCGTCTACGCTGATAAGCTGTACTTTAACCCGAAGAAAGTGAGGTTCCAGGAGCGGGCGACGGCCCTTCAAAGAATGGATCAAGGCCTGCTGAGCCCAAGCCCAACTCTCAGAAGACCTCAACACCATCCAAAAAGAGGTCACCTCCCAAGACTGCTCCCAAGACACCGACCAAGAAGCTGAAGAAAGTCAGTGAGGTCGTAGTTGTACCACCTTTACAACTCAGGGACGAGGCTGAGTCCTCTGAGAAAACTGTGTCAGTGGAGAAAGCCGTCTCCACTGAACAAGGAGAAGCTGTGGACCAAGGGGTAGAAGCTGATCCGATCTCTACTACACAAATCCCCTTGGATATCCCACCACTCAGCAGCATGCCATCTGCTGAAAAACAACCGTCTCCGATAGAGGTTGAGGACTCGGAGACTGCTTCAGAGTCAGAATCAATCGGGATGGAGGTGTCTGCTCTACAATCGAGAGCCTCCCGAGAGATTTCAAAAGCAATCCCGGAGATAGCCAGCCATACTGACTTGATAATATTGGCGAGGCAGGCTAGACTCCACACTCTGATTCGATTCCAGGAGTGGTCAACACTGAACAAGTTGATCCAGCACCACTTTTGCGAACAACTCCACGAGGAGGAGTTGATGATTAGGGAGAAGATAGGCTACTCAGAGCCTGCATACATATGCTCCCTAGAGGATCTGAGGGCGGCTATGGTTGCTATGCTGAACGACAGATTACCTACTTCAGCGGCGGCTCCCTCAGATGGGTCTGATCCTGATGATCAGGACCCACCCCGTGATTCACGCCCTCAGAAGCCTGAGGGAACTCAACTGGAGAAGGAGGCTCCTACTCAAACTGCTGAACCCCCTCTCAGCATCCTTGCTCCAGGCTAGTCGGCGGCTGGTACCTGTAAGTCGGCGGACCCAGAACAGCTGTTGTTGGGGTCTGCGTTCGAGGTATCGCCCAGTCCGAAGAGCCGACGCTTGAAGTCAGTGGCCAGGGCACTGAGGAGTCAAGGCGCTCAGAACATAATCCTTGCCCGCGCCATCCACAAGACGTGGAGGCAGTCCACACAGGCTCAGAGTGCAGAGATAAAGGAGTTCAGAACTTCAATTCAAAATACGCCTGCTCCCGACTTCTCTACTATACTGACCAATGCACTTACCACTCAGAGAGCCAACTTCGAAGAGCAACAAAAGCTGATGGAAGCTGCCCAAGCTAAACTTCTTGAAGAATTTAAGGCAGCCCAAACAGCTCACACTGAATCCGTGTATTCTCTAACTCAGGCCTCCGAGCTCAGACTCCAGACCATTCAGAAGGCCATAGAAGATAAAGTAGATCAGAAGTTGCTATCTATTCAGACTGTGGTGGAGAACTCTCAGAAGAAATACAACGAGGAACTCACTGATGAGAGGAATGAGCTCCACGAGAGGTTTGTCAAACTGCAAGATGCCTTAGACAAACTTGCCTCAGCTTACACCAGTTTGGATAAGAAGGTACAAATTCCAGAGCACCGAGGGGAGTAAGGACAGTGGTAGGAGCATCTCAGATTTAGCAATCAGCTCCCACTGCTCCCACCGCTCAGCAAGAACAGGGTGAGGCCCAGGGTGTCTCAGCAGCAAGGGTTGTAGTACCTGCTGAGACTGGCCCAAGTGGCTCAGGACCCAAAGAATCTGCTACTCAGGCAACTCAGACTCCGAGCGACATTATTAAAGAAATTGCCGAGTATGCAGAGGAGGACTCAGAAGAGGAAGAAGTCCCTCTACCTCCTCCAGTTCAAGGAAAGGGAAAGAAGATTCTGAAGCTTCCCACTCCACCTAAAAAGAAAGGATCTAAAAGGTTCATATCTCCCGAGGAAGAGGCTCAGATTGCCGCTGATGAGAAGCTGGCAAGGGAGATAGCCGAGGCAGAGGCTGCTAATAAGCCTAAGAAACAGCCTGCCAAATGCAGAACTAAAGTTTAGAGGGGCAAGAAGCCTGGGACAAGGCTACCCCCGAGGAACCTAAAGCTCAGCGACGAGGCTGACAAAGAAAAAGAAAGAGAACAAGCAGAAGCAGAAGAACAAACCCGATCACAGGTACTTCTAAATAGAAATCTTCAACACCGCCGACTCGAAGAAGATCAAGAACATGTGTCATCCTATGTCCCTTCTAAGGCTCAAGAGCAAGAGATGTAAGAAATCTGGGATCAGATGGAAAGGTACTTAGACAGAGGAGCTGAAGCCAGGCAGATTAGTGCAGCAAGAGAAAGGCTCAGACTCGCTGATCTAGAGGCTCTGAAGATCAAGGCTGAGAAGGAAGCTAGTCAGAGGATTCCTGAGAAAGCTGAAATTCCATACAAGTATAGAAGACTCAGGAAGCCCACAGACCTCAAAATCCATAGATGGCCCAGGGTTGATACTTGGATGCCATGGGAACGGACTCAGAAGTGGGAGACGCTAAAGGCTGACTTCATTAAGAGATTCTACTTCGGGAGATATTGGCCTGACATGCACAAGTCCATTGCCTTTGCTGAATGGCTTCTGAAGAGTGATCCAGAGATTTATGCAAGAGTTCAGAAGACCTTAGCTGAAAAGGTTGATGTCAGGGTCCCAGCTCCAAGACTTATGCCTCCCCCACTGAAGCTTGATGGTTCTCTACACATTGGGGTGATTGAAACAGAAATCAATGATGATGCTCAAGCCAAGAATCTAGATGAGGTTGATCCTGCTGACATGGCTGAGATACTGAAGCTGAGAAGAGTTACTTACCGAATGTATGGACTGCCGCTTCCTGAGGAGAAATCATAAGACTTCAAAGATCGGATTCAGCAGTTCAGGAGATGATAGTTGTTAGCTTTTGTATCTTTGTCTTTCTTTCTTAGAATAGCAAGCTGATGTACTGTACTGATATTTCTTCATATATATAACATCATTGATGTTCGGCCCTAACAATTCCTTATTGTCTACATGGCCTTGTTTCCTTTATGCTTAACACTCAGAATCACTCAAGTGATTACTGACTCACACACTCACTGAATATTTATACTTATATCTGTCAGTTTTTACTTAGCTTGTTAGATTATGGTTTGATAGATTTGGGGGAAATTGTTGTTAGAAAGGGGGAAATTGCTGTTAGATTTCTGTATAGGTTCTGATATTTCTTCCCTGATTCCCTCAGTAGTCTAGAACTTGAAGAACAACTCCCTGATTCTACTTGTAATATTTGTAAGGAGCTCTGTTTCTGATAGTTTATAGTGTTAGGTTTTGGCATCATCAATTAGGGGGAAATTGTTGGGAGATGATTCAGTAGCTCCACAAACCTTTGGGAGACAACTCAGTAGCCTAGTGCTCTGAAGATTTGAAGATGACGGATAAACCATTCTGTTGTAATTTGTTGTTCTGTCTCTGAGAGTTTCAGACTCAGTAGACACTCTTCATTTTGGTTCAGGCGCTCAGTTCTGTCCGCTGGTTCTTGAGCAGACTATCGGCCTCGGATTGGAAGAAGACTCGAGTAATCTTGGACTCAGCAGGAGCAAGATATCGAAAGGAGTCGGTGGACCGAACTCAGCAGGAGTAGTTCACTGAACTCAGAGTTGATCTTCAGTAGAGCTAAACTCAGCAGGAGTATGCTACTGAATATAGATCAGACTCAGCAACGGCTAGACAGTCTTCTGACTGTCAGGATATATTGAGTCAAATCAGCAGTCATACGAGGTATAGAGAAGTCAGCTTCAGATCCACCTTGAAGTTTGTTCTGTCTCACCTAGTTTCTTCAGCCTCGACCAATGACGTGCAGCCAGCTGTCCACCTTCTGATTAAAGCTGCAAGTCAACAACTTTACAGAAATGGAGGGAAAGGACTTTGCCACCATACTTTGAAAGAGTCGTTAGCTACCCAAAAGAGAGAGACACATGGATCGTCGTCTCCAACGGATCTATCCATGTCTCTGCTCTATAAATAGAGGGAAGATTTCAAATTGAAGCTCACGAAACCTAGAAAACGAAGAACACAAGAGCATTCACGAGCAACGCAGAAACGACTTAAGCTTTCCGCAAGAACTTCATAGAGTAATCTCCAGCGAAAGGCGACATACTTGCTCATACGGAACCAAGCTGGATCAGATCATAAAGCCTCTAGTATCCAAGTGACTGAATACGAACCCAAGTCCATACTTAACCGTTCGTCGCTTTAGAAGCCACTTTCTTGTTCCCTATCCCTCTAACCTAAGCTCAACAGAATATATCCATAGCTTAGAACGAAGGAGTTCATCTTTAAATTGATCCTTATTGTAAAAGACTCCTTCATAGTTGGAGAGTTTGTCAAACACTTTAGTTTGATATGTTGTAAACTGAGACTTCCTCAGTATAAATCTCAAGACCATTGTTTGTCCAGTGCACAAACCGACTGAGACTAACTCAATATAATAAAATAGCCTCCTGATCTTTTTGGGACAGTGGACGTAGGATTGTTGGATCCGAACCACTTTAAAATTGCTTGTGTTCTGTGTTTTTACTATTGCATTGATTACTGTTCATACTGAAAATATTCCTAAATCATTCAACTGAGTTTTAGCATAGCTTAACTGATTGCACTAATGTACTGAAACTGTTTTCTTAAAAATGTTTTCTAAACTCAACTGAATTTGGGCCTACACATTTCCGCACTTATCGAACTTCAGTTGAACGGTACTGAACTCTGACTTAAGTCAGCTAGCAGGCCTCAGTGAAGTCAGTCACTCTGCCACGCGATTCAGAATAGCTTATTTGGTCTACTGAACTTGTTCAGTACAACATTCTCCTAAAAAGGACTGCTCGCGTTTTAAGTTGAGAAATTGTTTTCAGGTGTATTCACCCCCCCCCACACCTGAACGTTTAATCTCGGGACCTACAAAATATATGAATGAACTACAGATATATGAATCAAATAAGTCATCATAAACCGGCTTCGTGTAGCACATCTCAAAGATCCTCTGAGCCATCAATCGACGGAGAGAAGGAGAAAAATATGAGAGAAAATGAATAAGAGAGGCAGCCGAGCGGGATTCAAAACCAGATCTGAACTCACATCCCGCTCGCCGAGCGGGATTTGCTGTCAGTCGAGCGGGATTTGAGTTGGAAGCTGGAATTACTGTCGGCGAGCGAGATTCGTTGTCATCCGAGCGGGATTCGGCTCTCGGTCGAGCGGGATTCAGCTGTCGGCAGGCTGATTTTCGAGCGTGATTTGATTTTATGTGAGTGGGACTGAGCAGGATTTCACTGCGAAGGAGGGCGACACTGATTTCATGTGAGCGGGATTCGATTTCTTGTGAGCAGCGGGACGAGAGCGGGATTCATGTGTATATATAAGTTCGTTTGTTATTTTTTTTTGTTTCTTCAATTAATTCGTCTCGAATTCTGGAAAACACCTGATAATGATTGGTGTCAGTCAACTTTTTCAAAAAGTGAGAGTAGTGTAAGTAAAATTGAGTATTTTGTCTAGCAAATACTCCCTCCGTCCCATTGGAAACGTCTTGTTTCCAATGGGCACGGAGATTAAGATGTGTTGTGATTAGTTGTTAAATCTATGGCCCATCCAACACTAAAACAAAATAAAATTAAACAACTCCAATTATTAACTTCTGCCACATGTTCATCTTCCTCCATACAACCTTTTCTCTCTCTTCTAAATCCACAAGAGAAATTAATCTATACACGTTCATCTTCCTCCACACGTTCATCTTCCTTTTCTCTCTCTTCTAAATCCACAAGAGAGATTAAGCTTCACAAATGGGCACGGAGTGGCGATTTCATCGCAAGTGGCGACCCCTCATTGGGAACCCCTCTCCGGAGATCTCGCCGTTGCCGTTGGATTCCGGGGACCTGTCGTTGAAACTCGTCGGACCCTCACCAGCCGTCAAAGAGTAGCATTTGTACTTTTCCTCCACCTCCTCCTTCTGATTAGCATTTGTCTTCAAGGAGAGGGGAAACTCGTCGGACCCTCACCGGCCGTCAAAGAGTGGAATTTTTTTCATCACGACGGCGGCTTAATAGAATTGAGGAAGATTTCGAAGGAGCGGCAGATCTGGAGATTTAGACGACGGCGGATCTGGAGATTTAGACGGCGGCGGCGTTTATTTTCGAAAGAGTTGGGTTTCTATTCTCAATTGCGGGGAAGGTGAAATGAAATATGTGTAGGGTTTCTATTCTCAATTGCGGAAAAATAGTGGGCTCCAAATTTAAGATTAGGCAAGTTATTAAATCATTAGCCAACTTACGTATGTAATTAGTTTCCCTTATTTTTTCCTTTTACGGAAACAAGACGCTTCCAATGGGACGCCCAAAATGGAAAATAAGACGCTTCCAATGGGACGGAGGGAGTATAAGGATTGAGTAAATTTGATTTTTGTTATACGAAATTGGGTAAAACAGAATAATACCACTAAGGAAATCAACAATAAGAACAGGAAGAAATGAAATTGCAAGAAAAAAAATGAACCGCCCACGGTTCATATATAACCTACCTCAAGCATTTTTTTTCTCATGTTGTATGCTTGTCAATTGTCATTGTGTAATTGGATGAATCAATTTATAAGATGTTATGATAAATATTTAATATCTCTTATATATTATTTAAAAAAATAAACTAAAAATGCTAAAAAATATTTTTTTTTATTCTCTACAAATAGACACTAATATTAACATAGTTCTACATACAATATAATGATCTCAATTTATCTACAGACAACAAGCATTGTCTATATAATTAAATCAGAATTTTCCAGTCTATAGATATAATTAATAAATATACGTTGCAAACATGAAATATTACTCTCATGTTTTTGTTGTAAACTAAAATATAAAGAAAGAAGTAGCGTTTTTAAGTACATATTTATTTTCAAAATTGATTGTACATAATATTGTGGTTGGATGGTTGGATTCATGGGCGGATATAGGGGTGGGCTGGACTGGGCTCCAGCCCAGTGCAACTCCGGCTCAGAAACTACATTTACCCAGTCCAAATTTATTTTTTACATATTTCAGCCCACCCCAGCCCAGTCCAAATGATTTGCAAATTTATTATAATTGAAACCCATTTCAAAATAAATTTTAATTTTATGTGTAAATTTTACGAAAAAATTATTTTCGCACCCCTTATTTTATGAAAATTTAATATATTAAAGCGAATTTAAAAATATATTAGTTTAATGGCCCAACAACAACAACTAAATTAAATGGTCCAACAACAACAATTAAATTAAATGGTCCAACAAGTCAACAACAATAATCCTATACAACAAGAATTGAGGTATAATTCAGAGGATAGTGGATTAACGACACTTCAGAGGACAGAAGAGGGATCAGGGAGCGAGAGTTAAGCAGACCGCATCCTAGGCGTCTGGCGCCCGGCGTCCGGAGTCATTTCTCTTGACTTCCTTATACTCATTGTTACATTATTTTTTGTCTAAAAAAAAAATTTCGGAGGCTCCGCCCCCGAACCCCCAATAAGTCTTGCTCCCCCATCTATAAATCCTAGTTCCGCCCCTACAGACCCCCCAATATAAATTTCTAGATCCGCCCCTGGTTGGATTGATTATTGATAATCCATCAAAATAAAATTATTGTGCTTGGGTTGAGATAAAAATTAATGACATGAAAGAGAGTGAAAATAAAAAAATATTAAAAATGTTGATTGATTGACTGGTTATAGTGATTGTTACTGGAAGTAGTCTTAGGTTGTATGCTCCCTCCATCCCATAATTCTCGTCTCACCTTCCTTTTTTAGTAATCCCATAATTCTTGTCTCGTTTCCTAAAATAATAAATTATTATAAAAATTTATTTGAAGTTCCATCTTATTTACTCACATTCAATAACTTTTTTTAAATTACTGTGTAGGAAAAGAAATGAGATGTGAATTATGGGAGGGGAGACATGCCCATTTTCAAACCGAAAGCGGCTCCAATCAGGTTTTAAAACCGGAATCGGAACCTGTATAAATCGGAACTAGTGCAAATCAAAACCATCTTGAATCGTAAACTGTCGGTTTGCAGTTCGATTTTGGTTTACTTTTTTTCAATCGTGAAAACGTCAGTTCCAAATTGGGTGAAAATGACGATTTCACCTATTAAAATTATCAAAGTTCAGATATCCAATGAATTAGATAAATGAGTTTTAAATTATAAAAATTATTGAAAATCTAAATCTTCTAGTTTTTACTTATATTTAAAACAAACTATTCATTTAAAATACAAAAATCCTACCAATTTTGATATTCTAAAGTAGTATACAAAATAATAAAATATTATTATGTATTTAGTATAATTGCAAATGGATACTATCGTTCCAAAAATATATATATAGGATAAAAGTTGTTCAAATTTTATCACTGAAAAACATAAAATATCAAATACTCCCTCTGTCCCGCTATTACTGTCCTACTTGGCTAATCGGACTGTCCTGCTATTACTGTCATCTTTCCTAAAATAGTAAAAATTACTTTTAAACATAAAATGAAGTGGGTCCCCCTTACTCACTACTCAACCTCCACATTCTTATACTCTATCTCTTCAAAAATCTATCTCCCACTCGATTATGTTCCGCTCCGAACTCAGAAAATTATGATTTTTATCTTTTTAAAAACTTTAGATTATTTATTCAAATACAATATAAAAAAATATAAAAAAAAATCGATTGCCTTTTACTAGCCGTGCAAAAATTTGGATAATTCTCATTTCTTTCCACCAACCACTCATCGAAAACTGTGTCATTTTCTTTATACAATTAAAACTCATAAAATACACACTAAACTAAAATTTCTTAATCTCCGTGCCGAAGTCAACTGGGACAGAATTAGCGGGACGGAGGGAGTATTGTTTAATAATTATTATACGACGAAGAATAAAAAATAATGATATAAAATTTAATTCTAAAACGATAATGATAATGAAGAATCAACAATGAGATTGTATTAATATATTTAATTCTTCAATTCTTTCATGATATTGTACAATTTATTTATAATTTACTATTGATTTGATTCAAAACCGAAAAAGATATTTTTTTAAAAAAAAATTAATAAAAAATTAATTCAGTGATTAAAAAAAATAAATTTTATGAAAATCGTGAAACCGATAAATTGAAATCGGAATCGACGGTTTGAAATCGGAATCATCAACCGTCTACATACGGTTCGATTTCGATTTTAGTTTTCAACATACCTTAATCAACGGTTTCAAACTGTAACCGCAACCGGAATCGAAAATGGGCATGTCTAGGGGAGTATATGTAGGGCTATTATCGAATCGGCTTTTATCGAATACCATGATTTTTTCGACCGGTCGAACCCGTATATAAAGTGTATCGAGGCGAACTCGACCCGAGCAATATGGGCTAATCGAGCGAGCCCTCAAAGGGCTCGCCCGATCTAACCCCAAGTATATGTTTACCTCTGGGCAAAGGAAAAAAAACAAGTTGGCTTTAAAGAAAATTGAGAAATTATGAGAATCATCAGCAATCAAAATGGCAATTCCCACTTGGAACTCGCAACAGCACCAGATATGTCACAGACAACAAAAGCCGCCCAAGGATGATTTGTAGGCTGCAAGAATGTGACACGTGTCACCTCCAGCAATTGCCAAATTTCCATAGCTACTTTTACACAGGAATTATAAATTTCTATTTCTCATTTTTAAAGTACCGTTGTGTGTGAACACCCGTATTTTTCTGAACCAAAAAAATGCCAAAAATAGTGGCAATTGAATTTTTGTTTTAAGTGCATAAAAGGCCAAAAAAAAGGTGAAATGTTTGTGGTTTAGAATGTGCCACGTGTTTACTGGAGCCAAAGCCCTATTCCACGTGGGACTTCTTGGCTCCGCCACTTCACGTTTGTATATAGACTCTTTTCTTTAAATAAAACATAAAAATAATCATTTGGAATGACATTTGAACTTTTCATTGTTTTACACATCCCGAAAGAATATTATTCCGGGGTCTCGCTATTGTTGTCCTTCTTTTTGGATTCCAACTATCTTATTATTGGTATCTTGTTTTAAAATATACACCATATGTTTTGCTATTTGTTGGGTTGTCTCATTATTATTGTTCATTCTAAAGAAAAAACGCACTCCGTATCATAAAAAGTGTTTTCTCCTCGTATGGTTATTAATGAGAATTGTTAATTATGTATAAAGTTGTGAATCTCTCAAATAAAGTTTGTAATAATTTATCGAAATAAGAAAGATGACACTTCATTTGAGACAGCCGAAATGGAATATGAGGCATTTTCTATGCGACGGAGGAGCATTAACTTTTGGACCACAATCAATTTAAATAAGTAGACTCCGCTATTGTCCCCTTGGGATGGCGTAACGGTGAAGGTGGGTGGTCCGGGACCGGAAGGTCCTAGGTTCAAATCTCACTGGAACCGCTATGTGTATATGTCACCTATGGTTAGCGGATGCTGGTTACCCTGGTCATAAAAAAAAAAGTAGACTCCACTATTGTAACATACCTCTATACACTTTGATAGCAGCTGCGGATTACTCTGGTCATCAAAAAAAAAAAAGTAGACCTATGGTTAGCGGATGCGGGTTACCCTGATCATAAAAAAACTCCACTATTGCAACATACCTATATACACTTTGGTAGCGGTTGCGGGTTACCCTGGTCATAAAAAAAAAAAAAAAAAAAAGTAGACTCCACTATTGTAACATACCTCTATACACTTTCTTAATTTCGTACAATAGCAATAGGAATCCACTTATTTAGATTGATTATAATCTATTAATTTATATACATATTAGGAATGAGATATCAGTAAAACCACCTGAAAAAAACATCATTATTAGAAATGATAGATCAGTAAATATTTTTATTAGAATAACTAAATTGGTATTTTATTATCTCAATTATTACAATAAACATATCATATCAAAAAAAATCTTGAGTAAAAATTCATTGCAGAATTGAGTAGAAAATTCCGGAGGCTGGAAAAAAAATGAAAAAACAATTTGTGAGATATTTTTCCATTCGTGCAGAACCGCCAACAAACGTAACTTTTCGGAATTTCAAAGACCAAATTCCGCTGCGTATTTAAAAGCGTACTACTCTGTTTCCCTTTTGGAAAAAGACGCAGAAAATTAGTAAGAATGAGCGATCAAGGCAATTGCCAGGGGCCTCCATCGGACGGTCAGGATCAACCCAACTGGTTGAGCGACACACAAGATGTAATTGACGAGGCAGCATACTATTCTACCATGCTAGATGAGTTAAGGTTCGAGGCTGTACGACAAGAAGGTGGAGCTGCTACTGGTTTGGACAAGGGTCAAAGCAGTGGCACGAGTCAGATCGAGGTGCGTATTGGGTAAACAGGCAATTTCTTTGTTTGAATTCAAGTTATTGTTAGTGATGCTAAGATTGCATGTCTTGGCGTTGCAGATTGAGGAAGGAGTGAAGGAGGATTCCGATACGAGTGATCGGAGCAAGCAACGGAAGAGAGGGCGGAGTGCGGAGGTGCATAACCAGAATGAAAGGGTAAGTAGAGTAGAGTAGAGTAGAGGATTTCGTCCACATAGGCATAGCCATGCAGATATTGTAAAATCAAGTTCGAATTTCACCAATGCCTAAAATATGCGATGTGTATCAACAGTTGAGGAGGCTGATGCTGAAGGAAAAGCTGAAGGCTCTTCAAGACTTGATTCCCAATTGTAATAAGGTAAATCATATTGTTAGTTTATGGTTGTTTTTTTGCATGAATGACTTGTAATGTTGTTTGTGGTACGGTCTAACTATTTTATTTACTCCCAACTTGAAGAGAGACAAATCTTCCACATTTGATGATGCAATAAGATACATCAAGACACTACAGTATCAAAATCTGGTAATCCTCTCTCTCCCTCGCTCCGTCGCTATCTATGGGGTTTTTGGAAATATTTATTTTAAGCAATTATCTATTTATTGATCATATAATTAATTTTTTAGTGTTTGTAAGCTCTATTTATTGCGTTAGTTTCTTTAAAATTAAGCAATTAAACTGCTTAATTAAGCAACTTATTTTAAGTATCTATTAAGATTTTTTAGTACTTAAAATATCATAATTTTCAAAAATTACCAAATATATTCATTTTCTAACCTCTCTTTTTTTGCTTAGAAAAGATAAGTTTTTTTCAATTTTAAGCAAAAACAAATAAAAGGCTTATAATAAATATTTATCTCCTATTTGTTTCGCTCTTGTTTTGTAATCAAACGAAACTCACACATTTGTTGAGGAACAACAGGCGTTGGCAATGAGAGCAGGCTACGCTTCATTCAATATGATGCCACAGCCGGGTCTGCAGGGCATCCTGATTCCAAGCCATGCGCCGTTCCTACAATTCGGAACTCCCGGCATTAGTATAAAACACGGGACTGGAATGGGAATGGGAATGGGAATGGGAATGCCGGCCATGATGGATTTCCCGGCGGGGCAGGCAGGATTGCCTAACCCATGGTTGCTGCCGTTCTCAGCTGCCCCTACACGGGCGGCCGCGGTGCGTACACCGCGGTTAGAGTTTCCGACATCAAAATGTGAAACACAAGACCCAATGGTTGAGGTCCGTTTTCCCAACTTCCATTACAGTGAAAGTGTTGATGAGCAGGTGTATCTTAATCTGGAAAATGTTGAAATTCCGGCAGTCTAGTACGAGGAGGGTGTCGACGGCGACTACCAGGGTTCTGCCGAGTAAAATAGTTAAGAGCAAGGAAGTTGTGGAATAAGGGTCTGGCAGTAGCAACTCTGCATCAACAGAAGAATGGTGTGTTTGATGGTGATATTGGTAACTGGGGAATATATATGCCTGCTGGTATAGCAGTTCGATTAAAAAATGAAAGAATCGACTGTGAAGAGAAGGAACAGGAAGGGAATTCAAACATAGACAGAATACAATACTTGTAACAGGGAGGTTGCCAAATGACAATCAAAGTGAACCTCTTAAGGTTTTTCATTCATCAATTAATAACAACTAAGTCCCACACCATCAGTATTTGATTGGTAAAAAGCATTTCTGATTAGATATTACACCACAAAATGTGAACCAGTATTTCATAATTATGTGAGTATCATTGCTCCCTGGATACCATGAATTCTTATTATCAACTGTAGGCTGCCCGCAGCATGGTGTACAGTGACTCAGGGAAGGGTGCGTTGATAGAGCGGTAAGGCCCCGAGGGCTTCACGCTCAGCATTCTCTCTCTTGACCTGCAAAATAATCATGAGTAAAGGGTGATTTTCTGCCGAAAAGCACCATAACTGGACATTTTAACCATGAAAAACCAGGACCCACAACAGTCGTCTTGTGCTGTCACATACCATTTATGATCTGGCTAGCCCATTCATTTTGCAAGAAAAGACTATGTGCAAATCATTTATCCTTCTGATCAGACCAAAAGAATTACAAAGTCATCTCGGTCATTTATAGCTGTGATCAGAAAGATGAAAGCATCAAAAGGAAAGGGACAGGAACAAGGCTAAAAGGCACAAACAAGATATAAAGGAATATGAGTTATGTTCAGTGGTAAGCCCAGCTGCACTGGATTTCGTACACGATCTGGTATAGCATTTTTATATTCTCCAAGAGGTGATATAAGAAAGGAAGGACACAAGACGAGTCATTAATAACTGTGAATCAAAGAAGACTATCCTAAAAGGCTCAGCAAAAGGGGGAAGTTGAAAAACAGAGAACTTTTGACAATTGCAAAGCAGGCAAGAACGAGTAACACAGAAAAAGCAGTCATGTATTTGAATCCCCAGTAACACAGAAGAAGCAGTCATACTTTTGAATCCCCACAAAAGCCAGAAAACAATTGGATGACAAAAATACCACGAACAAAAAATAAGACACTTACAAGAGCTAGCATCTCCTGAAGATAGGACCTAAATGGGGTTTGGATAGCCTGCCGAAAAGAAAACATGGGAATTAGTAAAACATGCATTTACAACACTGGATCTTGCCTTCAATGAATGTTAAATACAATGAAGTATATTGAAGAGAATTGGGATAATGGGCACGTTATGCCAATGAAAGTTGATAGAACTAAGCGAAAACCACAAAAGCAAATTGACGCTATAACCAAACATACACGATTAGATACAATAAACGAATTGCTCATTCCAAAAAGAGCACATGAACATCATCAAAGAACAAAGCATTAATTAAATCAGTCTAAAACATCACAACTAATGGAAAAACTAATAATAAAGCATCCCTTTGGCACAATTCTGTACATAAATTCCAAGATATCCACTACGAGAATATCGCTACTTAGCAGTAACAGTGAACACATATACATGGCATACTTCTAAGAGAAACCAATTTATTTCAAATATTGAGATATTCTTAGCAACTAAAGCCAGCACCAAAAAGTTATGTTTGTCAGTTTGTGTGTATTCAGGAACCAACATTTCCTCATGACTTAAAATGAATCGCGTACCACAAATTAGCAGAAACAGAAATTAATCAGCAGAAAATAGAAATTAAGCTCAGTCTAAATAAGAACTAACCTGAAGATCCTCCGGAAGATAATCGTGCTTCATGGAGAGATCAATTGCGCGCTTCAAGCGTTGATTCCTCGCATCCACGACCTGCTTCGGCAGCCGATCCAACGCCTCCTTCACATCCAACTCGTACATCGGATCGTACAAATCGTCGTACCGAAGCCCTAATTTCACATCACAAACTCATCAAACCCCAAACTACACACGCAGAACACGCAAATCAATACAGATGTATAATCAACAATTAGTACCGAATCTACGGAGGCGATTGGCTACGGTTTTCATGTGAAGTGCAGCAAGGGGATTGCGGCTCGGGTCTACGAGCCATTTGGAGATTGCCGACGCCATTTTTCTTCTTCTCTCTCTAGATTCGTTGACAATTTGATTTGTGGTGGTCGTCTGGTTTTAATTATTCAGCTTTAATGATTCGTGAATTTAACTTTTTTAGGATGTTCGTGAGGAGCGATTCACTGTGAAACTGTAGAGAACTGTAAAACTCTAACCGAAGAGAATTCATTCACCATCTTTTTTCCAACATAAATTAACCTACTTATAATATTTTAGATTTAACAATTTTTCTAGAACGTCTTCATACGTTTTCTTTTACAAATTTATTAGATTAAAAAATCCAATTTGTATTATTTTCCTTTATACATCATATCATATATGAAATTTAGTAAAAAAATTGAAAATGGCATTAACCCCTCCAAACTTATGTGCATCATGCCCCCGTGGTGATATCACAAAAACTGAAAATGGTATTAACTCCGATTCTCTACCAATGGCGGAACTAGAGGGGGGTCAGGAAGAGAGGGTCGACCGACCCCCCGGCCGACGGAACTTCGACTAAATAGTGCATATGATTCGTATTGCTTATAAATAATTTTAGTGAAAAATATAATTAACTATTAGCTTGTAATGCAGTTGGTTAATGACTTTAGCTCTTTTAAGAGAGGTCTTATGTTCGAAACCCAATGCACTCATTCTATTTTTATTTTTAGACTTTTAAATTATTTTTTTTCTAGTTTTCTTTAGTTTTATTACAAGTATAATTAATTCAATATACATACATAACTCTCTCACATGTTATAAAAATTTATCTCTTTTTTTTCTACTAGTTATATAAGTATATTTCTCATAACAAATACAAGAAATAATATATATATATATATATATATATATTATATCTTTCATATCGTATTTGTGTTCGAACCATTTAAAACTATATTTAGCAACTCTCAATTTTTTCTCTGCCTTCGGCCACTGTTGTTCCTCTATTTCGACCCCCCAACTTCATAGCTCTAGTTCAGCCACTGTTCTCTACCATAACAACTATCGCCGCGGTGAGCACATGATCCATATCTCTCTGATTAGGAGAGTGAATGTCAATGACAGTCGCAGTAATGACAGACAAAATCAATATGGAGGAAGAATTTGAACAACTCGCGTATTATTTAATGGAGGCTAACGGAAGTTGATATCAGGGGCATAGTGCAACTCATTAAATAGTTTGGGGGGTGATTACTAAACTTAATAGTTCGGGAGGCATAATGCACATAAGTGAATAGTTTGGGGGGTTAATGTCATTTTCCCAAAAAAAAGTGTAAAAATAACAAGCTATCACCCTATCCGCTAAAACACTTCGATTTATTTTAATCTTTTATCTGTTTTTTTGACCGTATAAGCAGTTTTTAAATGTTTGCTAAACCTGCTTTTTTGTGTTGGTTTCTCCAAAATTAAGCACCTAAAATTGCTTAATTAAACAGTTTCATTTAAGCATTTATTGAAATATATTTGGTGCTTGCACTATAATTTCTGGAACTACAATTTTTTTTTCCTATTAGTTCCAAAAAACTTCACTTTTATTTAAAAGCAATTATTAAGGATACTCCTACATCCAACGGTCTTAAGGATAATGAAATAACTGAAAGGTCGTAACTATTATTTATTAATAGCATGCGTGTATCTAGAAGCTACTATGTATCCTGTATATATCGTGTATTCATTACTAGTAAATGAATGAGAGACTTATTTTCACAAATCTCAAAACTCGTTTATGGTATCAGAGCTTATCTTCTCCTACGAGAAAACCCTAATATCCTCATGGCCGCCATAAAAAATTTGTCCAACCATCCATCACCTTGTCCGTCGATAACGAGTCTGATTCTTCTTCTCCTATTTCAAACTCTCTCCCTCCCTCCACCACCATCATCCCCATCACTGCCCACCACCATCTCCCTATCAAACTCACCTCCACCAATTTTCTATCATGGTGTGCTCACCTTCTTGCGTTACTTGACGGTTTCAATCTAACTGGGTAAATCGATGGCTCTCACCCTTGCCCACCCAAAGGGGATCTCACTCAACCTTCCGCCGCATTCACGACTTGGTTCCAACAAGATCTCCTTTTCCTAGCTGCACTCTTTGGCTCGGTCTCCCCCGAAATTCTTCCCCTCATCACTGCTTGCAAAACCTCCGCCGAAGCATGGTCTTCCCTTAATCATATGTTTGCTAGCACGTCACGTGCTTGAGTTTGTGTCCTCAAAGATGAACTCATGAGTGCAACTCTTGGTACTCACTCTGTAAGCACATTCCTTCAATCTATGAAAGCCAAGGCTGCCGAACTTGCTCTTATCGACAAACCGGTGGCCACTCTTAATCGATATACTCAACAGTCTCGGTCCCTCCTATCGTGAGATTGTTGCACCTCTTCGTGTTCGTCGTGAAGCATTCACTTTTGAGGAGCTACATGATCTTCTTGTCTCGCATGAAACATATATCAAGAAGATGGAATCACAAAGTCAAAGTCTTGTGGCCACTGCCAATCATGCTCAAGGGCCCTTCTCAAGCAACTCCAGCAACTCCCTTGGTCGAAGTACATTGACCTCCTTTCGTGGTGGGAGGCGAGGCCAGCGTGGCCGTTCACATCGTGGGCGACATTCCTTTCAATCTTCGTGGCCAGCTCCTCGAACCCATTGGTCTCAACCTTCTTATTGGTCTTCTCCGCAACACCCTCACCAAGGTTGGCACAACACACGTCCTATATGTCAAACATGTGGCATTCCAGGCCATATATCTCCTCAATGTCGTCATACTTCACCACAAATTCAAGCCCAATTTGCTCAATCTCCGACTTACTCTCAGTCCCCACCATCGAATTGACTCTTGGACACTGGTGCTTCGCATAGCATTACAAGGGATCTCAACAACCTCTCTATTCATTATGAGTATGATGGAACTGAAGAAGTTCGTCTTGCTGATGATTTCGGTCTCCGATAACTCACACTGGTACATCTCTTCTTACCTTCCCCACTCGTCAATTTCGGCTCTCTAATGTTTTATGTGTTCCTTCGGCAAAGCAAAATCTCGTATATGTGCATCAGTTTACTAAGGATAATGACACTTTTATAGAATTTCATCCTTATTATTTCGTTGTCAATGATCAGTTCATGGGGGCGTCTCTGGCCAACGGTAAATGTACGAATGGTGTTTATCACATCCGCCCTCCAAGCTTTTACTTGAAGTCTCCTCGGAATTTCGCTTTATTGAGTGTTCATGCTTCTTCTCGCCATTGGCATGCGAGGCTGGGCCATCCCTCATCTCGTGTCAGTTCTATGCTTCTCAAAAAATTTAATTTACCAGTTTCTAGTAGGACTTTGTTTGGTTCTGATTGTTCTGAGTCATGCCTTGTTAGTAAGGCTCACCAGTTACCATTTTCTGATTCTTCATTTGTGGCTCGACACCCTCTTCACTATGTTTTTGCCGATGTATGGGGACCGGCACCCGTTACTTCTCTTGATGGTGCTTGCTATTACTTGCTTTTGGTTGATTTATATTCAAAATATTGTTGGATTTATCCTCTCTCTGCAAAGTCACAGGTTGCTACGGTCGTACGAACATTTCGACAATTAGCCGAAAAACAATTTGGTCATACATTAATGAACTTTTATAGCGATAATGGTGGTGAATTTGTTGCTCTCCGGTCTTATTTTGCCGAGCATGGAATCTCTTGGCTTACTACGGCTCCTTACACTCCGCAACAAAACGGAGTTATTGAATGATGCAATCGCCATATTATTGAGACGGCTCGGGCACTTCTTCGTCATGCTTCTCTTCCACATGCCTTTTGGTCGTATGCTGTCCAAACGGCGATCTATCTTATCAACCGAATGCCCTCCTCCCCTCTTCATTTTACATCTCCATTTGAAACTCTCTTTCTCCATCCTCCTAACTATCTTAAACTTCGTGTTTTCGGATGCTTGTGCTATCCATGGCTCCGGCCATATAGTCACAGCAAACTGATTTTCCATCCACACCATGCATTTTCCTTGGTTACTCACTCACACAAAACGCGTATAAGTGCCTTGACCCCACCAAAAATCGAGTTTTTTCTCTCCCGCCATGTTCGGTTCGTTGAAGATACCTTCCCTTTTGCATCCGATATTAGTCTTCACTCTTCCTCCACTAACGCTCCTACACCCTCTGACACTATCCTCACCTTCCCCGTCTGCCACTCCAAAGCCCAATATTCCTCTACCTCTTCAGAAGTTGTTCCCCACACTTCATTCCCACCTTCATCTTCGACCCCTTCTTCACCCTCACATAATCTAACTAGCTCCTACACAACCTCTTCATCCCTTATCCCTATCTCCTCTCAGTCAGATCAGTTTCACCGTCATCCTATGATCACTCGGGCTCGCAATGACATCTTCCTCCATGACTTCTTCATACCACCGTTGATGACGTTGAACCCACTTCAGTTTCTCAAGGAGTATCTGACCCTCGATGGCGTCATGTTATGGCTGAAGAATTTACAGCCCTTCTTAGTCACGGCACATGGGATCTTATTCCTCCTTCCCCTACTCATAATGTCATCGGATACAAGAGGGTTTTTCGCATCAAAAGAAAAGCAGATGGTACTATTGATCGCTTCAAGGCCCGCCTTGTGGCCAAGGGCTTTCATCAGCGCCCCGGAATAGATTACAATGACACTTTTAGTCCTGTCATCAAGCCTGTCACTATCCGGACTGTTCTCTCCCTCGCTCTTATGCACGATTGGCCTATTCACCAATTGGACATTAGTAATGTGTTTCTTCATGGTACCCTCCAAGAGCCCGTCTTCATGACTCAACCTCCCGGTTTCACTGACCCATGCCACTCTCAACATGTTTGTAAACTCCGTAAATCCCTCTACGGGCTCTGCCAAACTCCTCGCGCTTGGTTTCAAGCCCTTAGTTCAGCCCTCCTCACCTTCGGTTTTCACCAATCACGTGTTGATACATCTTTCTTCACCTTGCATCGAAATCGTGCTCATATTATAGTCCTTGTTTATGTTGATGATCTTATCATCATCGGTTCCGATTCTCCACTCATCTCTCAAGTGACCTCTTATCTACGCTCTAAATTCGCTTTGAAAGATCTTGGCACCCTCTCCTATTTTCTTGGAGTTGAAGTCGCTCGTTGTCGTGAATGCCTTTTTCTTTCCCAACAGAAATATACCATTGACCTCCTTCGCCGGCATCGCATGCATGTCGCTACTCCAATAGCTCCTCATTCTTCCTCTTCCACCGATCCCCATTCTGATCCGTCCGAATTTCGTCAAGCAATTGGTAGTCTCCAATACCTAACTCTTACCCGTCCCGATATCGCCTTCACCGTTAACCGTCTTGCTCAATCTATGGCTTCTCCAACTGAAGCTGACTGGATTGCTGTTAAGCGTCTATTTCGTTACCTAAATGGCTCTCTCCACCATGGCAAATGGCTCTCTCCACCATGGCTTACTTCTCTGCCAACCCACTTCCTTATCAGTCACCGCCTATTCCGACTCCGACTTTGCTGGTCATCCGAATGACAACAAGTCTACTTCTGGTTACATCATATTCCTTGGCCCTATTCCTGTATCATGGCGTTCTCGTAAACAAAATGGTGTTGCTCGTTCCTCCACCGAAGTTGAGTATCGCGCCCTTGCCTCCGCAGCTGCCGAAGTATGTTGGATTTCCCACCTTCTCCGTGATCTTGGCATCTCTGTTAAGTCTCCTCAGTTGCTCTGTGACAATGTTGTTGCCACCAAATTGTGTCTTCACCCCCTCATGCATTCTCGTATGAAGCATATTGATGTTGATATTCACTTTGTTAGAGATCTTTGTAGTCGTGGCATTCTATCCGTCTCCTATGTCAACACTCTAGATCAACTTGCGAATGTCTTCACCAAAGCTCTCCATCGCACTCGCTTCTCCACATTACGTTCCAAAATCTCTGCCGCCGATGGGACGTCAATTTTGCGGGGCGTATTAAGAACACTCCTACATCCAACGGTCTTAAGGATAATGAAATAATTCAAAGGTCGTAACTATTATTTATTAATAGCATGCGTGTATCTAGAAGCTACTATGTATCCTGTATATATCTTGTATTCATTACTAGTAAATGAATGAGAGACTTATTTCCACAAATCTCAAAACTCGTTTAGCAATTATTTAATATTAAGAAAAATGAATAAGAAGTACTTATATAAAGGGGTTGCAAATACATAAATTCGTTAGCTGAGGAAGTGTTTTGTACATTAAATTTGGCACAATTTTCCCTCATTCATTAAAATTATTTTTCTTCCAAGTTCGATATAAGTAAATCTAAAATAAATAAATATCTTGTATATTGTTATAATATAATATATTCAATTCAAGTTAATTTCTCGAGACTAATACTTACTAAATATTGATACACAATTACACCCTACTTCTACTCCATGCAAATAGAAGCAAAACAAGCGGTCTCTCTCACACTCACTCTCTCTCTTCCCTTCTCTTCTCTCTCTCCCAATATAGAGTGACAGAAGCAAAAACGAATGCTGCCATATTTCTCTTTTCTTGCATGCAATTAAGTTGTCTTCAACCCTACGTTTGGCACGTCGAAAGATAAAACACAAGAGAGACACTGCGAGAGAGAGAGAGAGTAATAAATAAATATATATATATAGAAATGTTTCACGGGAAGATTCATACAAAACGGAGAGGATCGATGAGCCACGTTGCGGAGGTGGAGAGCGAGATCGAGAGAGCTTCGGTGGATGAGCGGAGCTGCCATAGCGTCTCCAGCGATATTCTTCCGGCCCTCGGCGCCCGCTCCCCCCGCAAGGCCAAGCTCCGCCCCTTCATCATCTCCTCTCATGACCCTCGCTACAAGTACGTACCTACTTTTCTCATCCATCATGCAAATGGGAATCTAACATGTTCAAAACAATCACTGCAGATTGTGGGAAAACTATCTGATACTACTAGTCTTCTACACAGCATGGGTCTCCCCCTTCGAGTTCGGTTTCAATATCGGACATCACGGCCCTCTCGCCATCATAGACAACGTCGTCAATGGCTTCTTTGCCATCGACATTATCCTCACCTTCTTCGTCGCCTACCACGACAAGACGACCTACCTCCTCGTCGACGACCACAACAAGATTGCTCTCAAATATGCCAAGACATGGCTCATCTTTGACGTCATCTCCACCATCCCCTCACAACTTGCACAGAAAGTCTTACCCGCATCGTACGGCTACGTTAGCATGCTCCGGTTATGGCGATTAAGACGAGTCAGTACAATGTTTCAGAGGTAAAAAATGAATCTTTATGCAATGTGTTTTTAACTTAATAATGAGCATACATGTTCTGAAACTTACTGCAGGATTGAGAAAGATAGGCATTATAACTACTACTTTGTCCGAATTGCAAAGCTCACATGTGTAAGTGTTTCATTATAAACTTATGAAAACTTTTCAAGATTTTCAATGTTCTAACTAGAGCACGCTTACATGTCTAAGAATTTGACAATAAACTTATGAAAAGCTTCAAGATTTTCAATGTTCTAATTAGAGCAAGCTTATTATATGTGCAAGTATTTGATTATAAGCATATGAAAGTTTCAAGATTTTGCAATGTTGTAATTAGAGCAAGCTTACCTCCATAGGTAGTTCTTTTTGAGATCCATTGTGGGGGGTGCTTCTTGTATCTCCTTGCTGATAGATATCCGGACCCGAGCAAGACGTGGATCGGATCCGTGAACGTTGATTTCCGCCTAGAGCCCTTATTTGATCGGTACATAATATCGATATACTGGTCCATTGTCACCTCCACCACCACTGGCTACGGCGATCTGCACCCGGTCAACACGGGGGAGATGCTTTTCACCATCTTCTACATATTCTTCAACATCGGGTTGAACTCGTACATCATCGGGAACATGACCAACTTGATCGTTCAATCCACCTTCAAGACTAGGAAGTTTGTGAGTCTCCCATTCTCTCCTTCTATCATCAACTTTCTTGAATCTCCCTTCACTTGTAGTTGAAATAATGTGTTCTGTAATAGAGAGAGACGATTCACGCGGCTTCAAGCTTCGCGAAGAGGAACCATTTGCCTGCGAGGTTGCAAGATCAGATGATAGCCCATTTGAGCCTAACGTATAGGACAGATTCAGAAGGTTTGCAGCAGCAAGAGACACTTGATGCACTTCCGAAGGCGATCCGTTCGAGTATTTTGCACTTCTTGTTTTACTCCCTTGTTGACAAGGTGTATCTGTTCAAAGGGGTGTCAAACGACCTCCTCTTTCAGCTGGTAATGATTAGCACTCATGGGCCTCATTTCATTTGCTTGTTTGAGCCTCATCTTCATCTTCTTGTTCGTGTTCTTGATGATTCAATCATAGGTTTCTGAGATGAAGGCTGAGTATTTTCCTCCTAGAGAAGATATAATACTGCAGAATGAGGCTCCTACTGATCTGTACATTCTGGTTAATGGGGCAGTGGTACAGTCTCTTTCTCCCTCCTCTCTCTCTCTCTCTCTCTCTCTCTCTCTCTCTCTCTCTTCTCACTTCTGATACTGTTTCATTTGCAGGAGCTAATTGCAAATAGAAATGGAACAGAAATGGTGAGTATTTATAAGTACTACTCCTTCTGTCCCGGTATTACTGTCTTGTATTCCTAATCGCGGTGTCCCGCTATTAATGTCCTGTTTTTCAAAATGGATATACACTTGCCACTAATCTATTTTTTATGTGGGGCCCAATAATACTTATTTCTCTCAATCCACCCCACGTTTTTCGATCCCCGTGCTTGAAGCTAGTGGGCCATCACCAATTAAACACCAAGAACTAAGTTTCTTAATTCCCGTGCCGGAAAGAAACATGACAGTAATATCTGGACGGAGAGAGTAAATGTCATTGTATACATGCTAGAAGTGATGAAATACTAACCTTTCTTTGTGTGTTAACTACTATACCAGGTTGTAGGAGAGCTCAAAACTGGTGGTGTTTGTGGAGAAGTAGGAGTACTTTGCTACAGACCTCAAGTCTGCACCGCTCGTACGAAACGGCTGAGCCAGCTACTCCGGTTGAGCCGTTCTTCGCTTCTCAACATCCTTCAAGCCAACATAGGAGATGGGACTATAATCATGAACAACATTGTTCAGGTTGCCTCTCCTTCTACTGATTCTTGAACTTCCCTTCAGACTTTTTGATATCATATAACGGTTTGTTCCATATTTCATCGCGTGTAGCATCTAAAAGAGCAGGACGATGCGGTGATGCAAGAGATATTAGCCGATACAGAGCACATGCTAGCACAAGGGAGAGTTGATTTGCCACTCACCTTATGCTTTGCAGCTGCTAGGCAGGATGACCTACTGCTGCAGCGCCTCCTCAAACGGGGCTTGGACCCGAACGAACTTGATAGAGACGGGAGGAACGCTCTGGTAAGCCTTATACCTCCGTGTTAACCATCCGTTGCTTCGTTAGATAGGCCTCATGGTTTGTCTATGCAGCATCTTGCAGCCTCAAATGGAAGCCTAGAATGTGTGCTGCTTTTATTAGACCATGGAGCAGAGCCTAATAGAAGAGGTACTATTACACTAAAAAGAAACACATGATTCTTGAAATTAAAGCAAAATTCTTCTCTTAAACAATAACAAATACTCCATCAATCCCGTTAATAACGTCTTGTATTCCCGATTCGGCCATCCCAATAATAATACTGTTTCCAGAAACGGAAAGAAAAATAACACTAAAAGTCACTAAAAATCAAGGGGGGCATCAAAAAAGTCAAGCTTCTAGATAACTGTGCTCAAAAGAAACAAGATGACAATAACGGGGCAGAGGGAGTACACGATTCTTGAAATTAAAGCAAAATTCTCCTATTACGCTATAAGAAACACATGATTCTTGAAATTGAAGCAAAATTGAACATTTTTTTTCATGCAGATTCTGAAGGGAATGTACCTTTATGGGAGGCAATGATAGGAGGACACGAGCCCGTGATCAAAGTTCTCGTTGACAACGGAGCCACGTTAGCCTCGGGTGATGTGGGCCAATTTGCTTGCTACGCGGTGGATCAGAACAACATAGGCCTACTCCAAGATATCATCAAGTTTGGAGGAGATGTAACATCCTTTAGCAGCAGTGGCACCACATGTCTCCACAAGGCTATCTCCGAGGACAAGCTTGAAATCGTGAAGTTTCTCATCGAGCAGGGTGCGGATATAGACGCACCCGACGCCCAAGGATGGACATCGAGAGCCTTAGCTGATCACAAGGGCAATGAAGAAATCACAGCCTTGTTCCGAACCATGATACACCATAAGAAGTCACTGAGCTTACCTCCTCTCATCCCGAAGGAGCCGCCTTCCCTTATCAAGCATTCGAGCGAATCGTGCTTGCCTCTTCTCAAACAAGAGGAGCAAAGCTCGGGTTCTTCTCAAAGAGGAACGCGTCCCATTTGCAGCCCACATAACGTGCAGAATTCGCTAGCAGGGATCCTCACAAGTGGCCTAAGACAAAGTGATGGTAAGTTTGTATCAAATATCAAATATATGGTCTTTATTATTAAGCCAAAGTAGTGAGACTTACATGGGGATGTTGTGTGCAGTAGTAATGCCGCTTTCTACAACTCCACCTCCTCCTCTTGCCACGCCTCAGAGACGGGGTAGAGTGTTCGTGAGGCCTGCTGGGAGGGCCGACGACGGGGAAGGAGCCGTCGTGGTCCTGCCCGGGTCACTACAAGAGCTGCTGGATTGGGGCTATCACAAGTTTGGATTCTATCCTACTAAGATTCTTACAGAAGATGGAGCCTTGGTTGAAGAATTGGCTGTAATACGAGATGGTGACCGTCTCTTTTTGGATAGCTGAGGTGGAGTTTTATGAAGATGCATACAGATTGTTTTGCAAAAGAATAAGTTCCAGCAATGATCATAACATACTAATGAATTTCTGTTCAGTTTTGGGCCTAAGAAATGCAGATTCTTGTAATGAAACTGCAATGTTTCTGCTGTCTCATGCAAGAAGCTCTCATGTAATAACAACTCTATTACAATCAAGAAAAGAAAATTGAAGAATACCCGCTACAAGTTTTCCTCGTCGTTCGTTAAAAAAAAACTTCTATTTCCAACCAATCTACACCTTCAGAAGAAATTATTTATCTATTTACAATCAAGAAAAGAAAATTGAAGAATAGCCAAATGCAAGTTATCCTCGTCATTTATAAAAAAGCATTTCTACTCCAACAAGTCCACACCTTTAGAAGCAATGATTTGTTCATTAAGTTGCCTATGGTTTTACAAGGAGCCTAATTCAACCTAGCTCTACATTTTCATGCTAACACTAGTGTACATTTACACAACAAGAGAGAAAGAAAGAAGCCATACACTAGCACATCAAGAGGAAAGCGTCACGAATCCGGCCGAGAAGATTCAACGCCGTTGCAGCAATGTGGGTTCCAGTTAGCCCCGCGGCAGCAAGCCGGTCTTGCGGTCCTGCACCCTCGATGTAGTTGTCGGGAAGAGTCATCGGGCGCCACTGTAAAGGACGAAAACACAGCATGTTAATAAGAAACGGAAGTTTGAATGCTCTTTCCACCAAACAAGAGCACAAGCTTGCTATATCAACGAGATCTAAAAGAGGAAAAATATCGATCTAAGACTCGAAAGATCGTGTATTTTGATTCGTTAATGGTTGAAGGTTTTACCTTAACTCCATCGTCAAGAAGGTCATCGAGAGAAATGAACTCAGCAACATGCGCACCAAATCCTCCGATAGAGCCTTCTTCAACTGTGATGAGAAACTTGTGGTTCTTGCATAACATTCTCACCAGCTTTATGTCGAGCGGCTTGCAAAATCGAGCATCGGCAACGGTGACATGAATCCCGAGTTTCGAGAGAAGGGAATGTGCTCGAAGGCAGTTTTCTACCATGGAGCCAAACCCAAGCAGAGCAATATCTTTACCCTCTAAAAGTAGTCTTCCTTTGCCAACCTAATAACATAGAATCGTGGCTATTACACGTCGTGCAGCTCGAGCTAAAAATGGGTGCACAAGATAACTACCTCAATCGGTTCATGAAAATGTAAATCGGGGTCGAGACCAGCAATGAGGCCTCTAGGATAGCGAAAGCAAACGGGCCTGTCGTCGATGTCTGCAGCGGTGGCTACCATACGTGCAAGCTCGACCTCATCAGATGGTGCCATCACAATCATGTTAGGCAAACACGACATGAATGTTATATCGAATGCTCCTGAATGCATGGCACCATCCGACCCCACTAGACCGGCACTTGTAACGGCAAAACGTACGGGAATCTTCTGCCTATCTACATCATGAACTACCTAATCAAATCACAAATGAAATGAATGCATTAAGCTTCTAAGATTTTCCACACGAGTAGAATCATATTTCAATCTATATCGGAGTCCTCTGAATCGGAGTTAGAACCTGATCGTAAGCTCTCTGTAGGAATGATGCAGGAATTATACAAAAAGGTTTCAATCCTCCACAAGACAGCCCGGCAGAGAAAGTGACTGCATGTTGCTCGGCCATGCCAACATCGAAAAATCTGTCACCAAGTTTATTTTTCAATATTTGAAATGATGACTCCATTTCCATCCCAGCATGGACCACCACAATATCTTCATCTATCTCTGATTCTGTGATTAAAGCCTTTGCAAAGTAGTCGCTATACGATTGAGGCCGATAACTAATGGGCAATGATTCGACGGTAAAGGAACCTGATCACCATCGTCATTAGAGATTAAAGCATTAAGAAAGAAAGATAAATTCAGCAGGTAGATCTCAATAGGGAAAGAAATCTTAAGACTATCCTTATGTTACAAATTAGACCATTAATGAGCTCGAAGTATCATTGTTTCCCCCCCAGTGGAAAGCTCACAAAAACCGAACCATTTTAAAAGGAACAACGAGAAATGGAGCAAACCTTTAGGATATTCTTCTGATACTTTACTCATCTGGATATCTTCCATTTCATAATCTTCCTTTGTTATGACATGAACAAGAACTGGTCCCATCGAGTCCAATGAAGCCACTTGATGCAAAACACAAAGTAGATCTTCAATATTATGTCCATCTACAGGGCCAATATAATACAACCCAAGCTCCTCGAATAGAGTTGATCCTGGTGGGCCAACCATCCCACGTGCATACTCATCGATTTTGGCAGCCCACTCATGCGTCCGACGGCCGATTCCCTTAGTAACAACCTGAAATAACCACCAAAATTTTAAGATTATCAACATCCCAAAGTTAAATCACATGCAGTAATATTATGATGTTTTAGTGAAGGGATGATCTTGAATACCTTAGCAAGTTCTCTAAATTTATGGAAAAGTTGACTGGATTGCAGCTTGCTCAAAGTACTAGATACAGCGTTAATTGATGCCTTCGGGGCTTGGTCGACCTTATGGTTTAAGGATTGATGACGGTCATTTAATATCACTATCAAGTTTGAATCCAAATAACCTGCATTGCTCATAGCCTCATACACTTGACCGGCCATGGTTGTTTCGTTGCTTATCACTGCAACTATACGATCTTTTTTCCTTTTAATATCTCGTGCAACTGCCATTCCTGGATAAAAACTAAATTGGAGTCAAAATTCTGAATTGAAAATATAAAGAAATGTAGAAAAGAAATCCATTTAAGATATCTAAAAGCAAGCAAAAGAAGGTAAATTTGACTAGATTACCAAGTGCAGAAGATATGCTGCTACACCCATGCCCAGCTTCAAACGGATCATACTCGTTAGGAGATGAATAGCTGGGATTATCATCAGAGTTCCCAGATCGACTGATGAGGGGCCTTCTTCCCGTGAGAAGCTTGTGAGGATATGTCTGTTCATGTCAATAGCAGCGTATTTACCATAAAGCACAACATAAGGCCTATAATAAAAAAAATTGCGAAATTAAGTAAAGCGTATAAGCACAAAAATGATGTTTATATGGTGAAAATGAATCTCACTTGGCCTTCCATATCCCAGAGTATCTTGTCAACTGGGGCATTGAAAACATGATGAATTGCAACTGTTAGTTCTATCACTGACAGACTGGCTTCAAAAGGTTTTTTAGTTTTTGACGTGATGGAAAGTTCTGTTCGAATATCATCAGCCAGTTGCTTCAGCTCCTGCACGCAACTGCTTCCATTAGCTCAAATTTAAAACCCAAGAGTTAATCAGTAGTATAAAAGCAAATACATCTTAAATCTGGGCAAACCTTCAAATTTAAATTCTTCAAATGCATGGGATCATCAATCATATCAAGAATCGGTGTCCGCACCTCCTCATTCATGGAACTATCAGCATCTGGCGAACAATGTATACGACCACCATATTCCTACATCAAGAAATGTCCTATTTCATGATTTTTTTTTTGTAAGTACGGAACCAAGAGTGAGTTTCATATGCCAATATGTGTTCGTATGTCAATAAATGCCATAATTTATGGAATATCTCAAGAAAAAGCGATAAAAACACTATCTATAATAGGATACACATCCGTTACATCATGGAATCTGTATGGAAATGTAGCACGTGGAAGCTTACAAAGTAAAAGTAGGAACAGAAAGAGAAGTCATCAAGACCAAACTCCTATAGAACATAATTTAAACTAAAAGTAAAACAAGGATATAAAGGTAGCAAAATTTAGTGACAATCTTCTGATAAGAGCTTCGGCATAATTACTAGATAAATTAAGGAAATAGTACTTACCTTCCACAATCTTGTTATTCGTAAAGGAAAAAACAAACAAATAAAGAAGCAAACTCATTCTGCATCATTTAACAGCATTCTCCCTACTTTTGGATCACAACTCCAAATCAATTAACAACTACTCAAACAATCAATAACATTGTTGATAACTGATAAGGTAACATGATTATGGGGGTCATCCCTTATCAGTTTTATTAGCATTGGCCGAATTCCTAGCCACGCCGCCTCTTAAAAGGAAATTCGACTAGATAAAGAATCCTTTAAGAGCTAAGCATCCAAACTTAACGTCATATATGGACTAAAAAGAGGGCTTTCTGATATATATTACTAGATCAACAAGATCTCACTATCAAAGAAAACAAAAGAAAATCTAAACATACACAAAAAGAACTGCAGGAAATCCAGAAACATGATACACATACAAAATTAAGATTCAAGCACCATTTGTGGGCACACATGCACACACAACATAGCTGTTTTACCGTATAAAAATAAAAAACTCAATAAACCTTATCAACCAGAACATCACAATTTTTGATCCATTTACCCACATTTAAAAAAAAAACAAAAAAAAACACAAAAAAAACAAAAAACAAAAAAACATATTTTATTTAAAAAAACTTGATAGAAAAACAAGAATTTACCTTACACCTCAAACTTGGGTAAAAATTGAGTCTTGAAAATCCCACATTGGGAGGGAAATTAGAAACTGAGAATTCCAGCTGCTGGGCCAAAAATCTACAACCCTCATTCGGATTTGCACTAGTCCTAAAAGGGTTTTGACAGAAAGCAACACCCATTGAGCAGGGAGCAAGAAACAGCAATTTTGCACCAAAATCAAAAACCCAACAAGATTTTATGCTGGATAAATTAGATGATCAGAACTACAAACCGCCCCACAAAAATAATGAAGCAAGAATCACTTTAAAGGCTAAGTTTTTGCAGAGCTGTTGCATATGAATGGAAGGATGTGGAGGTAGATGACAAATGGAGCATTTCCTGTTCTATCGGCATCGACTGATATGATTCTTCTTAAATTTCTCAATAAATAATAGAGAATTATTGCATACATCAACTCATCAAGTACGATATTTTAATAATACTTTCCTATTGATATCTATAATCTAATATTTATTGTATTGTAATGAAAAGAACAATGGATTTGGTGGACTTTATGTATAACTTAAATTTATTTTCCATACCTTGATTAGGAGACGGGAGTAATGGCTCGGTTTTCATAAGATACACGTGATGTTATTTTTTCGTGATGAATTTTAGTATCCTGTATAGACTCTTGCCAACCACATCAAATTCTCTGTCTTTTCACTTTCATTTGCTTGCAACTTCGTATTTAATCAATATGAAAGCACTATACCCTTTGTTGAACGCCAACAACGTAGAAAATCTTGTTAATAAAATCTCTTCTTGTAAAATATCTTCCTACTTTATATATAAATAGTTTCTTTTTTTTTTCTTTTTTTTTTTTTTGATTTGAGGAACCCGCAGCCGCTACCTTCGGACGCTCTGGGTAAACCTCAACTCCTTGTGCAGTAGCCTGCAAACCACACAGGAGATTAAACCACCCTCGAGTGACAGCCATACAGAATGGCTTCAAGGTAGGATTGAACCCATGACCGTCTGGCCCCGGTAAAACCTCACCTCAACCACTCTGTCATCCCCTCTACGTAGCGGGACGATAAATAGTTTCTTTTGTAGGTGAGAGATAGTGGTTGGGTTGTAAACGAACAAAACGAGGATAGAGATGAAGGTGTAGGTTCATAAGTCAAACACATAAAGATATGCAAGTGTAAACAAGTACACGTGTTTGCTTCCTATATTTTCTAAATATTGATTAATGTACAAGCTTTTTTTTCTTTTTCAAAATAAATGTTCGTTGATTGGTTCAAACAGAAATGTCGTGTTTGTTATGCTTCTTGCTTGTAACAATATTCTCCAATTTCTTGATTTCCTGATTCATATTTTCTACATAAATATAAAGAAACTCATAACAGACTATCGTATATTTCAGTATAGTTTACGTCATTTATACATGTAAAGAAACATGAATATATCATAAAATTCTAGAGTGAATATTAACATATTTTTTAAGCTTACCGTTAATTATAACTCAACAGTATTCAGATCCCAAAACTGGTGTGTTCACCTGGGCAGCAGTGTGAATGTCCAAGAAACTTATCATTTCTTCGATACGATGAACTTGGTTACAACGTAGCAATCCGGTGGTGTGATGTTTGTGTAATAGTTGTGGATGGTGTCTGTGATTTCAAACTCGAATTTCTGGTAGAACTTGATAGCCTCACCAATGTTCTGCTTCGTGCAAAGATCAAGTATATGATTCAACAGCTTTGTTCATGGATCCACTATTAGTTTCACATCAAGAGTTAATCAATTTGCTTTCAAATTGAACATCTTCGTAGTTCTTAAAAGGCAAAATGAGTTACCTATGCCTAAGCCGCGATATGGAGCCAAAACACCCAATGTCATTATGTATACACGAACGCTACCATTTTCCTTCTTTTCAAGGCGGCAAGCAATAGACCCGACACAAATGTCACAGTAGTAAGCTGAAGAGATCAAACATCCAAGTTTAGAGACACACATATTACCACTCAGAATCATAAATGTAAAGCAAAGAATGGAGAGCAAGCCTATATCATGTATTTCCAGTTGATTCTCAGACAAAGCTATCTTCTACTCCATTCTTCATCCTATAAGATAAGCAATTCAACCTTTCTGTTTCATGATTTTCTTTTCCAAGTAGAGACATTACAATAGAACATCAACACATCTTCAACTGTCCATTCTACATCACATTCTTCACATTCCATTTCACTAAGTCGACAGAACTTTTTCGAAGATTAACCGGTAAGAATGACATGAACTATTGTAATTAACTTACTACTGGAAGGTGAATTTGTTATGTATGCTAACCAGAAGAATCACTTAAAGTACTCAAAACATATGATGTAAAAGCAATCAATATCTGTCAGTAACAACAGATGACAAATTCAATTACTAAAATCCCAACCGCTTAGGAATTTGAATTGCTATACAGCGATCCTAGCCAAAATCCAGAATCAGAACACACACACACACACACTAAAGAAAGCCAGCTTTCAACATAAATGAGCCTAATATTCTAGGCAAATCTGAAACAACAGAACCAAATTCTTCAGCAGAGTCAAAACATATCTTTAAACATAATTCCAACCCATAAATGGTCAATCTAATACTCCAATTATAGCCCTCAATGGAAAAATCCTACAATTCTCAACACTAATCAGGAAATGACAAAACGAGAAAGGACTCAACATGCACAGAAATAGCCCTAGGAGTGGAAAACAAACCTAATTTAGTGAAATCTCCGGAGGCGATAGCATCTGCGTAGTACTTATCGTTGTAGCGTACCGGGAAGAGCGCGGTATTGAGCTTCTTTAGTTGCATCAAATTCTTGTCCCTAAGACCGTCGAGACAAATCGATACTTCCCTCCCCGCATTACCCATTTACACTTAAACCCAATTCCCTTTCCCCCACGCCCACGGAATCAAAAACCAAATCCAAACGAAGAAAAAAGTAGAATAAATATGTGATTGCAACTCTTAAGCTGCGGCAAATAAGCGCGAAGAACTTTCGAGAAGAAACAGAAACAGACGGCTGTGGCGAAACCGGGATGAAGACCAGTACGACGGCGTTTAGTTTTAATGTCCGTTATTATTAAAAGGATTCCTTATACTATCAATCAATTGTGTTAAATTAAAGAAATTAGAAATGTAATCAAACTAATATTCAGATACATCATTTGCCTGTAGTAAATTGTCTCATTATGAGACAAAGGGCTACAGAAGCAGTAGTGGTGCTGAAACCTGCTGAAAGTTGATGATTTGAGAATTTGTAATTGTTTGAAAATAAGTGTTGAAAGCTGCTGAAAGTGGAGAAAATAGTATTTGGAAAACTACTAATATCAGTAGTTTATTTTAAGTTTTTAAATAAAATATTCGTTTTACCCTCAATGTTATTAAATAATTATAATTTAATTTATAATAAATAAGTAAATATTAAATTAAATTATATATTATATAAATTTGTAATATGTCATATTAGCATACATGTAACGCCCCGACCCCCACGAAGGATTACAGAGGTCGAATCGCCATGGAAAGAATGATATAAACATATTTTCAAACCATTTCTTTTTTTTAAACTGGAATATTTTTTCTTATATTAAAACACATCATTTAATGTGGACCATTTGTAAAATGATTAAACTTGTATTTAATATTCAGCAGGTTCTGCAGTAGTTATGAGTATCAAAACAAAACATAATTATCCATTCACGAGTCTAAAGAGAGCAAAACGATCATGGCACAAACCCCCTCCTCAGCCCTTTTCCGTCGCCCTTTGCCTCTCAACCTGAAAACATTTGAAAACAGTTAGGCTGAGTACAAGTGCACTCAGTGGGTAAATGCATTTTTAAAAATAAAAGACAGTTTATCCAATTAATACGTATCACTAGGAGGATTTTGAAAATATAAACAACTCCCATAATACAAAAACATTTCAATATGTATACCTTAGCTTATGACACCAATAATATCCTAGGTTTAACTTCAACATGTCGCTACACATTTCAAATGTATCAATCAACTAACTATATACTACATAATTTTCAAAATAAATAGAATACACAATCCAGATGGTAATAAATAATGAGGCAAACAAAATAGAGCATGACTTTTAATTAAATTACAACTAATGGAAATTGCTTCGATTTGCCGACATGTAAAATCCTAATTATTATTTAGTAAAAGTTATCTTTCTGATAAGATTTGATAAAGGATTATAGATATAATATTGATCTAATCAATATAACTACATGCACGACTTTGTGGAAAACAATACTCCTATTTTTAGACTTCAACCATGCATCTAACCAAAATCATGTCATGCATGCATCTGGGTCCTTAGATCCATTTGTGGACGAAAGAAATTAACTACAAGAATGGTTTGATGTATAAACCGAGAATCATTAGAAACAAAACATAGTAACTACAAGAATGGTTTGTCCTAAGCTTAGTGACTCACGCATGTATTCATAAGTTCAATAGAAATTTCTTAGAAGACCTAGAGAACAAGCTCCAAGCTACATCTAGAAACAGTTGCATGCTTGAGAAAAATATAGAAGTACCTTGGTCAACTCTGTCGTTCTTGATTGCTCGGAGAAGAAAGAAGAGAGTGTTGCTATACTAAAGTTTTGGTGTAGAAGGAAAGTGAAATTAAATGGTATTGTCTTCTATATACTAGAGATTTAACACCGTGCGTTGCACGGTGAAGTTGCACGGTAGGCTGTTTCCTTTTTGGTTTCGTTTATACATGATTTTATTTGTATTTGTTTATTTAAAGATTGTTATTTATATTTTTATAAAAAATCAGCATTTGGAATTAAAAACCAGCATTTGCAAAAGCCATAAAAAGTCAAATTAATAAGCCCTCTCAATTCAGGATGAATTTCGACTATGCCTATCGCCTTGAGCGCTAAATTCGAGCCTTCAAGCGTGGAAATCACCATTCATCTCTCTTACGCGCTCTCTCTCTCTCTCTCTCTCTCTCTCTCTCTCTCTCTCTCTCTCTCTCTCTCTCTCTCTCTCTCTTTTTATCTCTCTTTCTCATGGAGTATTTGTCGACCCAGATTCAGACTCAGACCTATTCCAACAACACTCCAGCTTGAATTTAGCACTGCGCAATTTCTTATGAAATTCAACTTTTCTTTGTAAAATTCCCCCATTTTTCGGTTCAGATCTCCCGTAGGCAGAGATGGAGGACAATGGCAAAGCCGTGCGATCTCAGAAATTGATTGATGTAGTCGGTGTGGATCTAGTGTTTCTTAGGGTGGTCAGTATTTTTCATTGTTTGTTTTTTGTTTTAGTGCACAATGTTGCAGATCTGATGGATTATCGTATTCTATATCGTGTTCGATTTTTTTTCTTAGGGTGATCAGTATTTTTCATTTTTTTTTTTGTTTTGGTGCACACTGTTGTAGATCTGATAGATTATCGTATTCTATGTTTGTGTTCGATTTTAATATATGGTTGCGAGCATCAATAGATTGTACAAAATTTGTATCCATTTCTGTATCTTGTAAAGTGAGCTCTTCGTTTAAAGATTCTGAATCGTCGTCGTCTTCAGATAGTATTTTGTTTTTTATCCCTACATGCCATCCAGGTTCTCCAAATGGAAATAAAAGTGGCTATTGAAGAGAATTGTAGCAACCATAATAATAGTGAATAAAATGTGTTTGATTAGAATTTGTGTACACACGAATATCACGGGGATTGTCGGAATAGTATTCTGAATCTTCATTCCAAATTGCAGCTACGTGATCGATGACGGGAAGATTATATACTCTTTGATCCATAGTTGGGTCAGCACGAAGAATAATTTTGAGCGAGCCCAAGTCTTCAATACTTCTCAAGCTCCTAAAAAAATTAGCATATGGATTGAGCTTCATCAATTCCATAATCAAATTGATTATTTTAGTATCCAACTCCGACGATTGTCCAATTCTATTGTCCATTTCAGTCTCTGTACCATAAAAATACAACTGTAGCTGATGAGGTGGACCTTGGCTGGGCTCTAAATCACGCATGAAATGATATATAGCTCATTGAATGCGGAACGTATACACGCCATTGTTTGCCTTACATAAGTTTAGGTCACAAGTCATCCCCAAAGAGGAGAATGCTGATGTATTATTGTAAGTCCGACAACGTTTCCTAAACTCGATGCCCGTATTGCTTGAATCATACACATATAGATCCCAGAGCTGCTGTGGTATTTTAGGCAGATTGATAGCTATTTTTCAATTCCGACAGCAAAATAGTGTTGATTCTTTCCAAAATCTTATTGCTCCACAACAAGAACATATCATATGATTTGGCAATTTAGAAGGAGTTGTGGGCACATTTTCCAGATTCTTAAACATCCTTTTAGAAAATGAGGAGCCGTCTTTGGATCGGCCTCGACGCCTCCCTTATGAAGACGGTGCAGATTGTCAAAATATTTATAGAATTCAATTGTATGCTCAATGATAATTAAAAGAAATGCAAAGGAAAGAAAGCATGAAAGAAAATTGATACCTCTTGGTGCCGCTGCTACGTGGTTAGTATTTTCATTAACTGGACCAAACGAGGCGCAGGGAGTATCAGATATTCAATCAGAAAAAGATGAAAATATACATAAATATTTTAACTAAACAGTGAGATAATGGGACAACTCGAGAAAAAATAGTGCATAAATAATAGTATATATTATAATAATGTCAATAACAAAAATATTATCTCAATTACAGTGATGACATATAGGAAAATGGGGTCAGTTTCTTTTATTGCTTTTTTTATACTCAACATAAAGTGTAAGGAAAAATATACTGAGATTCGAAGGATGACTAATATGGACTCGCTTGCTGTTTAAATATAAGCTAACAATATTGTAGGGGATAAGTAATGTAACTCCATTAGCTGCCTAAATATAAATAATGGAGTAGATATTAAATATAGTAGGCAAATCACCACGGTAATTTTAATAAGATCAAGTTCATTTTTTATAGCGGTTAGCAAGTAACTCAAATTATAACATTCAGCAGAAAATCAAATAAAGGAAAATAAAGCAATCTCTTGTATCTCAGGGCAGTAATTGAACAAATTACAATTTGAATCATGAACAAATACGCAATTCCGAAACTTTAAAACATAATATTTAATATATAAACCTTAAGAAAAATAGCAAATTGATATCTCCGTATGCAGACCAGAAATAGTAAGTCAACATTTAGAAAGCAAACACACCTTCAGCCACATTAGTGACAATGCTTGCATCTCGAATAAAATGTGTTGTTTTTCTATCACCTGATTCTAAAACAGGCGGCTCACAAAATTTAAGATTTGGTCTTCTCATTACACGAGAAGAGCAACCTAAATAATAAAATGAAATAAATTAGCACAAAAACATATTTTAGAAAAAGAATTGACAATTATTTCACACAAAAGATAATAATGCAAAGTAAGTGAATATAGAATTAAACAAAATAAGTGATAATGGAGTCCACTCAGTTCATCGTTCTTTACTATTTAAATATAAGCAAACAATAGGTAGTGGTAAACGTAGGTTAGTGAGTATTGTACCTCAACATATTTGAATAATGGTAAAGCTTGATGGTGGGTGTATGGTTATTTATATTGGATAGATGACGATCTTATATTTGTGTCTTTCATGAGTATTTCAACTATCCTTCTCCACAACAAAATAGAATAACATCTTATGCAATTTAATATATATACTTAAAAGCCTTCCAAAGATCTATAGTATAGAAATAGAAAGTTAAATCTTAAGTACTCAGCTTACTAAAGTTAAATCTTTAGTACTCAGCTTACTACATGGAGTTTATGCAATATTTGTGATATTTGTAGAGATATAATAGTTATGCTATTGGGGCTTAAAGAGCGGAACTAAGCAGAATACATTATTTTTGTGAAAGAGGTTTATATAATAATGTATTTAACAGCTTCATCTGTAAATTATAGGTAATGTAGGAGCTGAAAATGATATATTAGTTATAGTAATTCCACATGTGTGTTTAGGTTTTATTCCTATTAGTTATTAGGTTCATTGAATCCAAGCATAAAGACAATCAAATTTTATAAATCTCTTCATGCCATATGCAATATCGTTTGAACACATTTCTCGATCTATGTAACTGATAATTATTGCACATCAGTAGTGATAGTATATGAAATATTTAAAAAAGATAAAAAGAAAACAAAGGCACCTTTTGAATCCGAAGTAGGTAGTCTATCCATAGTAGAAGGACCTATTCATATACCAAATAGAAAAGGAAAACATAAAGAAATGAGAAATAAATGAAAATACATATAACATATAAAACTCAACAATTGTTTTATATCGGAATTACGAAGCAATGCGAGTCGCTAGAGGAAAATACAATATACTCAATAAAGGATATTAAAAGCCAGATATCCACCATTTTAGATGAAGAATACCCGTTTGTAAATATATACAAAGTAAAAAACCTATATAACGCGGTACAAAATATAAACAAGAAAATAATAGAATCAATTAAAATAAGTACACAGTTATGGACAACGGTGCAACTGGTATGAAAAAAAAAAAAACACACAATCATGTAGAAAAATGACAAAGAGTAAGACATTAATATACTAATTATTGGAAATTACGACAAGACATATAAATAATGAGGAAAATAAAAAGATAAGTACGCATACATTAGGTTAATATTGCAAAAGAATCGAAAAACATAAAACATGGAAACCAAAATTAAATATAATACTTCTTAATTGGTATAAATAAATATATACGAATATTACCTTTTGGAGATTTTTTCAGAACCAAGCAAGATCCAAAATTGTAACAGAACAAATAAGCAAAAAAATAAAATAGGAACTACAAATGACTGAAATCTTAACAGTAGAGAAAGAATTAAAAAAAAAAAAAATTGTTGGTCATCATCGCTCCTCAACAAAATATAAACCAAAAGACAATTATGTATCAGCTATTTATTATAAACGTATAATTACAAATATTGAACAAAATAGGAAAGATTCCAACGCAATACGCACAACGTAAGGCCTATAACAAGTTTTAAACAGAATCAACAATCTGAAATATTGAACTGTTAAAATGCAGTCCATTATTTCCATGTATTTTGTATTTAAATAATAATTAAATTAACCTAATGTAATTAATTTGAAGTAGGTTATATTTTTCTGAAAATTTCGTAAATGTCATTCACATGAGCAGTAGAGCAGATCATTTTCTCTACTTATCCCCTTAAAATATACGAGGGAATTGCAGATAAAGCAACACCCGATTGGCTAAGAAAAGATATGCTATGGTAAGATGAAGAAAAGCAGCTACCAAACCACAAGAAAAAGATATCTCAATTTCCCAAAGAAATAGCAGCAGTTAGTATATTAAATTATGAAATCTGGTCAAAAGGGAAACTACATATAAGATACTCTATGAGATACATGAGGAAACTTAAGAAGACGTAACCATTAGATTGGAATAAGAAAATACCCCAAACTCTCTGTAAATGCAGAAGTAATTTTATTTGGAAAAATGCCAAAAGAAAAAATAAAAAAATTATGTTATTAAAAGCGATTCATAAATAATATTTTCAAATATACAAGCAGAACTTACAATATATAAGAAATAATGCATGAATCAAAATTCTTAAAACTTAATGTCGATAAATGAGATACTTAGCATTCATCTTGTTGGTGTATTCATTCAAAATATTATATACTTACCGTCTAAGACTGTCAACTAAAAGTTAATGTCGATCAATATAAAGTTTCATCAAATAGATACCAAATCCAAAACCTGAAGCAATGTCAGATTATCCCGACGGAAGCAAAAGTAACAATACAGTTTATAATGCTACAGGAGCGGGCATAGTAAGCAAAATCATACGAAAAGAAAAAGGGGTATAAAATAACCATAACAGCTCCATCAGATGGACGTCTCCTAACATTAGGATTGCATAATAGAAAATTAGTAATTCAATACAAACTTTAAGTCAATCTTATATATTCAAATCTTATTTATATATCTATCCAAAAACTATACCCTTTCAAAATTTAATAATAATCATCTTTGCACATTTATACAAACTAATATATTAAAAAGGCTGGATTTGGGCTTCGTTTCAAAACCTCATAACAAATCCGGATTATACCTACTATTATAATAGTATTTTATATTATACAAAACTTGCCACGCGCATTCCTACACCTCTCTAATCCCACCGCTTCCAATTTCTCTGCCTGCAAATTACTTCTTCTCACCGCCATAATCCTCTCCCCTAAGCTCATCCCAAATCATTTATCAATGAATAACCGGAAGAAATTCACAAGTAAGACAAAGCAAAAAAACTTTTCACTTAACCCGCTTGTTGAAGATTAATGGTGTAAAATTGCAAAGGCTAATGAAGCCAATGAAGCCAATACTGCAAGAATGGTTCACAAGATAGAAGAGCCCATCAACCACATCATGATTCCTCCTCCTTATACTAAACCCGACATAAACAAGGCGGGTGATGCAGCACTTGGGTCTAAGCCAGCTCAAGGCTCCCAAGAAAGAAGAGCCCCTGAACCATGCGGCATTTCTGCCTCCTTATACCAAACCTGATTTGGACAAAGTAAAACGCGGTTCAACCGACGAGAGCAAAGACAAGGCGGTTGATGCTAAGTCGGCGGTGAAATCAGTTGGGACAAGAAACCACAAACCTCCACCAAGTGATGAGAAAGTGAATATAGAAAACTTAGTACAGAGTCGAAAGGTCTTGGGATTCTTGGACGGTACAAAGCAAAGAATGGGTCAAGTAAGAATGGCAAAGCAGAGCAAGCTACGAAGGTTTCAATCAAAGCGAACGGTGAAGATGGTCCGGTTAGATCTTCGTCTCTTCGTGTGGACCCGACCAGCCCGGCGGAGACTCAGAAGAAGCACTTGCGGCCGACTTCGGTCCATCCTGACGGCAATGCTAATAATATTATTGTTTACTGCATCCTTAATATCTCGGATTCGCTAAAATGAACACAAAATTAATGAAACAATATTGTCAGCTGATAATTCTTTATTGTCAGCTGATAATTCTTTAACTCAATGGTGACAATTTTGCAAAACCTCGAGTAATAAACCACCAAGATTTAATCATAAATGAAGATTAGTTTAAATCCACATACAAAACCAGACCTAAATTGAAGTATAAACCCAATCGACCAGAAAATATGCTCTACCGATTCCGTATGCCAACAACCCACCATTCACTCATAAACTGCCAACACAAGAAAGACTACAAATTTATGAAAAACATATGCACCTAAAATAGTAAAGACGGGTCAATCATTTATAGAAGTTTGTCAAACCTGAATAGAGGCGGCTGGTAACACAGATGATAGAAAATATATTCAATTTTTAGCTGAGATCGGCGTTGCGGGATTTGTAGGAAGAGAAAGAAAGCCAGAGTAGAGAGGGGAATAAGTTGCTTGATTCTTTGTGACGAATATTGAGTTGGAGTGAATTATGAAGATTGATTTTTAGGAGTGGAGATGTGGAGAACAGATGTTGAGCGGTGAACAGATGAGGGTAGATTAGTGAAGAATGAGATCACGATGGATTCTTATGAAGTTGAGCGGTGATAGATTTGGGAAAACTTATGTTTTTTATTGCAAAAATGCCACCGCATTTTACTATTCATAGAAACAGTAGCATGTCAATTTTGTAGGGGTATCGCCTTATAATATAAGGGTAATTGGACTAATACTAGCATCTTACTAATCATAGCCTACATCCACTAATATCCTCTAGATACCCTTGCATGGAGAACACGTGGAGTATGGAAGGGAAAGGAAATCTAAATACAACCTACTTCACTGTCATTGATAAGATGACCCTCTTATGTGAATCATGACATCAACTACTCCTTCATTTGCAACGACAAAACATTGACGGTATGAAAAATATAGTGTCATGAAATCAATTGGTATGCTTACGTAGAATAATATCTCACTATTCATGGCTATCCCATATATTTTGGATTAAAGATTATTAACTAGTCAATAAGCACAACATACGTAAGGTACCCTTCTACAAGAAATCGATACACATGTACTGTGCTTTTACGAAAACATTCGTCTAACCTTGAAATGACGTTATATTACACAATGTATTAATTTAGTCATGCGTAATGTAATTTCTTCATCGATAAATGCTTTTAACTCGTGCACGGAATTTTAAGAAATTGATTAATGATTTTATTTCGAAATCTTATGATCTTATTGGAGTTACGTTTCTATCTCTACATGTAATAAATTTACGGGTCATCACAATACACATATCATACTATTATATTTTAAATATTATTTATTTGCTTAAATTCATAATAAAAATATTTTTGTATGTAATTTTAATAATTACGTAGCTAAAAAATAATTATCACTAAATGAAAATAGAAAAAAATATTAATTTCAAATTCAACCTTTTAAGAATCCACTATTTTAATTAATCTATATTTAATTACATCTAATTTTAATAATAATTATTTCAGTAAACTTGAAGAATTTATAAAAAAATAAATATAAAATATTTTTTTATCAAATTACTAACTAATATATTAAGATATAATTATAATTACATTTGTAACTATAAAAAATATTAATTTTAAAAATTAATGATTTTTTTAGAATTATAGAAATATTTAAATGATAAAATAGTCAAATAAATTAGATAAGCTGTAAACTGAGTCATAGCAGCTTAAACTTCTCTATCTTAGCTATATTTGGTAGGGAATTTTTGCTGAAAACTGTTTGTTCTAAACACTTCAGCTGCAGCTGAAAACTATTCCAAACACCACGTTAGGGGCCGTTTGGTACGAATTCGGGAATGGGAATGACAATTGGTATGATAGTAAGGTGATTAGGTATGGGTATGGGGATTCCTTTAATGGTGTTTAGTATTTACTAGTGAATGAAAATGATAACCAAATATGATGTTTGGTTATATTTAGGCCTCAATGGGTATCGAATTAATTTTATAATCAAACAAATATGAAGTTGAATATATTATAGGTTGCAATTTTCACATTCTCAATCCCAAATATTCTACGCTCTCAAAGATTGCACCTCATAAATCCATACAAAGTGGCACAAAACCGCTCAACTTCATTGTTCAATGTAAAAAACTATTACAAGATAAAAATGTAAGAATATCTACTTAATACTTCCCCTGCTTCTCTCTACATCCGAGCTGTGGGAAGGTGTGTGTGGATAATAATCCTTGTATTAGAATTGAGGAACACTCTGGCTAGGATCTTTAGTCTTTTAATTACTACGACGCCTACTATTTAGGTGGGATACACTCACTCCTTTTTGTAGAGAAACTTAATGAAACCCCAGAATGAGAAGAATCAGTGCCCGACTGCTGCCGCCGCAGCAGCAGCGGCGTAGAAACAGAAAACCCTTTTGCAAAGGCTTTCTCCCTGCGATGGCTGCGGCGCATAAACAGAAAATTCTTTGGGAGAAATACATACCTGATTCCAGATTCTTGGATGAAAAATCTAGACGTTTTCTCTCGGCGATGGCGGCGGTGTCCGGCGGAGATCGATGGTGAGGGAGTGAGGCGCAGAGCTGGTGAGAAATGGAGAGAGCAGATGGCGGCGGATTTTTTCTCCCTTTATGTGTTAATCGAAACCATATGGGTTTCATTTTAGAAACCCAAGTATTTACTCGGGTTTGGCAAAACCCATAGACACATGGGTTTAATACCCATAATCGAGAACCAAAACCCACATACCAAACATGATATATGAGTATCAAATTCGAGCTATTTCCATAATAGGGTTCTAAACCCACATACCAAACACCCTCTTAGACTTCTTTCTTTACTTTACGATAAAAAATGTGGGAGCACGTGTAATAATTTTTTTATTTTGAAAAAGAGAACAAGTCATACGAGGCAACTCGAAAATAAATAGAAAACAAGTCTGGCAAGACGAAAGGAATGCAGAATAGTGACACGGGTACCAATTTTACAAAAAATAGCTAAAACAATCCTTCTATAGTACAATTAAATACGACGATCGATTTAACGTCCAAAAGATAGATCAATAATTCGAGACCTTTAACATGAAAAAACAAACACACTAAATACGCACGCAAGCACTGAAGATCAAAGGCTTCAGTAGCACAAGATTTAGACAAAATTGATTTGCAAGTAAAACAAATATCCCAGACTTCAGCTTCAGCAGAGGAACACTTTTCAAAGGCTTATCGCCTTCTCATTCCACGGCCACCAAAGCCACCTCTGCCTCGCCCTCTACCACCCATAGCAGCAGCTTCTCCTTGAGCACTCTCAGACTGCATCAATTATAATCCGATTAATAGGCGAAAGAATCATCTAATATAACACAATTTTCACAAATCTTGCATCTATAGAACCATGCAGGTGTGTTAGCCGAATCCAATAACACATTTTGATGAGTCAATTGGGCGTTGAGAGAAGATAGCGATCCAAGTTTTCGAATTACCTTAGGGTTTTTGACAGTTTCATCGACACTTAGGACAAGGCAAGCAGCTTCAGTAGCAGCATTGATAGCGTTTATCTGTGGAACAAAGTTTTGGAAACGGTACAAGTTTTATCGAGTGTAAAGAGAGAAGAATCTCCAAGGTTCTGTTAAAAAGATAGGACAGTAGCTACCTTGACAACTGCTGGCTCCCACACAAAGTTGGCGAACGAATCAGCAATGCCGCCGGTATTGATGTCTACACCATAAGGTGCACCCTCCCCTGTTTTTCATACGAAGTTTGTTAATAAGACGTTCTGTGTGTTTTATTAGAGTAAGAGGCTAGGAAATATCAAACATAGATATTAGAGATATCACCTACCCCCAACTAGCAAAAATAAGGCAAATAGGCATATCACATTTAGGGTATTCAATAGAGAGAGAGAGAGAGAGGCTAACCGGATGGGAGGGCATGCTTCTGTCTCAGTTTGTTGAGAACGTCGGTTGCATCAAAACCAGCATTATCACACAGTTGTCGTGGGATTACCTGTAACAGGTCGAAAAACACTAAATCGGATAGCATGGCTAAGTAAAAGTAACCATCATATGAGAAGCAGAGACAATCACAGGCACTTAGATTCATGATGGAAGGGAAAAAATACTGAGAACCATACATTAAGAATGAGACAAACAAAGTAGAGGGAAAATATTCATACAACTTTCAGCGGGTCACATCAAAATGATTACAACAGAAATAGTCAATAATATACAGAATTATTGCTCAAATTTCTCAAAGACATGCTTCCTAAAAACTTACCTCAAGGGCTTTTGCATAGGAGTTTATAAAGAGCTGTGACTTGCCAGCTATGGTGCGTGCATGCTGCCTCAAGTATCGGCTTATCTCCATCTGCAGATGCAAATTGAACATCAAAATCAAAACTCCAACCACTTTCAAATACACAGAAGATTGCTAAAAGCAGAAGATAGTCCATACATCAATAGCACCACCTCCAGCAACTACAGTTGAGTTTTTCATAGCCCTTCTGACTATCATAATAGCATCATGTAAACTCCGTTCTGCCTCTTCAATAAACTAAAATACCCATAGACAGTGATCAGAGGCAAGTCTAGATAAGCAAGAGTTAGGAGAACACTAGCATGATAAAAACCAAACCTGATCAGCGCCACCGCGAAGTACAATTGTGGCTGTTCGACCAGAGGGGCATCCACTAAATATATTAAACCGCTCATTTCCAACTTGCTTCTCTTCAAATAGGTCACAAGAACCAAGGACCTTTCAATCAGAAGAGGGGAGAAAACAAAATTTCACAGGCGTCAGCGAGGAGAAATTGACAGTTCACTTAAAACTTTTAGGAAAAAGCATATTTTAATTTTTAAAAAAATGTGGAAGGGCACTAAAGTTAAGTGGTGAATATGGGGAAAAAAATTTGCTATTTTCATTATTAGTATTAGTAGTAGTAGTAGGCTTAGTAGGCAAAGAGGCAAGAGAATACCTCATCAATAACGTTATTCACAGTTGTCTGAACAGTTCCACCAGTAGCCGCTGCAACCCGGTTTAAATCTTCCTCAGCAACACGACCAGCGCAAAAAATATCTCGGTCTGCAAAATACTGCACATAGATGTTCAATTTACAAAGTTTAGCAGGCTTCCATTGGCTTATCATGACTAAAGACTATTTAGTCTATAGTAATCTTAGGAAAACAAATTTATCTGTCAAGTCAAATAGGATTCATTACAACCCCACTATTCTTGAACAATTGGACAAGTAAAATCTGCATACTTTACTTCACTGGAAAATTAAGTCCTAACATACAACACATGTGATGATATTCCTAGAATAACCATGTTTATTCGCAGATTAAAATGATAAAACCTAGTACCTGAGTCGCCAGATCACCAATAGCAAGCCGTGAGAGAACAACTTTGGCTCCACTCTGCACGCATTTATCCAATTTGTCATAAATGATATTCCATTCTGCATCTACAATTGACTGGTATTGCAATGGATCCGACAACCTGGTGATATTAAAAATAGCAAATATAAGAAATCTCAGAAACTAACTGGAAGCAACTTTGCAGGCATGAAGCAATCCAAATGGGTAGGAAACTCTAACCTGATCTCTGCATTTTCTTTCTCTGATTTTAATTCTAATTCAATGTTAAGCAGAAGTATTTTGGGATTTAGGAACTGTTTAGGCTGCTGCTCAAAACCAGCATAAGAAAATGTCTTTTTGAAGGCAACACCATTCACAAGAAAAGAATCCCTCATGGTACCTCCAGGAACCTACAAAGGTTAATTTGCAGAAAAACTGTAATACAACAGTCAGAAGAAGTAAACAAGTCCATTCAACTTAAATTTTCCAATACATGCAAAAAGTGGCAAAAAATTGCAGTATCCCAAAGTTGCTCATGGGAAATGGTGCTTTCAATGAGAAATGTCCAAAGCAAACTTGACTCAAGTCATGTCGAACATACATATTCCAGGTCAGAAACCCATCGCAAGTCCAATTCTAACAATCTGTCATATATGAAGCATCACATTTGATCCAAAACAGGCAAATCAAGTTTCTCTGAATGGATCAATTTATTTTCTTTTGTTTTTTCAGAATCAACGAATGTGAATATGCGATATAGACCAACTTAAATTTACTGATGAGATCTTTAACTTATCAATTTCTTATTGCCCCTATAAATACGGTGCGAGTTTTATTTCTTGTCTTTTACTTGTATCCAAACTCATATAAGCAATCTATTTATATGGTTTGTACATCTATTAGTTTCAATTAGGCGGGCACGGAAAATTTATTATTCAATAGAAACTCCAAGTAAGTGGCAAGTTTTAGTATACTATAAATTAAACACGCACTCCTTGTCATAAGAATCATGTTCAGCCTAACATTATTCCAATCATGTACTTCAATAAGTTTCAATTAGTGGCATGGAGGCATACTAATGCCACTTTCTCATTAAGAAGCATGCAAGCACATAGGGCTTAAAGAAGCACCTTTTTCATTCCAATCATGTTCAACCTATCTTCATTTCTAATAGCAATGACAGCATCCACAACCATAGTTGCAAAAAACTCCTTTTCACCACCAATAAGCTTTGAAGATAGGGTCGTAGCAGCACATTTTGCCAGTAATGTTTTCTTTTCTTCCATGCTTTTACCCTCTATGCTAACAGCCAACTGCTTGATCTTCTCAATTGCCTAGTAAAAGATACATACGAGATTCCAGAGTCTTTATAAGGCATGTTCCACAATTCAAACAGACAAAAGTACCCTCAAGTATTACCAAAGAAGAAGCTGTGCGATAACTTCGAATAAGGTTTTGAGGATGAACCCCATCTTCAACAAAAGGTTTTGCTTCCTTTAGGAATTCTCCGGCAAGCAGAACTACAGTAGTAGTTCCATCACCAACCTGCGGAATAAATAGAAAATCCCTACATTTTAGTTGGCCATCGAACTAGAGAGGAGAATAGGCATATGTAACAGTTTAAGAAAATACAGCAACATTTCGCAATAAGGATTACCTAAGGAAAAAATTACTCAACAAAGATGTAGAAGTCGTGGGGATAAAGAGACACACCCCTCCTCTTTAAAGAAAAGCACTATATATTTGCACGTGTGTGCTTGTAGATGGACAGAGAGAGAGAGAGTGGGAAATAAAGGAAACGAACTAACAGCAAAACAAAAACAATACCTCTGAATCTTGGGATTTCGCGATGTCAACAAGGATCTTGGCTGCGGGATGAACAATGTCAAGAAGCTTCATTATGGTGGCACCATCATTGGAGATGGTGGTATTACCCTTATCATCATGGATCAATTTGTCCATGCCTCTTGGACCAAGAGTAGTTCGCACAACATCAGCTACAGCCACACAAGCATTTATGTTGCTTATTAATTGTGGTTTGCCTTGAGATGTATCAGTTCCTTCCTTGAGCAGTATAATTTGGGGTTGCTGTTGTTCGTTCACCATCATCACCCAATACAATGGATTTTAGTGCAAAGGCTAATGTACTTGAATAAAAGTAAAAAACCCACTAAATCATTCACGGTCAATCTAGGAAGCCAACTAGAGGAAAGTAGTATATAATGAGCAAAAATGATATGTTCAAATTGTTTACCAACGGCTATCCTTTGTTGATCTGAGCATATTTGAGTAAAACTCACTAACTTTCCCCACATTTTTTTTACACATTTAGGTCACTAATAAATATAAAATGCTTCATGCATCAATCACCTTATTTTCAATATAATGTCTCAGCTTCAGCTTTTCAGGTCAAACAAAATCTCCTTCAAAAGATCTATTGCGGGAAAGCTAACTCCGTAAAGCATTCTTCAATAGTTAGCTACATATTGTCTTGAAAGGTATTACTGATTATTTTCTGTAATTTCAATCTTCAAAGTTCAATAGCAAGTATCCCCGTTTTTACACCTATAAACAGTCTCCTCGCTTAGCGATACTATTTGTGTAACCATCTTAGCTTTCGAATTCACTCCTCGGCTTTCTGAAGCATGGAGTATGACATAGTTAACAAGCAAAAAATAATTGTAAAACTAGAATACTTGAGATGCCAGTGAATTGAAACTAATACCAATAAATAAAAACAAAACACAATAAATAACGTAAGCTAAGCCTGTTAAGAAGCTGGCTGATTAAATATCCTAGTAAGATCTCCTTGCATCTCAAAAAATGTCGAAATATAAACCTAATATTCAAATATCCAAAATCCGAAAGAATCCAAGAAACGGAGCAGGAAAAAAGCGTCGGTACAACAAGAATGACGGATCGGGCAACGTGAATAAGCACGCATCTAGAGAGTGAGTGTGTGTTTCTACATTCAGAAAACAGAAAGTGCAACAATATCACATCCAGAGAGAGAAACAGATCGAGCTCACCATCATGGATCCCATTTTTCAGATTTGAGTTCCTCCGTGAAGATTGTGTCCCTGTAGAGCGAGAAGTGAGCGCGAGAAAGCTCTAGGGTTTAATAAGTGATTTGGGAGGTTTTCTGATGTTTTTCTTTTGAAACTTAAGGGCGTGTTTGGCTTGCTTTTTAATGACTACTATTCCGACAAATTAATTATGCAGGGCGTTTATGTCGTACTTAAATGTGCGTATATATTCTTAGTAATTAAAAACTTAGAAGTTTAATATACTCCATTCGTGCCAATAATTTTGTCTAGATTCTGGTGTGATTTTTAATGAGAATTATTAGTTGTGTGTAGAGTAATACTCCTTTGTCCCATAGAAAATGTCTCATTTTTATGGGGTACGGAGATTAAGAAAATGAAATTGTGTGGTGTATATTGTTTGATTTTTTGGCTTATTAATTTTAGTTCACATATTATTTGTCTTTTTAAGAAACAAGACACTTTATATGAAACAACTTGAAAAGAAAAATAAAACACTTTTTATGGGACGAAGAGAGTACAAAGTTGTATTTCTCAAAAAAAAATAAAAATTAAAAAAGAAAAGTGAATAATATATTTAGGAGAACTCGAACGCTTGTTCTTTGAATCTTTGCTTTTGTCTTTGTCTTTGATTGAGTAGTAGTATATACATTTGCACTTGTATATTTTCCTTAGAAACATACATAAAGGGTCGAAATCAAGATTATGATGCGAAGTAGTAAATTTTAAAAAATCATGCACCGAGATCCATTCATTGCTCAAATCAACGTACTGTACGTACTTTCAAAAGATATATGTAAATTATGGAGTGGAATGGTGGTCCCTGGTAGTTTTATTCTGCCACAGATTCCCATCAATTCCATACACATATTTTCATACAATCATATACAAGAGAGGCAAATTTACGATTACGGTTCTGCAGATCTGCAAAAGGGGTAAAAAAGACGCCATAGATCAAACCAACCTACTTCCAAAAGATACATTGCCAACAACATCAAGTTCCAAAACAACAAGGAAAACTCACAAAGTTAGTTTACACTATCCACTAGGGACGATTACATTCTGTAGCGGCAACAAGTTTCCCTCGACCCCACTACACGAACCCCCCCGTCCACTTCACAACAAGAGGAATGCACACATTATAAACATGTTGTAGATGTTGTCTAGTGAGTTACCATAACGGCCGTGTTGCCGGAAACCGGCTGGAGTCGAGCCGTGCTCTCCAAGTGCTCCCATGCTTGCTTCCTCCTCTCAACTGACCACCTTATCTTCTCTTGCTGCTCTCTGTAGTTGGAAATGCAAGACGATATGAGCGCATCGTCCATTTCGATCATCATCTTCCTCACATTCGAGGTTAGGTTTAGAACAGTCTGGTTCCAGTGGTGTTGAGCATTCACTTCTAGAGCTGGGAATACTATGGGCAGTATAACTTGCCGGTTGTGAGAAATTAGGGAGAAGATCTGATCGTTGTTCCACAGGAACAGAGCTCTCTCGGCCACCTGCAAGTAAAGACATTAAGTCATGCCATTTATACGTGTGGAGCAATATGCAGAAATAGGAATCAAACGATTGTTTACCCAATTTGTCTTTCGACTACGTATGGGGACGCTACCAAGCCAGGACTGTGCACTATAATTATCGGAATACAGATTACAGGGAATAGAATAGACAAAATTTAACTCTGAGTACTATTCGAGCCACAAATTTGGGCCATACTCTCGGCCACTGATATTATAGCCGGATGTCCGGTACCTTTAGGCTCTATACTCTACAGTATGAACTCTTATGTTTCGTTCCACAGTTATATCGATACTAATGACTGCATAAGGAAATGGGGTCTAAGGAAAATCTTGTGCAAAGAGTAGACAAAGTGATGTAGAAATCATTTAGTTCCCCTCTATCTGGTCATGTTTCTTTTCGAGTTCTGAGAGATGACGGTAATGCACTACAAATAGAACACGATGGAGAAACTAGCTCGACTGTTTAAGAACCTAAAGTATTCAAGATGAATAAAACCCGATGTAGCACATGCATATCTCTATCATCTTTATCAAGCAGAGTCTTGCATATAGAGCCTATAATCATGTAGAAAAGCTCGAAACGAAACTCACATAGTGAAGCTAATTTACTCTATAGCAAAATCCTCAGAAATGGGATACAATTAATACAACAAAGTTTGGCTCATTCCCTAAATATACGTCTTCTTCCACCACCTAGGCAAGGCGATCAGATAGATCCCGGACCTACTCGTCTATCCGAAAACACAGCGGAAGTATAAATTAACACTATGTCACTACAGCTTAGAGGTAAATACTTCAGCAAAATGAATAATGGCAACAGAATTACATTCACAACTATGATTTACATCAATAATCATAATATCATCCAAGTCAATGATAAGAAAGGATTGTTCATAACTTGTATAGAAGACAAATCTGCCAACTATTAATGTCAATAAATCTTTATCCATTGGCCATTAAGAGAATAATTGGAGCTTAGAGATCAACAAGAGAAAGCAGAAAAGTTACCTGAAACTGGTAGCTATTTATGCAGTGTCTGATTCGACAAAACAATGGAACCATTACTTTCTGAAACTCAGCCATGCTAATGACTTCAAGAATCTCCTCCACCTCGCCCAGAAACATCATCTCCTTCTGGCTATTCGTAACCGGCCAATACTTCAGGAGCCCAAGAATCAAGTTGCTAGCCAGCTTCGGATCCTTCTCAACAAACTGACTCACACAATACGTAAGCTGCTGAGAATAAACCCCAAGTGACTTCGGCTTGTGTAGAGGAATCAAAACCCTCCAAAAGAAGATCTTATGCTCTTCCTTCAGAGGCAGAGCGAAACCTGTGATCACACTCCCGAAAATCTCCAACAACTCCGCAATCCCATTATGCTTCTCCACCTCAAACACAAATCGGTAAAACACATTGCTTATACACTTACGGATGAACGGCCTATGAAACATGAACTTCCCATATATCCTATGAAGAATCGCCTTCAAATAATCCCTTTCCCTCGGATCCTCAGACTCCAACAAATCTATGATTCTTAATATGAAGTCATTGTTTACATACTTCTTAGCAGCCTTAGCTTCTAAAGAAGATAAAAATCTCAGCAAGAAATCATACACTAACTGCAAGTGTGACCAAGCAAGATCAAATGTTGGCTCATCATCATTCTCATTTTCGCCTAAACTTGAGATTCTTGATCGACAATTAGGAGGAAATACACGGAATAAATTAATCGAACACATCTTGCAAGAAGCTAAAATTGCAGGCTCGGAAAATTTAGGGGGGGTTTCAGATACAAACTCGACTAGCTCGAGCAATGTGGCTCTTTTAAGATCCTTCTCTTCAACATTTTTCGCAGGATCGGAGAAATCAAACACGAAGCAACAAAGACTCAACTTACTGATGAAGAGATTCATCTTTTCTGAATTGGAAACATCTTTAAATGCAAGCAATGGCTCAATTCCTGCAATCACGCTCGCCGGAAACACAGCAGCTGAAGCCCGTTTGGCTGCAGGGTTTCCTGACCCGATCCGGCCCGAACCAAGTGTATTCGGGCCCACATTAGGGTTCCTGGCCAAATCTCGATCCGATTTTTGGGATTTCCGCGGAAGCTTATTCAGAATTTGCTTCAACATTCTGGGCTTTCAAATCTTCTCTGTTCTTCTTCCTCAACTGATTATAAATTAGACAAATTTCGCACTAAAACAACGAGATTTGAAACTTCTTCAAAATAATGATGGTAAAAACGAGGATCTGATGGAAGAATCTACTGATCAGTAAATCCACATAATTTATCACAAACTGTACAAAGATGAGAACCTAAACACAAATCTTCAAATACTCGGCGAAAACGGCACAGCATTCATATATTCACACCATAAATATCAGTTAACTGACCCCAATGTAGAACCACCCAATCACAGTAAAATTCACATCAGATAACTAAAGGATTTCTAGCAATTACAGTACTAATCGCACAATAAGAATAATCACATGCGTATATGTAAGTCGCACTGCAATTAGGGCAGAGTATTAAATCAAAAACCACCTCGGATTCTCCAATAACGCACACATGGTTGGGGGAAAAGGTTGGATCTTCGGCAGCGGATACGTTAAACATCCATGTGTGCGTAGTTGTAGAGAGAGAAAGGGGGGATGAGGAGTGTGTGCATGTCTGTGCGTGTGTCAGGGCTCAATTAGGGTAATCGCCATTGATGATGGGTAGAAATGGGGGGATGAATTATGAGTTCAATTATTTCAACTGGGCTGTTTTGTTTGTTTGTTTCTTCTTTGTTTGCAAAAGCAACATCGATATCAAATGATGAAAATGCTGCTTTTTCACTGCTGCAGATCGATAAATCACAGCACCGGCTCCACGGTAAAAAGTTAGTCAGAGTGAGAGTGATGAGTTGAAAATATCGATTTTGGCACTATAATTTCATTTAATTTTGGTCTTTCTAATATGTTAGTGATCAATTGGTCCTATAGTTTTATAATGTATTAAATTTTGATCTTATAACTTTACAAAATGTTCGGTTTTACTTATTTGTTAGAAATTATCGAATATAAAAAGGTACGTGAAGTACACACTTCGTCAAATGACTAAAATAAGTCATTTTGTAAGGTTTCATAACAAAAAATATATTTTTTTATCATTAAAACGAGTTTAATTTTGGCTATTAAATGTAGTCTCTACATGTTTTGGGGTCTTGTAACTTTTAAAAGTATTTATTTTTGTCCCGAAACTTTATAAAATGCATTATTTTAGTCATGAGGCGAGTAGTGACCTTCACGCGTCTTTTTTATTCGATAATTTATGTTGGATGATCGAAATCGTACACTTTGTAAAGTTATAGGACTAAAATCGGACACATTATAATGTTATAGGACTAAAATCGGACATTGTTATATTAAAAGACCAAAATCGAACACAATATAAAATTATAGAATCAAATTGGACGTTGTTACATTAAATGACCAAAGTCGAATATAAGCCACATTAGAGGACTAAAATTGATATTTTCTTGATGAGCAATTTTAACTTGTTAACCAAATTTACCTTTTTAATTCACGTACCCATAAAAAGCATCATCTATTTTTTTATTTTCTTACTGAAAAGAAATGCGCATAAATAGTGGGGCGGGAAATATAACTCTTTGCAATTTATGGTAATTTATTTCATGAATAATAATCAGAGCCGCCATAATATTTATACTTGAAACTAATGTATAGGAAAGTCGATGTTTCTGTTCCATCTTTGACTGTTGGGCCCAGTCAAAGTCGCGAAGTAAACTGGTCAGGACACCTTTTTCCACTTTTTTTTCATATTTTATATTTTCTCCATCTCAAAATTCTTGTCCATCTTTGACTGTTGGGCCCAGTCAAAGTCACTCTTATCATCCACTTTCGTTATCTCACTCATATCTATCTCATAATTTATCATTTATTCTCTCATTATCTCATTCATCTTCTCTCTCATACTTTATTATTTACATTTCTTTTATATTTTATCATCTACACTTAGTTTCGATTTCGAAAAATTTTAAACCACTTTTAATAAGACGGAGGTACAGTACTAATTTTCTCCCTAATATTAAAAACTCTAATAATTAAAATCAATTTAATTAGTAGTATTATTTATATTTCCTTAACCACCTATAATGTTTTTGTGATGACTTATAACTCAGATCACTTCTTCAATATCTCTCCAATGGAATCTGCATATGATTGACTTTATATAATTAGAGATTGAGAAGCGACCTCAACTCAGACATGTTAAGATCTATAAAGTGGCAACTGAATTTCCAAACTACAACGATGGTTTGGTCTTAAGGAATCTACATATGTTTTTGGAAGTACAAACTTTGGAGAAGAGATGCTGAAGATAATCCTCAATATCTAAATAATTAGGGTAAGATATTCAGAGTTAAGATTGCGTGAATATTCGTCATCTATGTAAATTGAATAGTACTTTTTTTTATTTGTCCACATACTTCTGGTTGTGATTGGGAGCATATTTTTTATTCAATATTTTATGTTTTTTTTATAAAATGAAATGTGTCATTTTCCTTTTAGTTCTTGAAGTCTCAAGTTAGTTTTACCTAACTCGTACCACCAACATTCCTATTAAACTGATTCACTTTCCAATTTTGCTAGACTTATTCTAAGAATGTGTCTTGTTAAGTGTTAGGCTCCATCTTAAAAATGAACAAATCGGATCTAATGGTCCAGATTAATCATCTAGATCATTCTTCCCCACAATCCCTCCCTACAAAGCATGGGATTAATTGCTCACATTTAGTGTTTGCGAATTTTGAGCATTCTCCTTGTATGATTGTTAACATAATTAGAGTATCGACTTGGTCAAGTTTGTCGTACGCAGTAAGCCAATCTTAATTCGATAAGTAAACAATTACTACAAATTAAAATCATGCAGTGATTGTTGGAGGTTATACCTAATATTTACTGAATATCCATTAATCACTAATAGAGTGAATCAGTCGCACATAATTAGCTTAATATGCATTTGAGATCGGCTCATTGCTCCGACGACAACTTCATCGGAAACTTGCCTTCAAACTTCATTCTCAGTGCACTATATCTACTTCCCTCGGTCTTCCTAATACAACAATTTGTATATAACTATTGATTTCGTTGGAAAATCATAAGAAATTTAAGGAATAAAATCTGCATGTATTGCTGTAGTTGACCAACTTTGAGTAGTCAATTTTGACTGCAAATTTGAGCTCGATACGTGTTATTTTTTCGAAACAAACTTAGTAGGAGATAATAAAGTGACATGTGGTAGTTTAGGCCACACATGCTCATGCATGTTCGCCTTTTCGCCGACGGCCTCACCCCGCACCCGCACGGCACTGCGACCATGTCTAGCCCCATGCTCCGCGCACGTGTCGTTTGATCTTGGCAATTGATCATTTGAGTGGTGTGTAGTACTTTATGGGCTTGCTGCACTAGATTATCTCTTTTTAGAAAGTGCCGGAAGAAGTCTCTTTAGCAACTCTCCACGTCAAATTCTCATCTTTCCACTACTCACCCATGATCTCTTGCCATACGGGGGCGAAGTTATTGATCCAACAATCTTTCGCATGATGGATTCAGCCTATAAAAAAGGGAGTCCTGCATTCTATTTCAACAAAAATTCCTCCATTCTTTCTATACTCATAGTTCTTAAGTTGTCTAGTAGTTCTGTCCTCACCTTTGTGATGCTACAATCTTCGAGACGAATGTCGTTTCATCCTTGGGAATGATACGTTTGTATCGAGAGTAATACCGATGCGTAATTCGTCTTGAAGATGAATGACTCCTCAACTAGAAGTATTTGCTGATTTCATGTCATTTCATTTTGTTATCAGACTTCTCAATTCAACGTATTTGCTGATTTCAGTCTATTTCGTTTTGTTATTAGACTTAATGTTTTTAGCTTGTAATAGCAGCTTGGTCTCAACAGATTTAACCAAATTCTCTCAGTTAGTGCAAAATATCTTTGTTTCCAGGTTCATACGGTGTTGTATTGCTGGATTCGTAATGAACAGGGGCGGACCTACCCATGGGCTGGGTAGGGCTCCAGCCCAAGGTGCCCAGATTTTTTTGTATAAATTTTATTTTTTTTATTCGAATATCAGTGTTAGTGTTGTAAATAATATTTACCGTATATAGATTGACCACATGTAAACCCCAGCAACCCATTAGCCCATCTTCTGTCGGCCCAAAAGCCTATCTTGTACTCTATAAATAGAGGTCTCCACCCTCATAATAATACACACCTCAATTTTTTCTCTCTATTATTCTCTTCATTCTATTTAGTTTATAACGCGTTATCAGCACGAAGGACCTCTTCAAAAGAAAAGAAAAAGTATCATCTGCCGTGGAAGGTAATTTTTTTTTACTACAAAAGCATTCCACCGAAAAAAAAGAAAAGTATCAACCCCTTTTCGTTCTTGTTGGATATGAGTCAGTAGATTGATACTCAGTTGTTCTAGGATTAAAAGAAATTGGGGGAAATCATAGTAGTACTATGGAATTGAAGATCCCAAAACCGAGCTGATATCAGTAGATTAGTGTGTCGATAGGATTAGCTGATGTATAGGTTAGACTTGATGTAATGCTTATTATTTTTGTCTAAGTCCCATACGGGGTAGTTGTTGAACCGATCTTCCGCCGAAGATAGTTTTCGAACCCCACGTCATCGTTGTAATCGCTTGCATTCTTCGTCGGCACCGATATCAAACTCGGTTGAAGATCCCGCATCAGCGGACCGGACCTCGGTAGAAGCATTCTCTACAAGCCGATGGTCATCGGTAGAAGAACCAAGGCAAGCAGTATACCTTCGCGATCGACCAACCGACTATCGAAGCTCACTTTATCGGTCCGACGACTCGGCCGAAGAAGACAGACTTTCAAGTATCGTATCCGATAGAAAGCGACCCAAAGACTAAAAGTCCCTTCAAATGTTCAAGCGAAGACATACGAGGTAGTTTGAACGGTCAACTCGACACTCACCAACTACAAACCTCGACCAATGAGAAGCCGACAACGCTTACCTACTCTACACAAGTAAAGTCGCTCTCATGAACAGTCGCATTAATCGCCCCGCCGCAACAAAGTTGAATAGTGGCCGTTTTCTTTGGACGCTTGTGACACGTGGCATCGTCGTCTCCAACGGACATATGTCACAACTCACAACTATAAATAGAGAAGGATTTGAAGATTTCGACAAGAGGAATATACGCGAAATCAAGGGAAATCATTCAAACTCACAACGCTCTAGAACCTTCAAGCTTATCCAGGAGACGAACTAGTTTTCATAGAACACTTCTTGTAGTTCATCTCTCTAGAGCACTTTGATCCCTATCTTCTCTAGACTAAGCTCATTGCTAGATTCATAGCTTAGATCCGAAGGAGTTCACATTTAGTGAATTGTTCTTGTTGTAAGAACTCCTTCTCAGTTGGAGAATATTCCCTCCCTTCTAAACTTAGGTTTGGATTGTAAAGTCGCTAAGGACTATAACTTAGAGGGAACCGTCCAAGGCACGAGAATCCCCGCCGAGGCTTGCTCGAGAATAATCAACAAGTTCTCTCGCCTTGTTCGGGACCGTGGACGTAGGATCTTGCGTATCCGAACCACGTTAAATCGCTTGTGTTCATTTACTGTTTTATTGCATAGCATTCAACTGACTTGAAAATCATAAGTTTGCATAAAACATATTTTATAAAGTGCACAGCTAAAAGTTTTAACTTGCAAAAACGCGTTTTCAAAAGAGACGACTCCGGGCCTAACACTTATCCGCACTACAGTCTTCGACTGAGTTTCGTAATACTGACACCAGTCAGTAGAAGAGCTCAGAAGCTGACTCACTTTGACCCCAGTGATCGAAGGCTTACTTGGCACTGTTCATCAGTTGCAAACATCAGCTTCAGCTGACCTTCACTAAGAAAAAGAAACAGAGCTCAGGTGTATTCACCCCCCCCCCTCTACACCTGACTTTTCGTCTCCGGACCAACAATTGGTATCAGAGCACACGGTGTTCAACCGATCGCCGGTTACGAAATCCTTGGTCCTCTCGAACTGATCCTGAAAACCGTTTTCACTGCATAAGCATCTTTTCAGCATCCTTATACTCTTACTCTTACAATGTCTGATATGTCAGGTATTAGGATGGTGCCGATGTTCTCAATAGAGAACTACACGGTATGGCGCGTACGTATGGAGGCACACCTAACGTCACTCCACGACAGCATGTCAGATGTCCTAGAGTCGGGGCCGATCATTCCTATGATCGACAAGCATAGTATTTGCTGCTTTGGAGGAGGCGTGGGAGCACAAACTGGTGCTAAGGTTCCCAAAGACAAATCTCGCTTCACGCCCGAAGAAAAGAAGTTGCACAACCTTGACCGAGTTGCACGTAATGCCATACCGACTACGCTCGGTGACTCACACCTCGGAAGAGTACAAGATTGCAAAACGGCGAAAGAGCTATGGGACGCCTTGGTATGCGAGCCATGGAACCCCTCGATCAAAGAAAACAAGCTCGAGCTAGAGCTTCGAAGTTCGACGCCTTTGCAATGGAGCTCACCGAAACCATTGACGAGCCGAGTGTCGATTCACCAATCAAGTCAATGTCATCAATGGGTCGGGGAGGTCGTTCACCAACAAGGAGATGAACACCAAGATCTTGAGAGCGTTGCCCGACGTAAGTGGCTTCCATTTGCTACTTATTTACGTCGCTCCGATCTAAATGCTCTAACTCCCCGATGTTATATTTTCGAATTAAAATCGGAGGAATTCGAGCATAGCCTACCCCAAAAGTGCTTAAGCGCTCCACCGACACGCGAGCTCGACCACGCCTTCAAGGCAACAATCGAATACCGGAGCCAAGCCTATTTCCTCAAGCAAAGCCGTGGCCACATCGAGAGCAAAGTCTTCCGAGACTTCGAGGCCCGACCAGCCTAGCACCGATGGCTCTCAAATATCGAGAGGAAAAGGAGAGAGTCGAAAGCCGAGGAAATACAACCGAGATTCTTCCTCGGGTAAGAAAGACTATCATAAGAAACAAGAATCTAATCCTTCTACCGAATGCGGGAAATCGGAGTCTGCGCCGGTCCGTCTAAAGACTCAGGTGGTAAGAGCAAGCAGAACATCTACCTCTACAAACCGCAAGAAGGAGGGACACTATCGCACGATTATCCCGAACTCTCAGTGCTCAAAGAGCGAACGGCAGCCGGGAGAAAGAAATTCGTCGAGAGACGGCAGGCCTATATAGCCGGAGAGATATCCGACAACTCAATAGAGGAGGATACATTCATGTATTCTTCGAAGATGAAGCCGCGTTCGTCGCAGCTTGAGGTCGCAGAGACAGTTCTCCGATGAGTCGGCCGAATACTGTCTGATGGCCGGAGAAGAGGCCGAGGTAAATTCTAAACGCATTATTACCTCTTCTTCACACAAGACACAAGACACGTGCTCGGTCACGAGATGATCCTCTAGATGTGGTACAAGCCTACGATGATCTCGCTAGAGGAACAGTTTCACCGAGGCAGAGTTCAAGCAGAACCATCCAGGGAACTTGAACAGGTAAAGGCCGAGAATCGAGACTTTCTTCTGATTGTCAAGTCTCTACTGAGTTAGTGGATCTAGTTGCGAGACTCAAGGAAGAGATTGAATCTCTCATGACTAAGTCTCAGCTTCAAGAGACTCAGATCTCAGTTCTGACCAAGGACAATTCTGAGAAAGAGACTGAAATAGCCAAGCTCAGTCAGAAGCTCACAGACGTGCAGAATGACTATGACTTACTCAGAAGGAGTGACGAAGTCTGGAGAGGATTGATGACTGAACAATACCTAGGAGCGAAGGAGAAGCTTGAAAGCATGCTTAGAGCACAACGGTCAACTTCTGTGAAAGAAGGTCTAGGCTATACACACGAAGTTTCTACCTCCAAAAGCTCAAGCAACCCCGGGCCGATAGGTTCGTCGAGGAAAGGTGCAAGCTGCCGACACCACACCTCGGGCGAAAAACAAACAGAAAAATAATTACACCTCGGCCGAGTAGCAACAAGCAGTGACCAAAGGTTCCAGCCCCAGGACACCGCGATCAAATTCGGGGGAATCAAGAAGGTCGGATGGGCGAAACGATACAAGGAGCCACCGTATGAGCACCCGGCTCGGACGGCTCGTACTACTATGAGCCTAGGGTCGGGAGAAGCGCTAAGACTCGAAGAAGAAAGCTCCCGAACCCAAAATTATCGGCGAAAGTCGGTATCTCCAAGTCCTGTGGAGAAGAAAGCTAATAAGGTTCGAAGAAGAAGTCTCGGAACTTCTAAGGTCCCGAGACAGATCCGGGTTCCGAAATCACCCACTAACCCGTAAGGACCCAATCGAACCAAAGGGTACCTAAAAATGCCTCGTTTTGCGGGTGCATAAGGACCCGTAGATAGTGGACACGGCCGCTCGAGACACATGACTTACCGGAAGAGCTCGCCGACCAACTACGTACAAGAAGATGGTCCCGAGTGAATTCGGTGACAATTCCAAAGGCTACACAAGGGGATACGAACGCCGAACATTGGGACTGCCACGGTCTCAAGAGTAACATATGTTGAAGGACTTCAACATAATCTCCTTTCGATCGACCAATTACGTGATAATCTTAACGAGTAATCTTTGACGCCGGTTTTACGTGATATTGTTGACAAATCTACAAGGAAAACAGTGTAATCGGGTTCGCGGAGGAAGAACATCTATGTTGCAACCGGAATACCGCGGAACCCGAGGCTTGCTTGCTCGCACGGACTAAATCGGGTAACAAGTCGAGTGGCTATGGCACAAGAGACTCGGCCACTCGAACTTCAAAACCATGAACAAGCTTGTCAAGAACTCTAAAGTCGGAGGACCGCCCAACGAATCGTTTATCAAAGACGAGAAATTGTGAAGCGTGCACGAAGGGAAAGCAAACAAAGAGTAGCTATCCACCTATTCCGTCACCTTCCACCGATGGAATCCTTCACCGCTTCACATGGACTTATTCGGGCCGGTCTCTCCAGGTGACTATAAGAGGCAAGAAGTATGCCCTCGTCGTCATAGACGACTACTCGAGATATTCTTGAGTCATCTTCATCGCCAACAAATCGATGTTCGACCGAGTTACCTAATCTACCGAAGAAACTCGGTGTGGAAAAGAACATCAAGATTAAGAAGATACGCTCGAACGGAGGAACAGAGTTTCTAAACTCGGTAGTTAAGACATACTGCGATAAAGAGGGAATTCAAGCACGAGACATCATTGCGCGCACCCCTCGCCAGAACGGACTTGCTGAACGTAAGAACAGAACACTCAAAGAAGCAAGCAAGAACGCTCCTCGCAGATTCTCGGACTACCCTCAAAGTTTTGGGCTGATGCTACCGACACCGCCCTGTTACACTCGGAATCGATCACTACCGACACAAAGAACACATGAAGACGTCATACGAACCGTGGAAAGGGAGAATTCCTTCTATTTCTCATTTTCATGTTTTCTACTGTCCTTGCTTTATCCACAACAATGGGAAAGATCAGTTGAAGGTCTTTGATAGCAAATCTGATCAAGGAGTATTCTTAGGATACTCCCGAGTCGATAAAGCCTTCGAGTTTTTAACTATCGAACTCTTTGCGTGGAGGAAAGCCCTCATGTTGTTTTTGATGAATTTGTTACCGAGAACAGGAAAGATACAAAGTCAAGCACCGAGGATGTCGCAGCAAGCTACGGGATCTCGAACTAAATGACAAAGGCTGAAAAGATCCAAAGATTGTTGGGATGATGAGTCGAAGATGAAGAAATTCGGACTCAACCAACAAGCAATGTAGCTAACCTAGTTGATTCTATCGAACGAGAATCAACAACAGGTAACTTCGGTCGATGAGGAAGCCCCCGTGGTAACCGAGACCTCTACCGAGAATATAAACTCGGGGGAACGATTAATGTTCCCGAGCTAAATGCCCCCGAACCCGGAAACTCGGTAGATCCTAACCTTCTTCTTGAATTACTACGGTCACAAAACAAGATTACTCTGAAATGCCTAATACACCTACGACGTGCGAAGTGCTATCGAAGAAGAAGCCCGACTCAGGCGTTCGTGGCTCGATGCTCATTCTTCGATCTTATCATTGGAGATCCATCAAGCAACTATAAGGACGAGATCAAGATTAAATCAAGGAGAAAGCTCACTTTACTCTTGTTTTCTCTCTACGTAAGAACCTCGGTCGATAGAGGACACACTTAAAGATGCTTTGACCGGGTCATTGCTATGCAAGAAGAGCTGAACCGGTTCGTCGAAATGAAGTTTGGGGAGCTTGTCGACGCACCTGACATCGGCACGTGATTGGAACTAAGTGGGTCTTCAAGAACAAGCGAGATGAAAACAACGTCATTGTCGAAATAAAGCTTGACTAGTTGCTAAAGGATACGATCAAGGGCAGAGGGAATTGACTTTGATGAAACATTTGCTCCGGTCGCCGGATTGGAAGCCATTCGTCTTTTCCTAGCTTATGCAACACATCAAAGATTTAAGGTATATCGGATGGATGTGAAGTCGGCTTTTACGAACGGCATATCGAAGGAAGAAGTCTACGTGGAACAACCGCCCGGCTTTCGGCGGGGACATCGTGTGTACAGACTTAGGAAAGCTCAGATGGGTTAAAACAAGCACCCGGGGCTTGGTATGATACCCTATCGACTTTCTACTTCGAAAAGGTTTTCAAAAGGGGACGGTAGATCGCACCCTATTCAGCATAAAGTCGAAGATGACATTCTACTGCGGTGCAAATCTACGTGGACGACATCATTTTCGTTGTAGAAACGAAGTCATGTGTCGCAGCGTTCGAGAAGATGATGAAGGAGAAATTCGAGATGTCCATGATGGGAGAGATGAATTATTTCCTTGGATTTCAAGTAAAACAATCAGCGAAGGAATCTTCATCAATCAAGCCAAATACACTCGAGATCTTCTCAAAAGATTCGGCCGTGATTCCAAAGAAACCGGTCCAAGATCCCCACGAACACGAACTTTAAAATCGATCTAGACAAAGAGGGAGCTTACGTTAACTCTACCGATTATAGAGCTATTATTGGTTCTTTACTTTATTTAACGGCTAGCCGACTCGACATAACTTATCTTGTAGGTGTATGCGCAAGATTTCAGGCGAATCCCAAGCGAAGTCATCTAGACTCGGCGAAGAAGATTCTGCGATATCTAAGAGGAACACCCGAGGCGGGTTATGGTATCCTGCCGATGATAATCTAATACCGACAGAGTTATTCCGATGCCGATTATGCAGGATGCGGGATAGATCGAAAATCAACTTCCGGAACATGTCGGTTCCTAGGCGGCAAAGGCGATATCGTGGTTTTCAAAGAAACGAGCACTCGTAGCTACGTCCACTCACCGGGCCGAGTACATGGCTGCAGGAAGTTGCTGTGCCCGGATCCTTTGGCTTCGACAAAGCAATTGAGAGATTATAGTATAACTCGGGATGAAGTGCCCATCTACCGTGACTCCACCGGTCAATAGCTATAACTTCGAACCCAGGTTCTACATACCGATGCAAGCACGTGGACATCCGACACCACTTCATCGAGAGACCATGTCGAAAAGAAGGACATCGGGATGGAGAAAATCCATACCGACAAGCAAAGGGCGATATATCGACCAAACCACTAGGCGAGAACAAGTTCGAGAGAACTATCGGTTGAGCTAGGTCTGCTAGATCCTACTGAGACAAGTCGGTAGAAGCCGACTACCGATAATAATATACTTAGCAACAATTTGTATCGGTATGGAATCGCACGACGACAGTCGAAAACTTAGTACAGATGACTCGGTTGATAGATGCACACTGCATACGCAAGGGGGAACATGGTCATCGCACAACCATCCTCCCGATAAATGATGGTAACCAACGATAAGTTCAACGAAGAGGTTTGCGTAGTATCGTTACTTAATTTGTTCAGAAGCATGCCGCGTTTAATGCATCAGTCGCTTGCATTCAGTTGCCTAGGAGCATTTATTCCTTACCATTTATTATGTTTAAGGTTTGAGGAAAGGTCAGCAGGACTCCTCGCCTGCGTAATTAATGCTCTCTGTCGCGCATTTAATGCATGTCTTCTCCATTAGCTTTATTACGTATATCTATATTTTTGGCAGCTATTGTAATCATTCTTTTATAACATTTAATCTCAGCCGCTCCTTGATTTTGAAAGATTAAATTTGAACCGTGCGATTCAAACTGAAGATCAAACGAAATATACAAAATCTTTCATCTTCTATCAACTCCTCATTTTTCGCCATTCTTCATTTTCTCAAAGAGCTTATCTCGCAACTTTGTTTTCCTATCCAAATCTCCTAAACAACTTTGCTTTCGCATCTCTTAAAGCTCTTATACACGGTAATGTATCAGATGTCTGCTAGCAACTACTAACTTACTCTATTTTCAAGTGTTAATATGTTGTTTTGCAGATTTCAATGGCGAACGTTCAAACTCCAGACAACATTGAGGAGATTGTAGCCTCCAGGATTCTGTTTGAACCTACTTTGGCCTTCCGTCAAGTGGAGATCTCTTTCCTTGAACCCGTGTTTGACGCTTTGGAGCGTTCAGGGTTGGAGATGCTGGTTTCGAAGCACCCCCGTGCTTATCTCCCTCGGCAGGTCGCTGAAGTTTATTTCAACTGGAAATCTCTAGCGTCGGGAGGAGAGGAATCGTCCTTCTCTTATCAGAAGGAAGTCGATCAAGATGAGTGGGAGTCAGCTGTTCTTACCTTCGATATTCAAGATGCTCTAGCTCTCTCATTCGATCTTCCCAACTCCGGCATTTCTCCGATTGGATACTAGGAGAAGGAGATCAACGCATATGTGCAGAAATTCTGTGGACGCAAGGATGTGGCGTTCAAAACAGCTTTACCGAGGAATATGTTGCTACCTCAGTACAGAGGTCTAGCTTACGTGGTATCGCACATTCTGACAAGTTCACTGGATCATATGATCAACTTGTCCAAACCTAGGATTCAGCTGATGATGGCAATAGACGATGGGGTTGAAGTGAACTGGGCCGAGTATTATACTACTCGATGAAGGCACGAGGCTCGAAGTTCACCACATTACCCACTGGCGAGAGGAGGATAGCCAGTGTGGGTAAACTTCTCTTCGGAACAAAGATGTCTGGTTCTGATAGAATGCATAGTTCGGAGGAACTCAGCTGTTGAGAACTCAGCCTTTGAGGACTCCAAGTACTTTGACAAGAAGTCTATCAAATTCCAGACGAAAGCTGGAGCTGAGAAATCCATAGGCAAGGGGCCGCCCGAGCCTAAGAGAGCTGCGTCCGCTCCGCCTCCATCTATCCAAGTACCAATGAAGGGGAGGTTGGCTAAGAATCGACCTGCTGAGGTCACAGGTGGCTCGGCCACTTACCATTATTGAGCCGGCTCCTCCTTCTACTCAAGAGGAGCAACTACTCGATTCGATATCTGGAATCGAGGGAGCGACGATCAAGGACAAAGTCCAAGTGATCAGCTACGAGGAAACAGAGTCCGACAAGAGGGAACCGTCACCCGAACCTCATCTGCTGAGTGGACAACAACCGACACCACTCGATCACGTGCTGCAGTGAGATTCAAGAAGAGATACCGAAAATTGCCGAGCACGCAGATCCGGTTGAAATAGCGGTAAGGACAAGAGCTCGGATGCTCTTAAGGTTTCTCGCACCTGGGACATTCTTATTGACTTTGCCAAATCCCGGCGGTCACCGGATGAGCTGCGACGGAGGAGCAAGAGCTCCAAGCCAAGATTGGATTCGGAGAGCTAGGCGATGTGGCGTCTTTCGAAGATTTGAGAGCCGCAATGCTCTATTTGCCGAGCTTGAGAGCTCCGGCAAACAGACTCCGCCCCCATCTCCACCTTCTGATAAAGGCGATAATGATGATCAAGATGAGGAGATGGATGGCAAACCCAAGGAAGCAGACCAGGGAGAATCTGCAGAGGGACAAACTCCCCAAGAGAAGAGCCCAACACCACCCATAATCCCATCAGGTGAGGCTACAACTGCTCCGAAGTATAGTAGGGAGCAGTTGATCTCGTTCTCTGAGCAGAGGCTCGGAACCAGCTCTTATCAGATACAACCCATCGGTTCCGTGTCCTCACGTTCTGTCAACAGGGCTATCAAATGCCAAGGTGAGAAAAATCGACTCCTAGCCAAAGATGTTCATTTCAAATGGGAGAAGTACACCAAGGCTCAGAACGAAGCTCTAAGTAAGTTGGCCGCTGACATCTCAACTCCTAAAGAGGCTTCTCAGCCAAATTTCAAGGAGATAGTTGAGCAGGCCCTAAGTGCTCAAAAGGTCGATTTATCGGCACGAGTCGGCAGCGCTTGCCGCTCAGCATAAAACTTTCTCGGAGCAGCTGACTCAGGCCATGAAAACAGTTCAAGGCTTCATAGATGAGAGAAACAAGATCGCAACCACCTCTCTTCAAATAGCCATCAAGCAACAGGCTGAGGCCTTAAAAGCCATTCAGAAAGAAATGACAGAATCAAATGATCAAGCTCTGCTGAAACTCCGTCAGGAGTCAGCCGCTCAGTTGAAGAAATCTAGAGCTGATCAGGAGAAAGACTGGGAAAACTACTGTAACTTGGTCAGTGATTTTGATGACACAGTTACCCAAATCAAAGATTCTGTGCACAATCTGGAGCAGGACGTAAAAGCTATCCGCACCTCCCTGGCGAATGTTGCTGATGCCAAAAAGGGGGAAGATATTGTGAAAGATGAACCCGATACGAATACGGTCGACGTCCGGATCCTCGAGGGACGAGCTCGGGAGGCAGGACCCTCCTCGGCAGCCAGAGCCCTCGGCCCGCAGAGATTCGGGGGAACAGGCTCGGAGGCGGGACCACCTACTCGAAAGGTACATCTATCGAGGTCCTTCTCCTTGATTTCCCACTACAAGCCACCCCCATCTCCTCTTCGTGTGTGCACATAGACGAAATCGCTCAATTCCTTGAAGAGCCAGCGAAGAAGAAGAGTCTCAACATTTGCCGCGAGAGGTCGGGGAAGGAAATCGCTATCGAATCCACTACTCCTTCCTCCCCGATCAAGAAGTTTAAATCAAAAGCGGAGCAAGAGGCATTCGACCTCGAGAATAGCCCAAGAGCCGCAAGACAAGCCGGACCAGGGAGCGTCGGCTAGAGGAGGCACTGGTGCAAATAAAAGCCTAAGGGCAAAGTCGCCGGGGGCAAAGGAAAGAGAAAGGTCATTAATACAATCGAAGAGCAAAAGAAGAAAGCCCAAGAAGAATTTGCTAAGGCTCTTCCGACCGAAATCAAAGCTACTTGCTCGTAGTATTCCCATATCTACTCTTACACTCGAGCGGATAGCGTAAGATCAAACGACCCGGGAGGCGACGCCGCAAGGACCGAGTCTCGGACGAGGAGACACTAGAGCAGCCGCTCTCCGTGAGAAGAAAAGGATGGCCGACTCGGCAAGAATGAAAAGCCTATCTCGATAAACCAAAGAGCCGATCCGAGAAGGCGAGATCCCGAGAGGATCTAAGTTCATCGGGGGCCCCCACATCAAGCAACAACCGATTCAAGCATGTGGATAAGTGGGTGCCGGCTGATATGAATGAACATTGGGAGAGATTGAAAGAAGCTTTTATCAAAGGCTACTACGTATGGCGCATTTACCCACTTGATCGCTCGGCCGATCAGCTCTTTGAGGAGTTGATTGCGAGATTTAATGTTGAATTCATGAACGGCTGAAGCAAGTCATGGAATCACGAATATAACCTTCCGTGCCCCGACTTTCCGACGTATTCCACCCCGAGACTTGCTAATGGATCTGCGAGCACTAAGGACATAGAAAGAGAAGTGGAGGAAGCCGCCTCGATCCCGAGCCTGCTCCCGGAAAGGCCGGATGATAACTTGGAGATCCAGGAGATTCGAGCTAGAGTGTATAAATACTATTACATGGATCCTCCCGAGGAAAAATCCACTGACTTCAAGAAGAAAACGCAGAAGTTCAAGAAGCAGCAGCAGTGATTTTCTCCTTCTCATCTTTTGTAATAGCATAGGAACTCTGTAATTCTTGATATATATATGAGTTCCTCTGCTTGCTAGACAATTACTCATTGTCTTTCAGCCTTTGTCTTTGTGTTTACACAACTGATCACTAAGTGATCCGACACACACTCACATCGGTTTCTCGATCTTGCCATGCTCCTCGCCCGTGAAGTTCGTTTATGATTATCAGTTTTTTCCTCAGAAGTTTAAAAGGGGAAATTGTTGTCAGTAGGACAGTATCCTTGATAGATATTAGAGTATAGAAGTTTTGGCATCATCAATTAGGGGGAAATTGTTGGATATGAGTCAGTAGATTGATACTCAATGTTCTAGGGTTAAAAGAAATTGGGGGAAATCATAGTAGTACTATGGAATTGAAGATCCCAAAACCGAGCTGATATCAGTAGATTAGTGTGTCGATAGGATTAGTTGATGTATAGGTTAGACTTGATGTAATGCTTATTATTTTTGTCTAAGTCCTCGTACGGGGTAGTTGTTGAACCGATCTTCTGCCGAAGATACTTTTCGAACCCCACGTCATCGGTGTAATCGCTTGCATTCTTCGTCGCCAGCCGATATCAAACTCGGTTGAAGATCCCGCATCACCGATCCGGACCTCGCAGGAAGCATTCTCTACAAGCCGATGGTCATCGGTAGAAGAACCAAGTGCAAGCAGTATACCTTCGCGATCGACCAACCGACTATCGAAGCTCACTTTATCGGTCGACGACTCACCAAGAAGACAGACTTTCAAGTATCAGTATCCGATAGAAAGCGACCCAAAGACTAAAAGTCCCTTCAAATGTTCGGCAGAAGACATACGAGGTAGTTTGAACGGTCAACTCGACACTCACCAACTACAAACCTCGACCAATGAGAAGCCGACAACGCTTACCTACTCTACACAAGTAAAGCCGCTCTCATGAACAGTGCATTAAGCGCCCGTTGCAACAAAGTTGAATAGTGGCCGTTTTCTTTGGACGCTTGTGACACGTGGCATCGTCGTCTCCAACGGACATATGTCACAACTCACAACTATAAATAGAGAAGGATTTGAAGATTTCGACAAGAGGAATATACGCGAAATCAAGGGAAATCATTCAAACTCACAACGCTCTAGAACCTTCAAGCTTATCCAGAGACGAACTAGTTTTCATAGAACACTTCTTGTAGTTCATCTCTCTAGAGCACTTTGATCCCTATCTTCTCTAGACTAAGCTCATTGCTAGATTCATAGCTTAGATCCGAAGGAGTTCACATTTAGTGAATTGTTCTTGTTGTAAGAACTCCTTCTCAGTTGGAGAATATTCCCTCCCTTCTAAACTTAGGTTTGGATTGTAAAGTCGCTAAGGACTATAACTTAGAGGGAACCGTTCGGTGCGCAGTATCCCCGCCGAGGCTTGCTCGAGAATAATCAACAAGTTCTCTCGCCTTGTTCGGGACCGTGGACGTAGGATCTTGCGTATCCGAACCACGTTAAATCGCTTGTGTTCATTTACTGTTTTATTGCATAGCATTCAACTGACTTGAAAATCATAAGTTTGCATAAAACGTATTTTATAAAGTGCACAGCTAAAAGTTTTAACTTGCAAAAACGCATTTTCAAAAGAGACGACTCCGGGCCTAACACTTATCCGCACTACGCGCCTTCGACCGAGTTTCGTAATACCGACATCGGTCGGTAGAAGAGCTCGAAGCCGACTCACTTTGACCCCGTGATCGAAGGCTTACTTGGCACTCGTTCATCAATTGCAAACATCGGCCTTCAATGACCTTCACTGAGAAAAAGAAACAGAGCTCAGGTGTATTCACCCCCCCTCTACACCTGACTTTTCGTCTCCGGACCAACAGTTCTCTTTTCAATTACTATATTATATTATTATTTAATATTAATAGTTATATTATATAATCATATAATTATTATAGTTATATTTTCATGCATGATTTATATAAGTAAATCAATTACTTATTTTGAATCATGCACTTCCTTCGAGAAAATCATTATATTTATTGTCGCTCCAGAAGTAGAACAATATATTAATATTCCTGAAGAATATGACATGCTCCTGAAGAACAATTGAAAAACATATTTTCAACTTGATTTGGTGCTCCAGAAGTAGCACAATCAATATTCCTAAAGAATATTACATGCTCTTGAAGAGCATTTACTCTACGCTTTTATTTATTTATTCGTTTGTTTGATTGTTTGTTTGTTTATTTATTTAATGTTTAATTACAATTGTTGCTCCTGAAGTAGCACGATCCATATTCCTAAAGAATATCATATGCTCTTAAAGAGAAAATCAAATTTATTCATTGAAATGATTTAATTGTTGCTCCAGAAGTAGCATAAATGTAATATTCTTGAAGAATATTTCACACTCTTGAAGAGTTATTATTTATGTATTTACAATTTATTTATTTTTTTCTCTGCATATTATAATATTTATTTATATATATATATGTGTTGTATAGACATATAATCTTAAATTATTGCTCCCGGAGTAGCAAATAATTAATATTCCTGAAGAATATTAATACTCATGTAGAACACTTTATGATATAGGTGATATATGTTTATCCCTGAAGGAAAAACATAAGTCTTTTTGCACGAATGACAAATATCACCAAACTTGAGTTCGTTGCACTTGACATATCCGGCAAAAATTATATGTCATGGATTGTTGATGCCGAGATTCATTTGATCTCAAGGGGTCTAGGAGAGACTATATAAGAAGGAAACACCGCATCCCCGTAGGATCGCGCAAAGGCACTGATTTTCCTTCGTCACCATCTTCATGGTGACCTAAAAAATGAGTATCTCACCGTCAAAGATCCATATGAATTGTGGAACAACCTTAAAGAAAGGTTTGATCACCAAAGGACTGTTATCCTTCCTAAAGCTCGATACGATTGGTTGCATCTTAGACTGCAAGACTTCAAATCTGTGAGTACTTATAATTCTGAATTATTCAGAATTAGCTCCACAATGAAACTATATGGAGAAACAATCACTGATGAAATGATGCTTGAGAAAACATTCTCCACATTTCATGCTTCTAATGTTCTCCTACAACAACAATATAGGGAGCGAGGTTTCAAAAAGTACTCCGAACTAATATCTTGTTTATTAGTTGTCGAGCAAAATAATGAATTGCTAATGAAAAATCATGAGTTAAAACCCACCGGTTCCTCTGCATTGCCTGAAGCCAATGTGACACATGGATATAGTCGTGGAAACCAACATGGACGTGGGCGCGGTCGCGGTCGTGGTCGTGGTCGCGGGCGTGGTCGTGGGCATGGACGCCGACATAGTAATCCCGACCATGCAACCTCGAGCAACAAAAGAGCTAAGACATCCAAAGATCACAATTCATCTAACAAGGAGGAAATATGTCATCCATGTGGCATGAATGGGCATTGGTCGCGTACCTGTCGTACGTCAAAGCACCTTGTGGATCTGTATCAAAGTTCAATCAATGGAAAAGTAAAGAAGGGGACCAATGTCCTTGACTATGACGGTTCGAGTAATCCAACAACTCACTTAGATGTCTCTGACTTCTTTAATGACCCAAATGGCAACATTGATGGCTTGATTGGTGGTGGTGTTTTAGAAGACAATTGATGCAGTTTTTAGCATATTTAGCTTTTATCATTTACCTTTGTTAAATAATTCATTTCATTTGCTTACACGACTCTATCTTAGTATTGTTATTGTTTTTTGAAACTTACTATTCGGATTATTGTCGATTGCCTTTTACTGATTAGAAAATTATTTTCTTGAAAAATAATGTCTTAGAAAATGCAAATGAATCATTCTGATATATGTTTAGCTGATAGTGCCACCACACACACCATTCTCCAAGATAAAAAGTATTTTCAAAAATTAACATTAGCTGAAGATAATGTTAATACTATATCTGGTGCATCGAACATCATCGAAGGCTCCGGAAGAGCTTGTATCAATCTACCAAATGATACTAAATTAATTATAGAACATGCCTTATATTCTAGTAAGTCCAAAAGAAACTTACTAAGCTTTAAGGATATTCACTGCAATGGCTACCACATTGAAACAACGTCAGAAGGTAGTAACGAATATCTATATATAAATTCTTTTGTATCTGGCCAGAAGCAGATCAAAGAAAAATTATCAATACTACCATCCGGGATGTATTACACATTTATCAAGGCAATTGAGACGAACCATGTCATGAACCCGAAGTTCAATGACTCAAAAAGTTTTTTGCTTTGACATGATAGATTTGGACATCCGGGAGCAACTATGATGCGCCGTATCATTGAAAACTCATGTGGACACAATATAAAGAACCAGAAGATTCTAATAACAAATGAATTCTCATGTGGTGCTTGTGCGCAAGGCAAGTTAGTCATTAGACCATCCCATACGAAGGTCAATATAGAATCTCCATCTTTCTTGGAAAGAATTCAAGGAGATATTTGTGGACCTATACATCCACCATGTGGACCATTTCGATACTTTATGGTATTGATTGATGCTTCTTCTAGATGGACCCATGTATGCTTACTTTCTAGTAGAAATGCAGCTTTTGCTAGACTACTTGCTCAAATAATAAAATTGAGAGCTCAATTCCCAGACAACCCGATTAAGAGGATTCACCTCGATAATGCTAGTGAGTTTCAGTCTCAAGCATTTAATAGTTATTGTATGGCGATTAGGATTGAGATTGAACACTCGATTGCTCATGTTCATACACAAAATGGTTTAGCAGAAGCGTTCATTAAACGTCTTCAACTTATTGCTAGACCATTACTTATGAAATCGAAACTCCCAATTTCGGCTTGGGGTCATGATATTTTGCATGCTGCATCATTAGTTCGGATTCGGCCAATAGCTAACCAACAACATTCCCCAATGCAAATTGTTTTTGGTAGAGAACTTGATGTTTCTCACTTGCGGATTTTTGGTTGTGTTGTCCAAGTCCCAATTGCACCCCCACAACGTACAAAAATGGGTCCCCAACGAAGGCTTGGGATATATGTTGGATTTGATTCACCCTCGATCATAAGATATCTTGAACCTTTAACGGGCGCTTTATTTACTGCACGTTTTGCAGATTGTCATTTTGATGAAATGACATTTCCAACATTAGGTGGAACAAACCTACATCCAGAAAAGCAAAAGAAATCTATTGGAATGAAAAAACCTTATCACATTTTGATTCCAGAAGTAATCAATGTGAACAAGAAGTTGAAAAAATAATTCATTTGCAAAAGATTGCAAATCAAATTCATGATGCTTTCATAGATACAAGAAAAGTGACACTATCTCACATACCAGCTGCCAATACACCTGCTAGAATTAGTGTCTCTGAAGGACAAACAGCAATGGTAGCAAATGAATCTAACGTCCGTAAAAAACGTGGTCGACCAATTGGTTCCAAAGATTATGTGCCTAGAAAGAGAAAGGCACAAAACACGAACCAAACAATGACGGAAATTATTGATCAAAATAATGTAGTTCCTGAAGAACCACAAGCGTCCGAAAATCATGAGATCTCAACAAATTACTTATCTTCTAATAAGATATTGGAGAGAGAAAATATCGTCGTGGATGATAAATTCGCCTTTAATATGGCTCTTGAAGTTCTAAATGAGGATCCTGAACCGCGGTCTGTTAAAGACTGCCAAACTAGACATGATTGGCCAAAGTGGAAAGAAGCCATACAAGGTGAACTAAATTCCCTTGAAAGCCGGAAAACATTTGGACCTGTAGTTCAAACTCCGGAAAATGTTATCCATGTAGGATACAAATGGGTCTTTATTCGAAAGAGAAACAAAAACCATGAAATTACGAGATACAAAGCAAGACTCGTAGCACAAGGTTTCTCTCAAAGACCGGGAATTGATTATGAAGAAACATACTCTCTAGTAACGGACGTGATTACATTTAGATTTTTGATAAGTATAGTAGTGTCAGAAAGACTTGATATGCGCCTAATGGATGTAGTAACTGCATATCTATATGGTTCACTAGATAGTGACATATACATGAAAATTCCAGAAGGATTTAAATTGCCTGAAGCATATAAGTCAAAACCCAAAAGCATGTTTTCAATTAAACTGCAAAGGTCGTTGTATGGGTTGAAGCAGTCTGGTCGTATGTGGTATAATAGACTTAGCGAATATCTCTTGAAAGAAGGGTACAAAAACGATGATGTTTGCCCTTGTGTTTTCATTAAGAAAACAAACAATGGATTTGCAATCATAGCAATTTATGTAGATGATTTGAATTTAATTGGGACTCCTGAAGAGCTCAATAAAACTGCTGAATACTTGAAAAATGAATTTGAGATGAAGGATTTAGGAAAGACAAAATTCTGTCTTGGTTTGCAAATTGAACATGTCCCTGAAGGACTATTTGTTCATCAATCCTCATATACAGAAAAAGTCTTAAAGTGGTTTTATATGGATAAAGCGCATCCATTATCATCACCAATGGTCGTTAGAACACTTGATGTGCATAAAGATCCATTTCGACCTATTGAAGATGGCGAAATGATACTTGGTCCTGAAGTACCATATCTTAGTGCAATCGGAGCATTGACTTATTTAGCTAATTGCACAAGACCGGATATAGCTTTTTCTGTAAATCTTCTCGCAAGATATAGCTCTGCACCCACTTTAAGACATTGGAATGGTGTTAAACACATTCTACGTTATCTAAAGGGTACCATTGACCTTGGATTATATTACTCAAAAGGTTCTGGTTATTCTCTAGTAGGGTATGCAAATGCTGGTTATTTATCCGATCCACATAAAGCCAAGTCACAAACTGGCCATGTTTTTACACGTGGAGGAACTGCTATATCTTGGAAGTCCGTTAAGCAAACCTTGACTGCAACATCCTCAAATCATTCTGAAATAATTGCAATCCATGAAGCAAGTCGAGAATGCGTGTGGTTACGGAATATGACAAGTCATATCCAAAAGTCGTGCGGATTAGCTTCTTCAAAGGACAATCCAACGATGTTATATGAAGACAATGCTGCTTGTATCACGCAATTGAAGGGAGGTTACATCAAAGGCGACCGGACAAAGCATATTTCTCCCAAGTTTTTCTTCACACATGAACTTCAAAAGAATGGTGATATCGACGTTCAACAGATACGTTCGAGTGATAATCTAGCAGACTTATTTACGAAGGCACTACCGACGTCAGCATTCAAGAAGTTGGTACATAAGATCGGCATGCGCCGACTCAAGGATTTACAATGATTATTTTGAGGGGGAGCAGTTGTACTCTTTTTCCTTCGACCAATTTTTATCCCATTGGGTTTTTCTGGCAAGGTTTTAACGAGGCAGCAATTTCTGTTTAAGGATGGTCAATTAAGGGGGAGTGTTGTAAATAATATTTACCGTATATAGATTGACCACATGTAAACCCTAGCAACCCATTAACCCATCTTATGTCGGCCCAAAAGTTCATCTTGTACTCTATAAATAGAGGTCTCCACCCTCATAATAATACACACCTCAATTCTTTCTCTATGTTATTCTCTTCATTCTATTTAGTTTATAACAGTTAGCCCTATGTAAGTTCGAGAAAAATAGATTAGCCCAAGGTAATTTTTCGAGCTGGATCCGCCCCTGGTAATGAAATTCACTGGTATCTTCTGTCGCCTTTTATATTATCATTTATGGGCCTCGTAGAAGATTTTCAGCATAATACAGAAGCAATATATACTCATGAGTCTGCAAATAAGAGTGGGAAATGAGAAAGAGAGTGAAGGTAGGGTTTTGGTAAAGAAAGCACAATATCAGAAGAAGATGCAGTATGCTTCATTTATTATCTCTTCTTTGTTAAATATGAATTTTTGATCTACTTCTGTTCTTCACTATTACCAAATTTGATCATCAAGTCTTGTCTGAGAAACATGCAATCCAATCCAGTAACTTTCTGCTATATGATTGTAAGTTTGTATTTATCTCTTCTTACTTTGATATGAATTCTTGATCTACTTATGTTCTTTTTTGTAACCAAATTTGATCATCATTTATTGTCTCTGATAAACATGCAATTCAATCTAGTATACCCTCCGTCTCACTCTATTTGTCCAGTTTCTTTTTTCGAGTTATCTCACTCCATTAATTCACTTTCTTTCTCTAACTTAAAATAATACTCTAAGAGCAACTAGGAATTTTAGGGAAGAAAATTTGGTTTGAAGGGAGAAAGAAAAAAAAATGAAGGGGGAAAAGTAGCGGGATTGATGCGAGAAAGTGGGCGGAATAAAAATTTCAACCCCTCAATTTTGAGGTGTTTGAGGAAAGTCCCCAAGAAGGGGATAAGGAGGGGTATTTCATTCCATTCCTTGCAGAAATTTTACGAACCAAACACCTTGAATGGAATGATACATTAGTTTGATTCCTCATTTCATTCATTTACCCTAACTAAACAGGTGGATTTACTACTTTATAGTCCCTCCGTCCCACAATTCTTGTAACATTTTCCTTTTCGGGATGTCCCACCATTCTTGTAACATTTTCTAAAATAGATAATTATTACACACACTTTATTTGAGGGCCCCACATCTCTACTCACAACCAACAACTCTCCTAAAATACCGCGCCGAAAAGTTTTGTTACAAGAATCATGGGACGGAGGGAGTACTATTTTACACACAGCAAATAATTTTTTTAATCTTCGTTCCGAAAAGAAAGTATACTAATGGACTGAGACGAATGAATATCATTTTGCTTCATGATTGCAGACCTGTATATACAATGCTATTCTCCACGAGAGAGACTTATGGGTGCAAACAGAGTTTTGCATTTTATTTTATTTATTTGATTTTTTAGGACTTTTCGTTATTTTCTTTTGGTTTTGGGTATTTGAGTCTCATATTAGAATTTGTCAATTTGAGTTTGGATAGGACTGATTTGTTTTGCTATTTAGGTGGTGTTTGAAATATCTTTCAACTGTGTTGGGTTATAAGTCAGTAGAGGATACTTAGCAATTTATTGGGTAAAACAGTAGTGGGGGAAATCTTAGTGTTTTCATGCTATGGAATTGAAGATTCCAAAACCCAGCTTGTATCCATAGTGTAGTGTCGATAGGACTAGATGATGTAATAGGCTAGACAGATTTTATTTTCATTATCATTTGTGTGTAAGTCCTGTACGGGGTAAATGTTGGACTGATCTTCAGTAGGAAGCTTACTTTCCAGAGCCCCACGTCATCAGTGTAAGAGCTTGTGTTCTCAAGTCATCAGCTGTTCATCGCTCAGTAGAAGACATCTTATCAGCTGACCGACATCAATAGAAAAACTCCTTATACAAAGCTCAGTACCTTCGGAGTCATCAGCTGACTACACTCAGTAGAATATTCACTATCAACCGACTCAGACGAAGAAGACAGAGACCATATCAAGTCTACTGTATCCGACAGGAAGCGACCCAGCTTTTAACATCATTCGAAAGTCAGCAGAAGATCATACGAGGAAGAGTGAGAGTCAACTCCGATGAAGACCGATGTCTGACATATCTCACCTACCACAAACCTCGACCAATGAGAAGCCGTCAAAGCTCTACCTGCTCTGACCTACTAAAGCTGCTCTCATGCACAGTAACCAACAACTCTGCTGCAACAATTCGAACATATGGCCATTTTCCTTGGACGCTTGTGACACGTAGCATCGTCCTCTCCAACGGGCAAATGCCTGGGTCACAACTATAAATAGAGAAGCAAATCCGAGCTCCACGCACGGGCTATCAAAGGGACAAACGCTCAAAGCTTTCGAAACACTCTAGCGCATTCAAAGAAAATCCAGCGAAGAACTTGCCTAACAGAATACCTTTAGTTATTCTCCCTAGAGTTCTTTAGATCCCTCTTCTCTATCTAAACTCAATCGTTTATATCTATAGCTTAGAATCTCGAAGGAGTTCACTTTCAGTGTGTGTTCTTATTGTAAGAACTCCTTCATAGTTGTAGAGAATCCCCTCCCCTTCAAACTTAGGATTGATTTGTAAAGTCGCTAAGGACTATAACTTAGAAGGGTCTGTCCAGTGCACAGATACCTTGCTGAGGCTTGCTCAGATAAATCAATAAGACCTCCTGTTCAGCAGGACCGTGGACGTAGGATCTTGCGTATCCGAACCACGTTAAAAATTGCTTGTATTGTTTACTGTTTTATTGCATTGCATACAAATATCTTACAAACTCATATCTTGCATAAAACGTATTCGAAAAGTGCACGAGCCAAAAGTATTTAACTGGTGAAAATCATATTTTCAATTGAGACGAAATCTCCGGGCCTTACACACTTATCCGCACTAAGTCAGCGACTGAGAATCAAGCACTGATAAAAGTCAGTAGGAGAGACTCAGTAGTTGGCACACTCTGACCCGCGATCAGAAGGTTACTATTTGACACTGTTCATCCGTAGCAACCTAAAGCTCAGATGTCCTTCGAGTTTGAGAAAAAGAAACAGTACTCAGGTGGATTCACCCCCCCCCCCTCTACACCTGACTCTCGTCTCCGGACCAACAATTGGTATAAGAGCTACGGTGTTCTTCTGATCATCGGTTCTGAAACTACTGGTCTTCTCGAACAGATCCTGAAAATGCTTTTCACTGCACAAGCATCTCTTCATACATCCTCATACTCTCACCCATAATGTCTGATATGTCAGGTATTCGGATGGTGCCGATGTTCTCTATAGAGAACTATACGGTATGGCGCGTGAGAATGGAGGCGCACCTTACATCGCTGCATGACAGCATGACGGACGTCCTAGAGATAGGACCCATCATTCTCATGATCGACAGCGTACAGTTTGCAGTTGTGGGAGGTGTAGGAGCACAGACAGGTGCTAAAGTTGCAAAGACAAATCAGCCTTCACGCCAGAAGAGAAAAAGATGCACAACCTCGACCGAGTTGCGCGGAATGCAATCCTGACTACGCTCAGTGATTCACACCTCGAGAGGGTCCAAGACTGCAAGAAGACAAAAGAACTTTGGGATGCCCTGGTTGTACTGAGCCAAGGAACCCCGCAGATCAAAGAAAATAAGCTCGAGCTAGAGCTACAAAAGTTCGATACGTTTGCCATGGAGCCCAACGAGACCATTGACGAGCTAAGCGTTAAATTTACCAACCAAATCAATGTGATCAACGGGCTGGGGAGGACGTTCACCAACAAAGAGATGAACACGAAGATCTTGAGAGCGTTGCCTCGACTGAAGTGGCTTCCTTTTGCTACTTATTTACGTCGCTCAGATCTTAATGCTCTAACTCCTGATGTTATATTTTCAGAATTGAAGACGGAGGAATTTGAGCACTGCCTACCCCAACGATGTTCCAAAGGTCTCCCTGACACACAAATAGATCATGCGTTCAAAGCAACAGTCAGCAAAACTGGAGTCAACCCTATTTCTTCCAGCAAGACAGTAGCTACGACTGATGCTAAGTCCTCTGAGACATCTGCTACTGACCAGCTTGCACTCATGGCTCTCAAATATCAAAGAGAAAAGGAAAGAGTCAGGAAGCTGAAGAAATACCACAGAGATTCTCCCTCAGGTAAAAAAGATTATCGAAAAAGGGAAGAATCTAAACCTTCTACTGATTGCAGGAACGCAGAACCTGCTGCTAGTCCATCCAACGACTCAGCTGGAATAGGCGGCAGATCGTCTGTGTGCTATAACTGCAAGAAGGAGGGACACTATCAGTACGATTGTCCCGAACTCTCAGCTGCTCAAAGAGCAGAACGGCAGGCCAGACGAGAGAAATTTGCCTGAAGGAGGCAGGCCTACATCACCGGAGAGATATCCGATGACTCAATCGAGGAAGATACATTCATGTACTCTTCCGAAGACGAAGCTGCATTTATCGTCGTTGAGGTCAGAGAATCAGATCCTGAATCAACAGCAGAATATTGTCTGATGGCCGGAGAAGACGCTGAGGTAAACTCGAAACTTAATATAACCTCTTCTTCACACAGCACACACGACACGTGCTCGATCACAGATGAACCTCTAGACGTGGTACAAGCATTATGATGATCTACTAGAGGAGCATATTCAGCTGAGCAGAGAGTTCAGCAGAACCATTCAAGAACTAGAACATGTAAAGGCTGAGAATCACAGACTTTCTTCTGATTATCAGGTCTCTACTGATTCGGAGAATCTAGTTGCGAGACTCAAGGAAGAGATTAAATCTCTTATGACTAAGTCTCAGCTTCAAGAGACTCAGCTATCAGTTCTGACCAAGGACAATTCTGAGAAAGATACTGAAATAGCCCGACTCAGTCAGAAGCTCGCAGAAGTCAAAAAAGATTATGAATCACTTCGGAGAAGCGATGAGGTCTGGCGAGGACTAATGACTGAACAGTATCTAGGAGCTAAGGAGAAGTTGGAAAGTATGCTCAGAGCTCAAAGGCCAACGGTCATGAAAGAAGGACTTGGCTACACTCATGAAGCTTCCACTTCAACATCGAAAAGCTCAGAAATGCTGGCTGATAGGTTCATCAGAGGAAAAGTTCAGGTCACTGAATCAACACCTCAGGCGAAGAACAAACAGAAGATGATTGCACCTCAGTCGAGCAACAAGAAGCAACTGACCAAAGGTTCTAGCACCAGGACACCACGATCGAATTTAGGGGGAACCAAAAAGGTCAGATGGGCAGAGCAATACAATGAACCACTATATGAGCATCCAGCACAATATGGTTCGTACTATTATGAGCCTAGGGTCAGGAGGAGCACAAAGCCTCAGAAGAAGAAAGCTCCTGAACCCAAAACTGCCAGAAAGTCGGTATCTCCAAGTCCTGTGGAGAAGAAAGCTGACAAGGTTCAGAAGAAAAAGTCTCAGACTTCTAAGGTCCCGAGACAGATCTGGGTTCTGAAATCACCCACTAACACTTAAGGACCCAAACTGAACCAAAGGGTACCTAAAACTATTTCTGTTTTGCAGGTGCATAAGGACCCTTAGATTGTGGACAGTGGCTGCTCGAGACACATGACTTATCAAAAGAGCCTGCTGACCAACTACGTACAAGAAGATGGTCCCGCACTGAGTTCGGTGACAACTCTAAAGGCTATACAAGGGGATACGGAACACTGAACATTGGGACTGCTTCAGTTCCAAGAGTAACATATGTTGAAGGACTTCAACATAATCTCCTTTCTGTCAGTCAATTCTGTGATAATCTGAATAGAGTTATCTTTGACGCTGGTTTCACTGATGTTGTTGACAAATCTACAGAGAAAACAGTGTTATCAGGTTCGCGGAGAAAGAATATCTACGTTGCAAACTGGAAAACCGCAAAACCTGGGGCTTGCTTACTTGCTCAGATAAAATCTAGTGATAAGACAGGATGGTTGTGGCACAAGAGACTCAGTCACCTGAACTTCAAGACTATGAACAAGCTAGCCAAGAACTCCAAAGTCAGAGGACTGCCCAATGAATCATTTATCAAAGACAGAAACTGTGAAGCATGCTTGAAGGGAAATCAGACAAAGAACAGCAATCCACCAATTTTGTCACCTTCTACTAATGGAATCCTTCAACTGCTACACATGGACTTATTCGGGCCAGTCTCTCCAGTGACTATAAGAGGCAAGAAGTATGCCCTCGTCATTATTGATGACTATTCTAGATATACGTGGGTCATCTTCATAGCCAACAAATTTGATGTCATGACTGAGTTACCGAAACTGCTGAAGAAGCTCAGTGTGGAAAAGGACATCAAGATACAAAGGATTCGCTCAGACAGAGGAACAAAATTTCTCCACTCAGTAGTAAAAGAGTACTGCGAAAAGGAGGGAATCAAGCACGAGACATCAGCAGCTCACACCCCTCAGCAGAATGGACTTGTTGAACGTAAGAACAGAACACTTAAAGAAGCAGCAAGAACGCTCCTAGCAAACTCTGGACTACCCTCAAAGTTCTGGGCTGATGCTACTGACACCGTCTGCTACACTCAGAATCGCTCACTGCTTACACAGCAACACATGAAGACACCTTACGAACTATGGAAAGGGAGAATTCCTTCTATTTCTCATTTTCATATTTTTGGTTGTCCTTGCTTTATTCACAATAATGGGAAAGATCAGTTGAAGGTCTTTGATAGAAAATCTGATCAAGGAGTATTCTTAGGATATTCTCGAGTTAGTAAAGCCTTTAGAGTCTGTAACTATCGAACTCTTTGCGTGGAGGAAAGCCCTCATGTTGTCTTTGATGAGTTTGTTACTGAGGACAGGAAATCTAAGAAGACAAATACTGAAGATGTCAGCAGCAAGCTACAGGATCTCGCACTAATCAACAAAGCAGAAAAGATCCAGCATTGTTGGGATGATGAGTCAGACGATGAGGAAATTCAGACCCATCCCACAGGCATTGTAGCTGACCTAGTTGATTCTACTGAACAGAATCAACATCAGATAACAACGGTCGATGAGGAAGCCCCAGTGGTAACTGAGACCTCAACTAAGAATATAAACTCAGGTGGAACGTCAAATGTTCCTGAGCTAAATGCCCCTGAACCTGGAAACTCGGTAGATCCAAACCTTCTTACTGAACTGCTGCAGTCACAGAACAGTACTACTGAGATGCCTAACACTCCTGTTGACTGTGCAGAAGTAGTCTCAGAAGAAGAAGCCAAACTCAGACGTTCATGGCTTGACGCTCATTTTTCTGATCTTATCATAGGAGATCCATCAGCAACAATTAGGATGAGATCTAGATTAAGTCAAGGAGAAAGCTCACTCTACTCTTGTTTATTGTCCACAGAAGAACCTCAAACAATAGAGGATGCTCTTAACGATGCTGACTGGATCATTGCCATGCAAGAAGAGCTGAACCAGTTCGTTCAAAACGAAGTTTGGGAGCTTGTTGACAGACCTAGACATCAGCACGTGATCGGTACTAAGTGGGTCTTCAAGAACAAGCGAGATGAAAACAACGTCATTGTCAGAAACAAAGCTCGACTTGTTGCCAAGGGATACTGTCAAGCAGAAGGAATAGACTTTGATGAAACTTTCGCTCCAGTCGCCAGATTGGAAGCTATTCGTCTATTCCTAGCCTATGCAACGCATCAAAGACTTAAAGTATATCAAATGGATGTAAAGTCAGTGTTTCTGAACGGTGTACTGAAGGAAGAAGTCTATGTGGAACAACCGCTCGGCTTTCAGCAGGGACATCAGGTGTACAGACTTCGGAAAGCTCTGTATGGGTTAAAACAAACACCCAGGGCTTGGTACGATACCCTATCAGACTTTTTGCTTCAGAAAGGTTTTCAGAAGGGAACAGTAGATCGCACCTTTTTCAACATAAAGTCAGGAGATGACATCCTACTGGTGCAAATCTACGTGGACGACATTATTTTCGGTTGCAGGAACGTGACTATATGTCAACAATTCGAGAAAATGATGAAGGAGAAGTCCGAGATGTCTATGATGGGAGAGATGAACTATTTCCTTGGATTTTAAGTAAAACAATCACCCGAAGGAATATTCATCAATCAAGCAAAATACACTCGAGACCTCCTGAAAAGATTCGGCTACGACTCAAGCAAGCCAGTCAAGATCCCCATGAATACAAATTTCAAAATCGATCTAGACAAAGAGGGAGCTTCTGTTAACTCTACTGATTATAGAGCTATTATTGGTTCTTTACTATATTTAACAGCAAGCAGACCTGATATAACTTATGTTGTAGGTGTATGCGCAAGATTTCAAGCGAATCCCAAGCGAAGTCATATGGACTCAGCAAAGAAGATTATGCGATATCTGAAGGGAACACATGACGCAGGGTTATGGTATCCTGCTGATGATAATCTTATACTAACAGGTTATTCTGATGCTGATTATGCAAGATGCAGGATAGATCGAAAATCAACTTCTGGAACATGTCAGTTCCTAGGCAGCAAGTTGATATCATGGTTTTCAAAGAAAGAGCATTCAGTGGCAACGTCCACTACTGAAGCTGAGTATACGGCTGCTGGAAGTTGTTGTGTCCAGATCCTTTGGCTTCGACAACAATTGCGAGATTATGGTATTTCTCAGGATGAAGTGCCCATTTACTGTGACTCCACCAGTGCGATTGCTATAACTCAGAACCCAGTTCTACATACGAGATGCAAGCACGTGGATATCCGACACCACTTCATCAGAGACCATGTCGAGAAGATGGATATCATAATGGAGAAGATCCATACTGACAAACAAAGGGCAGACATACTGACCAAACCACTAGCTGAGAACAGATTCAGAGAACTATCTGTTGAGCTAGGTCTACTGGATCCTACTGAGTCGAGTCAGTAGAAGGAAACAAGATCGACAGTCGAAGACTCGCACTTTGATTCGCCGGGTGAATCGACGGTACACGTAAAGGGGAACGTGGTCATCAGCACATCAAATGTCCTCCTGAGTCTTAACGGTAACCAGCTGATCGTAAAAGTTCAGCTGAAGAGGTTTGCGTAGTTTAAATACTTACTATTCTCAGAAGCATGCTCGCATTTATTATATCAGTCGTTTGCACTCAGTAGATTAATGAGCATTTATTTCCCGCCATTAAGTTTTTAAGGTTTAAGTCAGTAGAAACCATTTTCATTTAAAAAGGCTTGGACTTTAACGTTGTCTGCAACGCATTTAATGCATATCTTCTCACCTTACTTTAACTGCGCATATCTTACGTGGGTCTAGATTAGAGGCGACCTTAGTAATCATTCCGTTTATAATATCAGATCACAACCGTCATTAAAAAGCGAGTTTTCATCCCAACCGTCAGATTAAAACCGATTGATCTTCATCCTCATATAAAATCACTCGTCTTCTCCTCTAATCTATCTTTTCGCCATTTTCACTCTTAGAGCTTTCACTGCATTCAGTTTTTATCTTCTATAAACTGCTTTTGTCTTTCACTCAAAGCTCTTCGATTACGGTAATTTCTTCATTCTCTGCTTAAAAACTCCACTAACTTACTCTATTTTCAAGTGCTAACGAGCTTTTTGCAGATATTCATGGTGATCGTTATGACCCCACCCAACGTCGAGGAAATCATAAAGTCGAAGGTTCAATTCGAGCCGATGATGGTTCTCCACCAAGCGGACCTTTCGTACCTTGAGCCCATATTCTCGGCTCTGGAAGCGTCCGGCCTCGAGCTTCTGATCACGAAGCATCCCAAGTCGTATCTCCCCCGCCAAGTGGCCGAAGTCTATTACAACTGGCGGACGGTGGAAGGTACAGACGGAGAGGTATCCCAGTTCGCGTACATGAGGGAGGTGGCCCCTCAAAAATGGGAATCAGGCCATTCCGACATTAATATCCGGGCAGCGTTGAAGGCCTCGTTCGACCTTCCTGCCTATGGGATATCTCCGGCCAGATATAAGGAGAAGGAGCTCAATTCCTACGTTCATTGTTTCTGCGGGAGAGACGATATCTCCTTCAAATCCGCGTTGCCGAAGAACCAGCTGTTGCCAGAGTACCGCGAGCTCGCCTACATCGTCACTCATATACTGACGAGCGCCGCCGGCTCATTCGATCAGCTGTCTAGGCCGAGACTTCAGCTGATGATGGCGATCATTGATGGTGTCCAGGTCAACTGGATGAAGTTCTATGTGACTGAGTTGAAGGCTCAGGCACAGAAGTTTGTCGCCACACCTTCTGGAGAAAGAAGACTTATTAGTATGGGCAAACTATTGTATGGGACGAAGATGTCCATACTCATCGAGGACTCCGTATCGAATCATGCATCATTTGCTGATTCTCGATACTTCGACAGCAAGCTCATAAAGTTCAAAACCAGAGGGCGTCTGAGAAGTCGGTCGGCCGTGGACCAGCTGCACTCAAGAGGTCTACTACTGAACTGCCTCCACGTGCCGACCCACCGAAGAAAAAGAGGCTTGCGAAGACTGGAACGTCTGAGGTTCTAGCAAAGCCAGCTTCTCCTCCACAACCTCAGGAGGAAAGCATACTGGACGCTGATACAGGGATAGAGGGTGCAACCCTGAAAAACAAAGTACAGCGTATCAGTTCAGAGGAGACTCAGTCGGAGGAGGTTGAACCGGCTGAGGAGATCTCTCCTGAATGGACGACATTGCAGTCGGCTCGTCTCCGAGCCATAGGAGAAGTAACTGCACAGATCCCCGAGATTTCTGAACACAAGGATCTGGTCGATATAGCGATCAGGGCGAGGATGCAAATGCTGCTGAGGTTCCTTAGCTGGGACATCCTCGAAGATCTGATCATGCAGCAGTCAGCGTTGTCCTTGCTGGCGGAAGAGCAGAGCTTACAGTCAGCAATTGGTTTTGTGGAACCCACTGACTTAGCCTCGTTCGAGGATCTGAGAGCAGCTATGTTTTATCTTCTCAGTCTGAGATCCTCCGAACAATATGCCAGCAGCCCATCGCAGCCATCCCATCATGACGACGACAACGACGATAACAATGATGATGAGGATCAGGCACCACCCAAGGAAGCAGACCAGGGAGGATCTGCTGAGGGTAAAACTCCCAGCGAGAAGGGCAAATCACCACCTCCACCATCTACATCAGGTGATGCCCAGTTGCCTCGAAACCCAGTCGAGAGCAACAACTCGCAAAGATCTCGAGCAGAGGCTCGGAACCAGCCTCTTATCGAGTCAAACCCATTGGTTCCGTGTCCTCCAAGTCTGTCAACAGAGCCATCAGGAAGCAGGGAGATAAAAATCGTCTCCTCGCTAAGGATGTCCACCTGAAGTGGGCACAGTGTACTAAGTCTTAGACGGAGACGGTTGACAGACTTGCCAGCGAAGTGAAGAAGGTCTTCGAAGCTCCTACTCCATCTGTTAATATTCAGGAGATAGTCGAGACCGCACTCGCCGCTCAGAAGGCGGACTTAGCCGCTCGAGTCGCAGCCACTCGCCAGAAAATGTTTTCTCGAGCAATGACTCGTAGCCTCGCTACTGATCCCGCACGGCTATGGATGAGCCCAATAAGATGGCCACTTCCAGCGTTCAGAAGGCCATTGAAATTTAGGCGGCGGCCCTCAAGCTCATCCAAGCAGAGATAACTGCTTCTCTTGACGCATCACTCCTGAAGCAAAGACAGGAGACAAGAGCCCAGATTCAGCAGATTCGTGCTGACCAAGAAGCTGACTGGGAGCATTATTGTGATGCAGTCAGAGATTTCGACACCATCGCCACTTCCATAAAAATAATTCTTTTCAATCTAGAAAAGGAAGTGGTTGCCATCCGCACTCGTCTGTCCCTGGCTGATGATGCCAAAAAGGGGGAAGATAAGGTAGAGGCGGAAACGGCTCAGGTGGGCGAAGGAGCAGAGGCAAGGACTATTGCCAAGGGGGAAGGTTCAGCTGCACAAGCTGGAACCAGCTCAGTACCCCCTCCCGAAGTAGTCTAAATCCCTATTGTCCTAAGCACTCAGGTGCAGGAGCCGGTTGGAGGATCAGCTGAAGGATCCTCGGCTCAGCAGCACATTGAGGAGGTCGCACAATATGTGGACCAAGAGGACGAGTCACTGTCACCGCAAAGGCTGGGGAAGGAAAAGGCTACTGAATTAACTCCTCCGCCTTCCCCAACGCCCAAATTCAAAACTAAAGCGGAGCGGGAGGAATATGACAAGCAAGTCGCTCAGAAGCTCCAGGATGAGCTCCACCATGAGCGACAGCTTGAAGAAAAGGCTCAGAAGGTCAAAAAGAAGCAGAAACAGCCTAGTGTCAGAGCATCCAAGAGCCAAGCTAATAAGCTCTTGGAAGAGCAGAAGAAGAAAAAGGCTCAGGATGAGCAAGCTGCTTCTGACAATGACTTTCAGCCCCTTGCTCAGAGAATGAAAGATCTTCCTAAACTTACTGCTGAGCAGGAGGCAGAGGACAGAGCCACCTGGGAGGCGACGCAGCAGGGACTGAATCTCCGGAGAGGAGACACTAGAGCTGCGGCCCTTAGAGAGAAAAAGAGACTGGAAGATTTGGCCAAGATCGTAGAGCTGATTGACAAGATGGCTAATGAACCAGTTCTCGACTGGAGAAAATAGGTGCCCAGGTCTTCCAAGTACTACAGACGAGGCGCACCAAGAGCTACTTATCAGAAGAAGACTCCTCACCGTCATGCAGACAAATGGATACCTTGGAACCTGAACGAGGAATGGGAGGAACTGAAGATAGAGTTCATCAAAGGATACTACGTTTGGCAGTGTTATCCGACTGAGGTTCCGGCTAATCAACTCTTCGATGAATTCCTTCATCAATCCAACGCCAACCTCAGAGCCCAAGTTCAACTGATCCTAGCAAAGGAGAAGCTGCCTCTCGTTGCTCCTGCCTACAGGAAATTGTCTCCCCCCATGACCTCTCGTAGTGTACTCTGCACCAAGGAGATTGAAGATGAGATCGACTCAGCTGCACGCCATCATAATCTTAGTTCTCAGCTGTCCGACGATCTCGAGGATATCCAGACACTCCGTGCCAGAATCTACAAATCCTACGGTTTGGATCCTCCTGCTGCCAAGTCTGCTGATTTCAAGAGTAAGACCAAGAAGTTCAGACGATAGCAGTAGTTCTTTATCTCTTGTATAGAAGTTAGGACTGTGTAATCCATTTCACATATATATATATCAGTTCTTTCTTCTGGCCAGACAATCACCCATTGTCTTACGGCTTTATTTGTTTTATCTTTATCACGACTGATCACTGAAGTGATCTGACACACACTCACACATAACTGTTTCTCTGATGTGCCTATCTTTCAGCTGCTAACTACTTTGAATTATTTGCTCAGTTTTTACAGAAGTCTTTGTTATGTCAGTAGTTTGGGACTTATATTCTTAGAATTTATAGAGGTTTTGCCATCATCAATTAGGGTGAAATTGTTGGGTTATGAGTCAGTAGAGGATACTTAGCAATTTATTGGGTAAAACAGTATTGGGGGAAATCTTAGTGTTTTCATGCTATGGAATTGAAGATCCCAAAACCCAGCTTGTATCCATAGTGTAGTGTCGATAGGACTAGATGATGTAATAGGCTAGACAAATTTTATTTTCATTATCGTTTGTGTCTAAGTCCTGTACGGGGTAAATGTTGGACTGTTCTTCAGTAGGAAGCTTACTTTCCAGAGCCCCACGTCATCAGTGTAAGAGCTTGTGTTCTCAAGTCATCAGCTGATCATCGCTCAGTAGAAGACATCTTATTAGCTAACCGACATCAGTAGAAGAACTCCTTATACAAAGCTCAGTACCTTCGGAGTCATCAGCTGACTACACTCAGTAGAATATTCACTATCAACCGACTCAGACGAAGAAGACAGAGACCATATCAAGTCTATCGGATCCGACAGAAGCGACCCAGCCTTTTAACATCATTCGAAAGTCAGCAGAAGATCATACGAGGAAGAGTGAGAGTCAACTCTGATGAAGACCGATGTCTGACATATCTCACCTACCACAAACCTCGACCAATGAGAAGCCGTCAAAGCTCTACCTGCTCTGACCTACTAAAGCTGCTCTCATGCACAGTAACCAACAACTCTGCTGCAACAATTCGAACATATGGCCGTTTTCCTTGGACGCTTGTGACACGTAGCATCGTCCTCTCCAACGGGCAAATGCCTGGGTCACAACTATAAATAGAGAAGCAAATCCGAGCTCCACGCACGGGATATCAAAGGGACAAACGCTCAAAGCTTTCGAAACACTCTAGCGCATTCAAAGAAAATCCAGCGAAGAACTTGCCTAACAGAATACCTTTAGTTATTCTCTCTAGAGTTGTTTAGATCCCTCTTCTCTATCTAAACTCAATCGTTTATATCTATAGCTTAGAATCTCGAAGGAGTTCACTTTCAGTGACTGTTCTTATTGTAAGAACTCCTTCATAGCTGTAGAGAATCCCCTCCCCTTCAAACTTAGGATTGATTTGTAAAGTCGCTAAGGACTATAACTTAGAAGGGGTCATCCAGGTGCACGATGCATACCTTGCTGAGGCTTGCTCAGATAAATCAATAAGACCTCCTGTTCAGCAGGACCGTGGACGTAGGATCTTGCGTATCCGAACCACGTTAAAAATTGTTTGTGTTGTTTACTGTTTTATTGCATTGCATACAAATATCTTACAAACTCATATCTTGCATAAAACGTATTCGAAAAGTGCACGAGCCAAAAGTATTTAACTTGTGAAAATCACATTTTCAATTGAGACGAAATCTCCGGGCCTTACACACTTATCCGCACTAAGTCAGCGACTGAGAATCAAGCACTGATAAAAGTCAGTAGGAGAGACTCAGTAGTTGGCACACTCTGACCCGCGATCAGAAGGTTACTATTTGGCACTGTTCATTAGTAGCAACCTAAAGTTCAGATGTCCTTCGCGTTTGAGAAAAAGAAACAGTACTCAGGTGGATTCACCCCCCCCCCCCCCTCTACACCTGACTCTCGTCTCCGGACCAACAATTGGTATGAGAGCTACGGTGTTCTTCTGATCATCGGTTCTGAAACTACTGGTCTTCTCGAATAGATCCTGAAAATGCTTTTCACTGCACAAGCATCTCTTCATACATCCTCATACTCTCACCCATAATGTCTGATATGTCAGGTATTCGGATGGTGCCGATGTTCTCTATTGAGAAAAAGAAACAGTACTCAGGTGGATTCACCCCCCCCCCCTCTACACCTGACTCTCGTCTCCGGACCAACAAACTGCAACTTATAACTTTGAGCTGCAGCTCGAGTGTTTGGAACAACCAGCTTTCAACCGAAATTCTCTATCAAATATAGCCAAGATAGAGAAGTTGTTTAAGCTGCTATGACTGAGCTTTCAGCTGCAACTTACAGCTTATTTAATTTATTGGACTATTTTATCTTTCAAATATTTCTATAATTCTTCAAAATTCATTAATTTTAAAATTAATATTTTTCTTAATTACAAATTTAATTATAATTATATTTTAATATGTTAGCTACGTGATTATTAAAATTATATAACAATATTATTTTTATGAATTTTAAGCAAATAAATAATATTTAAAATATAATATGTTTATGTTAATATGATATATTATAAATTTATATAATATAAAAATTAATAATATTGATTTATTTATTATAAATTATAATTATTTAATAACATTGAGGGTAAAATGGATACATTATTTAAAAACTTAAAATAAGCTACTGATATCAGCCATTTTCCAAACACTATTTTCCCCAGTTTCAGCAGCTTTCAGCACTTATTTCCAAACACCTACAAATTCTCAAATCGAGAACTTTTCAACCGCTTTCCAGAGTTTTCAAAGACTTATCAATAAAGCCTTCAATACTCCAAACACCCACTTAGTCTTTTTATCATTTGATAGTTGGTTACTCATGATATCATAGAAAGTCGAGGTTTTCCTTACTATCAGTCATTTTCTAAGTATGAGGGTGGATTACTATGGCGGCCAATTTCTTACTGTTTCTAGTGAAACCAACGAGTTTTCTATTTATAATTTCATCTTTATTCATGCATATTATGACGCTACATAAAAAATAGATAGATTTCACATAATATCAAAGAAGATATATGCAAATTCTCTCAGTTAAATCTTGCAGGATTGTTTGAGATCCTAAAAAGCTATTGTTAAGATAAATTACACTATCACCCCCAAAAAACCAAACTCCGTCTTACGTAAAGTTGCCAGAGTACGATTAACCTCTGGATTTAAAATCACTGCTTATATACCCGGTATTGGCCATAATTCACAAGAACATTCTTTAGTCTTAGTAAGAGGGGGGGAGGGTTAAGGATTTACCCGGTGTAAGATATCACATTGTTCGAGGAACCCTAGATGCTGTCGGAGTAAAGGATCGTCAACAAGGGCGTTCTAGTGCGTTGTAGATTCTTATCCAAGACTTGTATCATTTGATGATACCATGTGAATGGCTAGAAACATGTGAAGTGTATGGCTAACCCAATAACGAAAGTTTCCTAATCGATTATGTCAAATTTATCGCACATAATTAAGTTGGTTTCAGTTCCATAAGTAACGGGTGAAATTTATGGCATATTTTTAAGTTGGTCTCAATTCCATGAATGACAGTGAACATAAAAATGATTTTGTGTAATTGTTGGATGGTATACCTAATATGTGTTGCACGACAGTTATTAGGTCGAGTCTATGACATATATAGTTAGCTTAATACGAACTTGATTACTACAATTAAAGTCGTTTCGTAATTGTTGGATGTCATGCCTAACATTTACCAAAGGTTCGTAGTTAGATTAGATCGCATAGATTAGATTGTATATGTTGTAGTACATGATTAGCTTAGTACACGTTTGAGATCAACTCGTTGCTCCGGCGACATGATTAGCTTAGTACGCGTCTGAGACTGGCTCGTTGCTCCGGCGACAACTTCGTCGGAAACTTGACTTCAAACTTGATTCTCAGATCGCCCTTCACCCCAGGCTCCCTCGTAACCGGCATTCCCTCTCCTTCAACCACGTGTTCATAATTAGGTCTAATAATGTCCGTCATCCGTACGGACAAACTCCGGCCGTCCAGCGTCGCCACCTCGACGGTCGTTCCTCCGATCGCTTCCGCCAGCGTCACGCGGTGGCTCATGAGCAAGTCGTTACCGTCGCGGCTGAAGAAATCGTGAGGCTTCTCGTCAATCACGAAGACGAGATCTGCGGGTAATTGATTCACCTGCTGATTGCCTTTGTCCGGAAATGTGATCTTCGTCCCTTTCCTCCACCCTGGCTTCACCTCGATGATTAATAATTCCGATTCCGTCTTCAATCGCCTGAAATTCACACAGATCCGTCGAATTAGGGTTTCGAAATGATCGCGAATGGATTGGGAATGAGATTCAATTTACCTACCCGTTCGGATCGACGACTTGTCTGGAGATCTTCATCTTCCTGGTCGATCCGGTGTAGAGCTCCTCGAGGCTGCAGGGGAACATGCTTTCAACCGGCGGCGGTTTCTTCAGCACATCGTCGGCGCCGCCGTCGGAGGTATACCTGGTTGATCTCCGCGCGCCTCCACCTCCATATCCGAAGGGGCTGGTTCCGAAAAACTCTGCAAATATGTCCTCTGCATTTCTAGGGTTGAATGCGGTCGGGTTCTCGGCCGAGCCGGGCGTGGGGCCGTCTTTTAGGCCTTCCTCACCGTACTGGTCGTAGACTTGCCTCTTCTGCGGATCGCTCAACACCTGAAAACAGAGCATTAAACGTTTCTTTGAAGAAAGAAAAGGGAGGAGATTGAAATTGAAGCATACTTCATAGGCTTCTGAAATTTGCTTGAACATGGCCTCGGCTTCGTCCTTGTTGGTGGGATTCTTGTCTGGATGCCATTTCATGGCTAGTTTTCTGTAAGCCTTCTTCAGATCTTCTTCTGTTGCACCTCTCTCAACAGTTAGTATTTCATAATAATCCAGCCCCATTTTTACTTCTCTATCTCTTTCTCTCTTCAAGATCGGGATTATGTTCTTGGATTATTGTTGCAAAACTCATGAATCTTCAAGAATTTGAGAGACAAGGTTGAAATGCCTTCTTGAAATTCAATAAACCAGAAACTAATTTTCTGAATCATCAACAGCAGAATTTCCAGAAGAGAAAAAACTGCAATCCCCTCTGTTTTTCTTTTGAATGAGGGGAGGGGGTGGTGTTAGTTATTTTGGTTATGTCTCGTTGGACAAGTGGGATGATTTTTGTCAATTAACAAAACCAAATATGGAGAGAGAGAGAGAGAGAGAGAGAGAGAGAGAGAGAATTAACGCCAACCATTTTGTGCAATTAAGAGCTCTCGAGTTTGTGTTTGTTTACTCTGATAGATTCATCTATATTAAAACAATAGTATTCGTGAAAGGAAAAGAAATTAGTGTCTTGCCATTACTAAGTTTTTAAGATCTCATAATTCTACTAGATCCTTAGAATTACTCTTTTCGCTTTGTTAATAACATCATGTATTTTTCGATTAGACCATAAGTCAAGTGGGCTCAAAAGAAATAGAACATGATTGGATTGTGAGTCATGTGAGCGCAAAATAAGTAGGACGTTATTAGTGGTATGGAAGTAGTAGTGGTATATGTACCCTATTTTTTTTTTTAATGACGAGTAAATTCGCAGCTCGCCAAAGTGCGTCTTGGGTAAATTCTCATCGTTTAAATGCAAACAAGACATGACAAATTTATACAATATATGTATGGATCTATTTTCTAAAATTTGACATCTTGCACAAATTTATGTATGTGATCGGTAACCACGCATCAACCACGAGACAAAATCTACAACTGGAACCGAAACGCATAACTTGGTTGTACCTTGAACCAAAGTTGTATCACAATCTATACAAACAGACGCAAACACGTATCACCACCAATCAATCTCACCTTAGCAACAAGAAAAAAGGCCTCTCAGATTCTGAGTTCATAGCCACATTTCAAGAAAGCACTCCACAAAAACTGCTAATCTAGAAATTGTACAGATTAGCTCTTAGAAGCAGATGTTGAAGCTGCATCTGCTGCTTTCACCGTCCCAGATTCCGGCACGTCGCCAATGTCCAGTGTATCTGGAAGAGTATCTGATGAAGTTTTGAGATTGGCCTGTAAAATGTAGAGGAGATTAGTCAGATTTATCAACTAGAAATTGCTCAAAGGAGCGGTCTACTGCATATAAATTTATCACATCAAATGTAGATGTCATTGCAAAAACTCAAGCATATTGAATAGAAGTGATGGATCAAACTACCCTAATTACAGTACCAACCATACTCGAAGTAAGTGAGGAAATGTACGACGGCTATACCAATTCGTACCACAAGTCGCACATTATGAGGAAGACTAGGCTACTAATATAAGATTTCTGGATAACTGTACTGCAAAACGAAAAAGGAACATCAATGCATATTTAGAGATTCTTATGCATGATTAACCATTATGCAAAGTGACTGAAAAATGCAATTTGATAATGGCACTATAAACCTCAATGCAATAATGAAAGAGTATTCTGAACGTGGAAGTAACATCGACAAGCTTACACAGTTAATCAGAAATTTCAAGGTATTACCTCAAGATGGTCTAGCATTTCCATTGCAGAATCCAAATCACACGAGTTGGCTAGATAGACATCAGAAAGAGACTGATATGATATTCCGGGAAAGCTCATCTGGAGGTAAGCCAAGTCGATGTCAGAGTCTTCAGCAAAGTTCGGATTTGGTGACATTTCATTTGGGTATTGTGATGTTGAAGCAACAAACTCATTACTGCGGTTATCTTTCGGTTTAGAATTGTCAGCAGTTTGGGAACCACCAGCATTCTTGGGATGACTTTGAGAAGAATTTTGGTGCTGACCTTGCAGAAATGAATTGACAGGCTGACGGCCAAATTGGCCAACCTCATTCCCAAACTCTTTGTATAGATCAGCAGCTTCTCTCTTGAAGATTGGCACATAGGATGCTGCATAAGGATTTAAAGAAGATGCTCCTCCTGTCTTCATTGCTGAAAAACATCGAGAATTGAGGGAATGATGAAACTATTCAAGCAACACCATAGAAGAATCTTCAGTAGATATAACTGATACAAGATATAACTTCATATTGCTTGAGCCTACTCAACTATACAAGTGGTTGTTTCATCTTCCATGTATAATCACAAAACCAAACCAGACACAAATCTTCAATACTTGTTTATTCTGGTAATCATAGTTTACTTTCAAGCATTTATAAAAAAAACATACTATCCAAACAGTTCCCCTAGAACACTGCAAGCAGCAAGTCCCCATTCTAAAGAGCTAATAAATGAAAACAGATTAAGGGAAACAGTCAATCACAATCAATTTTAACTTCTAAAGGTTGCACACTCTTTGAGTATAAACCAAGTTAAAGAGACTAGCTGCATAAACAAAAGAACAAAGAAAAATAGCTCTCAATTTTGGTCCACTTACCAAAATCACAGACAAGAAAATTAAAAAAGTTGTTTAGATGATATTGGAAACTTACTCATAACAAGATATTTCAGAGAGAATTACCTTTAACAACTCCATAACATAGATTCGACGATCCTTCTTATCAAATCACAACCAATTTGAATATACAAGTGACTATCAGAACCAATCAAACAAGATCCCCACATCCACTCAACAACGACACCTCATTTAATAACTCTCATTTACCATTCTTACTTTTGTTATTTTAATCATTAGCACGAACTCTGCCACTGAAAATGCACGCTATTAACAAAAACAGCATCGCCTCTCAACAGAAAACTTGCATAAACACGTAATTGCACGGAATATACTTTCAAGAAATTAAAACAAAACGATGTTCATCCATACACACATCACGTCAACGATGCGATAATACTTCGATCGAGCAAAATTCAGGCAAGAAACTGCATGATCGTTCGGAGATTCCGGTTCAGAAACAAATCAATAATGAATGAAAGAACGGAACAAGAGCATCGCGACTCGCAGCTTCAAAAAATAACGAAAGTACAGAAAGATATCGATCGCATGCGATGAATAACACATACTGGAAGAACGGAGATTCGAACCTTGAGCCGAGGACGCGCGGGAATAGCTGCCGCTGAATGTCGAAACCCTAGGATTCGCGAGCCGTGATCGCCTGAAATTGAACCGCGAGATCGAAAAGAAAAACAAATAAATTGGGGGAGAATCGAAGTAAGAATTGTGGAATCACTGTGGAGGATCGGAAAATATATATATGAAGCACGAACGTTTTTATTTATTTTTTTTATTAAAAATAATTGAAAGACTCATTTATTGCAGATTTGTCGCTTTATAGTGATGACGTCACTTGCCCGATGATGGCAAAAACTTGTGTGCATCATGTTGCACATGCAACATGATTCAATTACTCAATTTTGACCCGCTTTGACCCGTATTTGACCCGTTGACTCTCTTTAACCCGGTTGACCCGCTGATGTCAGCGTGACATCATTAATCTTTTTTTTTAATTTTTTTTTTACTTTTTTTTTAAAATTTTTATTTTTATTTTTATTTTTTTTACGTTTTTTCCTCTTTATTTTAAGGACGGACGTGTCACTCCTTGCATATGGAAGTGTCAATCATAACAAACAAAAGTGTCAATCGTAACAAATAAAAGTGTCAATCACAACAAACAAGAAAAAATTAATTTTAATTTTTTTTTCATTTTTTTAACGTTTTTTCCCATTTATTTTAAGGACGGGTGTGTCACTCTTTGCATACGAAAGTATCAATTGTAACAAACAAAAGTGTCAATCGTAACAAACAAATTTTTTTATTTTTTTCGATTTTTTTGATAAGTAAGGCGTGTCATTTGTAGTGAATAAATGTGTCATTTGTTTTTTTATCCAAAGTGTCAATCATAACAAACAAAAGTATCATTTGTATTTGAATAAAGTATCATTTATTGACAATCAATTATTTTTGAAAAAAATGCGATTTGTTTCGAAAAAAGTGTCATTTATTTATGAAAAAAGTATCAATTGTATATGTTGTTTGTGTCAATCATGACAAAATAATGTGTCAATGATTAGCAGAGTGTCTGTTTAGGCCATAATTCATAATAGAGAGCGAGTGTGTCAATTGTCTCGTTGTGCGTGTCAATTATGACAAAAGAACGTGTCAATGACAAGCGGATTCGTTTAAGCTATAATTCACGGTAGAGAGCAGAGTGTCAATTGTCTCTACTGTGCGTGTCAATCATGATAAAAGAATGTGTCAATGATGAGCAGAATGTCTGTTTAAGTCGTAATTTACAATAGATAGCATAGTATCAATTGTATGTGTTATTCGTGTCAATCATGACAAAAGGACGTGTCAATGATGAACAGAGTGTCTGTTTAAGTTGTGATTTACAGTAGATAGCAGAATGTTAATTATCTCTACTCAAATATACATACAAAATTGAGGCCAAAGTAAAAAAAAAACCATAATATCAAAAAATTTGAATCAATCCTCGAAACCGGTTTTTACGCCAAATCGCATTCCCGACTCTGCCGAGATCTCTCCCCCTTGAGCGTCCTACCGATCCCTTCGTGAACCGAGAACGAGGCAATCCTCCTCCTCGCCATTTTGCCTCGCCGAAACTCGTGCGGCGGAACTCGATCGCCGATCTCCTCGCCTTCCTCGTCACGTAGTCCTCGTCGCCGTCTCTCCGACGGCTTCTCTCGTACTCGTCCTTCGGTATCTTCGACCCGGTCCGGAACGTTCACCGCCAGCCGACGATGGAGCACCGCATCGTCCGCTCGCCGACGACGACGACGATTTCCTCGAGATTCTCGAGCTCGACTTGCGAACCTCCGGCGATCGCGAGCGCGCCGCCGCGCTCCCGCATCTCCGACTCATCGAGCTCGAAGATCATCGAGTCGTTATCGTGCGACCGATCACTCGGGAGGAATCGTAGCTTGCTCTAGCGCCGTAGCTCTTCGATGCCGCCATATCACTCGAGAAACACGATCAATTGTAAAAACGAAAACGATTGACTCTTCTCTCTCTAGAAGCGTGTGTGAGGATTTTGAACTGTGAGACGGGGGAGAGAGAGGGGGGGAGGACGGTGGAAGAGTAGAGAGGAGGGGGAGGGGAGGGGAGGGGAGGGGGGGAGAGATAGGCGGCAGTGGGAGGGAGGGGAGGGGGAGAGATAGGCGGCAGTGAGAGGGAGGGGAGGAAAGGTTTTTTTTTTTTTATATAGTACAAAACCGGATCAGACCCGATCAAAGCGGGTCAAAATTGAAAATTGGATCATGTTGCATGTGCAACATGATGCACACTAGTCCTTCTCCCCGATGATTTTCTTTAATTTCTTTTTATTGATTTGATGATTAACAAAAAAGATTTTAAAAGATATTTTCTGTTAATTTTATTTCAACTTTAGTTTATATTCTTCATTAATCATTATTCCTTTTTCCACTAGAAATGATCTGTCTTTAATTTACACCACATAATATATTTTCACGCCTAAAAAAAAGTGTTATTTCTAATGAGATGGAGTGAGTGATATATAAGGGGCAAATAATAAAAATATTATAAATAAACACTCAGAATTAAAAAATAACTAAATATACCTTTAAATTGATGTTAATTGTACCTAAATATATGTGTTGATAATAACTTATACAAAACAAAAAATATAGTTTGAAAGGAATCATGACTGTATAAGCTCCAAATAAAATATAACTATAGTTAAACCTCGATAAAATAATAACCTTGAGACCGAGAAAAATATACATTTAACGAGGTTATTACTTTATCAAACATTATTTTAGTGCATTAACCCATATCGGGATCGAAAAAATTATTATCTTAGCGAGATTATTACTTTATCGAATATTATTTTATCAAGGTTTAACTTCACTATCCATTTATGAAAATAAGCTCCCCAAATTCAAATATAAAATATAATTTTTTTTAACATAAATTCAAATAAAGTATAGATAAACTCTTCCAAACATGACTTAAAATCCGAATACACGATTTCAGATAGCCAAAGAAATGGGTAGTACTCATGGGATAGCATAGAACATCCAACACATTCTTGAAAGAAATGAATACAAGACAAGTACTAATATGTTACAAAAGTGATCTAGAAAGAGAAGGCAGTGCATAAAAACAAGTTTGAAAAACCCAAACCATCCGAGTCAAGTAACTTCATATCAAACTTCTGTCTATCATGAATCAAAGAGGATAGAAGGAGCTTCAAGTTTATTAGTGAGCAAGAAAATGGCATCTCCATCTCTATGTAGATCAGATCAGACAAGTTTCTTTTACCGGATCGGCTGCTGGTTGTAATGGTTCTTCTCCTTCTTCTTAGCAGCAGCGAGTTTTTTACTCCTCGCAGCAGCTTCCACAGCAGCAGCTCTTGCAGCAGCGTCCATCTCTTTGGTCGATTTCTTCTTCTTAGAAGACGCCACCCTCTTCAGCCTCTCCTTCACATCAACAGCAGATGCATCTTCTTCCACTTGTTCGACTGCAGCAGTTTCTTCTTGCCCGTTGGGAGTGTCTGAGCTGTTGGATTGGTCCTGAGGCTCCTTCGCCTCTTTAGAAGCTTTCTTTTTCTTCTTCTTTGCAGTTTTAGACTCCGTAGGGGGGTTATCCTTCTTATCAGCATCCCCATTGTGTAGTGCTTCTTTCTGCTCTTTGGTAATGTCTGCAAGTGAATAACAACATAAGAACTTCGGTTTTAAGGATGGTTGGATTATAACTATTTTCTATATAATGAGTGGCCAGTAAATGTGAATATACTTGTACAAAAAACCGACAAACACGATTAAAACCCAATTTCCTCCGTGACCAAAGTAGGAGACCAAGTACAATGATAGCAGAAGATCCAACAAATAAATATGCAACAAATAGCAGAACGAGTGAAAAGAACAACTGTTTTTTAAGTCTGAGGAAGAATGGTTACCAGATGCCTCATCTTCAGTTTTGTCTTTGGGGTTTACTCCAAAATCAGCTAAAATTGCCTCTAGTTCAGCAAGCTCCTTTTTCCTTCTCTCCTTCTTAGAAAGCTGTCTTTCTGTCTCTTTAGGTGCTGCTGAAACTTCTGCAGCCTTTTCAACCACTGGCTCAGGCTCTTCATGGACCTCGGATTCCTGGTCATGCCCCTCTTCCACATCATCGTCACCTTCATCAAGAAGTTCATCCTCACTTTCACTTTCCTGCATTTTGAATGAATAAAATGTTAAGAGCCAAGCCTGCCATTCATGCATTTCTACGTATGGGATTCCTAATTTTTGTTGTTTCATTAGTAACACGAATCTTTACGATGATTCCCTTCTCAGTGTATTACTTCCACAAAATGCTACCCGCACGACTCTCAAATGGTCAAGAGAGACAACAAAAGATATTGTAAGAGGGAATGTCTTATCAGCCATCAATATATATATGTATATACATATATATATATATATATATATATATATATATATATATATATATATATATATAGAGAGAGAGAGAGAGAGATGAGGTAGAGAGTACCAAAACTGAAACCAATTGAATCAAATAATTGCCAAGTTGTTAGTGGAAAAGGAGATCAAAAGAAAACCTGAAGAAGGGACTATAATCAAGAGAAGTTTTAAGAGATTGCAAGGTAGGATGAAAATGACACTGTAGCTTCAATAAGTGACTGTGTTTGCTTATGTTTAATCTCACTATGGTAGCCATGCAGAAAGTAACTGCATCACATATGATATGAATGGGTAAGTATTCAGTGGAGGAGGGAATCAATAGACACATGCAATCAACAAAGAGAGCGACTGAGGCTTCTAAATGCAGTTTAGAAAACATAAATATATGGCATAGAATGCAGAAGATGGCATTCCACAAGGAAACGCATAAGTTATATGTCTAGTGAACTAACAAAAAGAATTTATCTCGTGCATCGTTCTCAACCGTAAACAAATATGTAGATAAAGATGTCTAGTGAGTAGTGACCACAAAATTACAATGAAAGTTTTTCTCACCAAGGAGTAAAGCTAAAAAAAAAGCATGAGAGCTACAGAGGTAGGTAATCTTCAAGGAACAATTTAGATTTGCAAATACAAGCTTTTTCTATTGACGATGGAAGGAATGATGCATAAGCAAGGTCAATACCTCTCGGCGCTTAACCACTAACTTATATTTTGATAAATTCAAAATTAACTTGAATATCACAAGGTTAGAAAGCAAACAGACATTATGACCTCTGAAAATCACCGTTTCAAGAATATATACATTAACTAAACGAATATATGGCCATCAATGAGCAAAGCAACAATTTATATAAGACATACAATGGCATTAGGGAATTACGCATTCACTAATAAACCATCAATCTCAGAGCCATATCTGCATCATATTAGTCAAGAACTAAGACCCAGGCTAGCTATATTTATATCTATAACACAAATTGTTAAAAATGCAAACCAATCACAGAAGAACTCGAAACCAACTCTTTCAATCAATACCTTCAAGAAAAATTCTCATAAAACTCAATCATGGATGCTTACCACCAAGTAAAAAAAAACAATCTATGCATGCTATAGCATAATTATCATTTCCCTTACCTCCACAACATCATGTTTACCAGTCTCTTCGGGTGGATTCAAGCCGGAACCAGCCCATATGGCCTGAGGAGGAGCAGTAGTAGCATAGTAATCATCATCATCCTCATCGTCAACATCTGCCCATGACTTCGCCGTCAAAGGCGCCGGAGCCCAAAACACCTGCTTATCTGTATTGTCATTTTGTCCCCCAGACGTGCCTTTGCCTCCCTTGGATAAACCCTTCTCTTTGTCAGACTTCTTCTTCTTTCTCAAACTCTCTAGAGCCGCAAAAACGTTGGTGTTGCTCACAGTAAACGACGACTCATCCCTTCTATTCCCGCCTCCAACCATTTCCAATTACACGAATTGTCAAAGGCCCTGAAGAAACACAAAAATCTTGCGAATTCGATCCAAATCCGGAGCTCGGACACCGCAATCCCTGATGATTCCAAGACTCCAAGATTCAGAAGCTGCTCGGGAAGATAAACACAATCACGAAAGTGTAAATTCAAACGCCAACATAAATAAATTAAACTCAAAATGAAATCCCCCACACTTTAACGAATGAAAATTAGATTCCGGATTTCCAGAAACCTTTTATTGAATCTCAAATTCCTCTATTCCGAGCTTCCAACAGATCTCTAGAATGCGAATCAAAAAAGATATGGCTGACGCGGAATTAGGGTTCCAAATTGTTGAAAACAAAAATGAAATGAGAGGTGCGCTAGGGTTTCAATTAGCTTAAAAAAGATAAGAATCTATATCCTTTCTATGCGTGTATGTGTGTGTATAGGAGTTGAATATAAATTCAGTGATGTGTTCAGAGAGAGAGAAAGAGGAGAGGGAGAGAGAGTTGCAGATAACACGAGAGAAGAGGCCACGGACTACTACATATATACTTGTGCTATGTATGAAAAATAGTCCTAGTTTGGGTTATTTTCATATTGGCCATTGATTTTTACTATAGTTCTGCAACAGCCACATATATTATTCGATTATTAAAATTTTCATTAATAATTATGAGGCCAAATTAGGGATTAATTGATATGATGTTTATTCATCAATATATTCAAAATCAAATCACGATTTGGTTGATATTCCACACTATCAAGATTATATTAGAGTGTTATTTTAAGTTGGGAGGAAACAAACCAACTTTAATGGTACGGATGGAGTAAACAAAAGCCACTTTCATTTGGTTGGCTTATTTATTTTTGTTGACGAGGAACTCGCAGCCGCTATCTTTGGTGTGCACGTGTTATTTTTGTTGACGAGGAACCCGCAGCCGCTACCTTTGGTGTGCACGTCTAATAGACTGCAAACCACACAGAAGAGTTAAACCAACCTTAATGTGACAGGGTGACAGGCTCACACATAGCGTGTCCAGTGGGAATTGAACCCATGACCTATCGGTCCCGGGCTACCCACCTTCACCGCTATGCCATCCCAATGGGACATTAGAGTGTTCTTTTTGAAGTTGGGAGAAAACAAACTAACTTTAATGGTAGGAATGGAATAAAATTCTTATATTCCATATATATATATATATTTCTTTTTACTATATGTTGTAATTAAAACGATCTAGAATATTAACATCGACCAAATAAATTGGGAATATGCATATTTATTTTGTACTCGATATTAATAGAATTTTAGCCGAAAAAGGACAATAATACTAAATATAAAGTATATGGAAGTGAAAATATCATCGTTTTATCATTCGAAGGATAAACTATAGCTTGAAAATACATTTTTTTAATTATAACTGATATAATTTACTTCTAAGTTATAATTTACTTGTAATTAATATCCAAATATCTTACCAAAATTAATGTACTATATTACATGCCTAAAAAGTTGACAGAAATACAATGCAAATGGATGATGCACCTAACTTGTACTGATCGGAATTTGGTCAATTCTTTGCCAAGTATTTGTGTTACTAGAAAAATATGTACACGACTATTCGATTTTCGAAATACACATTAAATAAATTACGTAATAACATGCAAAAATAATGTGTGCTGTGTTAATAGTTAGTATTGCACAAAAACGAGATGTATCTGCAAAACCACTAAAACAAGAATTTGAGATTCACAACGAAAGATTTTGTAATATTACATCTCCAAATCAATCCCCAAATTTTAACATTTGCACTTATACAAAGAGGCAAACTCTACAAAGGTTATAAAACAATTATAGTAACAATAAATTAATAATCATAACACAACTTACAAATATGGAAGCATAATTCTCTTTTCTTTAACCCTGTAAAATGGAATGCAATTAGGCCACAAAGAACAGGAATACCATAAGAAAGAACATCAATACAAAGAATATCTTGATCATCAGCCATCTATTTGAGGAGATGCTGTTGAGATACTTGAGAAGAGCTCCCTGAGCTCCTTCTACATTCACGAGTGTGTCTTCCATGTTCTCGTCGATCCTATTGCCAACAAGCAATATATATTCAGAGTCGTTTAAAGAATTGGTCTAATAATTCATGAGATATGGGAGAATAGTGTTAGGGTTTAATAACTTAAGCTGTCTGAATATATCATGATTCAAACTATATCATCATATCAAAACTTTCCTCCATAACCGTCTCAAGATTCAAGAGAATCACAAGATCACTTGGAAGCACAGTGTAATCCAAGTATGTATGTCTGTGAAAGCAGAACCAATTAGCGTTTTGATTTGGGAATCATTAGAAGAATCACGGAGCAGAAAATGAGGGTTAATTAGTTATTGTCTCGTCAGAGTTGACTGTTTGGTGTAATTTCATGAGTTGGGTATTATTTAGCATAATCAGAATGTTTATGCATAAAATGATCTTACTGACCTGATAGCAATCTCTCCCTGCTGAGAAACTAATGTCGCTAGCTGATTGAAGATACTGCTCAGCTCATGAATTGTTGACTCAACGTTCTGAAGAGCCTCAGCTCTGCTCTGCATGTAGCTGTCTTGTAGTGGAACCATTTGCTGTTGCTGTTGACTTTGTTGCTGCTGCAGTAAAGGCTGAGATTCCCCGTCGACTTGGTTCCTATAAGGAGTTTCAGTAATTCACAAAAAGTGATCTATTATATCTTGGCAAATTGAGATAAAGCTGATTAGCTAAGTATCTTATATACATTACACAACAAATGAAAGTGGCATTTTAAGTTATAATTCTTTTCCATTTTTGGAGTGGGGCAAGTCAAATGGGACAACCTGATAAGGAAAGTGAGACAAGTCGAGTGGGACGGAATGGAGGCAGCATAGTTTAGTGGTTTTTGTGAAACTATCACAGTCTCAGCTACCTAAACAGCATGACATGACCAGCAAAATATACTGTTTGTTTCATAACTTAAGAGCATGAAGATAAATGAGAGAAACAAACATTCTTGTGGAGATAAAGTTGGGTGGAAAATAAAAAAATTGTTTTTGGTCTTACTTGGGAAACAACTGTGATGAAGATTCTCCACCACTACCCCATGGAAGAGGAGGAGCCGAGGTACTGGCAGCAGACTTTGCGGCCAAAGGACGCTGGCGTATGAAAGGATTTGTAGCATTCTTGGAAGTAGAAGAAGAAAATAACTGTCTCCTGATTCTCATGAACCTTCATGTGCTGTGAAAAAAATTACGTTCTGTGTTATTGACAATTTACAGGATAAATGCCATTGAAAAATATGAATTTGAAGAAAGATTTCCATGTTCACCTCTGTTCGCAAGGTCAAAACATCCTTGAACTCCTTTGTTGTGCTCATCAAACGATTCTTCAAATCATCAACTACTGTAGTTGAGTGAGTTGTGTTATCAGTGGATGTCTGCCCACTTTCATTACGTGAACTGCTGAGTAACTGCAGATCAACTACTGCAGAATTAAGAGCTGTTATGTCTTGCTTAATAACTGCAGTTATTTCCTGAATTTCCATTGTAGGGTCATCAAAAACTGATGTCCTCTTTGCCACTGCAGTAGAAATCATTACGTTAAGTATTTGGCCTTAAAATCAGAAAAACCAACTCATAGAGTAAGTGAGTAATAGAATTATAAGTTCAACAGCAGGACAAATTCATCAATTGGTTGCAAAATTTCAATGTAAATCTTAATTATACATTAAAAACACTCATCTATTCTGCCATAACACCTTCTAGAGCATATGCTCGACCCTGCGGTCTCCCCCTATCTCTCCCCAAACCAAACAAGAGTTAAAGAACAAAAAGTTGGAATACTGTGACAGATGTAAGTTCTCAATTATTAAAGACCCTTAAGAAACATTCATATCAATATCAACTCAATCCCTTATCAATGGTCACTCTTAAGAAATACAACGATAAAAAAAAAAAAGAATTGTTGATGACAGACAACAATTTCCAATACTGCATGCAGTAAGTTTCAGATTCACAACCACAAACTGTAATTCTAGTACCAAGCTAAGACGACCAATCATATTCATAAGCATGCATATTCATCCATTTCATTTTATAGCCAGAATAAAAGGTTGGTTGTACGGTTCTATGATCTTCAAGAATCTTCCCACTCTCTAAAGTCTAAACTAAATTAAAAACAACCCGTAACTCAACATACACTTTTAACACAGAGAATTTATAAACTGTAGCCGACTATGACTAGCTATAACTTGGGCAAATATGGGCATGCATAAACAAAAAGGGGAAACACATTAAGTCCGACGCCTACTACGTGCAAATCTTGCAGTTCCCCTAACAGCACAGTGAACAATAGAGATATATTTCACTACGTAGCCAACTTGCAGTGTCTCGTGGAACTTAAATCTTACATCCAATGCTCCATAATCGAATTGGACACAAAATTCAGCCAGATAACATCGAACTGAAATCAAAGTGATGTTATACAATCAATCACTCAGATTTATTCACATGATAAAATATGCACTTCAGTAACTAAACTGTCAAATCTCACTATAATAAAACCAAAAACCACATTGATGATTAACCGATCAATATTATTCCAAACTAAAAAAGAGTATTCAAAACCACACCAAACGTACAAAAAATAAGAATAATTACCCACATTTTGCCAGCTTAGCTAGCTTCTGAGACGTCTGATGGATCCCGAACCCAATCTTCGACGCCCTCCTGTTGAACTCCGATTGCATCGCCATCGCCGATTCGCGGATGCTCCGCCTGCTTGGACCTGCTGCTGGTCGGCCCATTCTGCGACGATAACGACTTCTGCGCCCTCTCCGCTATCCCTAAGAACTCCTGCGTCCGATCCCTAATCGACGCATTCCCGCTCTTCACCGGCATCTTCCGCAGCTGGATTTCTCAATGCCGCGATTGCATAAGAGCCGGATCGATTTCTTGCCCCAGATTTTTCAGATCGGGGGACAGGGAATTTGTCTGATCTTAAGACTAATTCCCTGAAATTTGTTAAATTGGACAACCTAGATCTGATGGCAATTTGGTATTAAATCCAATACTGTAATAGGCTAATAGCCATTACATACATTTTGTTGGATCATCACATTATTACATCAATTAAATTATATACTTGTATAAATAATTATATTGCAACCAAACCAAACAATCCATGTATCATTCTGTTTTGTATCTCACTATCTCTTAAAATATTATATAACGGTTGAGGCACCTAGAGGTGTAATGAATTGGTTCAGTTCGGTTTCTCATGAATTTGAGGAACCGAACTATATAATATAAAAGTGATTCGATTTGATTTGGTCAAAATGTATTTAAGTGTGAGAACTTAATCAAGTTGAACTGCTTACAAATGTTTTGGTTTAGTTTGGTTTAATCCATTGATTTGCATGTTTAAAAAAAAAAGAATCTTAAACAAATAAAGAACTCAGGTCAGAAAAATCTAGCAAAACAGCCCATCATCTTAAGGCGTATTCTCAAAATCCCTATATCTACAGTTGTAGCAATAGGAGCATGAAGCTCTGGGGAAGTCAGAATAGGAGAGCACTCATCTTCTAATTACGTAAATCAAATTCAACTAAAAACAAAAGAGCGGTTGTTCTTGCGTAAGAAATAAGAACTAGTATATCAGATGGTATGCATGAAAACTAATAATTTATTATTTTCGAACTCATAAATATAGGTTATGATTAATCTTGATTCAAATCTTATCATAAAATATCTTCTTTCTTGATATAATCATCTAAATTACCGAACATTCTAATAACGAAAGAAAACATAAAATATACCAAATATCGATTCGATTCGGTTCGAACCCCTCATAAATCTTTAAAACCGTGAACCGAACCATTTGTAAAAGGTCTCTAAAAAAAACTGAATCGAACTATGTTTTTTTGTTCAATTCAATTCGATCTCATTGATTTCGTGATTCAGTACGGAATCACTTACACCCTAGAAGCGCCTAACATGTGGTGGATTTTCGGCATCACAATATCGATAAGAATATGATTGAGCGGACAAATTAGATAGATATATAAAGCATTAAGTGATCTTATAACTAATTTATGCTAAAAAATGCAATGGATGCTCATGTTATTTTCAACCATGCATGCGGATGAATTATTGACCATGCAATTATTAAATTACATGCACACAAATAACATTTAATCGGTAATGATGATACAATTGATTATGAATTGTATGACGATATTGTTGTTACAGAGAATTATAACATAAAATAAAATAAATAAATAATTCAATAACTAGTCACTTATTATAACATGAATGAAAAATATTTCAAAAGTTGTATATACTACAAAAAATAAAGGATAATTTAAACAATTTGATTCAAATATTCGAATAACATAAACGAATCGAATACAAATTAAATTTAATATTCAAATAATAAATAAATATAAATATGATTATTCGAATGACGAAATGAATATAAATTGAATACAATGATATTCAAGTAAATTCGATTCGTTTACAATTCTATAAACAATCAACTATATATTTTAAAAGAAAATGATGGTTGTGATGTCATTTGTACTCCATCCTCCCAATCCACTTGTATTGTTTGGTTTCGGCACGGATATTTTGATGAGTTGGTAGTTTTGTGAAGATGAGTGGTGATTCTGTGTAGATAGGTAAAATGAGAGTTTGTGTAGTAATTATTTATTTTTTAAGAAACAAGACAAGTCGGATGAGACGGTCCGGAAAAGAATACAATATAAGTCGGACGGGACGGATGGAGTAATTGATTACAAATTCAATATATCATTTTTATTGTTGGAAATAATAACTATGGATCATTGGTTTAATAATACTTCATTTATATTAGGAGCGAACGAATAATTTATTATTTGGGGTTAGAAGCTAATTTAACGGTGCATATACATAATTTCAGGTGGGTGAAACATTAATTTTGTGTTTGGTTGTATGGAATTAGGGAGGAACGAAATAGAGATGAAAGAATTGGAAGATAAATGATAATTTTCTCTCGCGTTTGGTTTAGGAGAGAAAGAGGGGAGAGGTGAAAAAAAAATGATGAGCCCCACTTCATTTTTCGTTCTCTCCAAAGTCCAAACATGCGAAGAAAGATGAGAGGAAATGAATTTTGATTACAAATCTAACAATAATACCCTTGCATAATAATTTAGTAATAATTTACTTTTTTTATTAAGATATTTATGTCTTTTTAAAATAAACATATTTCTTTCCTTTCCCGTTCTCTTCAACAAACAAGAAGAAAATCTTTCTTTCTTCTATTTTTCTTTCAAACCTAGGGATCTTCGGTACGGTATACCGTACTATTTTTTTCATACCGTACCGATAAATATCGGTATGAAAAAAGCATACCGTTACCGTACCGACCATTTCGGTATACCGTAGTTCGATATAACAAATCTCCATACCGTTGTTATACCGCTCTTTCGGTATACCGTACCGCATTTCGGTATACCGAAAAATCAAAATCTACCGAACATTTAACGGTATATCGTAAATTTAATTCATGTTTTTTTATAAAAGCCAATAAAGTTATTAATATTATTTTTCAATAAAATTAATTAATCTATCTATTTTGTATGAATTTATTACTATTACGGGTTAATGTTTATAAAGTTGAAAAATATAACTTTTTATCCATTTCATGATTTAATAGATAAATAATGTGACTTTATGTCAAATAAAGTTATGTCATTTAAGTGAATTTATGATATAATATTAAGATTATTTGATATGAGTGATATATTTGTAACAACCCGTGTTCAAAACTGTAACCAACATTTTTGCATTTTTTTCTACAAGTTATATGCGGTATGAAATTCGGTATGCGATATACCTCGATATAGAAAATCTCATACCGTTACCGTGCAGAAAAAATCGAAAATGACACTATACCGAAAATTCGGTATCTTTCGGTACGGTATGTGCGGTATACCGATTTTTCGATATACCATAACCAAACCAAACAACTTATAACATTTATGCTGTTTCTTACCTTTCGCTTTCTCTTATACTCCCTCCGTCCCAAAATTCTTGTCCGCTATTCCATTTTGAGTTGTCCCAAAATTCTTGTCCATTTTCCTTTTTTAGTAAATTATTACACAATTTTTTTGTGGGACCCACAACTTTATACCAATCTACACACAACTAACAACTCTCCTTAAAAACCGTGCAAAAAGCAAATTTGACAAGAATTTTGGGACGGAGGGAGTAGTATTTATTTCTTCTCATTTTCTCTCCACGACCAAATAAAGGGTTAATTATTGAAAAATTCCAAATCAAATTAAAAAAATGATTTTGGAAGGTGCGGCTACCTAATTGATACATTTTTCAAGTGAATGCATTATAATATGTAATGTACTGCATTATGTTTGATTTACTATCAATCTATTGTATGAGTCTATGATTATGAAAGAAAATTATTTTTGAACTAGGATCTTTTGGACAAGAGAAAAGCAACTTAACTAATTGCATTACAGTGGCGCTACTATCAGCCGGTCCGACCGACTATCGGCCACATGAAAGTTTTTGCCATTATAAAATGCAGCATATTTTTATAAATGCTTTGGAAATTAAATCAATTATAAAATAAAAAACTAATTAAATCCTACTTGTATTACTCCCTCCGTCCCAAAATTCTTGTCCACTATTCCATTTTGGGTTGTCCCAAAATTCTTGTCCATTTTTCTTTTTTAGTAAATTATTACACACAACTTTTTTGTGGGACCCACAACTTTATACCAATCTACACACAACTAACAACTCTCCTTAAAAATAGTGCAAAAAGCAAATTGGACAAGAATTTTGGGACGGAGGGAGTATAACATTATAATAATTGGGCATGAAATTGTCTTCGGACTTCAAAGCCCAACATAAAAATAACAGGGGCATAATCGTCACACTTTGATCTACCCACGGCCCGAAACAAAACCCTAGCTCTCATCCTACTTTATCACTTCGCATAAGGGTTTCGACTACATTTTCCCGCAATCCCAGCCGCCGTCAAGCTCCGCTCCGCCATGGTATGTCTCTTCCTCTCTCTGCACTCCACACGCATTAACATGCTCATTAGTTACTCAATGTAGTCTGTCTACAAAACTGCGAATTCGCCATTTTTTAAAATCTGATTGACATGAAACATAGGCGTCAGAGAAGAAATTATCGAATCCGATGCGAGAAATTAAGGTGCAGAAGCTGGTTCTGAACATTTCCGTCGGTGAAAGCGGAGATCGCCTCACCAGAGCTGCTAAGGTACGGTGCAACCACACTTCTCCTTTGATTTCTGATATTTAGTTGTTTTCACGTTTTTTCATGTTTTTTTTTTATTTTTAATTTTGTGTGTTTGAATGTTGCCATTTTGCAGGTGTTGGAGCAACTCAGTGGTCAAACCCCTGTTTTCTCCAAGGGTAAAATTTTCCTATACATCATCTCCTTTATTGTGGTTTTCATTTTGAATGATGTAGATAATGAATTTATATCCCTTATTTAGTTTAGATAGTGGAGAACAATTAATATTCGTGAATATCTATAATTCTTCGATTTTTCCTCAGAAGGCTTAACATTGCTTTACTGATGAGTCTACATTAGTTATGGATGGTTCTAAAGTTGGATATATGCTCAGTTCACATCATTGCTTTCCAGCAATTTTGTTTTGAGTGACTGCGTCGGATCTAATGATGCAAATGAGACATTATATAGTTATGTTAATGATGCTGATGTTTTGTTAACAGCTAGATACACCGTTCGATCATTTGGAATCAGACGTAATGAAAAGATTGCCTGCTATGTCACTGTCAGAGGTGATAAGGCAATGCAGCTCCTTGAAAGCGGCTTGAAGGTGAAGGAATATGAATTGCTGAGACGCAACTTCAGCGAAACTGGCTGTTTTGGTTTCGGTATTCAGGAGCATATCGACCTTGGAATCAAGTAAGTACACCTAAAGCCTCACCATCATTGTTTTAGCAATCCTATTTTGTGTTTATACAACTTTTACTTACTTGTAACATAGATATGCTTGAATATGGCAATTTCACTAAGAATAAGCATTATTTGAATATGACAATTACACAATGAATAATCTGTATTTGAATATGCTTGAATATGACAATTACATAATGAATGAGTCTTATTTGAATATGCTTGAATATGACAATTTCGTTACGCACTAAGTATCATTTGTTCCACTTTTGGTGCCTCAATACATGTCCCACCAATTTCATAACGAATAAATCTTATTTGGATAGTTTATTTTTAACAATTCGTTGGGCTTACTAGGCCCTGATAGTTTGTGCATGGTTTTGAGTATAACTTAATAAATTACACAATACACAGTTTTGTTAATGGAACCCTGTTCTTGAACTCATATAGGTATGATCCTTCTACTGGTATCTACGGTATGGACTTCTACGTCGTCTTGGAGCGCCCCGGCTACCGTGTGGGCCGTCGCCGTAGGTGCAAGTCTCGTGTTGGAATCCAGCACAGGGTGACCAAGGAGGACTCAATGAAGTGGTTCCAAGTCAAATATGAAGGTGTCATACTAAACAAGGCGTCCAACATTGGAGCTTAATTGGTTACACCTTATATCTATTTAAATGCTTTGCAATTGTTTACAAACTCTAACTCAATAGTTTTGTAGAATGTGATTGGTTTGTTTGAAGAACATTAGAATTTGCTTCCTTTTTGAAGGATGATGATAATTGTTGCGTATTTTATCCGTTGAAGCAGCTGCTTTATATGTCATATGATTGGAATGTTTGCTTTGTTTGAGATGTACTTGTTTGGAATAATATGGTATGGGTATTATGCTCTATTATATGCTGTCCCCTTTTTTGGAGATTTGTTTTTTATTCTCTCTCTACGGATAATAAATTTTTATGTTTTTTTCCTATTTTATTGCATTCAATATTTATCTTACTTCGTAGGGTTTGAAAAGAATGTACGAACCAAAATAGGAGATGAGTCTTTTTTGAATTGACACCATTTTTTTTTTCATTTAAGATGCTACTTTATTCAGCCGTCCTTATTTAATTATGTGGAATTTAGTTGTAAACTCTTTGTTGGTGAAATGTGCAAGCAGTTTGGAATAGAGCTGGTTAAATAACCGAAATCACGGTTCCAGACCGGTTTTGAATTGTTTACGGTTTTAGTTCGGAACTGGCTATCAAGGTTCTACGGTTTGGTTATGGTTCTACGGTTTTTAAACTGTAATACGGTTGGATCTAAAATTTAAAATTTTGATATTCAGCGACTCAAATCGCGCCACATGATCAATTTGCATCACATGAAATCGAAGTGTTGAACTGGAACATGCCGACGGCCACCTCTAGTTTGGAACTTGGCGTTTGGTTAGCAATTTGAAATTGAGTTCGATTTCAAATCATTTGCTTGGGGGATTAAATATGAAGTTTGGGTGAAGGGGCGTTTTCTTAAATACCCAGATCGGAAATCGAAAAGACAAATTTATCCAAAGCTTATAATTGATACACAAAATACCCAACTTTACTTAAATATCTCCACTTTTTAGACTTGTCAGTCTGCAAAATCGTTATTTTGCTTCATTCCGTGCGCAAATGATTATCGCAGAATCTCGCTCATGTCCCGCTCAGTGACGTGGAATCCCGCTCAGTCATGTGGAATCCCGCCGAATCCCGCTCGACGTGGCCAGTCCCGCTCGCGGGATCCCCCTCGGCCGCCCAGTCCTGCTCGCGGGATCCCGCTCGATCATGTCCAGTCCCGCTTGTGGGATCCCGCCCGGCTGCCCAATCCCGCTCGCGGGGGAGCAGAATCCCGCTCGACTTTTTTGACTTGGCAGGCCGAACAGAATCCCGCTCACTGAATCCCACTCGGCCGTTTCTAGTCCCGCTCGTTCTAAAATCGTGATTTTATCTATTAATACCGTGATTGAAGTCAAAAATCAAACACACTCACTCCTCTTTCATTTCATTTTTAATTACCAAATAATTCTGTAGAATTTTGCTTCCTCGTTCCATAAAAAAAATGGATAGTTGGTATAATATTATTGTTCATTTTAACGGGCAATTTAACAATTTGTCCGAATATATTGGCGGTGAAGTTAGAGTTGTCTGCATTCCTGGGAACAGTGTTTGTATCCATATTTTGACAGTTCATTCAATACAATCTTAATCCCTTTCCACTTTCGTCAAATTATGAAATTTATTACACCTACGTTTCTCGTCATGGTATGACGCTTAGGTCCATTCTCGCGACCGATATGGACCTACTTCGTCTTTGTAGTACACAAATCGAGTCGACTTTATTTCTTGAGCACTCCAATGCTCAATCTTATCATACACCCGATGTTGTTGAACAATTTGGTTCAATGTTCAATTTTGAAGATCAAGCGGGTGGTAGCAATCGGGCTGAGAATTTTCGCGATCAGAAACTTTTTTTCGCGAAGAGGATACCCATGTTGTATCCGACAGTGATGAATAAAATATTTTGGATAGTTCATCCGAAGAAGAATACGATGAGGTGTCTGGTGCATTAAATCAATGTATGTTTGGCGACTTTGCGGCATGGATCCGACATGAAGGTGGTGTGAATCAACTGATATCTATGCTCATGCCGGACAACCGTGCCCTTCCAAGCAACGAAATAATATATGGTGGTAGCGAATAAGTAAATGGCGGTTTACTTCCAAACAAATCTCTGTCCGTTATTGGTGTACAATCATTTAACTGTTTGTACACAGTCGAGGAACGGGGATCATACTGAGCATGCGGATCAAAATTGCAGGATCCAAACTTTAAACCCGTGATAATGACATAATCGAAACAAGAAAAGCGATTAGTCATCCCGGACACGGAAAACCAAATAGCAGAATCATCTCCGTCCGCTTCAATCTCATGACACATCAACATATGGAGAGCCCTTGCCGCATTTCTACCCGCTCTCCAATCAAAAAAGTTACCAAAAACGCCATTTCTAAATTCGTCTACTAATTCACCTTGTCCGATAACTCCAATTTTTTTTAATTATAACAAAAATCTTCGGGTAGAATTCTATGTCTATCCTCGGAGTCGCATCGAGAAGACCAATTCTTTTAAAAAGGGCTGCACCGAAACAATATAACAGTTAAAAAAAAAAAAAAACAAAATCCCGGAATCCCACTCGGTCGATCGGAATCCCGCTCGACGTTATTCGACCGGAAATCACCCATTCATGCTCCAAAAATTTTGAAAATTCATGCTCCGAAAATTACTTTATGATTTACATTATATCGATTATTAATAAGTGTTACTTTATATCGATTATTATGAAATATTAATAAGTGTTACTTTATATCGATTACAGATCAAATATTTTAGTTATATTAATAAGTGTTACTTTATATCGATTATTATGAAAATTACTTTATGATTTACATTTTCCAAATAAAATACTAATTCAATCAAGAAAAGAAACATCAAAGACAAATGTAAATCAAATATTTCTATTTTGGGCAAAATTATATTCTTAATTTCTTTCTACATTTTCTCGATATATATTCTATTTATTAGTTTCTAAATATTAAATGAAGTATAATAGAACTTTTCCCATGCATTAAATATTAATAAAAAGTTTGTTTTATTTTTATTTGACATTTGAATAGTTTTTTGAGATATTGGATGAAATTTGTCCTTGTTGGGCTGTATTTTATTTTTTGTATTAGCACGTTCTACTGATTATTGTAGACACTTTTGTTGGATGTAATTTGAGTTTTCTGCCTCGGCATATTCTATTTCATGGCAGGTTGTTTTTTGGTATATCGTGTGCTTTGATATAATGTTATGTTTTCGGTATACTATCTGTTTTGGTATATCGTTTGCTTCGGTATATCGAAGCTTTCGGTATACCGAAGTACGGTACGGTATACCGAATGAGCGGTATGGCAACGGTATGGAGATTACTTATACCGAACTTTCGGTATACCGAACCATGGTTACCGAAGTTATCGGTACGGTAACGGTATGCTTATTCTCATACCGAACATTTTCGATATGGTAAGCGGTATGAAAAAAATATTACGTTATACCGTACCGAACACCCTAGATTTGTACCAATTTATAGTTTTGAAATCTTCTTACCCAAAGTCTACAAAACAAATAATTAATCTTTATTATAATTGGAAGAAAGCAAAATGATTGGGTTGACACGTCAACCGTCCAAGATATTATTGTTAATTTGCATACTAATCCTTACCACGTCAGCGCATCAAACTGAGAGACACGCGTCTCTTTGAAAAACTGAATAAAATAAACGAAAATAGAAAAAACGTTAGCCAAGGTTGAAGTTTCCCCCACTAGTGTCCTTGTCGCTGTCCCTGGCGCTGCTTTCAATCCGATCCACCGATTTTGTCTCCGCACATGCCACGCCACCCTCAAACCCAGCGCCCGATCGTTTTTTCTCCATAAATAGTCAAATTTCGCGTAATTGAATTCATATTTCATTGCGTTTGTTTCTCGCCCTACTCTAGTTTTTTCTCTGTTGCGGATCACATTTTTGGTGCTAGGAAGAAGACTTGGATACAAGCAGGTGATCGCGAAGGAGATCGACGTTTAAAGGTAGTTTTCTTAGAGATTTGATTTCGTGTTCTTGAGAAATATGGATTTTCTATGGGATCTGTTGAGATGAAACATGTTTTATATGTTCGTGTGTGTGAGGTTGTTGTGGGGACTTCTGTTGCAGTTGGTTCGTTGAATCGGAGAAAGGAAAATGCAGTTTGCGTTAGGATTGGTGTCTGATTGTCATTTTCTGATCATCATGAGTTTAAGATCTCGTGCTTAAGATGCTAGCCCTTTTAATTTCTATGGATGTGTATCTGCCTTTGAATCGGAGAAAGCAAAATGCTGGTTGCATTAGAGTTGGTGTCTGATTGTCACTTTCTGATCATCATGATTTTAAGATGTCGTGCTTAAGATGCTAGCCTTATAGTTTCTGCTGTCTGTGGTTGTATATCTGCTTTTCAGATGCGTAGATTAGTATAATACTGCCGCTTTTGTTTCTTAACTGTCGCTAAGTGAAGCTTTTGGATGTTGTCTCTTGCTTGTGTGACTGTGCGAGCCATTCCTTTGTCCTCGATTTGATCATTTTCAGAATCTTGATTCTTTGTTCTGCTGTATCGATAAACCTTGTTAAGGAAACCTATCTGTGGAAGAAAGTTCATGAAAATATCAGATTTTCGGTTTGTGTCTTGAAACTGGAGATACAGATTACTGATTAGTATCATGGTATCCCAATATTTACTAACTTTGCGGAATCTTATCTGGCATGTTAGCGTACAGTGTGAATATTTTGATGCTCCTATGTCCAGTCTGCCCCTTGTATTTTCCGAATAATGGTGAGGAGGAACTAGTCATTCTCAATTTTGTCCTTCTATGAGCCTAGGCAGCTCCCTTGTCGCCTTTTCTTGAAGGAATGAGGTTCTATGAAAGATTTGATCAGTTAATGATGTTAATTTACTGGTATGGTGTGTTATTTGGAAACGACAACTAGTTTGTGAGTGTCTCATTTGAATTATTTGTCTGGCAGAAGGCTCTAAATCGATTTTACATGATCATAACAACCATTTAGATTTTTTATCTTAGTCCGTGTCCCAAGTTTAGTAGAATTTCTAACAGTATCGGTCTGCTGGAACCTCTTTTGCTGGTTACTAATTCTGGTAGAGATATCTCTTTGGCATCACTATTGGATAATATAGTTGTTTAACAAATTCGTTTAGTAAGTAGCCAAACAGTTGTTAGGAAGTTATCCAATCTACATGTTAATCAAGTTAAGCTCCTGCTGCATTTCTTCTAGATTTATCTATCATCTTACAGTTTTGAGCCCCATTCCTGCACCCCAGTATGTCAAGTGGTTTGAGATTTGACAGGGAAGTGATTGCTATTCTCCATTTTCATATTGGACAATTACATGGATCACTGGGTTCCATCTATAATTTTTATTTAAAAAGTCAGTGGAGCTACTATTTACCCCCTTGGAGTGTGTCATGTCTAAGGTTAGATGGTATTTTATTGACCTATGGGCTAGTTTTATGCTTAGTTTTAGTTTTGAGTGGAATAGGAGACGAACACTTTGGGGGAGAGAGTTAGTGAATTTCTGTTCATGTTGTCTCGCGGTGAAGAAAAAATCATGAACCCTGAATGGAGGTGGGTCTGTCCTATTGGGGACATGGATCACAAACTCATCCCTACAATCTCTCAGACTTCAACCTTTTTTCTTTTGACTTTAAAAGGGGCATGATTCATTTTTCTACTGCTTTGACAATAGGTTGAGCGTTCCATCATTGCACTCTCTCATCTATGGAAAATCCAGAAATGGACTCTACGGAGCTTGAAGATTTGAAGTTCCAGGATTGGTGTATGATATTTGTTTGTCAGGGTTCTTGTAAATCAACTTGTTTACAGGAGTTTCGTGATTGGAGCTGTTCAAACCTATTTGGATTTTATTGTAGCTGATTTTGTTCCTATGGAGCAAATGTGCAACAGAAGCTGCATGATCTTGAGGAGTTCGCCCATCAGGAGGGCGACTAGATTAGAAAGCATAAATAGGCTTAGGCTCTTCCTAAATCTTTTCATGAATGCAGGTGCTTTGCTAATATATCAGCTGCTAGTTAGTTGTTATTCTCCATCCATACAATTGAATGGCGCCTGGGGCTGTTGAATATTCTGGCACAACACATGTCAACCAAAAAATCTCACAAAATGCTGCATCCGAAGAAAGTGTAACTAGATACAGGAAAAAGGCTCATGATTTAGAATTGCAGTCTCCACATGAAGAACAATCTGCAGAAAATGAATTGATGACAGCAGGAAAGATTGTTGGCACTGAAAGATTAGATAAAGGAAATATGCAGTATGGGTATGGTCCTCTAGCTTTGCTTGTTTGCGCTGGTTGGTGCTATATATCTTATTTATGCTAACATTTGATGCTTATTTGACAGATGTTCTCATTATCGTCGGAGGTGTCGCATTAGAGCTCCCTGCTGTGATGAGATCTTCAGTTGCCGTCACTGTCATAATGAGGCAAAGGTAATTTGGCATTCATTCAGTTCATTGGTTTTTCATCAAGTCCTTTCTGCCTTTTGGTTGGTTTTGCGAGTGGGGATTCAGTGCTATTCTGGTTTTCCTTTTCCAAAGTGCAGCTCAATCAAAGTATTGTGATAATTTGAAATGACCCACTTTTCTGTTTCTTTGAAAGCAGAACAGTATTAATGTTGACCCAAAGCTCAGACATGACATCCCTCGCCACTCGGTGGAGAAGGTAAGATGCCACTCCAGTCTTTCTCTTTCAGCTTTTCCTATCTCTTTCTGTTGCTATATTTTCGCAAGAGGATAGTTTTTCTTTTGCTCAAGGCTTTCGGCTACTTTATATTTTCTGAAATGCTTTTTCATCTTTTTACTTTATTTCAGGTCATATGCTCACTTTGTGATACTGAACAGGAGGTTCGTATTTACATCCATTTCATCTGAAATTGTTTTCATTTATCTAAACATTTGCAAGACTTGTGTTTTAGGTGCCAATTTCCCTGTATGGTGACTTCATCTTTTAGACCTCGGGGCATAATATTGTCTTATATCTCTTCTATTACCTAATTGGTGATTTAACTTAGATAACCATGCCAATCTATCTTATGCCACGACTATCTCTAATATGGTTGCCTTTGATGGTTCTTCAGGTTCGACAAGTCTGTAAAAATTGTGGTGTATGCATGGGAAGATACTTCTGTGGAATCTGCAAGCTGTTTGATGATGACGTAAGCATGACAAGTCCTATGGTCTCTATGATGATTAATTTGTCAAAATCATGGTGCAGAACATATTTTGTTTAAAAGCACCCAAAAATGCTGTGAATTCGAACAATCAAATCGTGACAGCTTACATTTTTTCTTTTTGCAGACGTCTAAAGAACAGTACCACTGCGATGGCTGTGGCATCTGCAGGTATTTAATCCATCCATGTGTTGTACCAAAAAAATTTGGTATTATGAATAGATAAATGGCGAGGATTCACTGACAAGAAATCCAACTGATCCTTACAGAACTTATGCTTTTTTTTTTCCACCGTCTAATGCTTGATTTCTGGCCTTATAGGATTGGGGGCTCCAAGAACTTCTTTCACTGCAATAAATGTGGTAAGCCCTTTGCTTCTTCTGCACACTCGCAACTTTCTCGTGGTGCAACTCCAACTCGGACTGATACCCGTATCCCTTGTTTCTCTGTGCTACACAGGTTGTTGTTATTCTACATATCTGAAAAGCAGCCATCCGTGTGTGGAGAGGGCAATGCACCAGGACTGTCCCGTCTGTTTTGAGGTAGTGTATGAATCACATCTCCCTTCCCATTGTTGCCTCTTTTGTCCAACCCCATTTCAAACCAAGCACTTGTATGCAGTATCTATTCGAGTCAAGAAATGACGTCATTGCTCTGTCATGCGGCCACACCATTCATAAGTCATGTTTGGAAGAGATGCAGGAGCACTACCAGTAATTCTCCCTCCCTCCCTCCCTCCCTCCCTCCTCTGTGCCCCCCTCTCTCTCTATGACTAATGAGTGAGATGATTTTCTTAGCAGGTATGCTTGCCCCATATGCTCCAAATCAGTTTGTGATATGTCTAAAGTGTGGGAGAAGTTCGACATGGAGATCGCGGCCACACCCATGCCACCATATTGTGAAAACAAGATGGTAATTCCTGATTCCCCCTCATACTGGAAAATTTTGTTGTATACTTCTTCTATATGTGACACTCCTTATATTCCGTAATGTATAGTTGTATATGTCACACTCCTTAGAGCTTAATCATTATGATTGCAACGCATAAAAATGTGGCATATAAGGGTACACTATTGTTGCGGTTGAAGTGAATGCTGGCCGTCTCTGATCACAGGTGTGGATTCTTTGCAACGATTGTGGGTGCAATTCGGAAGTGAAGTACCACATTGTTGCGCATAAATGCCCCAACTGCAAGTCTTACAACACGCGCCAAACGAGAGGGCTGGGCAGATAGTTTGTCCGCCCAATGGTTTCTTGATGTGCAATGAAAGCAATTGGTGTTGCTGGAAGCACGAGAGGAGGGGTCATCCAAACGTTGTCGTTTATTTGTTTTTGGAATCGTATCTCGTTGCTGTTTGTATTTCAAGAATGATTCCTTTTTTTATTTTGAATCGGTTTAAGCGTCGCCCTTGATCCGCGCGTGCTTCATTACTTTTGGGTTGAAGTGTTTCTCAACTTTGCTGTAGGACTCAACACGAATTTTTTAAGTGACATTTGGTAAAAAAGTTTCGAGATAAGTAATGTAGAATATGTTTTATAAAAGGGTTATTAGTGGAAGTACAAGTAATGTAGAATATGTTTTATAAAAGGGATATTAGTGAAAGTAAGGAAAAAATCAATTTTGACCCATTATGTTGGCGCCCGATTCACTTTAGTCCGTTATTTTGGCAGAGTCCGATTTTAGCCCATTAATTTGTAAAAGTGTCCAATTTTAGTCCGTTTTTTAAAATTGACACAATTTTTCCGATTTTGGTCCATTTATGCGTGTAGACACGCGCTGGTTCAAAAAGAAAATTAATAAATCCTATTTTTTTGTGTTTAAAACATATTTCTAATTTCTAATATCAATTTTGGTCATTTATATTATAAATATTCAATGTTATCTCATTACGTTTCAAAAAAAATTATTCGGGTCTATCTCCGCTTTAAAATTCGGTTCTAAGATGTGAATCAAACTATTTCACTATTAATTTCTCTAATTTGGTTAAATATTATTTAATCTCATATTTCTCACAAATTCGTCAATAGTATACACGAATACATAATAAATTAAGAGACCAAATGCCTACTCCATTTTCTTAAGGATAATTGGACACAATTTTCATTATCCACCATATGCATCTGGCGACACAGACTATGCAACATCAAAATCACTTCACAAATCACAAAAACCTACAGTTTCAAATCCTAAAATCCCCTACCAAATTAGATAATTGAAAACATGAAGCAAACACTGAGTTATGTCAAAATACTCATACTGCCTGTTTGCAAGACCAAACACTGAGTTATGTCAAAATACGTCTTGTCTTTCTTCCCCTATGACAAAAAAAAAAATGCATAGAAAATGGAGTTGGAATAGGGGAATAGGGGATTTTTTAATAAGAAAATATAATTAAAATATTAGAGTTGGAATTTTAAAAAAAAATATTTCTTGCGCGTGATTCACACGTAAACGCGCATAAATGAACCAAAATCGGAAAAATTGTGTCAATTTTAAAAAAGGACTAAAATTGGACACTTTTACAAATTAATGGGCTAAAATTGGACTCTGCCAAAATAACGGACTGAAGTGAATCGGACGCCAACATAATGGGCCAAAATTGATTTTTTCCCAGTGAAAGTACAAAATATGATGACGGTCAATTTGTAATTTTACTCAGCGGTTTGGTTGTACCGAGATTATGTATATTTGTGTAATATGCCATAAGGTATTTACATGTGACTTTATTATTTTAAAAAGTGGGGTATACCAACTGAATATATAAGTTGATCCCTATTTTTTCGGTCTGTTGTGTTGGACGCCCAGGTGGATGGTATAAAACATCGTCGTTTCAATTTGTGATTATATTTAGGTATTCTTCTTATTTGGTGGGTAAGAGTCGTTTTTTTTTTGTTAGCATGGTTGTTTTGAATTAATGAAGTAATAATTTGTGTTATGTTTATCAAAATGACGTCGTTTTGATTTAAAAATGTGGTAGTTTTTTTAGTTGTATCGTCATACGTCTAATTTAGTGAAACGTCGTCTTACTTATTTCTGACGGTCGAAAAAATTGGGAATTTACATATACCTTCAATTTTAAAAATCAGAAAATGGCAAATTGAGTACTCCCTATGTACCAATTGTCTTGTCCACTTTTCTATTTTGGGTGTTCCAAATATATTGTCCGCTTTCCAAATATGACAAATTATTGCACACCATTTTTTTTGTGCGATCAACAACTTTATACTCCCTCCGTTCCACTCATCTTGACACATTTTCCTTTTCGAGACGTCCCACTTAAAATGACATGTTTCTTTAAAAGGAAATAACTTTAAAAAATATTATTAAATTATCTCTTACTTTTTTATTCTCTATCTTACTTTTTCATTTATTTATCTTATTTATCATTTCTCTCTCATACTTTATAATTTACTCTCTCACAAACTCATTTATCTTCTCTCTCTTACTTTATCTTTCTCTCATACTTTATCATCCACTTTCTTAATTCCCGTGGCAAAAAAGAAACGCGTCAAGATGAGTGGGATGGAGGGAATACTATTTTACACACAACTAACATCTCTCCTTAAAATTGGGTAAAAGTTAAGTGGACAAGATAATTGGGTGGAGGCATTGTTATATTTTATGTTCTTGTTTCAGTAATCATGAAATAGAATAAATGTTAATAAATTTATTATAAATATTAGGATGGCTGAGTGGTCTATTTTCAGTAATAGAGCGTGAGTTCAAATCCCATTTATGAGATATTAATAATTTTTCCTATATAATAAAGTCTATAATACAGTTTTAAATTTGGTATTTGATTATAAATCAATCACTGAATTATTCAATTTTAAATATTCCTCCGTTCCATAGATATTTTATCCTATTTTGTTTTAGTTCCATATATCTTGTCCTGTTTCCTAAAAAAATTAGATCTTGTGGCTAGAACTTTTTAACAATTTGAGGGACCAAAAATTTCACATACAACTAACAACTCGAATTTATATTCTATTCGTAATAATAAAAGAATTTTGTTCGTAAGAACAAAGAGAAACATATTTATTCTAAGTACCAATATAAAATAGTTACCATTTTCTATGAGTAAATATGTCCCTCCTTCATTTATCATTAGAAGGATTTATTCGTAAAAAAATTTATTTATTTATCTTGTCTTTCCCACTAAAATTTTCTAATTTATAGATAAAATAAATATTATAAAAATAATAAATCCATATTGTTACGTTTTCACATAAAATGAAATATATTATTTATTTCTTTTTTCTTTCAATTTATGCCTATTGGTGTTCTAAAAGTATCATTCCGAAGTCCTGGAGAGGAATATGCATTTTGGGTCGACGTATAGTGCCACTTGTCAGATATATTGGGTTACATGGGATTTTCCCATTCTCTTTCCGATCGAGATATTATCTGTTTTGCACAAGGAAGAGAAATTGAATCATCGAAAAATTATAGTGTGAAATACAATTAAATGCATTATTTGGGTATTAGAATTATATCAATCGAAAAGAAAGTAAACAAGATGTATGAGAAGTAGGGGTGTAAAGGTTCGGTTCGGTTTTTAGTACAATTTAGAAACCGAACCGAACATATGAAAGTAGTTTGGTTCGGTTCGGTTTAAAGTGTACTTTACTTTTGGAACCGAACCGAACCGAACCGCTTAGAAATGGTTCGGTCCGGTTCGATTCATCGGTTCTACCTTTTTAAATCCTAAATAGATTTTTTTGAACCATAATATTCCATACATGCTTAACGTGAATGAAATCCAAGCACGACAACTCCAAAATATTAACAAAATATAAATATACTAAACATAACTACAATAGTTAATCTCCAACTAGGGGAAACAAATTCATGACTCCACAATCCACATAGGCAGTAGTAAAATGAAACAACTTCATGACTCCACGTAAACGGATGAACTAAGAACTCCCAGAAAAAATTCCTACGGATGGAGGATTTGTTGTTCAACTTTTACGTTTTGGTAGAAAAAGTGAAAATAGTATTGAGAATGAATTGAGAAATGAGAATGAAGATGGAAATGAGAATTGAGAAGACAGAAGAGTGGTGTAGTCAGGACTCAGTTGTGCGGCGTGCCCTACTGCCCTAGTGTAATAATAATATTAACACCTTTTTTTTTAAATTTTTTTAATTACATATTTACGTATGTATCAATTACCTACTATACCCCTAGTAATCACATATTAGTATACTACCTAGTAAGTAAGTAGTATGTAGTATTAACAAAAATATTTATATTTCATTCGGTTATATTGGTTCGGTTCGATTTGAGCGGTTTCTAAACCTTTGGAACCGTGAACCGAACCGATTGTAAACGATTTCGGAAAATATAAATCAAACCGAACCACAAAACCGAACCGAACCGCATTTTTCGATTTGGTTCGGTTCGGTTCGATTCCGTCGGTTTCGTGGTTCATTGAGAAGGAGGGAAAACTATTTTTTCCAATATAAGAACAGTCTGTTCGGCTTAAAAGTACATAAATTGAAATAATCAAACTAGTCCAAGGACAAAATGGGAAAGAAAAAATTCAGAAACAATATTCTGTAGCACTACGTATCCTCATCTGAGTAAGAGAATCAGATAAAAAAATCACCGCTACCCCTCTCTCTCTCACATAGTAATTAGTAAGTAATCAATCAGTCAACTAAGCTCAATTAGCTCACCGGAAACCATGGCTACGGCGGCGAAGACCGGTTTACCCAGAAACACCGCCAGGGAAGCCCGCCGGCGTCGTATCCTCGAGCGAGGATCCGACCGGCTCGCTCTAATCACCGGGAGCATCCAGGCCCTGCCGCCGGACTCCGAGGCTGACCAATCCCGTCTCTCCACGTCTACCCCGGCTCAAATCCCCGCCACCGGTACCCCCGCTGTTTAAATTTACCTTGGCGTATGTTTATAGTATTTCTTTGATTTTGAGGGGTTTGCTTGTTGTTTGTGATTTAGGGTTTATCATTCTGTATTACAAATCGAAGTCCTTCCCCATGGTGATTCTTGTTAATCGTAGTAGAATACTTGTATTTCGATCGCCATCTGTTCAAAACCTTTTTCTCGCATTAGAGTTCAAAAAATTCAATTTTAGAAGATCAGTTCCAATATTCTTTTCGTAGATGCAATTTTCAGATTGCTTTTACTCTTTCAAGTTCGAACATTCATATCTGAATGAGGTAGATCTTAGAGCTCTTTTAGATGTGAGCTGCTAGATAAGAATAATTTAGTAGATTAATTGCAGAAAGAATCTTCAATCTGGGTTTCCTCTTATGTGATGAAGCTGTTCTTATAATTATGCATCACATAACTTTGGGGATTGTTAGCTACTGCATATCAATGCTTTCTACATAACCAAATTGGAGTTTCAACTGTTCAATTGATTAGGTATATTTTGTTGATCCTATTACTTCAAATTCCTACTACTTCTTACTAGATCAATATTGCAGATTCTTCTCAACATGAAGATGCAGCCTCTGATCCTTTGCTGCCAAACCAAGAAATTGAAAGGGAACACCGGCAGCAATCTATCTCTGATGAAACGGTGAAGCCTTCGCCACACAACACTCAGAATGGCGGAAGCATTTCATCTAGATCAGTGGCCTTACATGACACCATGGAAGAATTTCCTCTAATCCCATCATCCACGCAAAGAACTGCTCAGAATCACCAAAGTGAGCAGACCCAACGTAGCTTGCTCACACCCGGTCAAATCAAATCCGCCATTGCAGCTTCAGAGAACGCTCGTATGTGCTGTTCCATAGCAGCTGCAGTTCTAGTAATTGCTTCATATATGGGGTTTCTTGTGGGTTTCCATAATACTTCTGGGATCATACTCTCAAGAACAGTTTATCTGCTTCTGTTAACGAACATAACCATCGTTCTTGTACTGGCTGTTCTGGGAGCATGTCGTGTGGAATCAAGAACAGCTGGCAACCCTGTGGCTGATCATCTGGGGCAAGCTCTGGAGTTGGGGTTGCTAATGCAGAAGATTCTTGGAGCAATTTTCATGGACTTCAGCATCTATGCGGTCGTGCTCGTCTCTGGCTTCTCCCTGGTCCGAACACTTGGGTGGTAAGAGTAAGATCATGGTTTTTGTTGAAGATCTTTTGGTGTGATTCTTGTTCATTGAGTTTTAAAACGTTAGATCTTGTGTTGAGTTGTTGGATATATTCTTTTTGGTCCATGATTTTTGGATGTTTAGTTGGCACTGATGTATAGCGAACTTTTTTGAGTTTGTGGTTATTGTTAGTGTGACTAGACGTATTTGCAGCATGAGGTGCACGTTATAGAATGAATTTTAAATCGGCAAACAAATATTACAAGTTCGAATCCATCAACCAAATATTACAAGTTCGAATTCATCAATGTTGTTAGCTGTGAGTTTGTAATTTGTGGTTAGTTACTGTGATTTGCATTACTATTGTTTGCTGCGAGCCTGCGAGTTTGTCATGTCTTGAGGGTCTGTCTTAGTCTTCTAAATGCTGCCGTTTCTTGTTCTGTGGAGATTGTGTGATTACTTTGTTGTTTTAAATACAAGAATCGTTCCTTTTTTTCATGAATATTATTTTGGAACACATGGAAATTGGAAACAATTAAGATTTCACAATTGTAGGATCCATCTCACGTGCAACCTTCCTTATTTTCCTTAGTATTCTCATCCATACCTTTGTTTTCCTTGTCATTCCCTACCCAGTGAGGATTTTCTATCTCACATTTTGTATTCCATTCTATATCTCACCACCAATGGAATGGTGATCCGTGAATCTTTTAATTATTATATATACCCTAGGTTTAGTTATTAATCGTACGAGATTTTTTTTTAAAAAGGAATATGTGTTACTGTTCTATTAGTAGGGTATGAAATTAGACACTAAAAATGGAGTAGAGGATATTGAGTGATCCCTACTAGGGTTGAATGTGTCTTAATATTTTTACATTCAATGAACCTAGTATATTTCTTTTGTTGTATTGTTCTCTCCAAGTGTTTTTCCTCTTCGCGAAAGGACTTAGCACAAACTTTTTTTTTTTTTGTCATGTCATGTTCTTACCTGTTGCCATTAAATCCAATCTTGAAACAAATACTCTTTCCATCTCATTGAATTTGTTTTGTTTTTAAATAAGTAAGTGTGTCTCAAATCACTACCAACTCAAATCAATTCAAAAAAATTAATTAATTAAATAGGTTCCACACTTTTACTTTACTAACTAATTCTAAACAATTAATTAATCATATAGATTTCACATATCTACCAACCTACATCAACTTTTCTAAACAACCACACCTAAAAAAACACGACAAGTTCAATGGGATAAAAGGGAGTAAGTACATTAATACGTAGAAATGCCTTGGTGCCATGGGAGGGAGGAAGCTTAAGTATGCAGTATGCACATTGCAGGAAAGTGTAACTGGTGGGGCCTCATTAAGAATCTGAATTTGGAAATTGGTTACGGACTTTCTATTTTAAAAAATGTCGCTATATAAGTACTCCATCCGTCCTATTGATAATGATTCTTTTTTCTTTTTGATTTGTCCCATTTAAAATGATCCATTTCCAAAAAAAGAAAAAAAAATACTACATTCTCTTATATTTTATTAATTCTCTCACTTACTTTATCATTCATTCTCTCACCATCTCACTCTTATTCTCTCTATTACTTTATCACTTACTCTACCTTCTTAATTCTCGTGCCGAAAAGTCAAGAGGCCATTATCAATGGGACGGAGGGAGTACTTTTTCTTTAAATTTTAAAAGTTATATAGTACTCCCTCCGTCCTGCTCCAAGTAATTCATTTTTTTCGGCATGCAAATTAAGAAAGTTATGATAAAGTATAAGAGATGAGTAAATGATAAAATAAGAGAGAAGATGAGTGAGATAAGCAAGCTTCTATCTTTGTTCCACTAGTGCACTTGGCGACACTTTCAGTGGTGAGCTTGTGACGCTCTTCAACAGTTTTTAGGACTCGGTGCATTTGCGGTGGCCATTTCTTTAGAAAATATCTTGGCATGTGTGCGCGGTATGATGACCGGCGAGGCTGTCAGATCAGTCATTTGAGCTTCAAGTGCCTTGGTGAGGATCTCTTCAGCATTGAAATCAATAGGAGTGCTGATCCTCTGCACTTCAGCAGATGCGCTGCCAACGTCTTGGTCTGAGCCTCAGTAAATTGGCTCCATTTCGTATTCACGTCTGCTGCAAGGAGACGGTTCTTATGACCTTGACGTCACTTATTTATTGACGCCACTTTGAGGTCCTTAATCTCAGCAACTTGATAACGCAACTGCTTCTTGGGCTGATATTTGGATGGCGTAGGGATGATTGCGCCTGATGATGGAGGAGGAGGTGGCGAGTCATCCCTGGGAGATTTCCCCTCAGTAGAGCCTCCCTGGTCTGCATCCTTGAATGGTGAATCATGGTGCGAGTCAGACCGAGTCGCGAGCTGAGCAGACTGTTCTGGTTGCCCCTTCTAACTCAGGAGCATAAGTATGGCGGCGCGAAGATCTTCCATAGGCCATGATGTCGGTAGGCTTGCCATGCTTTTATCTCCTCTCTGAGGGCCTGCTCTTCCTTTGCCAGTTCAGAGATTGTCCTGAGGTGGGTCCTCTAGTCTAACAGATCCCATTCCAGGAACCTGAGGCGAATCTGCACCCTCGCTCTGACTGCAATGTCCACGAGATCTGCATGGTCGAGAATCTCGGGAATCTCTCATCAGCAATTTCCTCAACAACTCTGCTTTGAGCTAACAGTACTGAGGTAGGGACTGATGTGGAGAACTCAGTCTGAGGAATGTCAGCTTGAATATCTGACTGAGTCTCCTCAGAGTGAATCCGCTTGACCTTGTTTCTCAGAGTCACGTCCTCCCGACCGGACTCTGAATTCTGAATCTAGACTGTCTCAGGGATCACTGCTGAAGGTTCTGCTTTCTTCAGCACTTTCCTCTTCTTCTGCTGAGTCGGGCGGGTAGCCTGAGATATTGTCAGTGGACGCTTGTCAGGCAGTCCTCGCCCTAATGATTTCTCAACTGCTGCTGCATTGGAGAACTTGACGTTCTTTTTGTCAAATAAGTATGCATCAATGAAGACCACTCTTCCCCAGGCGGTAATCTTGAATAATAATTGATACTTTGGTACCATAGAGCGGCTTGCCCTTGGGAATCAATTACATCTTTGGAGTTATCTTCATTGGCGGTGAATTTCTAGAGCGATCCTTGAACTCGAGATATGAAAAAGGCGTTCCGGTTGACATTGACTCCTTCCATGATGGCCATCATTATCCCGAATCCGATCCGGGATAATTGATCATAAGATCCCGTTGGCCCGGTCGGTATGTGATTCACGATATAGGCCGGATCTTTGTATTCGGGGAGCGGTGATTTTTTTGAAAATCTTTGCTTTGAATACCACGTTCTCCTGACCACTGAACTTGCATAAATACTGATTAATGGAAGACTCCTTGTAGCCGATCGGAGAAATCCCTTCATTAGGCAGACTGAAGCTCTCGAGAAGACACTTAGCAATATTGATGTCTGCAATCTTCTCTATCCAAACGTTGGTTGCAGTCTCTTGCATATAGTTGATGCAAGTAATATCAGTGATCTCGTCGTCTTGCCGGATGTTCAGGAGGAACTCGGCGACTTGCCTCGGAAGGTAGTGAGATGGAGATCGAGAAAGCACAATCGTAAGACCGGAGGACTCGAGTGCATAAAAAATGATGTCCATACACTCCACATTGCAGGATCTGAAGGAGAGAACAGGTTCAAACCACACTCTCTTGTTGTCAAGGATCTCCTGCATGTCGGAGGGAATAGGCACTTCATTGTTCAGGGACATCGCCATTGTGATGATAAAAACTGAATCTGCAAAAACAAGTTAGCACTTGAAAATAGAGTGAGTCAATAAATATCATAAGCAGTTTAGTAGATTTATCGAATAATTTGTGCTTGAATGTGATGGATTTCTAAAGCAAAATATTTGTAGAGCACAAAATCGTTCGTAAATGGCGGAAAAGTATTTTAGATGAGAGATACACAAGAATACATATGGAATTGAATATGAACGGTTTTATTCCTTGTGTGGTTGAGATTGATCAGTTTTTAAAAAGGTGGACGACTCAGATTAAATGTTATAAGAGGTTATGATTACTGGCCGCCTATAATCTCGACCTACTTATCTCTATCACCTAATAGGTAAGGTGAAATGACATGCATTTAATGCGCCGCAGTTGGTATATGGAATGTCGTGCGTTTAATGAGAACTGTTGGTCCCGATGTAAACGTTCAGGGTGTTGGGGGGAATACACTCGAAAACTTTCTCAACTTAAAACGCGAACAGTCCAATTCGGGAGATTGTCTGTCGAATAAATTCGATGAGCCGGGCAAGCTCATTGCGGACCTCGTGGACGAGTGAGCCGACTATGCGATGCACGCTAGGCGGCGATATCGAGAATTCAATACCGTTCAGTAAGAGTTCAGTAGCGTGCGGAATAGTGTAGCCCCGATTCAGTTGAGTTGAACACGTTTTTATTAAAACTGTTTCAGTAGGTTAGTGCACTCAGTTAAGCTTTTCTGAAACTCTGTTGTATGATTTTGTAAAAATGTTTTTCCAGTATGAACAGTAAATCAATGCAACAGTAAATGACCACAACGATTTTAAAGTGGTTCGGATATCAAACAATCCTACGTCCACTGTCCCGAAAAGATCAGGAGGCTATTTTATAATACTGAGTTAGTCTCGGTTGGTTTGTACAACTTGGACAAACACGGCCTTGAAGATTATACTGAGCAAGTCCCAGTTTACAAGGTTCAAACAAGAATTTTTGAATGATTCTCCAACAGTGAATGGGTTCTTTACAATGAGAACAATTCAAGATATGAACACCTTCGATTCTAAGCTATGGATGTTTCAGTGGAGCTTACGTTAGAGGGAAAGGGAACAAGGAATGGCTTCTAGAGTGATGAACAATGATGAATAATCTCTCTGGGTTCGTGTTCTATCACTTGAATACTAGAGGCTTTGATTCTATTAAGCTTGGTTCCCTAGAGCAAAGTAGTTGGCTTTCGTGTTGAGTATTTCACTAAAGTTCTTGCGGAAAGCTTGTAACTTGTTCGTTCGATGCTCGTATATTTCGTGTGTTTGGTAGTTCTTCAATTTGATTTTCCCTCTATTTATAGAGGTGAGCTATGGATAGATCTGTTGGAGACGAACTGTCCACGTGTCACTCTCTTTGGGTAGCTAACGACTCTTTTAGAAATCGTGCAGAGTCTTTTCCTCTATTTTAGGAAAGTAGTTGACTTGCAGCTTTTATCAGAACTTTGACAGCTGGCTGCTTGTCATTGGTCGAGGTGTAGAAAGTAGTTGAGACATACAGACTTCGAGGAAGATATTGAAGCTGACTTTCTCTGATGCGTACAACCTCGGACAACTCTGCGATTTAACATAAAAGATCATCGACAATCAAGGAGGCTGTCGGGCCGTTCTTTGAGTCGACACTGGGGTTCGATAGTATACTCTGCTTGAGTCCAACTCTGCGAAGGTCGACTACGAGTTCGGAGAACTACTCTTGCTTTGAGTCCAGTTCTGCTGACTCTTTCGGCATCTTTGCTCTGGCTGAGTCCAACACTACTAAATCGAACACCTCTCGGTATCTTTGCTCATGCTTGAGTCCAACACTACTGAGCCTTCACTCCATGGTACTGAGGCGGACAGTCTGCTGAGGGATCGGCAGACAGAACTTTGAGCCTGGACCATGCAGCAGGAATGTCTACTGATTCTGAAATTCTCAGAGACCAAGGCGTTACTATTACAAAGGAATGGTTCACCTATCAAACTAGGGTTTTGGGATCAGCCAAATCTTCTAAACAATCTCCTCTTTGAATCATCTCCCAACAATTTTCCCCTATTTGATAATGTCAAAACCTAACACTACAAACTATCAGATACAAACTCCTTACAAATATTAAAAGTAGAATCAGTGGAGTTGTACATCAAGTTCTAATCTAATGAGGGACAAGGAATACATAAATAACTATAACAATTTCCTCCTCAATTAGAATCTATCAATCTAAGTAAAAACAGACAAACACGGATAAGCTGTGAGTGTGTGAGTCAATAATCACTTAGGTGATTCTGAGTGTTAAATTAAATAAATAGGCCATAGAGACAATAAGATGTTGTCAGGCCAAACAACAAAGATGCATTTGTATATATGAGGAAGTTCAGTACAGTTACATCTCTTGCTATTCTATCAAACAGAAAAAGAGAAACTATCAAAAGCTATCTCCTGAACCGCTGAATCCTTGCCTTGAAATCTTTGGATTTATCTTCAGGCAGAGGGAGTCCATACATTTTGAATGTGTCTCTCCGCAGCTTCTGAATTTTGGGCACGTCTTCAGGTTCATTGACATTGAGCTCAAGTGCAATGGCTGCACTCCTGACTTCTCCTTCCATCACGCCAATATAGAGAGAGTGTCATCCAGCTTCTGAGGTGGAGGTAATGGTCTGAAATCAGGAGTCTGAACGTCTTATTTGTCAGCAATGGCTTTCTCGACCATATTGTAGATTTCCATATCACACTTGAAGAGCCAGTCTGCAAAAGCATCATTCTTACGAGATTGTGGCCAGAATTGCCAGACATAATATCTTTTAATAAATTCGGCCTTCAGTGTCTCCCACTGCTGAGTTTTCTCCCATGGCATCCACTTATCAACTTTGAGGCCACATGTGAAATTTCTGATCAGTGGGTCTCTTGCCTCGTCTGTATTTATAAGGGATCTCCATGTCTTTAGGCGGAGGAGGTCGAGGTTTCAACCTTTCAGCTTCCCTGGCTGCTTCAGGAGCCTTCTCCTTTGCCAGAGCTTCTTGCCGCCTGTACTCCTCAATCTGATAATGTTGAGCTCTCTTATCCAGAGCTATGATACTGAAGTTTATCATTTCGTCAATGGTCGGCTCAACTCTCTTTCTTTCTTCCTTGTTCTGCTTGAGAGTCGGTAGCTATCCGCTGCTCGGCTTCCTGCTCCTCTTTTTCTTTATCGGCTTTGTTGGTCCGGAGACGAAAAGTCGGGTGTAGAGGGGGGGGTGAATACACTCGAGCTCTGTTTCTTTTTCTCGGTGAAGGTCGGTGAAGGCGATGTTTGCAACCGATGAACGGTTGCCAAGTAAGCCTTCGATCCAGGGGTCAAAGTGAGTCGGCTTACGAGCTCTTCTACGGCGATGTCGGTATTACGAAACTCCGGTCGGAGGCCGTAGTGCGGATAAGTGTTAGGCCCCGAGTCGTCTCTTTTGAAAACGCGTTTTTGCAAGTTAAATCTTTTGGTGTGCACTTTATAAAATACGTTTTATGCAAACTTATGATTTTCAAGTCGGTTGAATGCGATGCGATAAAACAAGAAATGAACACAAGCGATTTAACGTGGTTCGGATACGCAAGATCCTACGTCCACGGTCTCGAACAAGGCGGGGAGAACTTGTTGATTATTACGAGCAAGCCTCGGCGGGGATATCGTGTGACCTTTGGACGGTTCCCTCTAAGTTATAGTCCTTAGCGACTTTACAATCCAAACCTAAGTTTAGAAGGGAGGGAATATTCTCCAAGCGAGAAGGAGTTGTTACAACAAGAACAATTCACTAAATGTGAACTCCTTCGGATCTAAGCTATGAATCTAGCAATGAGCTTAGTCTAGAGAAGATAGGGATCAAAGTGCTCTAGAGAGATGAACTACAAGAAGTGTTCTATGAAAACTAGTTCGTCTCTGGATAAGCTTGAAGGTTCTAGAGCGTTGTGAGTTTGAATGTTTTCCCTTGATTTCGCGTATTTTCCTCTATTTGAAATCTTCAAATCCTTCTCTATTTATAGTTGTGAGTTGTGACATATGTCCGTTGGAGACGACGATGCCACGTGTCACAAGCGTCCAAAGAAAATGGCCACTATTCAACTTTGTTGCGGCGGGGGCGGTTAATGCGCTGTTCATGAGAGCGGCTTTCTTGTGTAGAGTAGGTAAGCGTTGTCGGCTTCTCATTGGTCGAGGTTTGTAGTTGGTGAGTGTCGAGTTGACCGTTCAAACTACCTCGTATGTCTTCTTGCTGAACATTTGAAGGGACTTTAAGTCTTTGGGTCGCTTTTACGTCGGATACGATACTCGAAAGTCTGTCTTCTTCGGGTGAGTCGTCGGCCGATAAAGTGAGCTTCGATGAGTCGGTTGGTCGATTGCGAAGGTATACCTTTGCTTGCTTTGGTTCTTCTACTGATGACCATCGGCTTGTAGAGAATGCTTCTGCGAGGTCCGGTCGGTGATGCGGGATCTTCAATTGAGTTTGATATCGGCTGGCGACGAAGAATGCAAGCGATTACAACGATGACGTGGGGTTACGAAAAGTATCTTCGGCTAAAGATCGGTTCAACAACTACCCCGTACGGGACTTAGACAAAATAATAAGCATTACATCAAGTCTAACCTATACATCGGCTAATCCTATCGGCACACTAATCTACTTGATATCATCTCGGTTTTGGGATCTTCAATTCCATAGTACTACAATGATTTCCCCCAATTTCTTTTAACCACTAGAACAGTGAGTATCAATCTCCTGACTCATATCCAACAATTTCCCCCTAATTGATGATGCCAAAACCTCTATACTCTAATATCTATTAAAGATCTTGTCCTACTTGACAACAATTTCCCCCTTAAAGCATCGAGGAAAAGCCGATAATAGTAAATGAACTTCGGCGGGTGAGAGAAAGGCAAGATCGAGGACGATGTGAGTGTGTGTCGGGATCACTTGGTGATCGGTAGTGTAAACACAAAGTAAAAGGTGAGAGACAATGAGTAATTGTCTAGCAAGCGAGGGAAGCGATATATATATCAAGAATTACGAGTTCCTATGCTATTACAAAAGATGAGGAGAAAAAAAATCAACTGCTTGCTTTGCTTCTTGAACTTCTGCGTTTTCTTCTTGAAGTCGGTGGATTTTTTCCTCGGGAGGATCCAGGTAATAGTATTTATACACTCTAGCTCGAATCTCCCGGATCTCCAAGTTATCATCGCGCCTTTACGGGAGCGGGACTCGGGCTTGTAGGCGGCTTCCTCCACTTCTCTTTCTATGTCCTTAGTGCTCGGCGAGTCCATTAGCAAGTCTCGGCGGTGGAATACGTCGGAATCTTTGGGGCACGGAAGGTTACATTACGTGATTCCATGACTTGCTTCGGCCGTTCACTCGAATTCAACATTAAATCTCGTAATCAACTCCTCAAAGTGCTGATCGGTGGGCGATCAAGTGGGTAAATGCGCCATACGTAGTAGCCTTTGATAAAAGTTTCTTTCAATCTCTCCCAATGTTCATTCATATCAGCCGGCACCCACTTATCCACATCTTTGAATCGGTTGTTGCTTGATGTGGGGGCCCCGATGAACTTAGATCCTCTCGGGATCTGCCTTCTTGGATCGGTTTGGTTTTATCGGATATGCTTTTCATTCTTGCCGGGTCGGCCATCCTTTTCTTCTCACGGAGAGCGGCTGCTCTAGTGTCTCCTTGTACGAGACTCGGTCCTTGCGGCGTCGCCTCCCGGGTCGTTTGATCTTACGCTATCTGCTCGGTGTGTAAGAGTAGATATGGGAATACTACGAGCGGTAGCTTTGATTTCGGTCGGAAGAGCACTTAGAAAATTCTTCTTGGGCTTTCTTCTTTTGCTCTTCGACTTGTATTAATGACCTTTCTCTTTCCTTTGCCCCTGACGGCTTTGCCCTTAGGCTTTTTATTTGCTTCAGTTTGCCTCCTCTAGGCGACGCTCTGGTCCGGCTTGTCTTGCGGCTCTTGGGCTATTCGAGGTCGAATGCCTCTTGCTCCGCTTTTGATTTAAACTTCTTGATCGGGGGAGGAAGGAGTAGTGGATTCGATAGGCGATTTCCTTCCCCGACCTCTGCGCGTATTGTTGAGACTCTTCTTCTTCGGTGGCTCTTCAAGGAATTGAGCGATTTTGTCTATGTGCACGGTGAAGAGGAGATGGGGGTGGCTTGTAGTGGGAAATCAAGGAGAAGGACCTCGGTAGATGTACCTTTACGAGTAGTTGGTCACGCCTCCGGGAGCTGTTCCCCCCCTGAATCTCTGCGGTGAGGGCTCTGGCTGGCGAGGAGGGTCTTGCCTCTCGAGCTGTCCCTCAAGGATACGGACGTCGGTTGTATCCGTATCGGGTTCATCTTTCACAATATCTTCCCCCCTTTTTAGCATCGGCAATATTCGCCGGGGAGGTGCGGATAGCTTTTACGTCTTGCTCCGGTATGCGCGAGAATCTTTGATGCGGGTAAGCGTGTCATCAAAATCAGCGACCAAGTTGCGGTAGTTTTCCCGGTCTTTCTCTCGATCGGCTCTAGATTTACGCAGGCGAGCGGCCGACTCTGTCGGAGTGTCGGCGAGCTTGATCATTTGATTACTGTCATTTCTTTACGAATGGCTTTTAAGGCCTCGGCTTGTTGCTTGATGGCTGTTTTGAAGAGAGGTGGTTGCTATCTTGTTTCTCTCATCAATGAAGCCTTGAATTGTTTTCATGGCACGAGTCATTGTTCGAGAAAGTTTTATCTTTGAGTGGCAAGCATTTCGCGACTCTGTCTTTGTTAAATCGGCCTTTTGAGCACTTAGGGCCCTGCTCGACTATCTCCTTGAAATATGGTGAGAAGCCTCTTTAGGGGGTGGAGATGTCGGCGGCCAACTTACTTAGAGCTTCGTTCGAGCCTTGGTGTACTTCTCCCATTTAAAATGAACATCTTTGGCTAGGAGTCGATTTTTCTCACCTTGGCGTTTGATAGCCTCGTTGACGAACGTGAGGACACGGAACCGATGGGTTGTATCGATAAGAGGCGGTTCCCGAGCCTCTGCTCGAGAACGAGATCAAGCGCTCCCTACGTACCTCGGAGCGGTTGTAGCCTCACCGAGATGTGACTATGGGTGGTGTTGGGCTCTTCTCTTGGGGAGTTTGTCCCTCTGCGAGATTCTCCCACTGATGCGCTTCCTTGGGTTTGCCATCCATCTCCTCATCTTGATCATCATTATCACCTTTATCGGAAGGTGGAGATGGGGGCGGAGGCCGTTTCGATCGGAGCTCTCAAGCTCGGTAAATAGAGCATTGCGGCTCTCAAATCTTCGAAAGACGCCACATCGGTGGCTCTCCGAATCCAATCTTGGCTTGGAGCTCTTGCTCCTCCGTCGATAGCTCATCCCGGTGACTGCTTTGGGATTTGGCAAAGTCAATAAGAATGTCCCGGTGCGAGAAACCTTAAGAGCATCCGAGCTCTTGTCCTTCTTGCTATTTCAACCGGATCTGCGTGCTCGGCAATTTACGGTATCTCTAGGCGAATCTCGGGTGCGGCACGCGATCGAGTGGTGTCGGTTGTTGTCCACTCAGCGGTAGGTTCGGGTGACGGTTCCCTCTTGTCGGACTCTGTTTCCTCGGAGCTGATCACTTGGACCTTGTCCTTGATCGTCGCTCCCTCGATTCCGATATACGAATCGAGTAGTTGCTCCCTCTTGAATAGAAGGAGGAGGCTGGTGAATAATGGTAAGTGGGCGAGCCAGCTGTGACCTCAGCGAGTCGAGTCTTAGCCAACCTCCTCTTCTTTGGCACTTGGACGGTTGGGGGGCGGGAGCGGGACGCCGCTCTCTTCGGTTCGGGTGGCCCCTTGCCAGATTGACTTTTACTGCTCCGGCCTTTGTCATAAATTTAATACTCTTGAGATCAAAAGACTTCGAGTCCTCAAAAGGCGAGCGATTACCGTACCACACTCTCTATCGGCACCGACATCTTGGTGCCGAATAGGAGCTTGCTGTCTTGGTTAGCTTCCTCTCTCCGATGGCGAAGTAGTGAACTTACGGGCTTGGGCCTTCGTTGAGTAGTATAGTAGTCGGCCCAGTTCACTTCTACTCCATCGTCCCATGATCATCATCGGTTGTATCCTCGGCTTAGAAAGGCGATCATAGGATCCAGTGAGCTCGTCGAGAATATGAGAGACAACGTAAGCTAAACCCCGTGCGAGGTAACAAAAGATTTCTACGAAGCGCCGTCTTGAACACTATGTCGTTGCGTCCACGGGAACTTTTGGACGTAGTTATTTATCTCCCTTTCCTTATAACCAATGGGAGAGATACCGGTGAGGGTAGTTGAAAAGCTTGAGCGAGAGCCTCCGAGATATTGAAAGAGTGGGTAGCCTCCCTCCGCCGATTTGGGGCAATTTCCTTTGTATCCAAAGGATGCTTCTTCTCCTCCCCGAGGCTAATGATTTCCGGTTGTAGTAGGCCTCCACAACTTGTCTCGGCGGATGAGAACGGGGATGCCTCGACACAAGAGTTGCTAGCCACGACTTCTCAAGGGCGCCAAAAACCGGCTCCAAATATGAAACGTCCACTGCCTGGGAGAGCCATCGTCGGCTCAAGCCCGAACCCGGATGGTCATGATCTCAACCATCTTCTCGGGAGTGCGTACTACCGCCATCGAAATCTTGCAAAACAAATTGTTAGCACTTGAAAATAGAGTAAGTTAGTAGCTATCGGCGGATAGTAATACATTACCGTGAAATAGAGCTTGAAAAGAGATATAGCAATGCGGTTTGAATGAGGATGTAAGGAAGGTAAGCGAATCGCTAAGAAAAAGCTCTAAGATATGAGAATGGCGAAAAGTGAGGAGTTGATAGAAGATGAAAGATAATGTATATTGAGTTTGATCTTTAGTTTGAATCGCACGGTTCAAATTTAATCTTTCAAAATCAAGGGGCGGCTAAGATTAAATGTTATAAAAGAATGATTATAATAGCCGCCAAAAATATAGATATACGTAATAAAGCTAATGGAGAAGACATGCATTAAATGCGCGACGAGAGCATTACTTACGCGGGCGAGGAGTCCTGGCGACCTTTCCTCAAACCTTAAACATAATAAATGGTAAGGAATAAATGCTCCTAGGCAACCGAATGCAAGCGGCCGATGCATTAAATGCGGCATGTTTCGAACAAATTAAGTAACGATACTACGCAAACCTCTTCGGTGAACTTATCAGTTGGTTACCATCATTTATCGGGAGGATGGTTGTGCTGATGACCATGTTCTCCCTTGTTGTGTACGGTGTGCATCTCCCAACCCGAGTCATTGTACTAAGTTTTCGACTTTGTCGTGCTGATTCCATGCTGATACACATTGTTGCTAAGTATATTATTATCGGTAGTCGGCTTCTCTTGACTTGTCTCGGTAGGATCTAGCGAACCTAGCTCAGCGATAGTTCTTTGAACTTTGTTCTCGGCTAGTGGTTTTGGTCGGTATATACGCCCTTTGCTTGTCGGTATGGATTTTCTCCATCTCGATGTCCTTCTTTTCGACATGGTCTCCGATGAAGTGGTGTCGAATGTCCACGTGCTTGCATCCCGGTATGTAGAGCCGGGTTACGAGTTATAGCTATTGCCTTTGGTGGAGTCACGGTAGATGGGCACTTCATCACGAGTTATACCATAATCTCTCAATTGTTGTCGAAGCCAAAGGATGCGGGGCACGACAACTTCCTGCAGCCATGTACTCGGCTTCGGTAGTGGACGTAGCTGCGAGTCTTTGTTTCTTTGAAAACCACGATATCGACTTCTTTGCGCCTTAGGAGCCGACATGTTCCGGAAGTTGATTTTCGATCTATCACGCATCTGCATAATCGGCATCGAGAATAACTTTGTTAGTGTTAGATTATCATCGGCGGGATACCATAACCCGACATCGGGTGTTCCTCTTAGATATCGCGAGAATCTTCTTCTTGGCGAGTCTAGATGACTTCGCTTGGGATTCGCACGAAATCTTGCGCATATACCTACGGCATAAGTTATGTCGAGTCGGCTAGTGCTGTTAAATAAAGTAAAGAACCAATAATAGCTCTATAATCGGTAGAGTTAACGAAGCTCCCTCTTTGTCTCAGATCGATTTTAAAGTTCGTGTTCATGGGGATCTTGGTCGGTTTCTTTGGAATCACGGCCGAATCTTTTGAGAAGATCTCGAGTGTATTTGGCTTGATTGATGAAGATTCCTTGGGTTGATTGTTTTACTTGAAATCCAAGGAAATAATTCATCTCTCCCATCATGGACATCTCGAATTTCTCTTTCATCATCTTCTCGAGCTGGCGACATATAACTTCGTTTCTACGGCCGAAAATGATGTCGTCCACGTAGATTTGCACCGGTAGAATGTCATCTTCGACTTTATGCTTGAATAGGGTGCGATCTCTTTCCCCTTTGAAAACCTTTACGAAGTAGAAAGTCGATAGGGTATCATACCAAGCCACGGGTGCTTGTTTTAACCCATCTGAGCTTTCCTAAGTGCGTACACTGATGTCCCTGCTTGAAAGCCGGGCGGTTGTTCCACGTAGACTTCTTCCTTCGATGCGCCGTTCGGAAAAGCTGACTTCACATCCATCGATATACCTTAAATCTCGATGTGTTGCATAAGCTAGGAAAAGACGAATGGCTTCCAATCGCGGCCCTGGAGCAAATGTTTCATCAAAGTCAATTCCCTCTACTCTTTTGTATCCTTTAGCAACTAGTCGAGCTTTATTTCGACAATGACGTTGTTTTCATCTCGCTTGTTCTTGAAGACCCACTTAGTTCCAATCACGTGCGATGTCTAGGTGCGTCGACAAGCTCCCAAACTTCATTTCGACGGGCCGGTTCAGGCTCTTCTTGCATAGCAATGACCCGATCGGCATCTTTAAGTGCGTCCTCTATCGGCGAGGTTCTTACGTAGGCGAGAAAACAAGAGTAAAGTGAGCTTTCTCCTTGATTTAATCTTGATCTCGTCCTTATAGTTGCTTGATGGATCTCCAATGATAAGATCGAAGAATGAGCATCGAGCCGCGAACGCTGAGTCGGGCTTCTTCTTCGATACCACTTCACGCACGGTCGGTAGGTGTATTAGGCATTTCGGTAATCTTGTTTTGTGGCTGTAGTAATTCGGTAAGAAGGTTAGGATCTGCCGAGTTTCCGGGTTCGAGGGCATTTATCTCGGGAACATTAATCGTTCCCCCCGAGTTTATATTCTCGAGTAGAGGTCTCGGTTACCACGGGGGCTTCCTCATCGACCGAAAGTTACTGTTGTTGATTACAGTTCGATAGAATCAACTAGGTTAGCTACATTGCTTGTTGGCCGAGTCGAATTTCTTCATCTTCGACTCATCATCCCAACAATCTTTGGATCTTTTCGGCTTTGTCATTTAGTTCGAGATCCCGTAGCTTCTTTGCGACATCCTCGAGTGTTTGACTTTGTATCTTTCCCTGTTCTCGGTAACAAATTCATCAAAAACAACATGAGGGCTTTCCTCCACGCAAAGAGTTTGATAGTTAAAAACTCACGAAGGCTTTCTTGACTTCGGGAGTATCCTAAGAATACTCCTTGATCGAGTTTGCTATCAAAGACCTTCAACTGATCTTTCCCATTGTTGTGGATAAAGCGAGGGCGGTAGAAAACATGAAAATGAGAAATAGAAGGAATTCTCCCTTTTCCACGGTTCGTATGGCGTCTTCATGTGTTCTTTGTGTCGGTAGTGATCGATTACGAGTGTAACGGGCGGTGTCGGTAGCATCGGCCCAAAACTTTGAGGGTAGTCCAGGAATCTGCGAGGAGCGTTCTTGCTTTGCTTCTTTGAGAGTTCTGTTCTTACGTTCGGCAAGTCCGTTCTGGCCGAGGGGTGCGCGCGGTGATGTCTCGTCTTGAATTCCCTCTTTATCGCGGTATGTCTTAACTGCGAGTTTAGAAACTCTGTTCCTACGTACGAGCGTATCTTCTTAATCTTGATGTTCTTTTCCCTTATCTGAGTTTCTTGATGGGTAGATTAGGTAACTCGGTCCGAACATCGGATTTGTTGGCGATGAAGATGACCCAAGTATATCTCGAGAAGTCGTCTATGACGACGAGGGGCATACTTCTTGCCTCTTATAGTCGCTTGGAGAGGCGGCCCGAATAAGTCCATGTGAAGCGGTGAAGGATTCCATCGGTGGAAGGTGACGGAATAGGTGGATTCCTACTCTTTGTTTGCTTTCCCTTCGGGCACGCTTCACAATTTACTGTCTTTGATAAATGATTCGTTGGGCGGTCCTCGACTTTAGAGTTCTTGACGAGCTTGTTCATGGTCTTGAAGTTCGGGTGGTGCGAGTCTCTTGTGCCATAGCCTGGCTGACTTGTTACTGATTTAGTACGTGCGAGCAAGCAAGCCTCGGGTTACGCGGTATTCCGGTTTGCAACATAGATGTTCTTCCTCCGCGAACACGATAACACTGTTTTCCCTGTAGATTTGTCAACAATATCACGAAACCGGCGTCAAAGATTACTCGTTAAGATTATCACGGGAATTGGTCGGCGAAAGGAGATTATGTTGAAGTCCTTCAACATGTGTTACTCTTAGGGCGTGGCGGTCCCAATGTTCGGCGTTCCGTATCCCCTTGTGTAGCCTTTGGAATTGTCACCGGATTCAATGCAGGACCATCTTCTTGTACGTAGTTGGTCGGCGAGCTCTTACGGTAGGTCATGTGTCTCGAGCGGCCGCTGTCCACTATCCACGGGTCCTTATGCACCCGCAAAATAGAGGCATTTTTAGGTACCCTTTGGTTCGATTGGGTCCTTACGGGTTAGTGGGTGATTTCGGAACCCGGATCTGTCTCGGGACCTTAGAAGTTCCGAGACTTCTTCTTCGAACCTTATCGGCTTTCTTCTCCACGGGACTTGGAGATGCGACTTTCTGGCTGATAATTTTGGGTTCATGCGCTTTCTTCTTACGAGTCTTAGCGCTTCTCCCGACCACAGGGCTCATAGTAGTACGAGCCGTGCTTGGCCGGGTGCTCATCTGGTGGCTCCTTATCTTTGTCGCCCATCGACCTTCTTGATTCCCCCGAATTTGATCGCGGTGTCACGGGGTTGGAACCTTTGGTCGTTTGCTTGTTGCTACTCGGCTGAGGTGTAATTATTTTCTCGTTTGTTTTTCGCTCGAGGTGTGGTGTCGGCGGCTTGCACCTTTCCTCCGACGAACCTATCGCCCGGGGTTGCTTTGAGCTTTTGGAGGTAGAAGCTTCGTGGGTATAGCCCGGGCCTTCTTTCCACGGGAAGTTGACCGTTGAGCTCTAAGCATGCTTTCAAGCTTCTCCTTAGCTCCCGGTATTGTTCGGTCATCAATCCTCTCCCGGACTTCGTCACTCCTTCGAGTGAGTCGTAGTCGTTCCGCACGTCCGTGAGCTTCGGTCGAGCTTGGCTATTTCGGTCTCTTTCTTGGAATTGTCCTTGGTCGGGCGAGATCGAGTCTCTTGAAGGCGAGACTTAGTCATAAGAGATTCAATCTCTTCCTTGAGTCTCGCAACTAGATCCATGACTCGGTAGGGACTGACAATCGAGAAGAAAGTCTCGATTCTCGGCCTTTACTTGTTCAAGTTCTCGGATGGTTATCTGCTGAACTCTCTGCTCGGTGAATACTGTTCCTCTAGCGGATCGTCGTAGGCTTGTACCACATCTAGATGATCATACGTGACCGAGCACGTGTCTTGTGTCTTTGTGTGAAGAAGAGGTAATAATGCGTTTAGAATTTACCTCGGCCTCTTCTCCGGCCATCGAGGCAATATTCGGTGACTTCATCGAGAAGCTGTCTTTGCTACCTCAGGCTGCGACGAACGCGGCTTCGTCTTCGAAGAATACATGAATGTATCCTCCTCGGTTGAGTTGTCGGATATCTCTCCGGCTATATAGGCTGCCGTCTCTCGGCGAACTTCTTTCTCTGGCTGCCGTTCTGCTCTTTGAGCGGTGAGGGTTCGGGATAATCGTGCGATAGTGTCCCTCCTTCTTGCGGTTGTAGTAGGTAGATGTTACTGCTTTGCTCTTACCGGTGAGTCTTTAGACGGGCGGCGGCGAGAGACTCCGATTTCTCGTATTCGGTAGAAGGATTAGATTCTTCCTTTTTATGATAGTCTTTCTTACCCGAGGAAGAATCTCGGTTGTATTTCCTCGGCTTTCGACTCTCTCCTTTTCCCTCGATATTTGAGAGCCATCGGTGCTAGGCGATCGGGGCTCGAATTCTCGGAAGACTTTGCTACGATGTGGCCACGGCTTTGCTTGAGGAAATAGGCTTGGCTTCGGTATTGCTTGTTGTTGCCTTGAAGGCGTGGTCGAGCCGTGTGTCGGTGGAGCGCTTAAGCACTTTTGGGGTAGGCTATGCTCGAATTCCTCCGATTTTAATTCCGAAAATATAACATCGGGAGTTAGAGCATTTAGATCGGAAGCGACGTAAATAAGTAGCAAATGGAAGCCACTACGTCGGGGCGACGCTCTCAAGATCTTGGTGTTCATCTCCTTGTTGGTGAACGACCTCCCGAACCCATTGATAACATTGACTTGATTGGTGAATCTAACACTCGGCTCGTCAATGGTTTCGGTAGGCTCCATTGCAAGCGCGTCGAACTTCGAAGCTCTAGCTCGAGCTTGTTCTCTTTGATGCGAGGGGTTCCATGGCTCGGTACGGCCAAGGCGTCCCATAGCTCTTTCGCCGTTTTGCAATCTTGTACCCTTCCGAGATGTGAGTCGGCGGCGTGGTCGGTATGGCATTACGTGCGGCTCGGTCAAGGTTGTGCAACTTCTTTTCTTCGGGCGTGAAGGCGGGATTTGTCTTTGGGAACCTTAGCACCGGTTTGTGCTCCCACGCCTCCTCCGGCGGCAAATACTACGGCGTCGATCATGGGAATGATCGGTCCCGACTCTAGGACATCGACATGCTTTGTCGTGGAGTGACGTTAGGTGTGCCTCCATACGTACGCGCCATACCGTGTAGTTCTCTATTGAGAACATCGGCACCATCCTAATACGACATATCGAGACATTGTAAGAGTAAGAGTATAAGGATGCTTGAGAAGATGCTTATGCGGTGAAAACGGTTTTCGGGATCGGTTCGAGAGGACCGGTATTTCGGAACCGGCGATCGGTTGAACACCGAAAGCTCGATACCAATTGTTGGTCGGGAGACGAAAAGTCGGGTGTAGAGGGGGGGGTGAATACACTGAGCTGCAGTTTCTTTTTCTCGGTGAAGGTCGGTTAAGGCGATGTTTGCAAGCGATGAACGGTGCCAAGTAAGCCTTCGATCACTTGGGGTCAAAGTGAGTCGGCTTACGAGCTCTTCTGCGGCGATGTCGGTATTATGAAACTCGGTCGGAGGCTGTAGTGCGGATAAGTGTTAGGCCCGGAGTCGTCTCTTTTGAAAACGCGTTTTTGCAAGTTAAATCTTTTGGTGTGCACTTTATAAAATATGTTTTATGCAAACTTATGATTTTCAAGTCGGTTGAATGCAATGCGATAAAGCGATAAATGAACACAAGCGATTTAACGTGGTTCGGATACGCAAGATCCTACGTCCACGGTCCCGAACAAGGCGGGAGAACTTGTTGATTATTCGAGCAAGCCTCGGCAGGGGATGCTTGTGCCTTTGGACGGTTCCCTCTAAGTTATAGTCCTTAGCGACTTTACAATCCAAACCTAAGTTTAAGGGAGGGAATATTCTCCAAGCGAGAAGGAGTTCTTACAACAAGAACAATTCACTAAATGTGAACTCCTTCGGATCTAAGCTATGAATCTAGCGATGAGCTTAGTCTAGAGAAGATAGGGATCAAAGTGCTCTAGAGAGATGAACTACAAGAAGTGTTCTATGAAAACTAGTTCGTCTCTGGATAAGCTTGAAGGTTCTAGAGCGTTGTGAGTTTGAATGTTTTCCCATGATTTCGCGTATTTTCCTCTATTTGAAATCTTCAAATCCTTCTCTATTTATAGTTGTGAGTTGTGACATATGTCCGTTGGAGGCGACGATGCCACGTGTCACAAGCGTCCAAAGAAAACGGCCACTATTCAACTTTGTTGCGGCGGGGCGGTTAATGCGGCTGTTCATGAGAGCGGCTTTCTTGTGTAGAGTAGGTAAGCGTTGTCGGCTTCTCATTGGTCGAGGTTTGTAGTTGGTGAGTGTCGAGTTGACCGTTCAAACTACCTCGTATGTCTTCTTGCTGAACATTTGAAGGGACTTTAAGTCTTTGGGTCGCTTTACGTCGGATACGGTACTCGAAAGTCTTGTCTTCTTCGGTGAGTCGTCGGCCCGATAAAGTGAGCTTCGATGAGTCGGTTGGTCGATGCGAAGGTATACTTTGCTTGCCTTTGGTTCTTCTGCGATGACCATCGGCTTGTAGAGAATGCTTCTGCTGAGGTCCGGTCGGTGATGCGGGATCTTCAATTGAGTTTGATATCAGTGGCGGCGAAGAATGCAAGCGATTACAGCGATGACGTGGGGTTACGAAAAGTATCTTCGGTGAAGATCGGTTCAACAACTACCCCGTACGGGACTTAGACAAAATAATAAGCATTACATCAAGTCTAACCTATACATCGGCTAATCCTATCGACACACTAATCTACGATATCGGCTCGGTTTTGGGATCTTCAATTCCATAGTACTACAATGATTTCCCCCAATTTCTTTTAACCACTAGAACGGTGAGTATCAATCTCTTGACTCATATCCAACAAGCTTCATGGCTGATTTTTAGCTTTCTTGGAGGAGGCCTCTTAGTTGGTTTCCTCGTCTGGAACCTTAGTCTTAGTCTTAGCGGGGAGCCTTCTTGGGCTTGTTTGCGGCTTCGGCCTCGGCTAGCTCCCTTGCCAATTTTTCATCGGCTTCGATGCGGGCTGCTTCATGCGGGCTTATATACCTCTTTATCCCTTTCTTCGGTGGGGTGGGGATCTTTAGAGGCTTCTTCCCCTTACCCGACAGCTTTGGTGGAGGCGAAGGGGAGGCTCTTCCTCCTCTTTTGAATCCTCTTCAAGGAACTCGGCAACTTCTTTTATGTGTTCAACGAAGTCCGTGTTGTTGATTGCTTGGGTCTCGAGCCGCTTGAGCCGGTCTCGGCTCCTACTACATCTCTGCGCTAGAGACCCCCACGGGCCTTACCCATTTCGGTCTACGAGGGGTCGGTGGGAGCGGCTTTGCTTTGTGTCCCGGATCTTGGCTTCTTCCCCCTCACTATCCTTTCCCCCTTTTTGGCATCATCTATTACGGCGGGAGTTGGGATCGAGACTACCTTGCTGCTCAAGACTGAGTATGCAGTTGCCAGCCTATCCAAGGCTTTCTGCATACTCTCGAACTTTAGGTGCAGGTCGTTCCTCTCGATTATCAGATCTTCACCATACTTGCGGTGAGAGGTGTCGACCAAGTCCTGAATCTTCTTCAGCTTTGCATCAAATTTCTCCTCATAGGCTTTACGAATGGAGGCGATCATGAGCTCGTGAGCACGAGTCGGTGTGGAGAGTGCGGTTAAATACTCGGCTATTTGCCTTGAAGGTTTCCGGAGAGAGGGTGCGGGCGGTCGTCGGTGATGCTTGCGACTTTCGAACTCAGGCTCGTTGAGTGACTAGTGAATTGGTGAGAATGGCTGAGAAATCAGGGGCAGACGTATTCTGAATAGAGGCTTTCAGTGCCCTAATTTCCTCACTCTGAGCTGTTGTAGCCTTCTTCCAGCTCTTGTGGACAGCCTTCGCCAGGAGGCGGTTCTGTGTCCCTTGGCTTTTTAGAGCTTTGGTTCTTGTCCGAGATCTTCGGACTTTGGCGTTGGGCGCGACCTCAAAGCGAGACTCCGGCGAGGTTGTTACGAGTGCGAAACACGTGAGGTTCCAGTGCCGCCGGACTGGAGGGAGGGAGGCGACGGGTAGGTCGGTGAGCGTTGAGCTCCCTCCTCCCGGTTGAGTACCCTCGGCGAGGCTTCTCAAGGCTGCATCAACTTTGGGTGGGTCCCGATCATCAAGATCGAGAACCCTCGCGAAGCGCGAGCTGCGAGGGCATACGATCCTCAAGAAGAGCCGGCATAGCCGCCCTTAAGTCTTCGAGGGAGGCGATGTCGGCGGACTCAAAATAGCCTTATTTGCTGACGGATCTCCAGCTCGTCGGAATTCAGAATCTCGCAAGACCTGAATCGAATGAGTCAATCGAGGGTGATCCAGTCCTGGAATCTGATTAGCATCTGAAGCCTGGCCTTCTGAGCAACAATCACCAAGTCAGAGTGACTTGTGATTTATGGGATGGCCTGTGACACTTCTCGGGTGGCTCTGTCCTGAAGAGCTTCAGCTTCGTACCCGTTGGTCTCGGCTTGATCTTTGGTGGTCTCCATGTCAATCCACATCAATTGGAGACATAGTCTTCTCGGCGGATAGAAGGGCTGGCTGAGTGGAGGAACATCTCAGTGGGGGCCGAGATGTTGGAGTGGAAGGCTCGAGTGCGGTCCCCTGTTCCGGCGAGGCCGCCTTCGCGATTGATGTTGTCTTCTCTGCTTGAGGCTGCATTCTCTATTGAGACTGTTTTCTTAGATGAATACGACACAACAAATTTAATCATGTGTCTCTGTCTCTGAACACGCCCTCCTTGTGTGAGCTCTTTCGTGACAAACACCACACTTTTTGCTACCACTTTGTCTTGAGCTTGTGGAGGCTTCTGCCCCAGATCGGTAATGTCTTTGCTTGGGCGACCGGCTTGGCGCTTCGCTGGGGTGAGTAACGGTGGATCTGCATCTCGAATATGGTCAGAAATGATCCAAAGCTCCAATGCAGCTAACGAATTAAACTGGTGTTCATATATCTCCTTGTGGTTGCTTGTAGTATACATAGTGTGAACATAGTTGTAAAATTGGTCTCCACTTTCGTATCAGTGAAAACAACATTTTGTTAGATGTATAATAAAAGATTAATAAGTGTAAAATAACTCATACAAAATAGCAACGGCAACGTGGGAGCATGACATTAGATCCATATCAAATTCGTGGCATCGAATTAAGGCGGGTGTTCATATATCTCCTTGTGGTTGCTTGTAGTATACATAGTGTGAACATAGTTGTAAAATTGGTCTCCACTTTTCTGTCAGTGAAAACAACATTATGTTAGATATATAATAAAAGATTAATAAATGTAAAATAACTCATACAAAATAGCAGCGGCAACAGTGGGAGCATGGCATTAGATCCATATCAAATTCGTGACACGTACACGTTTGGTTCTCCGAGTCCACCTTATAGTTGTGATTTTTTCCCGTCGTTCACTTTGTATCTTCCTCTTCTTTGTCAATGTCACAATATATGAGCGTGCAAGGTCAATCTGCGCACTTAACTTACTCTTCGCAACGTCCACCAATGAATGGTTATTCTCACTCAGCAGTTGTCGCCTTTCATCCCACCATGACTCCATGATTGCTCGTATAGTGTCTATCAACGAGCAAATCGGCAATCGTCGAGCCCATAAAAATCTTCCATTGAGAGAGAGAGAGAGAGGGCATCACGCCAGTTTATAAAGGCAAAAAAGAAAAAATTGAAAAAAAAGTCGAGTTCGAATTTAATAACTGAAGAGATTCCGGCATGCAGCAGATATGGGTTGGCAAATTCTCATGCAGCTCGTGTATTTTTGAACGTGTATTTTCGGAGAGAGGGTTATGCATGGGTAAGAAACAGTACATTAATGTCTGGTCTGTATTATTATTACCACATCATTCTTGCATATTGTTTGTAAGGTTTCTGCAGCACACAATTCGAGAAAAGTGGAGTCAATATAGGGGTAAAAGTGTACCAAAAGTGAGCCAATATACATTCTTGCATTTTAGAACATATCATGTATATTTTTGCACTTTTGAAGTGTAAAATGTATATTATTGACATTACACTCAATAAATTATTCAAGGATCTGATAGGTAAGCAATCATTGATGAATGTAATAAGATGAAGACTCGTGGAATATAACTTAAGTAGGAGTAAGGTATTGTGGTAGATCGGTTTCTTGAATACTATTCATGTTCAGAACTGCCGTGCAGGTATGAAGGCCTGGACCGACTCGTAAGGGTAAAGCTAAAGCTACAGGCAATTCAAGGACCAATGACAAGGCTGGTGAGTTTTTGAGAGCCTTTTGAATGGGATTTCTTGAGGAGATTGTTACCTCAACATGAAGGGGATACTACATTGAGTTCTCTCTCCATTCTTGTTTTTGCTTTGCTTTGCTTTGCGTTTTTTTTTTCCTTCTTTTTTGCTGATTATGATTTTGTGGGACATGTAAGGAAGATTTGAAATTGAGGCGAATTCATGGATTTCCCTCTTTTATGTCAAAAAATAAATAAATAGAAAATAGAAAATAAAAAAAATTGGGAATGAAGTGAAAGATAAAGTATTGTACATATAATTAGAAGGAACATATAAAATGACGGTGTTATGCTCCCTATTAGCTTTAATGTGGCTCCATCTAGAGCTGGCCGGTTCCAGTTTCCACAAAAGTGGAATGAAACCAAACCGTGAATCATATACCCACTGTTACAGTTCGAATCAGAACTGCCGGTTGCGGCTCATGTTCAAACTGTCGGTTCTCTTATGACATGATTTGACGTGGCGCGATCTAAGCAATTCCTAACCGTGGAACCACCGGTTCTACGATTCCAAAAACTTGGAATCAGTAGACTCGTACCGTTGGAACCTTGATTAGATGTTTTCGATTTCGGTTTAGAACCGTGATCAGCGGTTCGAAAATTCTGGTCAAACAGTTCGGAACCGCACTGGAACCAGGGTTATTTTGGACAGCTCTAGCTCCACCGCTGCTTTTAAGGCTAATTCAGTAGTAACATTTCAGAAATGATTTTTCTTTAATATCCAAAACCAATTGGATGAATTTTACAAGACTCTTCTATTGTTCTAATCATTTTCCATCTGATGAACACAAAAATGGAACTAAAACACACCTAAGCAGAGCCAAATTTGGAGAGTGCAGTCTGGAACAACTCACAGAACGCCGGTGCTGTAGTCTGGTCATCAGCTTTGATCTTCAGCTGCACTTTACACGAAGATGAGTTGATGACGCACTCCACCAGATAAGCAGAAGATCCTTCAGCTTTCTGAGCAAAGAAGAAGAACTTAAAGTTGGGAGCTTGGCCACCTGAAGCTATGCAGTTGAAGGAGTGGCCTTGCATATGCTGCGGGAGGGCTTGAGGGTTCGTCATAGTCGCCACTCCTCGTGGATCAATAGAGGTTTCCTGAACGATTAGACAATAAAAGAGCGTTATCTAGAAAACTGTAGTGAGAAAATTAGTGTAATCACATATTCAGTTATGGCGTTCTTTAGGGTTGTTCACAGTTAGGCCAAACTGACTGAACTAGACCGAACCAAACTGGACTGGTTCTGAGAGAATCGCTTCGATGTTCGGTTATACATATTCATAATATTAAGTTTTTTGTTCAGTCTGGTTATTTCAGTCGGTTTAGCCTAACCAAACCGAAAATCGGCTTTTGAAAAAGAAAAAAGGAAAAAAACGTATAATACTAAAAAACACATCAAATGATGAACATGTTGCATAAAATAACTTCTAATAAGTTAGATGGTATTTCACAATTATTTTCACTATATTATTTTTAAAGAAACATGTTTTGGATAGAAAACAAAGAAATGCATATAATTGTTAAAAATAATAATAATAATAATAATTCATGAACAGCCGATATTTTTCGATTTTGACCGAAGATCAAAACAGACTATTTCGGTTCAGTTTCAGGAAAACCAAACGATCGGTTAACTGATTGGTCGATTCAGATTCTTGACTGAAAATCAAACTAATTTCACGATTCAGTTAACAGTTCCATTTTGGAAAAAGCCGAACAGTCTGTTCGGATTTTTGAGTGAACCGGCTGTTGAACAACACTAGTATTCTTTTTAGGCATGTTCAAATAATCCACAACCAAATCTCTATACCCTCATAGCAAGCATATTAGAAAGTAAGCAGCTAAGAAATTTACCAACCTGGGAAAATGAAACTGGCAGTTGGCGCCATTTCTGCTGAAAAGCATTAGGGTCTATGGAAGCTTTGGCATTGAAAAGTAAAGCAGGAGTAGGGGTAGGATTAGGTGAAGCCGGCATTCCAAGACCGAGTAGATCATCGATTGCAAAGCTAGAAGATTGATGTACGGTAGATGGTTGGTCTATCGATACAAGATCAAGGGCCAGTGAAGCACCGGGTGTTGTAGAGGCGTTGTAAGAAGGGGCACTGTAGGCAGAACCATTGTTCACATAACCTTGACTCTCTTCCTTCTCCGAAATGCTCAGTAACAAGTCCTTGTCGTTTTCCTCGACTCTCTGAGCTGCAACGGAAGGGTCGGAAGGTTCGGTGCCGATGGATAGATTACCGAGTTCCTCCGAGAATGCAAATGGCCCTCTGTGTTCCTTGTCTGTGAACATGTAGGATGGCTGCAAAAATGTCCCCATTACTTAACATCTAGGTTGCACGGAGATACGACATGACACGGACACGGGACACGAAATCTAAGAACTTAGGACAAGACACGAAGTTTGGAGTGTTAAATCAATTAATTTTGTATTTTTTCATTAGAATTAGATGCAACGTGTAGTGAAACATATTTGACACGGCAATTGGAGTGTCTTGTTGAGTCAGAGTGTCCAACACGTGCCCGACACGGTAGGTTTTCCGAAGTATCTGTGCAACATAGGTTAACATGAACTGGTGCATGTTTATCCTCGTATAACTAATTCAACCACTGACCACTATCTCATAAACATAGAACACTTATTGAGCATATCTTAAAAGGGAGCAAAAACAGAGCCAATACCTTTTGGTATACAACAGATAGACTGTTGAATTCGTCAAAGATGCGATCCTTCATTTCACTACTTTGTGTATCTGCAAAGACGGAAACGGCTTGTTTTGGAGGATTTACAATGCGTTCAGCAACAGAAACATCGAACTGTAGAAGCCTATAGTACAGTAGAGCTCGATCTCGAACATCCTGCAGTCAGCCAGGATTTAGCAACCATTCTAGCATTAACAAAAGTGGACCATAAGCTTCACAGTAGATTCATCTAACTCTGCATGAAGGTCAATTGAAGAAGACAGACCTGATGAAAGTCGGCAACACCGGCTGCTAAAACGACTCCTAGTGCCCTTTGAGTCTCCGGTGCTCTTCTCAAGAAGCACTTCATTACTGCCGTAAGAAGATGCAAACGGACCTGCGTATCATATAAAAACTAATCATTTTGAGTTCAATCCATTATTAACAAGCAAAATATGTTGAATAGTTTTAGATATTTTTATAGTTTTATCTCAAAAGCAAATAATATACCATGAGATTCAAAGAGCTTTTAACAAAAGATGCAAAATAAATATATCTACATACTACTACCAAAGCTTGTGGCTGAATCCAATTAGGAACTAAAATAAAAGTGAGGACATAAAACAGATAGTGGTTTTCAATCACCTCTGCAGAATCCTCCTCATCCCAGTTTTCCACGAGGCTCTCCAAAATATAAGGACTATCTTGCATATCTTGAGCGTATTCTCCAAGCATCCAAATGAGAGCAGCCTTGGCTTTTGGTTCCTGAAGATTCTTGCTACTGATATTCCCAACAACTGCTACGCAGTCATGACTCCACTGAGGATATTTTCTGAGAAGATCTTTCACAAGGACCTAGAAATGGAAACCGTGTTTAGTTCAAGCTTCTCCGGGATCAGATGCTTCAGAGAATTGGCAAGAGTAGATTTCAGAATAGGTGGTGTAGTTTAGGATATAACAGAAATCTTACAAGAGTCTCGGCTGTCACGTGCTCCTTTTCCATTTCCAAGAACTGAAGCAGTCGATCAACAATGGCATTTACATCATATTGTTGCAAAGCAATTTTTCCAACAGCTCGAATTGATTCCCTTGCCATTGGAATATCAACATTGGCAACATACTCACAAAGTTCAGTCACTGAATACAACCAAAAGGTTTGGCATTAGAGGATAATTACAAAGCTGAATATGTCATATTTCATAGCAGAGGCTTCAGCACACAATTCACCTATCTCGTACGTATTGCTCTCATTTGCCACAGCAGTCAACATCTCAAGCTTCAACTTTTTGACATAAAATGGCTCATTATACTGGCAGTAGAAATGCTTGTAGTCTGAAGAGAAAATGTATGGTGCACGCATCACAAGTAAATGAAGATGGCTTAGAACTGCATATGATTGCTCGGGACTTCCTGAGCTTACCAAAGTGAGCAGAGGAGCTTTAATTCGCTCGTAGACCTGGAGAAAGATGGCATAAAAAAATTATTATAGTCCAGATACACAGAGCTATTAAAGATGAGACTCTATGACGTTGTCATATTATAAATTAGTGAAGTTAGATTCATCAACACAAACTTCTTAAAATGATACAAGCTAGGAGGATAAAAGACCCGAAAATATGTAGCAGTATAAGTCTGTCGAGCTTCACATGCCATAACCATGGATTACGACAAGACCTTCCTTAGATGATTAACTGTCAACATGTTAGCTTGAATTCTAACCAGAATCATGCTAAGGTTCATCATTAATCGTGAAGCTAGAGATTATAAAATGAGAAGATTAAGCACCTGTTGGTGAACATCAGTCATGGACAGCGTCATGTGTAAAAACACCTTAATAGTGGCCAAGACAACAGCACCATTTGCATGTTGGAGTCTATCTTCAAGAAGATTCATTATGTCAAAGATCTCCTCACTATCCATAGGAACGCACTTAGAAACCAACTTTAAGACCATACACTGTGCCCATTCACTGAAATCTTTTATCCTGCATCCATGAGAAACCAAGTCACAGCAGTTCTTGGGACTGAAGGTTTTGAACATTGAAGAATTTGGATGACTTTGTAGCTAGTGATTAACTGATTTTACAACTATAACCTCTCTATCTCTTGTACCTATTTAAAAAGTACTACCTCCGTCCCATTATTTCCGGCACGTTTCATTTCGGCGCGGAAATTAAGAAAGTAGATGATTAATATTGAAATATGGGTAAATGATAAAGTAGGAGAGAGAAGATGAATGAGAGTAGATGATAAAGTAAGAGAGAGAAGATGATAAAGTAAGAGAGAGAAAATGATAAAGTAAGAAAAAGTATGAGAGATAAATGGTAAAGTAGGAGAGAGATGATAGGTAGTATTTCCAAAAAAGGAAACGTGTCGAGTAATAGCGGGACGTCCATTTAAAGGAAACGTGTCGTAATAGTGGGACGGAAGTAGTAATAAACAAGCGGCTTGCTAAGCAATGATTCTCTCTCCCTTGCTTGCTTCCTCGGACGTACTTGCTTCGAGACTCCAAATCTCTTGCAGGGAAGTCAAACAGGTTCGCAACAACTTTGTAGAATTAGAGGAACAATAAGACAACTATTTCTTCATTAGTCATTAAATATTTTTATAAGAAAATGTAATGCATACCAAGCTTAGCGGTCATGACATACAATTAACAATATTTTTAATAAAAAGTGATTTTGTTTCATAAGTATCATCTATGCTTAAGAAAAAAGATTGTCGAATTGAGAACACGTGGCCTAACCTGGGCATCTTTGTCCTTGAGCATTAAATGCTTCAACAGATCTGGAAAATCAGCATCCACACATGTCGAAGCTGATAAATGGTATAGCTTCAGCACTCCAACAGCTGCAACCATCCTCACGTAGCTATTCCCATCTTTTAATCCACTACCTAATGGTCCCACCAAGTACTCCACCAAGTTCGCCACACCAAGTGAACACAAACTCCTCAATGCCAAACCCCGAATCATCGGGTCCTCATCCTTGCAGTCTCTCTGGAGAAAGTTAATAGTCAAAAGTGCAAGATCCGGATTGTGCTTTGCATAGTTCCCGACATACAAATAACACATCTTTTTAAGCACAATGTCTGAGGTAGCCGAGCACATCACCATCTCACTAAAAACAGAAGATACATCAATCCCAATTGTCATGTATGATATGACCTTCTTGAACAGATCCCTTTTTGTATCATCAGTTCCAGGAGCTCGACTACCAGCTAGCTGGCGTAGCTGTGTTTTAAGATCAGAAACCTCTCCTTTCCTGATATAATTAAAACAAGAATTAGACCTACAACAAGTACTACTATCAGGAATTTTTGGAATCTGATGGACAACAAACCGAAGAATATATTTACTATTTATATCAGTTCATCACATAAAATCCCCGACAGAACCACCATTCCCCTCCCAAACACACAACCAGATTTGTACAAAACCCTTAAAACAGAAATGGCACTAAACCCAGCTATTAACATGATCATTTTTCTCGGACGATCCAGCAATTATACCACACCTCAGATGTATTTGCAGGAAAAAGAAAAAACAACACAACAACTTTTTTCTTCATTATTTTTTTCCCATAACGAAAAAATACAATCAAGGCAGCAGGCTTAAGTCACTGGATCAAGTTCTACCATTTTTTTTTTTTCATAAAGCCAGTCATTCCACAAACGGCAGGTTCCAAGAATCAGTATGATAACTAATTCATAGCCTCAGCATTAAATAATTTCAACAACTAGGAGATACGCAAGTCAAATGAGGATTGTTTAGTATGGTAGAATAGATGAACATTGAAACGTATTTTATCCTTTTTCCACTAAAAAATGTCTGAATCCTATGACTAACATTAATTGTGTAGGAGAACCTCCCCTCTATTAAAGGATGCCAAGTATCAACTCTGATAGTGACAATGCGAGCAAATTGTACCCATAAATACTCCGAATTCGACTCTTCAGCACAAGTTATACACAAATTATCACAATCACTGATAGAACATATTCAAATAGGGAAAAAGAGGCTATGCAATTAGAAAATTACCCAGAAGGCTGCGAAGGAGAAGGGGATCGATGAGATTGATCTGGAGGTGCCATAGCTGAATCTTTTTTCTTCAAAACCAAGTATAAATCCGCTCAATTCTGAATTTCTAAAACACTCAGTCTGATTTTGACTGCAGATTTCGGATCTTGATGAGCTCGATTACTATGGGAACGACAGTTTGATGTTGATCTCAGAAAATATAAAGATCAAATTGTAATTTGGAAAATGCATTTTAGTTTAATTTTCTTTTTTTATAGATTTTTATTTCTCATGTATTTTTAGAAGGCCCAGTTTAAGGCCCAAAACATTCTTTCACTTTAATGGGCTTTCATTCCTTGATTATTAATCCAATTTACAAAATAGAAATGGATATTCACCATGCATAACAATTACTCCCTCCATCACAATTACCTTCTCCACTTTACTTTGTACACGATTTTTAAGGAGAGTTATCAGTTATATATAGAGTTGTGTAAAGTTGTGGGTCCCACAAAAAATTATACTCCCTCCGTCCCATTGGAAGCGTCTTGTTTCCAATGGGCACGGATATTAAGAAAATGATAATGTGTGGTGTATATTGTTTGACTTTTGGATAGTTAAATCTTGTCCACATATTCTTGCTTTTTTTAGAAATAAGACGCTTTCAATGGGACGCTCAAAATGAAAAACAAGACGCTTCCAATGGGACGGAGGGAGTATATAATAATTTGTCATATTTGAAAAGTTGACAATATATCTAGGACATCCCAAAATAGAAAAGTGGACAAGATAATGGAACTAAGAGAGTGTGAGTTTTTCTCGTAAAATCGTATTAACTGAATGAGGCATTTGCTTACCTAACCATATCTACTAAAACAAATACAAATATACCCAATCACTATAACTATATTCACAATATACCAAAATTTACAAAATTAACCCCACCGCCCACACACATTTTTTATTTAACTAACTCGAAAACCGTGCAAAGAATATAGAAAGAGTGGTTTTGATAAAAAAACAAAGGTTTTTTTTGGTAAAATTAGGTATTCTATGAATTTAAATTTAGTGGAAGGGTATTTTTGTGTTTTTTTAACTGATTTTGGGTATATTCATATATTACGACTTTTGAATTTTCTATTTACTTTTTAAAAAATATTAATTCTGCCCTCTTAAAAGTAAATTATACTTCTGACCCCTAAGTCTTTATATTAGATCGTCCCTCATGTAATTAGAATAAGTATGTTTGGTCCAAAGTATGTCTAGCTCAAGATAATTCAAAAGACTTGATCCGCCACAGCCACAAAGATCCGTACCAAATGTAATGCAGACACAAAGAATTCATGCTCCATTTTATGGGAGCAAATTAAAGCAAGCAACATCGATACATCTTTAATTATACTCTTCTTTTCACAACAAATATTAATTTGGAGAACAAATCTCACAACATTCATTTACCCTTTTATGACTAAACAACCTACGTCCAAATCTACTAACCTCTCTCCAACTCAAGTGGGCATATTGCTTTACTCACATCAGAATTCACCCATCATGATTAAAAGTCAATCCACCATCGTATTTCAATCTTTTAATTATTATCTCACGATCTGAGCATACGACACAAACAGGGGCAGAACCACGGGGTGCGGGTGTGGGCGACCGCACCCCTCATTTCGTGTGTCGACGCAGAAATTCGTGTGTAAATTTTATGGAAAAATATTTTCGCACTCCCCATTTTATAAGAATTATTTAATAAATTGGACTGAATTTAAAAATCTAATAGTTCATTTTATGAGAATTTCGTTATTTTTATCGTTTCAATGATTTTTATATTTCATTTTAGACTCATTATTTGTCTTTTTCATAAGTTATAAGTACTTTTGACTTCGTTATACTCATTGTTCCATTATTTTTTGTCTAAATTTCTTTTCGGGCGCTCTGCCCCTGTACACATCCCCCCTCGTCTATAGATTTTGGTTCCGCCCCTAGACACAAAATGTCATCATTACATATACACGACATATATTGATAGAAAGAAGCACATTGATCCCCACGTGCCAAAATCCCATGCGGAGAAGATTCACTACAAGATTCCATACTTGTAAGATTGCTTTTTCATACTCAGTTTTTTTTCTTGTAGGGGAAAAAAGCACAATACCAAAATGTAAGAATATTCCACCATTTTTAGCGGCCTCACTTACCACCACCTCTCATCTCTCTCCCATACAAAAATCAGTTGCACTTTTAAAGAATCTAGTGGAACAAGCATGCATGTGTTTGAAGGAAGTATTGATTGTAGAGAAAAGTGGCGGTCCCTAGTTTAAATTTTTATTGCACGCACAAACAAAGGCTAAAATACGATCCGTGGACATTGGGGTAGCCAATCATTATGCAGAATTGCAACCCCCCACATGCTTGAGTGTGATTATGATTGGACAAGGTTTGCATTATCCACGAAATAATAATTAAACTCGTTGGGTTGTCATATCTAAGGTGTAATATAACCTAGTCATGCGTTTATTTATTATAGGCTCTAACATTGTTAAGCCCGATACTGCCAACCGACGTCCACTTGTTGGGGCCTAACATCAACATTGAATCCGACATTATGACCGATTATTTTGTTCAATATCTTTGAAGGTACTATCATATAAACTTTACTAAACAAGTTCAGACAAACTTTTAACAAAATGGGTCAAAATAGCTTTTCAGTAATTCGATTCATGTACGATTTTGTTCATATCATAATACTTCAAAGATTTATTGGGCCCAAACATATTCGCCATTAATGTTATGATCATCAAATTATCTAGGGTTTCATGATTTGATATATTACTATTTCATTCATTTTATTTTATTTTTAAAAATAAGCTTCTTCATGTTCCCTCTATCCGAATATGCTGGAGTTTGGTGGGCAGCAATGCATTGTCTCTCCACATCCCAATGACTAGTCAGAGTCATATATAAATGATTGACATGATCGTATTCAATCAAGATAGTTTCTTGGTCAAGTTAGGGATGATTCTCATCTTACTGAGTATTTTTCAAAATAAATCCTATATATAGGAACCCTAACCCCTAACAAGCATGGCTACTAGCTACTCGGTTGAGTGATTACTGATTAGGTCTAGATTTTTCTCCACTAGGGTATACCTAAATCTAGACAAAGAGAACTTGAACCATCCCTTGACGTAAAACATATATGGCTACGTGTCACGTAACTAGTATTCCCTTCATTCCATTAAGTTTGTCTATTTTCTTTCCTACGCGTATATTAAGAGAGTTTTCAGTTGTGAGTGAAGGTGTGAATCCCATAAAAAGTGAGTAGTTAATTGTGTGTAGAAAAATTATCATTTTTGAAATGAGACAAGATGAATGAGACAACTCGAAAATGAAAGCAAAACAAAATGAATGGGACAAAGAGAGTATTATTTTGTGAATGTTAATGCTGCATACATTAGCGGATTTATGGGGCGTCTATAGTGACGAAGACAAGAATTTTATGTAGGTCAAAATAGTTGAGAGTGGGAAAAAAAATAAGAGTAAGTGATTTCTATTTGTAAAACATACATATATAGTTTAAAATAATCGAGTTGTATTTAGCAGACCCCTCTCAAATGGATATGGCTTCGTCGCTGGTCGTGTGGGGCTACCGCCCCCACTTGTGAAAATTTATTTTTAACTTTAAATTTTCTTTGTAACTTTCAAAAATTTTGAAATCCACGACTTGAAATTGCAATCTGCATTCCTAAATTCACGAATTTGACTATGTTTTTTTAATTTTAAATCCTAGATCTGCCCCTAAATACTAACTAAATTAATTAGTTGATTTTTTTTGAAAGGGTTGAGTAAACTATTCAACCAAATTATATCAAGCATATATAGTTTTTATTTCTAGTATGGCAAATGTGTGATCAAATTCATGAGAGAGAATTTAGAGAAAGGGAGAGATCTGGAGCATATACTTCCCTCTATGGACACTTTAAGGCACGCGTAGCTACCCACACCATAATATTTCTTGATGAGTCGTTGCATCGTCATCATTATCCAAGATTAGGCATACAAAAATTTAAATATTGTATTAATATTGCACGTATAGTCTATAATTTAAGAGGCATTTGCTCTTATAGCCCAAACTCTTATAAAAAAAATGTAGTCAACCCTTAAATCATATACATAAAATAGTCATTTGATCCTTTTTTGTTAGAAGTCATATCGTATATGAGCTGATGCAAATTTAGATTGTTTGATCACCATCGACCATTGATTCATACCCTCAGTCTCCCCTCAGCTTTCATCCACCTGGCCACTGCAAGAAATCACATTGTCTCACCATCGGCCTTTGATTTATAAACACCACCCCCAACCCTCATCCACTTTTAACTATTTCTTAATCAAACAAGAAAAGTACGAGTTTTTGCCACTAAAGTACACCTATTTGGCTATTAATGTATATAGTTATAACAAATGACTATATATATGTTTTTTATAGTGAGTTTGGATACATTTGTATATTACCACATAATTTAACGTATTATGTGTACTTTTTTTTTGAACTTTTTTCATTTCGTCCCATTTCTTTTGAAATATCCAATTTTGTCCCATAAGTCACAATTCTAAATCAGCCCCTAATTATAATGATAGTGAAAATTATACAATATACTGTCTTGTATGTAATGAATTGAGATGTATCGTCGAGTGGTCTTTTCATCTTTAACCTCTTCATAATAACAATAATAATTATTATTATATATTATTATAATCATCGTACACGTGTATAAGATAATATCTTATAATAGGATGCATAGCTATTTTTCTCCACAAAGATTGGATGCATGTGCAGCATGTGTATGTACGTAAAAGTGGTATGTCATTACCATGATGAGATGTACGAGGACCACTATTTGCGGTCTACATAATCCTTGCTTAAAATACAAGTATTTTGAACATAGTAACGAAAGAAATCCGAAATTATTATAATATGTGCGGAACTTATAGATAAGAGCTAGGGACAACAGCTAACAAATGCAGGGACGGAACTAAAAGGGGTCGGGAGGGTCGGCCGATCCCCCGGCTGTCGAAATTTCGCCTTTGTAAGGGTTGAAATTTTTTGTTACGCCTTTGTTTTTTCACTTCATTCGACCCTCCAATCGACATGATTTCTTTCATATGTCTATTTCAACCCTTCGATTAAAAAGTTCCAGGTTCCGTCATCGAACAAACGTTTTACTTAGCTTGCTTTCTAACATTAATAATTGTTATAGACTATTAGAAAATTTAAAAAGTAATTAATGAATTTGGAAAAAGACATGTGCCTAACAACTCACGTAATCAATCCTACAAAATTGGTCCTAAATAGACACCAGCGCCTATAACTCCCTTTTTCACCAAGCTAAGTGCGGCATTGCAACCTCCATCATCGATATTGTAGGAATTAAGGTTTTAAACAAATCAAATATTTATGACCCAATTCTTATTTACATTTTTATATTTGAATTTGAATACAAATATAATATTCAATTCTATTAATATTTAAATAAAAGTACAAAATTAAAATATTCAATTTGATTAAAAATTAATGTAAAAATATTTATATATAGCAACCTCACATTTGATATATGGAATTTAATTCTAATACGTGTCTTCTTTCTAATTGAGCGAACAACGACCCTAAATTTGAGGCTAGAATTCATTCCAAATACTTGTATTTGATTCTTTCTTATTTGTTAAGTTTAAATTGTTTAATTAATATTTATGTGAATCCATTTTTTTAATTAAATTCATATTGTTATAATCCTAGTTGTAAAAACATGCAAGAATGTATGAACTAGAACAAATAAAAGAAATATCAAATATGCAATCTTTTATATAAATTCAAACTAAAAACAAATTAAAAAATTAACTACCAATATCTCACTAAAATAAAAATAAACATTAAAAAATATCAATTACTCGACATGCTAAAACAATATATATAAAACCCCAGCTTCTATTTAATGAACATCTTTTCTTGGTCTAGCTTACCCATAAGAATTCCTAATTCATAAATACCATGTAAATCTGCTAATAACTAGAACTACATGAATTAAATGCAACCAATAGCTAATTTTAGAGACTCTTTTTTCTTGCAATCCAACACCTTTGAACATCTTCTGCGATGTTCTTAGCATCCATGGAAGCTCCAAGTAGGCCGCGTTTGGTGAACCCAACCGCGTATAGTCCGCTTTCGCCTTTCCACCCGTTAGGAAATGGACTTCTAGGGAGTCCGTCTTTCTTTGAAAACATCTCACTTTCCTATCGTGTCAACACAAAGTACATTAATCCAGACACGCCCTAAACTCAGATTCGATTATAGTACTTTGAGCTACAAAAGTAGAAATTTACCTTTAGCCACGATGGGACGTTGCTTTTGTAACCGGTTGCTAAGATTATTGCATCAAAATTGTCTATTCTTCCGTCCATGAATTCTACACTTTGACTCCTTATTCTCTTTATGCCGGGAAGTACCTTTAGTAATCAAGATTAGCATTAATTTTAGAGAGAAGAACGAGACTAGCTAGTGTGGAGAATCTAAGAAGCATTATATAAAACCCTAAAAAGTGAAACAAACTAGTCAATGGAGTTTTGATTAATTAAACAATTTATCCCTAAAATATAGGCATATGCAATGGGGAGTTGTACGTAAGTTGAAATAAACATCTATCTATATGCAGGGGAATGAGGGTTGTACCTTGACATAACCATTCTTGATCTTGTCAAATGTTCCCACGTCCAAAGTTGGAGTCTTTCCAACCGTAGTCTTGAGCTCCAACGGGCCTAACTTAGGCCGCTCCAGCCCGAACCGGGCCGTGTCTCCGATCATCAACCACGAGGCCACCAGCAAAATCCGGTCAACGAGGCGAACCGGCAACCACTTGAGCAGCCACATTGACAGCCCAAACGTTGATACTCCTAGCATCTCTTTTGGTAGAATGTGAACCTAATTAAATTCATCACAATGTTAGAATTATATTAATCTTTAAGAGAGATAGAAAATAGAGAGATTATAAAAGGGATTAATCATTTTAAAGAGGAGGGATTTAAAGAAAAAACAAAATAATTGAACTATGAATTTCCAGAGAAACTATATGGTTGATTTGTGCTATAAAGAAACCCTAAAAATGCAATTTATTTATTTATGAAAAATTAGAGACCTAAATCGACAACTGAACCCTAAAAAGGCAATTTATTTATTTATTTATAGAATAGAAGATATAGTAAAAAAACAAACACATAGTGAAGGTGTTTAAAAGAAAATTCAAATGAGATCATCTATTTCAAAATCGGCAATTCAACACGATTTTTGAATAGGCAATTCAATACGATTTTAAAATAGATAAACAAATACTACTAAAATACCTACTTTGTTTCTAACAGCAAGTGAAGGCTTAGCATCATGATTGCAAAGATCCAAACAAACCTCCATACCCGAATTCCCACACCCAACCACAAGCACCCTCTTCCCATTATACCCCTCGCCGCTCCGATACCCACTACTATGCACGACGGCGCCGCCAAACTCCGCCACCCCCTCAATCTTCGGCACCACCTCCTCCGCATTCTCCCCCGTCGCCACCACCAGCCAAGGAGATACGTACTCCACCTCCGCCGCCGTCCCCACCCTCCAATAACTCCCGTCGAACTCCGCCCTCACCACCGTCTGATCGAAAATCGGCCGTATATCAAACTCCGCCGCATAATCCTCCAAATATTTCACGAACTGATTACGACTCGGATACGTCGGGCAATTAGGCGGGAAGGGCAAAAACGGAAGCTCGCAGTAGTGCTTGGGTAGGTGGAGCTTGAGGCGGTCGTAGGTTTTGAGCTGCCATAGAGAGGCGATGCAGCTTTCTCTCTCTAGGATGAGAGAGGGAACGCCCCTCTGCTTCAGGCACGCCGCCGCCGCGAGGCCGGAAGGTCCGGCGCCGATGATGATGGGGTTTGGGACCCACAGCGTGCGTTTGAAGCTGCCGGAGATGATGAGGTTGGAGTAAGGGTCATTGACGGTTTTGCCCTCGATTTCTCGCAAGCAATTATCCATGGCTGGGGAGGGTGATGGGTATATGAAGATTAAGAATTAACTATCTCTCTCTATGTATATATACACGTAGAGAGAGAGATAGGATTCGTAAAAGATTTGACATGCAGAAAGAGAAACTTTAATTTAGGAAGAAAAAATCAATTAGAGAAGAGACATGTGGTTGGTCGTGGTGTTGGTGGTGGAACCGGAATCCAACCATATTAAAGTGGGTGTTTGGAGTACCTGAAACTTATTGATAAGTGTTGAAAGCTGTTGATAGCGGTTGAAAGCTACTAATTTGAGAATTTATAATTGTTTGGAAATAAGTGCCGAAAGCTGTTGAAAGTGGGGAAAATAGTGTTTGGAAAACTGCTGATGTCAATAACTTATTTTAAGTTTTTTAAATAAAATATTCATTTTACCATGAATGTTATTAAATAATTATAATTTATAATAAATAAATAAATATTATTAATTTTTATATTATATAAATTTATAATATATCATATTAACATTTTTCTTAGTTACAAATTTTTATATTATATAAATTTATAATAAATAAATATTATTAATTTTAAAATTAATATTTTTCTTAGTTACAAATTTAATTATAATTATATTTTAATATATTAGTTAGTAATTTGATAAAAATTATTTTATATTTTATATTTATAAATTCTTCAAGTTTAATGAGAAATTATTATTAAATTAAATATAATTAAATATATATTAATTAAAATAGTGGGTTATGAAAATTTTGAATTTTAAATTAATTTTTTTCTATTTTCATTTAATTATAATTATTTCTTAGCTACTAATTATTAAAATTATATAAAATATTATTATTATGGATTTTAAGCAAATAAATAATATTTAAAATATAATAGCATGATATGTTTATGTTAATATGATATATTATAAATTATATAATAATTAAATTTATAATATTTATTTCTTTATTATAAATTATAATTATTTAATAACATTGAGGGTAAAACATATATTTTATTTAAAAACTTAAAATAAGCTACTGATATCAGCAGTTTTCCGAACATTATTTTCCCCCTCTTTCAGTAGCTTTCAGCACTTAATTCCAAACACCTACAAATTCTCAAATCAGTCGCTTTCAGCAGCTTTCAACACTTATCAATAAACTTCAGCTACTCCAGACACCCACTATGTTGTAGATAATTTATTTATTAGATTTTGAGTTAATTGAGTGGACTAATTAGTTCTCATTGTCTTACACTAATTAGATTTTGGACCATTAATTAGTCACATTTTGTACATATTATCAATTTCGAAACCTAAACTTAACCTTATGATTGAAACTAATTTTTGGCAAATTGAATTTTTTAGTCCCCAAACTATGATGTTTTGGCCAATTTGGTTCTCTATTTATTTATTTTTAGTTAATTGATCCTCAAATTATAGAATTTTTGATGAATTTGGCCCTTCAATTAAGTTTTGGTTAGTCAACCGTTAATCAACATTTTTTTGAAGGACATTTTCGGCAAAAAAAAGATGAGGACCAAAACATCCAAATACTGAAGCTTGAGGACCAATTTGGCCAATTTTTTTTACTTAAAAAAATTAATTTGCAAAAAAATCAAAAATTATTTTAGTTATTTTGAATTTTTTTAAGGAGCAAATTCGCCAATTTTAAATAGGTTGAAGATCAATCCCACCGATTATAATATATTTGGGGATCATAATCGTCAAATTTTATGATTCCATGACCGAATTTTTCGAACACATTACTATGAAACCGAGAGATTAAATCGTAGAATATCTCAAAATTAAGGAATAAAACCATACTAGAATGAAAAACATGTTTTGAATGGAATTCTAGTATGGTTTTATTCATTGATTTTCATATATTCTACGTTTTAATTCATCGTTATCATAGCTATAAAATTTGGTGATTATGATCCCCAAATATATCATAATTGGCTGGATTGGTTCTCAACATATTTAAAATTAGAATATTTGGTCCGTAAAAAATAAAAATGACTAAAAAAACATTGGATTTTTTGCAAATTAAAATTTTAAGTAAAATAAAAAAATTGGTCAAATTGGTCCTCAATCTTTCACTATTTGGATTTTTGGTCCTCGACAAAATTATATCGAAAATGCCCTTTGAAAAAGTTGACTAACAGTTGACTAACCAAAAATTTAACAAAATAACCAATTTATCCAAAATCCTATAATTTGGAGACCAATTAAATAAAAAGAAATAAATAAGATATCAAATTTGTCAAAACCTCATAGTTTGGGAACTAAAAAATATAATTTGGCTTAATGTTTTATTAGATACTCGTGATTATCCAAAATGGAATAAATTCGGTATAACTAACATAAGTAGTTTAATTTGAAGTAAGTTCAAATTAAAATTTATTATTGCTATATGTTTGGATTAATATTGAGAATGGACACATGTAAGCTAGGCCCATTACATACCTCCTCTTTGTTAGGCTTTCAATAATAATTTTCTTTTCAATTAGGCCTTATTTGTTCGTGGGCCTGAATATTCATTTTATTAGAAGTCTAAATCAACCAAATGTAAATTCAAGAAGCATTAAAAAAAAAAAAAAATTGTCCCCTTGGGATGGCATAGCGGTGAAGGTGGGTGGCCCGGGACCGATAGGTCATGGGTTCAATTCCCACTGGACACGTTACATTAAGGGTGGGTGGTTTAACTCTTCTGTGTGGTTTGCAGGCTATTGCACGGAAGAGCGAGGGTAGCGGCTGCGGGTTTTCCCGTCAACAAAAAAAAAAAAAAAAAAGCATTAAAAAAACGTTATTTTAATTTTCTTATTAAACGAAATATAGAAGAGCTTAGAATTAGAGATTTAATTACTAAGGGTGTTTGCATATACTTATTATACTTATTATTATTTGTTTTTACTAAAAGTTGAAAATAATTATTTTTAAGAAAAATCAAATAGTTTTTGGAACCAATAATAAAAAGCAGATATATTAGGTAATTTAAAAAATTATGGTGTTTTAAACATTAAAAGCATTTCAATTGCTGCTTACAATAATCTACTCAAGCATTTCAATTATGGTGTTTTCCAAATACTAAAAACTACTTACGAGGCCAATACACAAATAAATGCTTAATATAATCATTTTCAAACACCCATTAAGAGCAAATCATGCAAAATCTCGAATATTCTGTAGAAAAAAAAAACTATTATTTCATTTTTGAAATTGTAGGCTTTGTTTCGTAATCGTTCCTTATTTAAAACCAACGACCAATAAGTCGAATCGAAAATATACGCTACATGTTTCATGTGTTATGTAGATTAATAAAGTTGATGCTATTCTTAAAAATGTAGAGATCGTCCCTTAATTATTGATTCGAGATATGCTCTTCAAAACGTACATTGTTTAAGTTTGAACACAAATGAATTTTACATAATGCGTATATTGTGTATATTATAATTATTGTCCAGATTACACTAAATAAATATTCTAAAAATGGAATATTACCATGAATTTAATATGCCACCTATAATTATAATGTTAATTAATGATCTCTCCCAGAAGAAAACACCTATTCCTACCATCCATTGGAAATGATACGTTTTCCTTATGGGACATTCTACTATAAATGACACATGTCATAAAATGACAAAGATTTGATGAATTACATTTAAATACTAAAAAGTCAAATAATCTACACCAAATTTATTTATTTTTTCGCGCTCAAAAGATTTGTGTCATTTATAGTGGGAGGGAGTGGTATTAATTACACCAGCTCCATTGATTAACCCTAAATCTAGAAAAATTATGGGGGGTAAAGCAATAGGGAAAGGAAAATAAATAAATTTTGCCCAAACAGAGAGAAAACGGCGTCGTACCGCCTCGAGAGTTGTGACCGTTACTCCTGCCATTTTTGAAAACAGCTGTTGCTACCGCGCCTACACACTGTCCTCTCCTTTCTTGATAAATCGTGCGGTGGATTCGTTCTAAAACCGCACAGCCGCAGGAAATGGAACCGGAGACAATCTAACCACTGACCCCTCTCTCTCCGTGCCGCTTTGCATATCTCCGTGCACTGTCTCCTCTGCAGCAAATTTGTCCGTTTCTTCCTTTCCTCCTCAGCATTCACCTTTTGAAATCAAAAGGAGAAATTTAAAATAAATTCTGCATATAGATACGTACCGTTTGTATCTATATACAGTAAAAATCTTGCTGGAGCTTCTGGCTTTCGCGGAGGTGAGATGATGCTTGCGTTTGGTATTATTTTTTAGAGCCTTTTGTTGAAACCCTTTTTGCTTCGAGCCCTTTTAGGTGAAACCGAAAAAGTTAGAATCTTTTAATATTCGGATATTCCTCATGAATCATGTCTTAAGAATGGAGGCAAAAGTTGTGTGATTCATGTTGCTTTATGTGTGCTAAGTGAGTTTAGTTGCTAGGTTTCTTGTTTCAAGCCATTAATTAAGGTGTTTCTTGGAAGTAGTTTAAGAGAGAGAATCGGTTTTAGTAGTTATTTGGCATTTGTGAGTGCATTTTGTGATTCGATTGTTTATTTTGAGAAGTAGTTTGTGATTTTGTTGCTATATTTCATTTGTTGAGCTATTAAGATGGATTTTTAGAAGTAATTAGAGAAAGACTCGATTTTACTTGTTTGTGATTGGTTGTTTCATTGTTTAGGTGTATTTTGAGAAGTAGTTTGTGATCTTGTAAATGTGAAGAAGTGAGAAAAATGGGTTGTGCGCAGTCGAAAATCGACAATGAAGAGTCGGTTTGTAGATGTAAGGAGAGGAGGAATCTAATGAGGGAGGCTGTTGTTGCAAGAAATGCTTTTGCATCAGCTCATTCCGGCTACTCTGTATCCCTTAAGGATACCGGAGCGGCATTGAGTGACTTCGCCGGAGGCGAAGTCCCCACTCCGCCGCTTGAGACAGCTGCTCCGTTGGACCCTCCAGTTGGGGATCGCCCTCCGCCTCCTCCTCCATCTCCGATGGAGTCGAACCTCCCTCCCCCTCCCCCACCGTTACCGAGCTTTTCTCCTATGCCCCCTCTTCAACGGGCGGTTACAATGCCCGTTGGGATGTCGCATTCAGATAATAGGAAAGGGAAGATGAAAGGGATAGCTATTGATGAGGGTGATATGTATGAGGTGGATGAGGAGGAGGAGGAAGAGGAGGAGGAGGATAAATTAGGGTTTCGTCGGAGGAAGAAAGGGGTTGAGGAGGCGGAAGTAGAGACACCGATAAGGCCGCCTCCTAACCCGAAGACTGCACCCGATAGTCGAGGGATGGCGTGGGATTACTTCTTTATGGACAATATGCCCCAGTCGAATTTGAACGAGGTTGAGGAGGAAGGGGAGGGTTATGTGGAAGACATGAATGGGAATCTTGATCATAATTTCGACGTGGGAGGAAACGATTTTAAAACTCCGGAGAAGCAAATGGGGTTCCGCAAGATTGAGGAGTTTAAGACACCGGAGGAGACATCGGTGTCTGTTCCAGCTGAGAAGAAGTTTATGCACTCAAACACCGCGCCTCCTTCAATGAGTAGAGTTGTCGCCGGTGGGAATGCTGCAGGGAATAACAACGGCGTGGATTTGTTGAAGATTTTGGGTGAGATCGATGATCATTTCCTTGAAGCTTCACAGAGCTCCCAGTCGGTTTCGAAGATGCTGGAGGCCACAAGATTGCATTACCATTCAAATTTCGCTGATAATCGAGGTGATCATTTGCTTAATTGTCTACTTTTGTTATGCTAATTTTTTTTGTCAAGTGAACTTGCATAAGTTTCTTGTCTTGATATACGGAGTTCGATTTTTTTGTTTAGTCATTTACATGAATCTTGAAGACTGAAATTTGAAATCTAATACATATACATTATCTGATACTGTATTTATGCACTGAAAACTGAATGCATAATCTAAATCGAATTATACGATTCGGGGCATGATCCTATCTTAAGATCTTGTGGAAATTGTAACTTTTTCAAGCTTAGATAAATTGAGTAGTTTAGTGCGTTGCAATTTCTTATACAGTAAGTTGAAAAAGGGTTTTTTTGGAAGTTCTTTACCTACTCGTATATCGGACAACTTCTAAAACTGAGTTATCGAATAGTTTGTGAAGTGGGACTAGCATAGAAATGTATAGGCCAAGTCGTTATTCATGTAGGTTTACGACGTCTTGTATTTCAGGGCACATCGACCATGCTGCTAGGGTCATGCAAGTTATTACTTGGAACAAGTCTTTCCGGGGCATGCCTAATGGCGAAGGGGTGAAAGATAACTCCTATCCAGATGATTTCGAGACACACGCCACTGTCTTGGATAAGTTACTTGCGTGGGAGAAAAAGCTATACGAAGAAATTAAGGTGCATCTCCTCTTACAACTGTACCTCCCCCCTTTATGTTGGTAATAAGTAGCTTTTGGCTTACGAGTTTTGGTTGTATTGGCAATGGTAGGCCGGTGAGCAAATGAAACGCGAATATCAACGCAAAGTTTCTGTGCTGAATAAGCTTAAGAAACGCAATGCTAGTGCCGAGCAGATTGAGAAAGCAAAAGCCGGTGTGAGCCATCAGCACACGCGGTACATTGTCGACATGCAGTCCTTGGATTCAACGGTCTCAGAAGTTAATGACATACGCGATAAGCAGCTGTTTCCAAAGCTCGTCTCGCTTGTTCACGGGTGAGTTCGATTCAATTTCTCCAATACCTTTTAATTTAGCAAGTATGAATTGGTTTTAGATATCCAACTCTTCTCCTTGCCTTATGTGTAGATATCTTGATGCATGCGCGGATTTAGGGGGCATTCTGGCCCCCTAAATTCTCTAAGATCTCGGATTTTCTTGGTTTTTTTTAAATTTACTCCCTCCGTCCCACCGAACTTGTCCAGTATTCTTTTTCGGCTGTTCCACTGAACTTGGTGGAGTTTCTAAAAAAGGAAGTAGGTCCACACCTTTAACAACTCAAATCAACTCAAAAATATTAATGATTAAATGAGTCTCACACATCTACCTCACAAACCAATTCTGTTCGGTGGGACGGAGGGAGTACTATTTTGCCCCTGTGGTGAATTGGTTTTGGGATTTCGAACTCTTAGACTTGCCTAATGTGTTGATGTCTTGAAGCATGCCCGGATTTCCAAATTTTGTAAGATCCCGAATTTTATTTGAAAAATTACTATTTTGCCCCTGTCGTGCAGGATGACGACGATGTGGGAGTCCATGTGCATACACCACGACAGCCAGCTCAAGATCGTGACTGACCTCCGTACCCTAGACGTATCAGGTGTCCTGATCGAGACGAGCAAGCACCACCACGAGCGGACCAAGCAGCTCGCGGCCGTGCTCGAGCAGTGGCACACCCAGTTCGAGAAGCTCGTGACGAACCAGCGCCACTACATCGCCGCGCTCAACAGCTGGCTAAAGCTCAACCTCATCCCGATCGAGAGCAGCCTCAGGGAGAAGGTCTCCTCCCCTCCCCGATCCCCGACCCCGCCCATCCAGCCGCTCCTCCGCGCGTGGCACGACCACCTTGAGAAGCTCCCTGACGAGGTGGCCAAGGGCGCCATCTCCTCCTTCGCGGCCGTCATAAAAACCATCATCATCCACCAAGAGGAAGAGATGAAGTTAAAAGACAAGTATGAAGAAACAAGAAAAGAATACTTCAGAAAGAAGCAAGGGTTCGAGGAATGGTATCAAAAATACGCGACAAAACACACGCCTCCCGAGGAGGGCGACGCGGATCGAACGGGGAGAGAGTGGCACGAAGGATCCAGTGGCGGAGCGGCAGTTCGTGGTGGAGAGCTTGAAGAAGAGGATGGAGGAGGAGATGGAGGAGCACCAGAAGCACTGCGTGCAGGTGAGGGAGAAGTCGCTCGGAAGCCTGAAGATACGGCTGCCGGAGATTTTTCGGGCGCTCTCGGACTATGCGCATGCGTGCTTTGAGGCGCATGAGCGGCTGAGATCGCTTACGGTGTTGCATCATCCTCATGTAGAGGCGTAGATCTTCGCAGTGTTAGGATTTTGTTTTGTGGAGAAGTATACTTTTAAATATGTTGGATTTTTACTCATTAATGCTAATGAGTTGTTTTCATCCTATTGTTGTGGACTCGTATTCATCGTTTCGAGATCGTTTGAAGTTCTAAAATTTCTATAAATTATATCGATAATATGAAAAAAATACATAATGAGTGTTACAATGGTTACCTAATAGTTCGAGTGTACTTGCATGTCCATTGTTCTTCTGATGATTCAGATTAGTCATACAATATGGATGTGTCCGCTTTAGTCTTGTACTGTGAACAATCCTTGTTTTTCCCCCCCCCCAAATAATATACGCAAGCACCTTTTTTTTAATTATTTTTAATAAATGATACGAACATTAAGTAATACTCTCTCGGGAATTTTTCTATCCTAGACCGGGTCTACAACTTAAGTTGTAGACCGGTGGTCATAAAACCATGACACATCACATGTTTGTAAAAAAAAAAATAATAAAAACACAACTTCTATCCTAGACCACAAGGTCTTGTAGACCGTCTAGGATAGAAAAATTCCTCTCTCGGTGATATTATTTTGAAATGGATAGATAGATTTAGGCATTGAGTGTAAAGTAAAAAGTAGTGGGTACATAACGTTAAAAAGTAATGTACTTTATTTCTATTTTAGATAGTGAACATAAATAATAAGACATCCATTTCGAATATAGTGGACATGAATAATAAGATGGGAGAGTACTTTCAAGTTATCAATAATACAAATAAATCACTCGTACGCTAGGCAGAAAAATGAATGCATGAAATATACCCTTCGACAAAGGATAAAAAAACGAACATCTTAAAAGTTACCAACCAAAAATAGATATGACCACATCATATGATCAAATACGAACATATACTATATTATAGGATCAAAATCAAAAATTTCCTCCATTTTTTTCTTTATATTTTTTTTTGTACTCATTGCAACCGGACGCCCCAAGTTAAATAGGTGCGGTATGAAATATATTAGTAATGTTGCGGTAGCGCAGGTGGTTAAGCTACTGGACTTAAACTCTATACACTCGGGTCCAAGTCCCGACAGTGTAGTTTAAAGTTTTTTTTTTCCATTTTAATTGATACATTACATTTGTTTATAATATCCAACCAATTGATATTTTTTTCAGATCAAGCTTTTTTTGTCTTTTTCATTCTTTTTTTTTTTGAAAATGTTTTTTTTAACACCCTCCGTCACACTAATCACTACAAGAAATTCATCGTACACCGACGGAAAATTCCGTCGGTAAACCCCTTAATTCCGTCGGTAAAAACGTTACCGATGGAATACCGACGGAAGAAATGCGTCGGGTCAGGCTTTGTCGGTAAATATTGCCGACGGAATATTCCGTCGGCAATTATTACCGACGGAATGCCGACGGAAAATAACCATCGGAAGTTTGTCCCCGAATATTCTGTCGAGGACGAAATTTTTAAATAAATTTTTTGGTTTTTTTACCGACGGATTATTCCGTCGGTAAATTTAAAATAATTTTTTAAATAATTTATTTATTTTTTTACCGACGGAAGTTTCCGTCGGTAAAGTTAAAATAAATTTTCAAATAAATTTTACAATTTTTTTACCGACGGAATTTTCCGTCGGTAAATTTTAATTAAATTTGTAATTTTTTTATGTTTATTTACCGACGAAAATATCCGTCGGTAAAACGTCGGTAGAATTTTTTTTTTTTAATAATTTTTTTTGTTTTTTGTACCAAGTTATCGACAACCTGCAATTTTTAACCAACCAACACATCATATACAATTAACCAACCAAGACATCACATATAACGATTCAAATCAACTCAAAAAGCAAACCGAAATATAAATATATAAATTCTAAAATCAAAATATTCAGTATATATACATAAACCATAAATAAATCAATCATAAAGAGGTGGGGGGAGGGGACTGATCAGCGCTGTCGTTCGGAGGCTGTCGTCGGCTAGAGGAGCCCATCATCTCCATAAGCTGGATCATCTGCGCATTCATAAATGCGACCTGCTCCTCGAGGCTCCTCCTAGCTGCCGACTCCTCCTCCAGTCGGCGCATGATCTCGGCATTACTCTGGGATGGCCCCAGTGAGGAAGTAGAAGAGCGGTGGCGGCGTTGATGTAGCCGCTCCCTTCCTCGCCCGAAACCGTAGAGCCGTGCTTCTTATCCGGACCCCCTCCAACCGCGAGATAAATCGCGTTTTTATCCGCGTTGGGGCCTTCTTCAAAGAACAATCCGCTCCACCTCCGCCTATTACAATATTAAATAGAAATTAGTCAAACTCAAAATTCTAGAATAATAATCTATATATTGTAATTGTGTGCTTACATGAAGTCTCGCGGCCTTCATGTTGGAGAAGTCTCCACCTTTGTAATGGAGACTGCGGAAAGTGTCAAAGGCGGTGGACTCTAAGGAGCATCCCTCTCGAGAAGCCTTTTCATAACATGCATAAACAAAATTATGTCAAAAACAAAGACATAAGAAGCTAAAAAACATATAAAATGAGACTTACCGTAGGCCGGGAGTCTTGCGTGGCGGCCAGGGACCCTCCTTTGTGCTTGCTCATCCCGGCGCCCGGCTCGGGCTCCGGACTGCGTGCTTGGGAAGCGATCTCGACTTCCGGAGCACATCCGGCCGCATCCGGTAGTCGTTGAGGGCCGCCCGCCTCTGCGTGTTGATGTAGTCCGGTTTTTTAGGGCGGCCCCGCTTCATTTCGTAGTGCCAATCGGCCGAACCTCTTGGATGCCCTCTTACGCCACATGTGGTGGACTGCCGTCCCGGTCCGGCGAGGCCGGCGAAGTGCTTCTGCAATTTACATGTTTATACATGTTAGATATATATAAATAAATACTAAATTATAAGATTGTAAACTTGAAAGAAAAACTAACCTTAAATTCTTCAAAATACTTGCTCCTTAATTTCGGGAGGAGTCGGCTTCCAAGTGAACCCGGTCGGGTTATTGATCTTTTAAAACAATCAACGATTGTCGAGGCCAATCCGGATGGCTCAAGCAATCGCCTATTATTGAAAATTGGTTAATCCAAGTGAAATTTGATATATTTAAAATTAATAAAAGCAATTATTACATACCCCTCAGGTGAAATCTCGAAACATCGGCGGCTATCCACCGAGTAAGAGTCGGTAGAACCCTGATGGGGTCCACCCGACTCAGGGGGACTGCCCCCATAGCCAGATGTCGATGGGGGTGAACGTGCTATAACTTTATTTTTTAGGAAAGCATTCTTATTTCGTCTGAAAGGATGACTTAGGGGTAGAAACTTTCTATGATTGTCAAACCACGACATCTTACCACTCTTCTCAAGATAAAATGCATCTGATTGTTCCATGCAATGTGGGCATGCGAATTTCCCAGCTGTACTCCATCCAGATAACATTGAGTAGGTCGGAAAGTCACTAATGGTCCATAGCAAAGCCGCTCTCATATTGAAATTTTGTTTCTTGAAAACATCATATGCGAGACACGCCATCTTCCCACGGCTCTAATAATTCGGCTATCAACGGTACGTAGAAAGACATCCAAGTTATCTTTTGGATTTCGAGGTCCAGGCACCAACACCGTGAGAAACATGAATTGATCTTTCATGCACATGCCGGGCGGCGGTGTAAGGAGTTAGAATAGCGGCCACAAAGAGTATTGTTTCCCAAATTGTGTAAATGTTTGAAAACCGTACGTAGAAAGACCTAATCTAACATTGCGAATCTCCGAGGCAAAATCGGGAAACGTCGAGTCCAAGTGCTTCCATCTTTGGAGAGTCTGCGGGATGACGCATCACTCCATCGTCCACTGATGAAGCATGCCAACGCATATGAGAAGCGAGTTGCATTAGATGCATACATCGTCGTTAGTCCAGGGGATAAAGGAAAGTAGTACATTTTCTTAGCGGCCACTAATTTTTTCTTCCCTTTCCTACTAGATTTAGGACCGTAGTCTAAATATCGCGAGGTTCCGCAAAACTTACAACTCTCCAGTTCATTATCTTCACGCCAATAGATCATGCAGGAATTTGGACAACAGTGAATCTTCTCTACCGGCAACCCCATCCCACTAAGCAATCTCTTAGACTCGCTGAAGTTATTAGGAAAGGAATTTCCTTGGGGAAGCATATCCTTAATCATTTGACTCATCATGTCATAGCCCCTTTGCGACATATGATTCTCAGCCTTCAAGTTCATCATCTGAACTGCTGCAGACAATTGTGAGTAGGTCTCACAACCAGGCCACAACTCCGTGTCGACTGCCTGCAACATTTCATAGATCTTGTTTGCTTCATTATTTGGCGACTCCTCAAACTCCGCATCATTATAATTTGCCCCAGCATGATCCATTACCATCCTCTGATAGGAGGTCGACGTGTCATTTTGTGCATTTCTCGTAGCTTGTTCATTCAGGGTTACGTGTTTTTCCCCATGAGATGACCAAACTTTATAATTTTTAACGAATCCTTTCATATAAACGTGCTCTCTTACAACTTGTGTAGACAAAAACAGCTTATTCTTACAATTTTTACACGGACATCTAATTTTTTCTCCGTCCATATAAGGTGTCTGGCTACTTGCCCAATCAATGAAATCCTCAATGCCATTCACAAATTGAGGATTCAATGAACCGTCTACTGTCCACCGTGTATACATCCACGAACGACTCATTATTTCAAATCCTGATTTTGTCAGAATAATAGAGTGAAGTCGAATACTATTCGAAAATGAAACACTAATAGTCACAGATTCCTAGTTACACATTATCATCTATCATGAATTTACACATTATCATCTACATGCAGAGAACCAGATACAAACACCAAAAGACACACATGTTCTCCCCCACATAGTATAAATTTCTAGTTTACTATAATCCAATTTCTAGGCGGGTTCTGATTTGTTATGCCAACGTAGTTAACACGACTTACTCGTCGGATTTCTCTATTATTCTACTAGATTTACATCCCTAAAGTTTGATTTAGTATAAAAATCCACAAAATTAAATGCTAATTCCTAAATATCCGGATTTCCATCCTAAGAACAATAATTAATAAATCTAAAGAAATTACTAGAAGAGAAGAGTAAAATAGACAAATAAAAGGGAAAATAACTACATATTTGCCCCCCCCTCTTTTTTAGAATCACAAATTTAAACTTCTAAATTTACGAATTCATCCCCAATTTTAAATTGGAGATTAAGCGATTACAATTTTTGCCCCTAAAATTAATATTAGTAGCATAACGACCCACCAACTCTTGAATATCGTGTCAAAATTAAGAGAATTGTGTTTCCAAAAATAAACAAGAATATTATAATGAATGAATGGTTCAAATCACTACATATGCATGATAATTGGATAGAGGCCATCAATAGTCCTTGGCTCTATTTCGCCAAACTGCCCCTCGATTTGAGTTAAAGATAGATAAGGGTTATCGGTGAAATAGTTAATATGTACAATTTTAATTTTAATTTCAATTTCAAAGAATTAATGGTCGAACTTTTGAAATTTTGCAAGAATTGCAATTATACAAGACGATATTGAAGGAATGAGAGAAACTAACCAAGGAGACGGCGGCGGCGGCGGCGCGAGGAAGTGGGGCGGAGCGTTCAACGGCGGCGGCGCGAGCGGAGCGGCGGCGGACGCGAGAAGAAGACGACGCAGCTACGGTGCGTTACGTCCCCGCGGCGCCGAATTAATTTAGGTTACGCCGAGCCGGATTTACCGACGGATAATTCCGTCGGTAAATTTAAATGACTACCGACGGATTTTTTCGTCGGTAATCGTCGGTAAAATAAATTAAATTTTTTAAATAAATTTAATTAAATTTACCGACGGACTATTCCGTCGGTAAATATATTTTAGCTTATTAAAAACTAAATAAATAATAAGTTAACATTACCGACGGAATAATCCGTCGGTAAATTTATATATTTTAATTAATTAAAACTAAATAACTAATGATATACCCTTACCGACGGATTATTCCGTCGGTAATATATATTTAATTTATTAAATAGTAAATAAATAATGATATACCGTTAACGACGGAATATTCCGTCGGGAATATGACGACGGAAATTATCCGTCGGTATTCCGTCGGTAAATTGTGCATCTCAATTTCCGTCGGTAATCCGTCGGTAAGACGACCCGTGTTTTTCATCCGTCGGTAATTCCGTCGGTAAATAGCATAAATTTTGTAGTGAATCAAATTCCATTATTTTTGTGACACATTGATTAATAATAAAGTGATACTTTTACTAAAAACAATGATATTTTTATTCATAATAATCGATACTTTTATTCATAGCAAGTGATATATTGATTCAAAACCAACGAGACTTTTATTCATAATAAGTGATACTTTGATTCATAACAAGTGATACATTTGATTAATAGCAAGTGATACTTTTATTCATAACAAATGATATATTCATAATAATTGATACTTTTTTCATTCATAGTGATACTTTTATTAAGAAGAATAGATATTTTTACTAAAACTAACAATACTTTTATTCATAATAAGTGATATTTTTATTCATAGAAAGTGATACTTTGATTCATTAAAAGTGATACATTGGTTAATAATAAGTGATATTTTTATTCATATGAAGTGATACTTTGATTCATGACAAGTGATTACATTGGTTAATAAGAAGTGATACTTTTATTCAGAACAAATAATTGGTTGATAAGAAGTTATACTTTTATTATCTCCACATATTCCCCATCATTTAATTGAAAAAAAAATATTGTATTTTTTATTAACAAGAATAAATTTTAATATATATTAATATTTTTTGAGTCATAATTATTTTTTTGAAAATAAAAGAATAAATTTATTATATTTTTTCATATTCCCCATCATGTAATTGAAAAAAAAATATTGTATTTCTATTAATAAGAATAAATTCTAATATATATATTAATATTTTTTTAGTCATATATTATTTTTTTGAAAATAAAGGTGTAAATTTATTATATTTTTTTGTATCATAATGTGTTGGGAGATGATTCAGTCTTCTCACAATCAGTTGAGACATAACTCAGTAGCCCTGTGCTCTGATTATTTACTGAAGATTTGAAGATCTCAAAACTCTATCTTAGCTGATGAACCATTCAGTTGTAACCTGTTCTGTTTTGTCTATGAGGTTTCAGACTCAGTAGACACTCTGCAACTAGTTCAGGCGCTCGATGATTACCCGCCTCGATGCCGAAATAAAAGACTCAGTGATACTGAATTTAGCAGGAGCAGTATACTTAAAGGAGTCGGTGGGCCCGAACTCGGCGGGGAGTAGTTCATTGAACTCAGAGTTGATCTTCAGTAGAGCCGACTCAGCACGAGCATGCTACTGAATAAGAGATCAGACTCAGCAACGGCTGGATAGTCTTCAGACTGTCAGATTCACTAAAGTCAAATCAACAGAGTCAATACGAGGAAGAGAGAAGTCAGCTTCAGATCTCCTTGAAGTACGTTCTGGTCTCACCTACTTTCACGAACCTCGACCAATGACGACGACCACATCCTATATCTGTTAAAGCTGCAAGTCAACAACTTTCCAGAAATGGAGGGAAAGGACACTGCAACCATACTTTGAAAGAGCCGTTAGCTACCCAAAAGAGAGAGACAAAGGATCGTCGTCTCCAACGGATCTATCCTTATCTCTGCTCTATAAATAGAGGAATAAAATCAAATTGAAGCTCACCTAGAAATCGAAGAACACACAGAGCATTCAGAGAGCAACTCATAAACGTTCTAAGTCTTCCGCAAGTAATTCGAAGAAGTAATCTCCGGCGAAAGACTACATACCTGCTCATAGGGAAACAAGCTGAACCAGAATTACATAGCCTCTAGTATCCAAGCGACTAAACACGAACCCAAGTCTATACTTAGCCGTTCGTCGCTCTAGAAGTCACTTTTTTGTTCCCTATCCCTCTAACCTAAGCTCAACCGATCATATCTATAGCTTAGACGAAGGAGTTCATAGTCGAACTGATCTTATTGTAAAGAACTCCTTCATAGTTGGAGAGTTTTTTAAACACTTAGTTTGATACCACGTAAGCGAGACTTGTTCCAGTATAAATCTCAAGACCAGCGTTTGTCCAGTGTACAAACCGACTGAGACTATCTCAGTATAATACATAGCCTCCTGATCTTTCGGGACAGTGGACGTAGGATTGTTGGATCCGAACCACTTTAAAAATCGCCTGTGTTCTGTGTTCGTTATTTACTGTTGCATTGATTACTGTGCATACTGAAAATATCTTTAAAATCATTCAACTGAGTTTCAGCAAGCTTAATCGACTGCACTAATATACTGAAATTGTTTTGATAAAAACGTTTTCTTAACTCAACTGAATTTGGGCCTACACATTTCCGCACTACTGAACTTTATATAAACGGTACTGAATTCTGACTCTAGTCAGCTAGCAGGCCTCAGTAAAGTCAGTCACTCTACCACGCGATTCAGAACATCTTATTTGGTCTACTGAATTAGTTCAGTATGACACTCTCCTGAAAAGGACTGTTCGCGTTTAAAGTTGAGAAATCGATTTCAAGTGTATTCACCCCCCTCCCTCTACACCTGAACGTTACTCTCGGGACCAACATAATGTAATTTAAAAATAAAAATTTAATTTTTAATGTCAAAAATAAAAAAAAATGAAAAGTTTATTGTTGGGTCTCAAACCCGGGTCTATCCGGTGCGAGCACAACAACAAACCAACTGCGCTACATGAGTGCTAATACTAGCAATTACGTTAATAAGGTATTTAGCTTTATGCAGCCGGTTGCACCTACAACCGGTTGCACTAAGTTTTTGCCCTTAAGAAAAAACTTAATGATGTGAAAGCTACATAAGTGTTCATATTGGAATTTTGATTAAATTAAAATAAATTATTAAAAGTTAATGATATAATTGTGATTGCAATTATAAAAATTGGATAAAATAGTATTTTTCTATGTTACCATATTAATTAGATTTATAAAAGCTAGGGAAACACTAATTAGATACCCAAAAATAAATAAATTTGGGATATATAGAAAAGGAAAGAAGACAATAAATTTGGGACAGCAGGAGTATATATTATATAAAAATTGTGAAATTAACATTCTTTGAAAACTTTATTTCTCTTACATTTTCCCTTTATATCGAGTTTTATTTGGATTTTGTAGTTAAATGGAAGTAAATAATAAGTAAAATATATGTATGGGAAAATAAAGAAATCAAATAATTCTTTTTTTTCTTTTTCTGATGGAAAATCAATTACTTAAGGGCCGTTGTGATTAAAATATTGAATCATACTTCGACACGTGTCGGGATCCAGGCCGTCGATACGGAAAAGGGGTTAGAAATAAAAGACATCGCAACCTTTATTTTTGAATTTTGTGGACCGTTTTTTTTATTTTTTCCTCTCTCAAGAACACCAACTCGTCTACCGAAATTCGCCCACAATTAGTAGATACTGGCCTCCTGTGTTTCTGATTTTAGTGGATGTATTTGAATTTTCTTCTGGATGTGCGAGTAATCTGTTGGAGTTTTGGTGTTTATGCTGTTCAATTGAAACTCATCAGGTTGGTTGGGTATGTATTTAGTATTTAGTATTCAAATCCCCAGTTCTTGTTATTTATCAGTCGAAGAAGGATCAAGTCGCTGTTTTAATATAAGGATTATCATCAGTCAAGAATCCGATTTTAAGCGAGACTTCATTTTGAATTTTTATGGCTTTAAGTCGTTACTTTTAGGTATTTTGCTTTACGTCTTTTTTCTGGATCTTTCGTTTGTTAGGTTGAATCTTTCTTGATTAAGATATTCAATTATAGGCGTTTTCATTGAGTTCAGAATCTGGACTGATGTTTCGCTTCGGAGAAAGGTGATGATTGATGAACTAATCTTTTCAGCTTGGAGTTCTTACTTTTTCTGGATTTTGTTTCGTTTTTTAGTAGAAGCAATACCAGAAAAGTATATTTATGTTCACTTGAATACATCCAAAAGATAGTTGATGCAGTAAATCTTTAGAGTATAAGACCATTTCTTGAAGCGAGATCTCTGATTAACTATAGAAGAGAGTGAGGGAATTGTGTTTTCTTACTGATTAGTTAGGTACTTGTTTGTAGCTTCTTTTATGTGCACATCCTGACTTCTCTTTACTTCCATGTTCTAGATTTTGATTCCATCGTGGATTCAGACAGTGCCTACCTCGTTATAGGGTAGCATATCATGATTTGGGGAAGAAATCTTGAAAACAACTGCCTACGTGCTGGAGTAGGTTTGAGCATTAACTTATTAGCTATATATGGAGAGTGATAGGACAGGCAACAATAATCCTTCAGACACTGCCAGAAATGGTCTGCAAAGAGCTCGATCTTTACATGGGTACTTTTTCCAAGATTTGTAGTTCTTGTTCTTTTTAACTTCTTCATGCTTTAATAACATCTCATTGTCGACATCAAGGAGTTGAAGTCGTGTATTAATGTGCAACTAGTTTCAGAAGTTGGTGTAATCTCTGAACATGTGGTGGCCTGTGAATTCACGATTTCTTCCCCATCCACCTTTATTTTCTCAAAGAAGTATGAATAAATAAATAAATAAAAACTTCGACAAATGGAACTGGTTAAAAGTTCATCTTTTCCTTTTCAAAAGTCAGAACAATACGCGCACACGCACGCGCGCAGACACACACACACACACTTCAGTCATGCTACATAGTGAATGGGCTCTTTTTCATAATGCAGGAGAACAAGTGGCCCTACACGGCGTTCCACAAAGGGACAGTGGACTGCGGAAGAGGTCAATATAAATACTATTTATGATTGTAACAGCCAAACTATTAGGTCCATAAAAGCAACTAAAATGTATTTTTCCTGTATTTAAAATGTATTGTTCCTTGATATGTTGGACTAGTGTTCCATATTGAATTGGAACATATGAGTAAAATACACTGATATGGGTATGAGTTCATCTTGCATTCCCCTTTGATAAGTGCAATCTGATTGCATTTTTCCAGTTGAATTTTCCATTTATACCTGAAACTAGAATTTTATCATCACGGATTATGGAAATTGACAATTTGTAATTCTTATATAACTACTTTTTGATTTTGTTTCAGGACGAGATATTGCAAATGGCTGTTCACCGCTTCAAGGGGAAAAATTGGAAGAAGATAGGTAGGAAGATGAGTTTCGATCTTTGTGTTGTGAAACTGGAATAGGAGTGGGTTCTGTTATTCTCGGTTTCGTCTACTATCTCTAAAGGATACTAAATACTCCCAATCATGCCTGCCATTTTCTTCATCTTAGTTGTTGCCTATGAATAGTTACAATATTGAAAAGTTCCAATAAATTGCTTAGGATAATTATTCATTTTGCCTTTCTGGTGTGTTATGATTTTTTCAGCCGAGTGCTTTAAGGACCGGACAGATGTTCAGTGCCTGCACAGGTGGCAGAAAGTTCTTAATCCAGATCTTGTCAAAGGTCCATGGACGAAAGAGGTAGACAACTTTACTTGTCATCCATAGATTTGATGCATCATTTATTATTGGTTTCGTTCTTTGTATTGATTCCTCTTTTGATATTTGGTTAGGAGGACGAAGTAATAATTGAGTTGGTCAACAAATATGGTCCAAAAAGTGGTCTACAATTTCAAATCATCTTCCTGGACGCATAGGGAAGCAATGTCGTGAAAGGTAACCTTTGCTGGAGCTTTTCTTCATATTTGTGGTTTATATATCCTTTACTCTATTGAAAAGAATAATAATACTCATTTCAAAAACTCTACAGTCTTTTGTCATGAATTCTGCATTTTGTCATTATTGGTTGCTATATTGTTGATTATTCTTGTATTCTTGTTTCTGCAGTATGCTTTATGTGTTGATGTTACTCATTTTTCAGGTGGCACAATCATCTCAATCCTAACATAAACAAGGAAGCTTGGACACAAGTCGGGAATTAACTTTGATCCGCGCCCATCAAGTTATTGGAAACAAATGGGCAGAGTTAACTAAGTTCTTGCCTGGGAGGTACATGACTCATTGGTTCCTCGAAGCTTTAACTTGTTAACATTTTGTATCAAATGTGATTTTTCCTGGCTTTTACTCATTTTGAGTACCTTTATTGCCTATATGTGCCACCAGAAGTGACAATGCAATCAAAAATCACTGGAATAGTTCGGTCAAGAAGAAATTGGAGATGTACATAGCTTCCGGATTACTTTCACAGTCCCAAGGTCTGCCTCTTGTGAATCATCGTAATCAGTCAGAAGCTTCCACTTCTTCAAAGGTACAACAAAGTAGTGAAGATAATAGTGTTGTTAAAAGTGGAGTAGAAGTGGAGGAAGCTTCTGAATGCAGTCAAGGTTCGAATATTGCCAGTATGTCTCAACCAACTGGCAACATAATTGCACGTCTCTTAGGTGATTCGGGAGTGTCCCAAGAATCAAGTTCAATTCCATATTCAGAAGGTTATCGCCCTGCATTTCAAGAAGAACTAGAAGCACCTTGCGGACTGAGTGACAAGTTTCTTGAACATGATTTCTCTCTAGATTGGGGGGCCTTTGCAGGGAAAGATTGGCAACTAAATCCCAATGAGCTAGCAGACATGCCTTTGCTAGATGCTGGGCAAGGTTCACAGGGAATGTTCATCTCAACATCTTCAAGTGGACAGGATATTAGCCAAAAAGCAGTATCCTTTCCACAAGAGTCTCAAATGCAACTAGGGACTTCTACTTCCACAGTAAACATGGTTATGGATACTGACACCCCGAACAACATTGCTACTTCAGAATGTAGGATGGTTTACCCTGAGGCTGATCATGGTGGATGTTGTCCCTCGAAAGATGTTCTTAGCCACATAGATTCATTGTTCCATCATTATTCAAGGCTTCAGATTCCTGCAAGTAGCACTTTTGCTTCAGATTCAATGCTGGAGAGTTCATTGTCACAACCTCTTCCTTCCGCTACGCAACTACCTGCTGCTGATGGTCAACTTATGTTCTGTATTGATATGAATCAGGGTAGTAATTCACACGTTGGCCATGAATCTATTCCTCTAAGTAGACATGGTGGCTTTGTATATCCTAAGGAATCTGACTGCTTACCATGTGAAGATAACTCTGTCGAGGCAATGGAAGCTCCGAAGCTAGTTTCAGTTAATGATCTTCTCTTGACATCGTCCAATGATTCCCAGCACTGTCCTTCAATGGACAAGGATAATAAAGCTGAAGAACAGAAGGATTCTGGTGCTTTATTCTATGAGCCTCCATGTTTTCCTACTTTGGATGTATCATTATTCAGTTGTGACTTTATACAATCAGGTAATGATAGGCATCACGAGTACAGCCCTCTTGGCATCCGTAAACTGACAATATCTTCCTTGACTCCCTTCAAACTGTGGGATTCACCGTCAATGGATGATAGCCCTGTTGCTGTTCTCAAAAGTGCTGCCAAAAGTTTTAGAGGCACGCCATCAATATTGAAGAAAAGACGCCGTGATTTGCTGTCTCCTTTATCTGAAAAGAGAGATGAAAAGAAGCTTGAAGGTTGTAGAGAGCAAGAATGGTTTTCCAATCTGACCAATGAATTTACCCGCTTAGAGGTTATGTTTGAGGAATGTTTAGACAACAAAGAAAACACAGCCCCTTCTCGTGAACTGCAACAAAATGATGGAAATAAAAGTATCGTCCTTACAGAAAGAGGAATATCAGCAGAAGAGTTTAATAACACCGATTGTACGAACAAGATAGCCGAACAGACTGCTGCCGGTGATGTCAGAACCAAGAGTGCAGATAATAATGGCTCAACTGAAACTGTGAGCTCCCTAATTTTATGTCCACTGGCATTAATGAGTTTCTGTGCATAAGAATCTTGAAATACTGATAACTGAAGAATGTATATTGTGTTCTCAAATGAAACCTTATGTTTACTTTCCATTTTGCTTTAAGGTTTCAGAATTTAATCTCGGTAATTCATTTCACTGTAGTACAAATCCTCCTGATTAATTTTATGAGTTGGTTATTCTTTGTGGTTGTACTAGTTGTGTGTCTGCATGGAACGTTCAAATGGTAATGTCCCTTCACAAGTTTCTCAATTCTGATGTTTTGCTGTTTTGTTTCTGGCAGGAAAATGAGTCTTCTGGAGTCCTTGAACATGATGTCAATGACATGCAATTCCTTTCTAATGATAAAGCTGCTGGTCTAAGTTCTGGAGCTGTTAACAAACAGTCTTCACGAAGATTAGATGCTATGTCAAAACGTGGAGCCATTTTAACTTCCTCGAATACATGCCTTTCTGTTATTTGTTCTCCTCGATTCTGTTCAAAGGAGAAGGCTAATTTATTCATAACTACATCTCTGCAATCCTCGAGCCCTTCAGGGAAGAAAGTTGAGAATTCTGGCAAAGGCGTATCCAATGAAAACAATAACATGTAGGATAAGAGATCTAGCATAACTCCAACTTCTCTTTCAAGTAACATAATCTCTTACTTGCTCTTTTTTTGATCTTTTGCTTGCAGATTTATCGACACACCATTTAAGAGATCTATAGAATCTCCTTCAGCCTGGAAGTCCCCTTGGTTTATCAACACTTTTGGTCCAGGCCCAAGAGTGGATACAGATATAACAATCGAGGTATGTGAAATGATTTAGTGAGATATTTCATTTATTCTATCTGTTTTGCATGTTATCTCATAGTATGAGTTCTCGTTAGGACATTGGCTACTTCTTGAGCCCGGGGGATAGATGCTATGATGCCATTGGGTTAATGAAGCAACTAGGAGAGCAGACTACTGGTCCATTTGCTGATGCCCAGAAGGTTTTAGGAGACGAAACTCCTGAAACAATAATAAAGGGAAAATGCATCATTAACCATGAAGAAGAAAAAGAGAACAATCACAACCCAAGCTCTAGTTCAAGTTTCCTGGTATGGTTTTCTGAATATCACAAGAATTCTCATTTTCATTTTCTAAACCAATTCTTTCAAACTACTTTTAGGCTATTTTGTTACTATCTGCATAGCTGGGAAAGATCAATAATATCTATTTCACTTAGAACTTGTGTTTGTCTGCAAGAATTCTGTGTGCACTAATGTTTTCTATCTAACTGTTGTTGAAGAGTGAGTATCTTCTAACTCACCCGGGTTTTGTTTACTCGTTGCAGACGGAGCGGCGGACGCTCGATTTTAGTGAATGTGAAACACCTGCAAAAGAGTCTGCAGGATTTGCAAGCATTGCTAGTCTCTCAAGTCCCTCTTCCTATCTGTTGAAAGAGTTGCAGGTAGAAGAAGGGCAGAGACTCGTGTTGTAGATGTTTCTAGTCTATAATATATTTATATATATATAAGCTCTGTATAATTTTTAGTTTAAAATTTACTTTTATTTTTTGGTTACCTAATATAAGAAAAGACCATCTGTGGTAATGTAAAAAGCATTAGGGATTTTATACAAACCTTCAATTTATTTTTGAGGCTATGAGTTCTCTTTGAATTCCTTGTTCGTTATTGATGTCTGAACATTCTACAGTTGGTAGAACTGAAACACTTTTTAGGTATTTCATGAACGATTAGACTAATTTTACAAATCATAGATATTGATGTAGAAAAATGCCTAAGATATCATTGTTATGCAAAGAAAATCTCATAATCATAATAATAAAGTGTTTCTTGTACATGTATGTTGGGTGATGATTCAGTCCCCAGCAACAACATTGAATAGTGGGAAATGATTCAGTCTTCTCAGTTGACATTAACTCAGTAGCCCTGCTCTGAAAACTTACTGAAGATTTGAAGATCCCAAAATCCTATATTGATTGGTGAACCATTGTGTTGTAATCTGTTTTTGTCTCTGAGATTTCAGACTCAACAGACACTCTGCTCTGGTTCAGACACTTAGTAGATTATCTGCCTCAGCACCAGGAGTAGAAGACTCAGTGATCTTGAACTCGGCGGGAGCGATATCTTGAAATGAGTCGAGAGAACCGAACTCGGCGGGGAGTAGTTTGCTTGAACTCGGGCTGATCTTCGATAGAGCCGACTCGGCGGGGAGCATGCTACGGAATCGGAGATCGGACTTCGGCAACGGCCGAGCGAGTCTTCGGCGTCGGGATCTTTAAAGTCAAATCGGCGAGTCAATACGAGGAAGAGAGAAGTCGGCTTCGGATCTCCTTGAAGTACGTTACTGTCTCAACCACTTCACGAACCTCGACCAATGACAAGCAGCCACGTATCCTATATCTATTAAAGCTGCAAGTCAACAACTTTCTAGAAATGGAGGGAAATGACACTGCCACCATACTTCAAAAGAGCCGTTAGCTACCCAAAAGAGAGAGACAAAGGATGGTCGTCTCTAACGGATCTTTCATAATCTCTGCTCTATAAATAGAGGGATAAATCAAATTGAAGCTCACAGAACATTCGCATACACGAGAACACACAGAGCATTCAACGAGCAAATTCGAAAAAGCCTAAGTCTTCCGCAAGAAGTTCGAAGAAACAATCTTCGGCGAAGACTACACTTCTGCTCTTAGAGAACCAAGCTGAATTGAATTATACAGCCTCTAGTATCCAAACGACGTTACACGAACCCAAAGCTTACACTCAGCTGTTCGTCGTTCTAGAAGCCACATCCTTGTTCCCTATCCCTCTAACCTAAGCTCAACCGTATAAATTCATAGCTTAGACGAAGGAGTTCACTTCTGAACTGATCTTTATTGTAAAGGACTCCTTCACAGTTGGAGAGTTTTTCAAACACTTAGTTTGATAACCTTGTAAACTGAGACTTGCTCAGTATAAATCTCAAGACCAGTGTTTGTCCAGCGTACAAACCAACTGAGACTATCTCAGTATAATACATAGCCTCCTGATCTTTCGGGACAGTGGACGTAGGATTGTTGGATCCGAACCACTTTAAAAATCTCTGTGTTCTGTGTTTTTATTTGACTGTTGCATTGATTTACTGTTCATACTGAAAATATCTTTCAAATCATTCAACTGAGTTTCAGCAAACTTAACAAACTGCACTAATCTACTGAAACTGTTTTGATATAAAAGTTTTCTTAACTCAACTGAATTTGGGCCTACACTATTCTGCACTACTGAACTCTATCTGAACGATACTTAATTCTGACTCCAAGTCAGCTAGCAGGTCTCAATAGAGTCAGTCACTCTGCCACACGATTCAGAACAACTTATACGTGTCCGCCGAACTTGTTCGATGCGACACTTTCCTGAAAAGGACTGTTCGTGTTTAAGTTGAGAAATCGGTTTTCAGGTGTATTCACCCCCCTCCCCCTCTACACCTGAACGTACTATCGGGACCAACAATATACTTTTTGTCTTCTGTATAAAATATATGAGATTATGCAAAATATAAAATTATAAGTTTTTTAATTATGTGGATTCTTATATGATCCACTTCATATATATATATATGAGGGCCTTAAATATATATATATATATATATATATATATATATATATATATATATATATATATATATATATATGGGGGCCTTAAATCAAGAACACCCCCTTAGTGAGAGAATAGAGAACATCTTATAACCATTGATCTAGTTAAATGGATGGGTAGGATTTAAGGAAATTTCTCCCAATTTTAACATTCTTTTTAATTGCAAAATATGAAGAAAGGGTAAATTAGAAATTTTGTAAAGAGCATTTTATTTCATTCAAATTTTTGTAAAGAACCTTTCATTTGTGTCGTTCGTCCAACCAGCAAAAATGCTGTGAAAAGCGCATTTCATTTCTCCTTTCTTCGAATCTGTAAAAAATCGACGCATCTGTTCAACCATTCCTGATTTAATCGACGCGAATCTTCGATTCGGAGGTACTCCCTCAACAAATTCGTAATCGACGCGAATCATCGTATTTTCAGGGGTTTTGAAATTCATAATCGACGCGAAGGACTGAATCTTCAGGATCGAAGGAAATCTCGCCCGAGGACTTCTGTTGGAGGACTTCTGAGTACTTATTCTGTGGAGAATACGAATTTCACGAAGGTATTTTGCTATATTTGGTGTTACAATCTGTAATCGAACATTATAGGGTTTACACCAGTATGTTGTTGCTTTTTAGTTTCGAGCGATTGAATATATGTGATAAAAATTAGGGTTCATACGAAATTAGGGTTTGGAATTGGGGGTTGATTCGAAATGATAGTAAGCAATTGAATGTATGTGTGAAAAATTATGGTTCATAGGAAATTAGGGTTTGGAATTGGGGGTTGGCGACTCTATTTTTTCCATGGGTATTTCATATGCAGAATCGTGTATTTTTATATGCACATTTTCTATATTTCGTATGCACAAAAACTTGTATTTATAACATTGTATTTTGGGTACAGTTTTTAATTCATATGCACATAATTTGTATTTATTCTGCACATTATATATATTTCATATGCACACTAAGGGGTATTGGGACAGCATGTTAATTTCGTATATAACAATGTACTTGCACACTAGGTGTATTTCATATGCATATTCATTAATCATTTTATGCACATGTTTGAACAGATGACTGGGAAGAGAAAGGCAGCGGGTTCAGTCAGTGGTTCTAAAGGTGAAATCAGTTCAAAGATAAGAAAATGCGGAAAGATAGATGTGAAAGGGGGGAATGTGGATAAGAAAACGCGGAAAGATAGATGTATTTCATATACATGTATAGAATGTACATATGAGTAGCCAGAGAAAGACAAATATGTTCATGGGCGACGACAAAGGAAGGATGGAGATATGGCTTATAGGAAAATGTGCATACAAATTATAAAAAATGTGCATAGAACACACACAAAATGTGCATATAAATTAAAAAAAAAATGTGCATAAGACACAAAATGTGCATATAAATTAAAAAAAATGTGCATAAAACACACAAAATGTGCATATAAAATATTGACGAAATCAGTCGAGACCCTCCTTCAAAATCCCTTGTTGACTAAAATTAGAAAGACAAAATACCAAAATACCCTTAATGAGGCTTGAAAAAATTATGAAAATTTTAAAATGCCATTAATGAGCTCCTTAATCTTGACCACACATCTTGTAAAGTAAGGGTTGAGATTTGTTCTCCTTTCTCTCAATAAGGTCTTGTTCTCTTTTTATCCCTCTTCTATATATATATATATAGAGTAGGGATCTTTTGAGAACACCCCCTTAATGGGAGAAATAAGAACAAATCCGGGCCATCCATTTTCGTGATATGTGGTTGAGATTGAGTGTTGATTAATCAATTTTTTAATAGAAAAAGAGGTCATTAAGGGTAATATTGTCATTTTTCTTTCATGTGTTTTGAAATGTAAAAATCTTTTGTCTCTCTCTTCCTCCATTATACCCATTTCGAGTGCCCTCTCTTTTCTTCGACTTGCGCAACTTCGACACTTGTTTCGAAGCATTGTTTTCCCTTGTTTTCACCATTGTTTTCATTTGTGCGAGATACGAGACATTTTGATTCGCCATTGTCGAAATATGGGTAAGCTTTAATTTTCGGAAATCGCCATTGTCATCTTTCAATCTTTTAATTCGCTTATTGATTTTTTTTTTCCGAAATTGTAGTGTTTTTGCGCATTGTAAGCCTATTTACGAAATCAATACACAAAGATAGTATATTAAGCAACCACCCATTCAAAAATACGGGAAATGTGCGAGATATTATTCCTGCATGTGCATATATAATTTCGTAAATGTGCGAGATATTATAAGTGCATGTGCATATAAAATATAGGCAATGTGCATATAATTTATATTAAATGTGCTCATATATTACCTGCATTAATTTAGTTTTGTTTCATTATTTACTAGGCGATTCAACTGATTTTGAAGATTCTATTATGGATAGCACCGAACCGTGTTATAGTCCTGTTTGTCCCGTTGAACTTAAACCTTATGTTGGTCAAAAATTCGAGTCATTTGGATGATGGTGTTCGGTTTTACAAAGTGTATGCCTGGTTTTTGTGGATTTGATGTGCGCTTGAGTACCTCTCGTGTTACCGATTTGATTATCAAGCATAGGTATGTGTTATGTAACCATGAGGGTCATGGAACTTCCCATTTCTCGCAAAAACGCCGAGGAAAGAAGGCTGCTATTCGTAAAGCAAACAAACCAAAGAGGAAATGCAGTAAATGCAAAAAATTGACCAATCACGACGCTTGTAATTGTGATCAAACGACCATTGAAGATGAATGAACAATTCTAATTCTGCAATATGACATCTTTAAATGTTTTTGTGGCGAATTTGTATCGCATTTGAAATTATTCGTGTTGGATCCTTGTTTATGAATTTGTTGTTGCAAAGCATATACATAATATTGTTATTTTGGTTAATGTGCATAACAAATTCAGCAAATGTGCATAAGAAATACCTTACATGTGCATAACAAATACAGTATTGTAGACTAAAAATTCAGGGAATGTGCATAACAAATGTGATGCATGTGCATAACAATTGCTGAAAATGTGCATAACAAAACCATTCGTTTTTCCAAGTCTGTAAAATCACATCTGAATATGTCCTAACTTGTACTTCTACTATGAATTCAACTGAATTTCAAAACAACATATGCAACCACCATCACAACAAAATAATATGATATTCAAAAACATCAACCAAGTAATTTTTTCAGCACGTCTATATTTCTTCCGACGATCATCTTCTCATAGTGTTCTTCTGCCGCTTGAACAGTCTGCTCACTTATCCGGTTATGGGGCCATGTCAAAAGAAAATGTGCACACAAAGAAAATGTCTTTCAGTATCATTTGTAACATTCAGATTATTAGCATAAAGACAAAAGCCTTCTAAACTAAAGAAACATCAATCGAGCAATGTCTTTTTTGATGTGTATATCCTTGGCCGAGTCATTTGAGATCATCCAACACCGAAGCTCGATCCAACATGTTCTCTGTGCTCTCTTTTATTAATTGACTCTTCTATTTCTTGTATTGAATGAATCACTTGTTCATCTCTCAAGAAGCTTCCATCTTTAAAGTCATCATTATTAACTGCATTAATAAAAATAATGTAGTGATACCTGATTCATTATTAAAAATATATTACAATGTGCATATAAATTAACAAAAATGTGCATAAACTTGACTCTAAATGTGCATACAAAGCTTCCGAGAAAAGCATAACAGTTACGAAATAGATATGTGCGAAACTTTAGTCTAAATGTACATACAAATCTGAAGTGCGTGAACCACACTTTATGAATGTAACACATGTCCAAACAATATCACAAATTCATAAACTAAAATCGTCCAGCCCATCAAAGAATCGAAATTCAAGGCATATGAATGAACTCGAAAAACACAAATGCTAGGAAATTCGTTACCCACGATAGCTATTCCAAAATCAATAATTAATTCGAAACATATACCCCCAATTACTCACATTCTAGATTTTGTGGGTCAATAATTTCGATTCAAAAAATAACAAGGCTCCTGAGTAAATGTGCAGAACAAATTCGCATCACTTACCTTTTGATTCGTGAAAAACCCGTACCTTTGACGAACCAACAATGTCCTCTCAACAAGTTATTAGATGAGGGACAAGTGACCTTATATATATGTAGCTTATTTTCACACTCTTGCAACTTTAAATTCATTTATCAACACCTTCAAGGTCTCTAATGTAGTGATACATGATTCATTAAAAAAAATATTACAAAGTGCATATAAATTAACAAAAATGTGCATGAACTTGACTCTAAATTTGCATACAAAACTTCCGGAAAAGCATCACGGATTCAGAAATAGATATGTGCACAAATTTTAGTCTAAATGTGCACACAAATATGAAGTGCGTGAACCACACCTTATGAATGTAATAAACGTCCAAACAATATCACAAATTCGGAGACTAAAATCGTCCAGTCCATCAGAATCGAAATTCAAGGAATATGAATGAACCCTAAAAACACAAATGTTAGGAAATTCGTTACCCACGACAGCTATTCCAAAATCAACAATTAATTCGAAACATATACCCCCAATTACTCAAATTATAGTGTGAATTTAAACCCTAGAACTTGATTCCAACTGCAAATGATGTACCCACTATCTCAATTCAAAAATTAACTTATAAAAACAATAACAATCACACAGATTCGCTTTCAAAATCAATTACATGGATATAATTAATCTTACACGTTATGTGCTCTTGGTCGCAACTACAAACAACCCTTAAAGTCGACCTCGGTTATTTTTAGCTTCATTAATGACCCAAATCCTAATTCTTCAACAGCTCGTCTCTGAGCAGGATTCATTCGTTCTATAGATCTATATAGGCAAGATGGTGTTGCACGACAGATTAAATAAGGGAACTGCTTGTTTCTGCTAAGAGTTTGGCCTACTGTCAGTGGTGTGGTTTTTTGGGCAAAAGCTTCTCTTTTGATTTTTTTAGCAGTTTCTTCCCTTGCATCTTCAATCCCCTTACCCTTCTTTCTTCTAGCGTTTTCAACTTCTACCGCTTCAACCTTACTTTTTTTAGTAACCTTAGTCTACCTCCTCCTATCAATGCTCATCCCTTTCTCTTCCCACCAATTGTTAGCCTATATACAAAATCAATACACTAAGATATTATATTAAGCAGCCACCCATTCATAAATACAGGAAATGTGCAGATATTATTCCTGCATGTGCATATATAATACAGAAAATGTGCAGATATTTTTCCTGCATGTGCATATATAATATACTAAATGTGCAGATATTATCAGTACATGTGCATATGTAATACACGAAATGTGCATATAATTTATATTAAATGTGCATAATTTTTGAGGAAATGTGCATGTGCATATATAATACAGGAAATGTGCATGTTTATGATTACACACTCTTTGAAACCTAATTCATAAACTTATCGAACAAGAAGAACAATTGTGCATAATCAAACAAGCAAATATGCATAATTTGTCATTGCAGGAAATCTATATACACAGGAAAACACACTCTTTGAAACCCCATGATTTTTAAAATTATCGAGCAAAAAACCAAAATGTGTATAATCAAACAAGCAAATGTGCATAATTTGTCACCAGGAAATCTATATACACAGGAGAACAAACACCCTAATTCATAAACTAATCGAACAAAAACCCAAATTCGATTTCAAAGTTATCAATTCGATTTCGGAAACATACCTTTTCAGAAACTTCTTCGAACGGAAAACACTTTCAACACCTTCGACCCTTCGTGGACAACGAACAATAAATAGCTTCAACAAAATTATCCTTTCAAAATTGCTGCAACCGTCTCCACCGGAATCACCAATTTCGCCTCTTCATGTCCAACGTAATTGCAGGAACGCAAATGTCAATAGAAAAGTTCACCAAACCCTAGCCCCCTTTTACCAAATGAATAATAAGAACAAATTATACCCATTTTACCCTTAATGACCTTTTTTCATTTAAGAAAATTAATAAATGAAATACATTTTCCTTTCAATCTCCACCATCTATTACTCAAGATCAATGGTTGTATTTTGTTCTTATTTCTCCATCTAAGAGGTGTTCTCAATAGAACCCTCCCCTATATATATATATATGGTAACTTAACCTTTTAAGGCAAAGAGAAATAAAACCAAATATGGTAAACTTTGGCTTTTTAAGGCAAAGAGTAATAGAGCTAATTATATGATAACTAGGTCTTTTAAGACAGGTAATAGAATAACAATTTTAACCTAAAAATCCTGTTTAAAGAAAAAGATGGTTCAAAGACATGTTAGGAATCTAACTTTTATGGATCAATGTTTACATAAGCTCGTTGAGACTTTTAAGTATTTCGTCACATTTATTGACAATAAAAGTTTGAATATAGCTACCTTCTCCGCCCAAGTCTAAATGTTTTGATAAATTCAAGGAGTCGAGAAGAAGATATAATAATTAATCTCTATCGGACTAATTATTTTTACTATTTTCACAAAGTAATTTGACCAAGATAAATAAGTTGTTCCAATTAGATCAAAAAATTATCATCATTTTTCAGAGAGCAACTCTCCAGTCTCAAACACAGCAGAGCAACTTCTACAAAACACCCTGACAACTAGAGTGATAGATATCCAGCAGGCAAGAGAGAAAAGCAATAAGCAAAACTAATCCCTGAGCTTCATTACATGATAAGGGCACTCTATGCTTACTCCAGCTTTACTCTGTCGATATCAGTCATTATCCCTTCAAGCTGCACGACGAAGTTTTTGACACGATAAGCATGTCGTACGAAGAAAGTAATCTGGATAACTGTTCAGTTTCCGGAGCCATACCTTGACAATTTGGCGAAGAAAGTAATCACCATGCCTCTTTGCTGGTTTGGATTCAGCAACATGAATCATGTCCTGAAAATTGGAGAACATATCGAAGGACGCGTTAAAATGAAGTTTGTTCGGTGTAAAGGTGAATGAAGCATGGTTTAAACGAGGGTGAGTGCCAGTAGATAAAGCTCACATCATCAATGTAGAAGTTGATATCTGAATTGGAGACGATTTTTCCATCTGTACCACTAACCGAATGCATCTTGTGTTTGTATGTCATCAAGATCGACCTGTGCATAGTTGAAATACAGTTTTAAGTATGCTTCTATATATAAACAAGAAAAAAGGAAGGGCTTTTAATGCAAAACACCTCACCTCAAAGTATGTTCGTCCACTTCCATGTACGAGGCTAGCTTCAGAATAGAGATTGTAGAATAAACGTTTAAGAAGTTCCGAATGCCTGAAAGGAGCTGTTGCTGCTTCACTTCATAAAGAAACAACTTCAACTGTAGTCTATACGCATCCTAAATAATCAGATATGAAATCTTATGAGAATATTAAAACAAAACAAAAGACAAAGTATGGTATGTGTGTAAGGCACAAGAGAATGGAGAAACTGAAACGAAGACTGCTTTAGTTATTCAGTTTGATAATGTATTCATACCTGGTTGTAATTCACAAGAGGCTCGTCATAGCTTGGGGCAGAGGGAGTGATGAACTTTGGGCATGCATAAGAGAAGAGCTCATCGTACATAGCAAATGCCTCATCATCGTATCTCTGCATCCTCAACATCTTTTCACCATACTTCTCCCGCAACTGAGAGTTCACAGTCTCCTCAACAAGCTTTACTTGAGGGCACAGAGAAAGAGAAATGGCAAGCAAAGCATACATCTGCTCATTCTTTTTCAGAATCTGTTCATACTGAGAAGACTTTTGGTGGTGTTGCTTAGTTTTGAAAATGTAAAGAAGAATTTTGTTAAATTCTCGAATTGCCTCCGTATACCTGCAAATATTTCAATTAGAAATATATCAGAAGTATCCTTGAAAACACCTCCCTAAAACAAGTAAAGCTACTAGTACTTATTCAGCAGATATCTCCAGACCAAAATTCATGAAAACATAAAAGTTGATCGTTACTCAAGTCAACTATTGATGATATTCATGAAAGGTGAAAAGCAAATAGCACGAAAAGAAGGTCCAAAGAGTTAAGAAAAAACAATTTAAACCCACCTACGAAGCATTAGATTTGCAAATCCATAGTGATATATAGTGGTGATGTGACTTCCGATAACACTACTGTAGACACCTTGTTGAGTTATGTCAATTGGAAGTATGCACTTCAGGCCAGTGCGATAATCACCCAATAAACAGTGAACCCTGAGCAGTCCTATCATGCTAAAGTACCCCAAGACCTTCAAGACGTTACTTCCACCACTATAATCGTATCCATCTGTAGCAGTAAACTGCTCAAGACCTTCCTTCTCCTGTTCCAGAATTTGAATGATCATAGACTTCTCAACGAGTGCTTGTAAATAGTTGAGGACGCCGTACACATTCCATGCCTGAAACAGATAGACATCATTAATAATCTCCTCTTTCAATAATTAGTCGCAAAGTACAACTCATTATTATTATTTCATCCAATGTATATCACACAAGATTACTTTTTGCCTTCTCGTTATCCCTAACAGACAATGTACATGAAGGAACTACAACAACTTGAAATATGTGTAGAATAACATCTTAAGATGCAACACAGAATACATATCGTTTAGTTTACCCTTATCTTAGTATCGTTTCATTCAGTACTGAAAAAAATGCGTAAGCTAAGTAAATGATGGGTCACATAAATAACATCATGAATAAACTAATTATAAGATTCTTACTCTAAAAGGAATCAGAACTCCACGGAAAACTACATCATTTCATATGTAGATAACTCTATGGAAAACTACCATCATTTCACACAGACACACCTGATCGTTCTGGCGCAGAAGTGCAATCTCCTGCTCAGTTTTGCTCTTCATCTTGGCACGATACTGACAGAAAGACTGAAATTGGTAAACAAATTCGTCGACCATGTCCCACAACCACTGATTTGGCAATTGCATATTCACCACCCCATGCAATACAACCTGTACACAATTATCCATTAGAGCAAAAAAAAAACCAAGGTTAGATCAAGAATACAGATCAAATACCTCCACAACCACCCGAAAACATAATCATCACACACCGTATCATCCTAACTAGAAGATTTCGACGCCAGGAGAACGAAAGAAAAAAAAGAGCAAACGTTCAATTATCTCCGGAAAAACAGTGTAAACGCCGCATTGACACAGTTAATTACAACTCGGTTATTTAATTCACATATGCTGCAACACCGATAAGCCAACCAAATTACACTGAATTTCACAAACCACCCTAACCTGAAAGAGATTGCAATAATTATCCCAGGAATCAATCCGCTGCCTGAGCGTGGGCGACAGACGCGCGTACAGATGGCGGAACCACATCTCACGATACAGCAAGCAGAAAACGTGGTCGTTGTCGACGTAGGGCGCGACCGCCTCGACTGACGGCCACGGCGTGTCCTTGAAGAACCTATCGCTGATGCTCTGGAGCGACGTCTCGTACATCTGATGGATCTCGTACACATTCTTCTCCCGAATGTGGCGGTACATATGCACGACGAACGATTTCACCGAGTCTGGCACGTAGTTCGGGTCGTAGCCGCCGCCGCCGCCGGCGTCTCCATGTGCGGATTGCTCGGAATCGTACTGCGCCGCGCCGGACATGGTGGTGGAGTTGTGGCTCGCAACTGCAATTTACTACTCCGGTGCGCCTCTGTGAGTGATGAAGAGAGAGAGGAGACGGAGACTGGATTTTGCCCTAATGAGATGGATAGGGGAAGTGGGGTAACATTGGACTCTAGAGCAGTATTTGTGGGCCTTGGGCCTTTTATTAGGCCGTTAATAATAACTTATTGGGCTTGGGCCGTTAATAAAGAATACTAGTACTAAATTTGATTATTAATATAATGTATTTAATCCCAGAGGCGTTGCCGGAATCTCCAGAAAAGGTGGCGGCTTCGCTAGGGATTGCTGGTTTTAATCCGGCGGGGGATCGAAAAGGGTGAATTCGGTGGTGGAAAGAGCTACAAGTGATATGCTGATTGCTCCATGAATATAGAGATATGTGATATCTGCAGTCCGTAATTTTCTCAAATTTGCATATATTTGTTTTGAACTCTTTATTTTCCATTTTCAATTACTTTTTAGTGTTTTGAATTGAATGAAAATGTGCATATTTTTCTCCTTGGAATGATTAGAGCGCTGGAGTGAACTGGTTAGCAGAAATGCTTATCTGGACGATGAGTTTAGAAGGTTACCGACTTGAAATTAGTGTTTGATCTTGTGTTCTCATTGCTGGTAGTTGTTACCAGTTTAACAAATGATTTAGAGTAACTTGCAGCCAGTTGGCTATGTCACATCACAATATCATGTAATTTAGCAGTGTATTTTAAATAAGTTATGGTGCTTCGAATTCGTTGTAGTTTAGAGTTATAAGGTAAACTGAGGCATGAGGCAATCGGTCTGGTATTCGTATAGAGTGTAATATATGTTAATTGAATCAATTAGTTTCTTTTATTCATGCTGAATGCTGGGAATTTGGTAAAGAATAGCATTTGCCGTATGTGAGCTTCCACTCTCTCTTGCTTCCATCTGTCGTAAAAGGTATAAAGAATCGCCTTCACTAGAAAAACCAAAAGTCCAACTCCTTCCCTTGACCTTAAAGCTTGATTGTCTTTTGCATACATTCTGCTGCAGCTTTAGTAACACTAACATTGGTTGTGAGCATAGTAGTTGTAGTGCACATGAAGGCTACCTGGGGCATCAGGGAAACTGAACAAATTTCATCTCTACATTGTTTTTTATTCTTTCATATGAAACATGTGGCAGTTAAAGAGCTCTGCACTACTTTTGAAAGAATTTTTCCGCGCCTCCAATTTTGTGCAGTTCACGACTTTTATTTCATTTTCTAGCTGTTGGTATGCATTGCTAGCATATTCATGAGTTGTTAATAACTAGTTTTTCATTTATTGTGTCATTTAGACCAATTATGATGTTTACTTCTGCAATCTATGACATTTTCTTCAGCGTCTTGGAGTAGTTTTCCCTTGGATTTCTGAGATATGAGCACATGTTTCACACCATCACAAATACCTCCTCTGGCGTCTCTTCCACAAAATCTCAATTGTCCCAATTCTCGACCACCTCCACTTGATTTCATCTGTTGAACCTGAAACTTCGGCATTGAGGTTCATTTTCTTAACTTCTTCCTCTAGTATACCTTGTACTAATCTGATAGAGTTTTTTAGCATATCGTTGGTACTTGAACGTTTTCTTCCAAAGACCAACTTCTTTATATCACATTTTCGTTTTTCTCCTTGATGGAAACCACTTGCCAGGTGGTATCCGTTATTAATATGGATCACTTGATTTACAACTCCATGAAATAATTTACATGTTTACATACTTTTTATTGTATTGCTCTACTGTCTTGGTGGTTGGAGAATGACCCGTTCAAAACAATTGATGATGGAATTTTATGTTACCCTGATTGGTAACTTATACTCCCTCCTTCCCACAATTCTTGTTGCAGCTTTTTGGGCACGGTATTTTAGGAGAGTTGTTAGTTGTGTGTAGAGATATGAAGCTCTCAAATGAAGTGTTTGTAATAAATTTTTGTTTTAGGAAATGAAACAAGAATTGTGGGACGGCCCAAAAATGACTCGAGTTGATACTTTGGTAGCTCATTCTCACTTGACCGTCTAGTAGATGGTATGGCTCGAGTTGTTCAATTATGCTGCTTGACTGCTTCTGTCTTTTTCTCAGCTTATTAGTTCTTTCGTGATATACACAACTCTGTGGAGATTCTACAAAGTCTGTTGTCTTTGATCATATGCATCCCGCTAATAATACTTCTAGTGTGGTTAGAAGCCTTCTTAAGATAAGCCAAGAATCGAATATATTAATTTTGGATTTTCTGAAACTGCTCGATGTTAGTTAATCACCTGCTCTGGTTTATCATATACTTGCTTGTTTGCCCTGATATGCTACTCTGCTTGAATCATTCAAGTGAAATCTTCTTTTAAGAGCCATTGTCTGAGCTTATATGACTCTTCTTTTCTCACTATGTGTATACCATTTCTTTTTAGCATAATGTGATTTTAATAATTCTACGAATTTCATCTTTTCTCACTAATACATATGATAAATATGATTCTGCAGTGTGTATGAATGTAATATTTATAATTTATTTTATATGTAATGGACCTTTATAATTTTAGAACTAACTTAATATATTAATAATTATACATAAAATAATCTATTATAAATTATATGAAATGAGAGAACAATAGAGAAGACCGAAAATAGATGTGTATTATTATGAGAGTGTAGAGCTCTATTTATAGAGTACAAGGTGGGCTCATGGGCTTTTAGGGTTTACATGATCATCACAATATATGGAAAGTATATATATATTAAATATATTTACAATACTCCACTTGATTGACCATCCCTAAAAGAAATTGTTGTCTCGCTAAACCTTGCCTGAAAAACCCATTAGGATAAAAACTAGTTGAAGGAAAAAAGAGTACAGCTACTCCACCTCAATATAGTCATTGTTGATCCTTGAGTCGACGCATATCAATCTTGTGTACCAACTTCTTAAATATTGACATTGATAATGCTTGTAAAAGAATCCGCTAGATTGTCACTTGAGCGAATTTGCTGGATGTTTATGCCGCCACTCTTTTGGAGATCATGTGTTGTATTGACTCTTTTATGAATCAATCTCAATGACTCATTTACTCGTGTGTTGCATTGGATGCCTCGTTAAAAACATTAACTAAGAAAACCCTTTGGGAAAAAACTTAGAAAGAAAAAAATAGTATAACCATTTGACCTTCATGGCCATTTGACATTTAGGAGTCAGTCTAATCTTCAGGATTATTTATAATTTATCACTCCCCCTCAAGATAACAATCTTCAAGGTTATCTTCAAGCTCTAAACTAATATGTGCAACACAAGTTTAACTATCTTTATAGAGATAGCATGTTTGTCTCGAAGATAACAAATGATGATCAATACCATTTCAAATCCTCAAATTCCACTAATAGTTACTCCAACGAGATATTTGCGGCATTCTCTCATTTATATTTCATATCTCCCTTAATGCCGACAATGATGTAAGTTGGATTATCAATGAATAAAATAATTCATAATTATTTGCTCTATGTAAGTCATTTGGACGGAGTATACATATAATTCTTATGTTCTTCAGGAGTTTCAATCAAACTCAAGTCATTATTGTTGTACCCTTCTGTCAAGGGATACTCGTTGTGCTTATTATATCATATACGACTGTACTATTTTAGCCCTTACAATGACTTTTGCAGTCTAATTGAAAATATCTTTTCGACTTACATGCTTTGAGCAAGTTAAATCCTTCAATGATATTCATATATATGTCACTATCTAGTGAATCATATAAATAGATATTTACTACATCCATAAGTCGCATATCAAGCCTTTGTGACATAAATAGATTAATAAAAACTCTAAAATTTTGCGTCTATTATGGGAGAGTTTTCATAATTGATTCCCGGTCTTTGAGAGAGACTTGTGTTACGAGTATTGCCCTATATTTCACAAATTTTCATTTCTCTTTGTAACAAATGTTGCGATTTTGTATACTGGAAGCAAATTTTATGCTTGTATAAAATGTGTTTTGTCTCTACCACTATTTTATTCTCCTATCTGATATATATATATATATATATATATATATATATATATATATATATTTGCACATGTAATCCTTATCTTGTACAAAAGTTAGATTTGTGTAGTGTGTCGGGTATCACAGAAGACAACACAAATTGGTTGAACTGACAAGATATAAACAGTTATCACAGCAGAGACAACTTAAGGATAAGTTGTTGGTTTAAGCTGCAGTTTAGATAAGAAGTGACTTGTCTTAGCTGCTTGTCTTTATTGGTACACTTAAGGTGGTGTATTGATAGATCACAATGAGATGTGTTCTCCTAACTGACCTTAGTGGAGAACCAAGATCTCGGTGACTTAGCTGGTCTTAAGCTTGGTAAGACTTCAGCTGAGCGCATTTGGCTATCTATCACTTTGACCTACTATGGTGAACGTCTGCACGATCGGATCTACGTGTCTTGGGTGCTAGTAGTCATTTGTGGCTCAGACTGGTTGTCTGTATCTTGCAACCGTATCCTAGTAAAATGGGTTGATAAAATCCCCTGAGGAACTCGTAAGGATTAACACATTAAATCCGACCGGTTGATTAAGTTCAGGTGTGTTAATAAGGTCGAGTGATACTACTTAGGAATATAAGATATTAATTAATTTAAGTTGTCAGTGAGCTTAATTAATTAACGGATATTTTTATCTTAAATACGGAGATCGATTAAGTCTAAAATACAAGCCCTTTCTCAATTTGGGATAAAGGGGTAAGTCAGCACGGATTCTTTAGTGGAATGAATCTGTGTTTATTAATTAATTTTGCTATGGGCTGAACATAGATAATTAATTAATTTGAGGTCCTGCTTTATTTCTTGTATTAGATCCCTAATCTGTTCTAATTAGTTGCCTAGTTATTTATTGTATCTCAGAAATCATTATTAATAGATTAATTTAATTTTACATTATTTAATAATGTTATTTATCTTGAATTAATTGGCCAGACCAATTAATTGATAAATATTAGTAGCCCAATGAATTAATTAATTATATTATGGGCTAATTTTGTGGAAGTTCATTAGGAATATAATTAAATTAGTGGACTACAAATATTATTATTATATTGGCTTTTGAAGCCTATATATATTAATATTCTGTTCATAAACAGGATACACACACATATAATTACTCAACGAACGCGTTTGAGGGAGAGAGACATAAATCTTATTTTCTTCAGTTCTCTGACCACCCAGAGGAAGAAAAAGGCCGGGACACAGATCAGAAGATCTGACACACGAGCAACAATCAGAGCTGCAACAACATACGTAAGAGGATGGTATATCGTTCTTCACCTCCTATTTCCTTCAACAAAGACACATTTGTATCCTTCGGAGATATACTTTCCAGATTTTGGAACTACATGTCCAAATATTTCTGGCTTTCTAGAGAATATTACTTCACCTTGTATAACTTCTTTCCTCTTTGGCCAATTATTTCTATCCTGGCAATCTCTTATAGATCGTCGTTGAGGATTCTCTTTTATCATTTCAAGAATCATATTAAAAGGCGAAAATACCGCCCAGCGTCCACGACGTTATTTGATCTCTCCAATATTTTGATATCTTAGTATTTTCAGACGCTTGTAGTTCTTCAGGAACTTCATTTGATTGATTAATCATTATCGTCATTGTTTGGTTCATATGCTGTGCCCCTTTTCTTAGATAAAAAAATTATTTTAGAACCAATTGGTCGACCATATTTTTAACAAATTTTAAATGCATTTGTTGTCATTTATGCTTGTCATTTGGGGACATGAATTCTTGTTGGGGATATTTGCGCAAATGTATGACATTATCACTTCTTAAATATATATATATATATATATATATATATATATATATATATATATAAACATCAAGAAGTTGGTTTTCAATCTTTTGCAAGTGAACCTTTCGACTTCTTGTTCACATTGATTACTTCGGGAATCCAAATGTGACTAGTTTTTCCTTGTATTTTTTTTTATGTAGATTTCGCACTGATTACTTTAGGAATTCGAATGTGACATATGTTCCGCCTAATGTTGGGAACGTTATTTAATCATAATAACAATTTTAATGTGAGACTCTTTTTTATACGTACAAAACCAATTTGATTATGGACATAAGCAACTAGGTGTTGAATCTTAATCCCTAAGCAATATAATATTAAATCCTCTTCATGAGGAACTTGGAGTTTAATAAACTCGCGGTTTATCAAGGCAAATCTTCTTGATGAAACTGAGCTTTTTATTTTTTGAAATTATAGTTCTAGCAAGTGCTACATTTCTTCTAGAAATCGAGCATTCATGGAAATTAAGAGATTTTTCAGGATCTCTCTGCAACGCTCATATGAATTTTCAATTATGTTGCGCATCATAGTTGCTTGCAGATGTCCAAACTTATGATGTCAAAGCATAAAACTCTTTTGAACTTTAGGTTCATGACATGTTTTGTCTCACTTGTTTTTATGAATGCGTCATACATTCAAGGTGGTAGTGTGATAAGTTTTTTTTTGTTTGCTTCCGGGTAAATACAAAAGAATTACTATCTTTGTATATTATTTCAATATGGTATCCATTGTAGCGGATATCATTAAAACTTCGGAAGTTCCTTCTAGACTTACTAGAGTAAAGGGCATGCTGAATAGTTAATTTAGTATCATTTGATAGAATGATACAAGCTCTTCTGGAGCTTTCAATAATTTCAATGCACTAGATTGTAAAATCTCATAGTTTAAGATGCATCTACTCGTATCGAGATTTAGGGAGGACAAATAATTAATTCCTACTGGGATGCTTTGTTTCATTCTATTATTATCTCCCCCATGCCTCTTATTGGCAGATGAGCATCAATGTCAAGATTTCATTAATGTCAACAAGACATAAATACTGTTTTTAATTCAGGAATAACATATATCATTGAAAGTACAAGTTGCTCTTTAAGAGCATTCAATATTCTTCTAGAATATAAATGATACTACTGCAGGAGCAAAAGTTGAGGCATTTCCACAAACACGTGGTAGTAATGTTAATATCACAATATGATCATTCTTCATGAATGTAATTGTGCTACTTCCAGAGCAACGATTTAGTTTTATTCAAGATAAATGAAATCAATAAATTGCAAATTTTTAGATCTACTGGATCTCACATCTATTCTTGAAAAGAAATTAAGTCACGATAGGATATTGAAAATGCATGTTGTTCCAAAAACATTTAGAGTTAACTGTGCTACTTCAAGAGCAACAATTAGAATTATGAACATATAGCATTTGCCAAAATAAAGAGCTTGAATCGTTCTTCAAGAACATGTAGTATTCTTCAGGAATACAAATTGTGCTACTTCAGGAGCAATAATTTTAGTATATATTAAATTGCTTCAGGCGAAAGGTTAATATTTTCGAGAAATCCAATTTCTCTTCAGGAACACGTAAGTGTTCTTTGAGGATATCAATTGTGCTACTTCGAGAGCAACAACAATAACTATTCAAGAACCAAGATTCGTCCATCAATAAGAGATATATATGAATTGTTCATCAAAAGTACATAATATTCTTCAGGAATATAATTGTGTATTGTGCTACTTCAGGAGCGATAACAATAATAACAATACAATAAGAATAATCAATTTGAGAAAGAAATCGTAGAATGTCCTATATAATCTTCAAAAGACTAGCTTCACAAAACAAACGATCACTCCATTCTTCTTCTTTTTTTTTCCGATAGCAAATAGGATATGTAACAAAATAATGGAGTGTTGAATTACTTTTCTTCTAATTACTTAACAATTGGCGTCAAAGAAACTAAACAATAATTTAATTTAACCTCTAGCCATTAGACACCCAATCGAATGAAATAATACTTTTTTGCCATACCTTGGTAGAGACGATTCCTATTATTTGGAAGAAGTATTCGGCACAAAAAGATAGAACAATCGTGTTGATAACGCGTTATAAATTATATGGAATGAAAGAATAATAGAGAAGACCGAAAATAGATGTGTATATTATGAGGGTATAAATCTCTATTTATAAAGTACAAGATGGACTCATAGGCTTTTAAGTTTACATGATCATCACAATATATTAAATATATTTACAACATAATCATTTTTTTGTGTGTGTATATATATAGTTTAATTATCTCATAACTAGTCATTAATCTGTATCGTCATTTTTAGCTTTTTAGCTTTTAGCTGTATTGCTATATTCGATTCTACTTTGTGCTTTGTTTATTATACTACCATACCATTTATGACTTGGTTATATATATGAATAATATGATCTCGAATAAAATACATTCCTTTACAAAAACAAAAAAAATGCATAGAATTTGTATATATTGTGCTATATATGCAATAAATAAATAATAGATAGAATGTAATAATATTCTAGTTTTATTTTGGGTGGACCCTGGACGATAGGCCCCACTCTGAATTCATATTAATATTTAAATTATTCATTTTTCCCTTGTACAGTTACATCGATAGTCATTTGCTTCGTATGTTTAACAAACACTTGCATACATTCATTATAAATATTAATTGCATCTGATACGGAGAATGACATTAATTTAAAAAAAAACAAAAAACAAAACGTAACACGACAAGTTTTAAGTTTCGAAATTAAATGAGGATCGTATTTTACGTGTCCTTTTATCTAATGCCTCACAATTAACTTCGAATACCAAGAGAATACTAATAACCACAAGGTAAAGGCCAAGAAAACCCTAAACATATTTTTAACTAACTACTACAATAAATCCCATTTGCCATTTTCTTGTTTGCAAATTAATTACTCTTCCCAATTGTAATTGCCTCACCCTTTTAGGGTTATCCCCACCTTTACCTCCCTCCTTTATTACCACACAAATTTAGGGTTCCCCTTTTTCAAATCCCCAATCGCAGAAGAACCGCGAGTGGGATACACGCACCAATCAAATCCATTCCTAGTGCGTGTACGGTCCGTCGCCACCACTCTCACAGATCAACTACGCTTAAAAAAAGCGCATGCTTCTCACGCGCCGTAACTCGTTTGACTAGGGTTTCACGAAACGCATAGTGCGATTGTGATAAGCATCCCACCGCGGCGCCACGGTGGCGCGTTCCCATTGGCTTATCTGTTTCTCTCTCTCTCTCCGGCACCTGCGGTTTCTCTCTCTAGCACTGAGAGTACACATGCATACGCAACAAAAGGAGTATAAACACACTTCTTATGTGTCGACAGTAAACTGACATTAAAAATTTACTCTCTCACTCTCCATCTCTCCTCCCAACTTTCTCTCTCTTGTAAAAAAAGAGCGTTTTTCCTCCGAATTTCAGACCTAAAATACTCGCGCGAACTCCTCCATTTCGAAGTCTAATCTCCAAATTCTCCCGCCGAATCGCTTCGAGAAAATCATAGGGATGAATCCCCCAGCTTCTCCTCTATCGAACGAAGATTGTTGCCGACTGAGCCGTGCCGAGATTCTCCTGGGTCAATCAGCTGGTTTTTGATCTGATTTTTCTTCTTCTTCAATTCCGGTTAAGGTTAGTTCCTTGATTTACGCTACTAATCTACGGTTTTAGTCTTCGATTATGTTAATCGTGTACCAATTTTCTACTCCGTACTTATGTCTTAGCTGACTTCGAGCTTGAATTTATTCCGCGAAATATATCTTCAACCGACGCAGCTCTTTCATTTATTTGATCCCCTCTTTTATGGATTCAATTCCTCTTCGCATTTCTCTTGTTATCTTCTCCTCTCTGACTGAATTTGATGCTTCGTTGCTATAGTTGGAGTGATTATCGCCTTTGCTAAACCCTAATTTGAGTTGGTAGAGGAAAGTTTCTTATCTGTTGCTTCTTTTTTATTTAATGACGGATTTTGTGGGTTTTGAGTTAATTTCTGAGCCGTCGGTGCATCTTTGATTTCACTGTTGTGGTTAGCAATCAAATCAGCATCTTTTCCCCCTAGAAAACCCTAGATTTGCTTTACCTTTATTTTTTTGTTTTCTCTCTCATGATATTTTCTTTCTTGGTAAGTTTAGCTACGCTTTAATTGTAACGTATGTCCGGAAGTATCCATCTTTGACTGGATTTAGCTTTGTCTTTGCTTTGATTGTGAACTAGGGCTTCTATATTTGGTTAGCAAATGCGTTAAACACTTGCAGCACCACATGTTAATTATCATGGCTTTGTCCTAACTTATAATTCTCTTGCTTCTCTTTCATCTGTGGCATTTGCATCGTGAGGGTTTTCCCTAGTTTGCGTATTGATTCTACGTTAGTTATAAACTTTAGATCTTTGGTCTACTTTTTATATCGCATGTGGTGTTAATCTTAGTATAGACTAGCTACTTCTTCTGTTGCTTACCTTTTGCTAGAGTTGGTATTGTTATTTGAGGTGTTCAGCAGCAAGTGCAGACTTTGGATTCATTGACTTAATATTTTTTTTGTCTGGATGTTTTGATTAGGTTATTTTGAAATGGATAAGAGTATTGTGGCTGTGGAAGAAAGCCATTGGATAAATGATCCGCAGGCTTCTGCATCAAAGTCTTTGGGATCACTTGTTCAGATTAACTCTATAGCTATAGATCTTACTTGTGCGATGGAAGAGATCGAGTCACCTTTACACGAGCATTTTTCAATACGGTAAGCCTTAGTTTACTATCTTAAACTGCTTTTGATGTACTTTGGGTGTGAGGGGACTATTTGTTTTTGAAAAAGAATCTGATTCGTGTTATTTTATGTGAGAGATTGTGTTTAATGAGGAGTTATTCATGTTCAAATCTCATCCATACTCGATATCTTATATGAATGAGTTCTTGTCAGATATGAACTGCATTTTGAAAAGGGTGATGTTTTCTTGCAATTGTTAAGCAAGTAAGGTTATCTGTGTTGTGTGATGTGTGTTGTCCAGTGTACATTTCTCGAGCTTCTTATCTTTGAAAGAATAAGTCTTTATACGGAATATAGCTTCTAATTTCTTTCGAGATGTAATTATTGGGAGGGGCGGATTAACATTCTAATCAATTTATTTTTTCTGCGTTGACTATTGATTTGCATTTTCTTTTGTTGGATCAGTCTTGTATCAGAAGCTTATACAAGAAATAAACTATAGACTGTATAGTGATTAAATCTTGTAGAAACTTATTGATTATTGCTAGTAATCAACCTGTGCATGCAGTGGCTTTGTTTCTGGAATGCGGAAAAAGGACTTGACGACATGTTCGCCCTTTGCTTCAGAAGGTGTTAATGATGATTTGGTAAATAATAATCTTCCTCCACTATCTGTTCCCAAATTCCGATGGTGGCAGTGTTCAAACTGTGTTCCAGACGCTGCTGCTAAGAGCACTGCACTAGAAATGCTGCTTGCTGACAGAAGTGATGTTGGAACGAGTTCTTGTCAGCATGTTGGTGGAGGAAAGGATGTTTTGTTCCCTCATAGCATACGAAACATAGGTATATTCCATCTGGCCTAGTCTTCTTACGTCTGTTTTGTGTACTTACTGATCTGCTTTATAGGTGATGAGCATGTTTCGAGAGAGTCGATAGATGGGGAATATCATGATCTGATTAACAAACTGTCCAGGAAACACAAAGCTATCACAAGTAAGTCTTTTATATTACATAAGGCCTTTGGGCTAAAGATGGTACCATACGAACAACAAGTTTATGTACCACAAATGTACCCCATCGAGAAGCTGTATGCTATTTCAGTCTTTAGATCATTAATACCTTGAATATTTTTGCAGGCACCAAAGAGAAAACAGATTTCAGGAATAACAAGTGTGGAACTTCATCTGCTTACGTAACAGCTGCTAATCCACTCCGGATTAGAGAGAGACATGATAAGAATGCAGGTGTTTGGCAGAGTTTATTGGTATCGTTGAGATTTTGCTATCTCTAGGTGTTTAAATAATGAATTGGTTTTGTTTTTGTTCTATTTCCCAGATGCTTCTGATACAGTACGAATAGTTGAGAATGGTCCTATTGGATTTGATGAGACGGATAATGTATCATCTGGAAGTGAGACTGCTATTTGTGCATTACCACGTAGGAGAAAACCGAAGTTGCGTTCTCTGGCTGATATAATGGAGGATGAACGTAAATCAACGCGTGAACATGTTAAAATCAGATCTGCATTGACTGGTGGAATGTCAGTCGCATCTACCGAGAAGGAAGATGATTTACATTGCCATCCTGAGTTGGAGGTCTTTGCAGACGTTTTGACAGTATCAAGAAGTCTTCATAGGAAAAGAAAGATTGCTGCTGAAGAAGACAGAGGACCTCTGCAGGGAATTAATCCACTTGGTACAGCTAAAAGATTTAAAGGTTCCATTCCAGATTCAGAAAGGAGACGTAGAATACTTGTAGTATCTGATTCAGAATCAGGAGGAGATGGGATTGATTTGCAGCTTAGTGAAAAGACTCAGAAGATCAAGCACAAAAAAGATAATGCTCTTGAAATCAAGAGAAAGATCAAGCAAACTCATAGTGGCAACGGACCAGTTCCGATAGGAGAAGTGCGAAGGATAAGTTCTATGCTCCCAGAAAGTTTACAGAAACATGCTCCTTCAATCGATCCTAGTTATGGTAATATGAAGCATTTTCCTCCCACTCCAAGAGGAGAAACGGGACCATATTTAGATAGTCTAATACCAGGAAAACAAGTGGAGAGAATCTGTGATAAGTCCAAAAGTAAGAGGCCTCAAGTTGAAGTTGATCTTAGTCCTCCTATTCCTCCAAGAAAGAGCTTTATGGGAGAATGCAGCATTAAAGGGAAATTGGCTTTGGATCTTTCGCTAAACAGCTGTACAGATGCTGAAAAAAACTCGAACGACCAAATGTCCTCCAGCCAGCATAGGGGCATCCCGGATCTGAACGAGTCAATTACAGAAAAAACATCTACAAGTCAATGGAAGCAGTTGGTAACTCCTGTGAATAGGTGTTCGACTCTGCACAAAGATTTGGTATGATGAGTTTCTATTCATAAGTCGCCTGGTTGTTCCACAATTTTTTTTCTTGCCTCTAGAATCATAAACGGTAAACCTGATTAGGAAACTTAGTCTGAACTGTTACCTGACACAAGGAACTGAAATCAAGATTCTACAGAGTACATTGGAATTGAATACTTGATTGTTCATTAACTAACTACCTGGCCTTGTTGGTTTTCTGTGAGATTATACTTCAACTGCTATTAATTTTATTGGGACCAACTAGAGTATTGGTCCGATTAAGAAATGTAAATGCCTGATTATGTAGATTTAGTAGGAACTGACAATGGTGAAGAACCTAAATGTAGAGATTAAAAAAAAACCTATTTTCTACTTTTTCATGATATTGGCAACTTTAACAAGAAGTTTCCTCAAATAACTAGAAATTGTGTGTTGTTCTATTTTACTTGAATTGTGATGTTAAATATGATTATTGTGTTACAATTACTTTACTATGATTACTGTAGTTAACTAGATTATCTATTGATTCTTCCAGGATATGGCTACCTCCTCCAGTAAACAGATGGCTGGAGAAGGAAGACGACAATTCGGAGTGTCTGAGCCACAAGCTGTGCAAAAGATACATAATAATGTGGAATCTGGAGGAACTTCAGATGATATACCAATGGATATAGTTGAGCTTCTAGCCATGAATCAACGCGAAAGGACACTCGAAAATTCAAGGAACCAGCTCCTTTCTTCAATTGCCAACACTTCCGTCAGAGGGTCTCCTGTTGTCCACGCAGACAGACGTCCTGGTGTCTTTAATTTTCCTGTATATAGTGCAAGAAGTGGTATTAGTGTTGCAGGTGGTGAGACTGGACTGGGCCAAGGAGTTTTAAGTTTCCCCCACATGAAAAATTGTCGGTTGGACAACAGCAATCTGGAGGAGAACCAATTCCGGCTTTTTAGTTCGTCTAAACCATCTCTACCGAAGAAAACTCTCTATTCGGCTTCAAACTCTCTCTTTCCGGGGCCAAGACCGAATGAAGGGACTGATCTGCTTTGGCCTCCTAGGAGAAAGAATGCGCCTTTTTATCTTGACGTTTGCCAGAACCATCCCGTTCAGCACAATGGCTTGGATATGCAGTCATTCCCAGACCAAAGCTACAAGGGCAAAACCGTTAATGATATGAAGGGTGTGGTAAGAAAGTCTGTACGTGAAGCCAAAGAGGGGAGAATTGGGTCCAGCACCAAGTCTGCAGCATCTTTAGATGCTTACTCAAATGATACAATTCCAGCTATGCAGTTACTTTCTCTGATGGACTGTGGAGGTGTATCGGGCTCTTCTTTTAAAGTCGGTTCAAATAGTTATCTTGATAAGCCCTTCTCTCCCTGCAACCACCACCCCCGGCTGAATGTAAATGAAAAACAGAAAGACTCATTCCTCAATGGGCCATTCTTCTCACTAGGTAACCACAGTAAGGAGTTCCCTCCATTACTCAACGGTGTCCGTTTTTCTGCTGAAAGCTCGAAGAAATCCTATACACAAGGTTAATATCAATCTCCTTACTAGTTAATCATACTTGTTCTGATTCTCCTTATCAACATATTCTGAAAATTATGCTTATTATGATAGGTCACATGCTTCCACCACAAAGAAACACTAAAGCCTACTCAGATGGCCCGGATAATCTTGCTATCCGGCCATCCCGAGGCAATGTAGAATTGGGAGTTTGCGCTCTCAACCGGAACCCTGCTGATTTCAGCATCCCGGATGCAAACAATGAGTTTACTATAACTGGTAGAGATTTAAAATCAAGAAAGAGGAAGTCTTTGAAAGAAACACCTCCGGCTATAAACTTGGAGGGGCAGAAGAGAAGAAAGGTGAGAAAAGAATCCTCCGCAAAAGAGTATTTAAGAAAATCGAAACCCTTTCATATTTAAGCATTGTTGTTGTGCCAGATCTTCATCTCTGTTTGCTCTTCGCAGAGTTTTCAGTCGTTATGTGTCGTATTTATGCTTTAGGATCCGGAGTCGATGCTCTGAGACAGAGTTGGTGTTTTTCTTTACCTTGGCTGATTTGTTTTGAGGATTTGGGGACATGTCTTGTTGTACACAGATTTCAGACCAGACACGAAACTTGCATATGGTTATATGCATTGCTTATCTGGGAATAACATCAAAGTTAAGCGTTTAGAATATACACCTTTCCTTTGTTTATGTACTGTCTTGCTAGCAGTTGTTTGTTTTTTTCTTGTATAGGCTTGGAGTCATATTTTGCCTTTCTTTCAGAATGTTTATGATTTCTTCTCTGTGGGGCTTCCACCCATTTCAACTATATACCCGGCAAATTTACGATTATCCTAAATTTAAATCATAAATCCGTCCGAGTTTGCAGTTAAAAATTATAGTGGGACACAATTGGAGGATCCCGTCGGGTTTCTTGGATGTCTCATTGTATGCGCAAAAAGGTTCACATGGGAGCAGAATCTGCCATTCAAGGGGTGTAAATATTTAATTTAAGAAAAAAAGATAAAATCTATAATTTTAATGTCAAAATCTCTAAGAATATAAAGAAAATTAAAAAATACAGTATATTTTAAAAAAAACTTAGATAGATGGCAATTGTAAATTTGGGAGTACGGTGGTCCCTGGAAGTCCCCTGAACCGCCTGTACCAAACAACTAAATGACAATTTTAAATTTGTAATCTACTGTGTGTAGAATATAAGCTGTTATTACAAAGTAAACGGTAAGTCGGAAAAAGAAACAAACAAAATGTCAAAAAGAAAACTTCGTCGAGTCGAGGAAGGTCTCTATCTGCAAGACGAAAAACACATCGGTAGTGCTCTCGGTTCTGGCGTACACTCCAGTGTGGCAGGAGCACAACACCAAGGAGAGTAATCCCGTGTAGCAGGAGCACTACATCAATGACCGGGCCAGCCCACAAGTAGCCCACCGAACCCAACCGCCAAAGCCCAACCGTCAAGGCCCAACCGTAAGGAGTAACATCCCTACCTTTTAGAGGTATTTTGTTCAATAAGTAGTTAGCAGTCAAAACGACTTCCCCCCCCTCCCCCCACACACATGTTCTGTGGCAGTCCAGAACTTATTAACAAAGTGTTCATCATCTCCTTTAAAGTTCGGTTCTTCCTTTCAGCAACACCATTTGATTGAGGCGAATAGGGGTAGTGGTTTGATGAATAATACCACTTGTCTTACACAACTCTTCAAAATGAGCTACATACTCTCCACCTCTATCACTTCGTACCATTTTGATTTTACAATCAAGTTGGTTTTCGGCTTCTGCTTTGAAGTTAGTAAAAGCTTCAATCGCCTCATCTTTACTCCTTAAAAGATAAAGAGTACAATGCTTAGTGCAGTCATCAATAAAAGTAATAAATACTTTTTCCCACCTCTAGTTTGTACAAACTTTAAGTCACATACATCAGTGTGAATGAGTTCTAGAGGTTTTGTGTTCCTTTCGACAGAATGAAATGACATCTTAGTCAATTTTGCTTTGTTGAGTTATGAGTCAGTAGATGGTATTCAGCTGTTAGTGGTTAAAATAATATTGGGGGAAATCATAGTAGTACTATGGAATTGAAGATCCCAAAACCCAGCTGATATCAGTAGTGTAGTGTCTTGATAGGACTAGATGATGTATAGGTTAGACTGTTTTTATTATCTATCTTTTTGTCTAAGTCCTGTACGGGGTAAATTGTTGGATTGATCTTCTGTCGAAGTTACCTTCCAAAACCCCACGTCATCAGTGTAATTGCTTGCGTTCTTAAGTCATCAGCTGATCTTCGCCTCAGTAGAAGACATCTCATCAGCTGACAGACATCAGCAGAAGAACTCTATGCAAGCTCAGTACCTTCGCAGTCATCAGCTGATCATACTCAAGAGAATATCTCTTGTCAGCCGACTCAGACGAAGAAGACAGAGACTGCTTAAAGTCTACTGTATCCGACAGAAAACGACTCAGCCACTAAAGTCATTTCGAAAGTCAACAGAAGACATACGAGGATTTGAGAGAGTCAACTCCGATGTCTGACACATTCTCACCTACCACAAACCTCGACCAATGAGAAGCCGACAACGGTTTATCTGCTCTGACCAACTAAAGTTGCTCTCATGTACAGTGTCCAACAACTCTGCTGCAACAATTCGAATTTATGGTCGTTTTCTTTGGAAGCTTGTGACACGTGGCATCGTCTTCTCCAACGGACATATGCTTGCTCACAACTATAAATAGAGAAGAAATCCGAGCTTCATGCACGGGATATCAAGGGAAAAACGCTCAAGCTTTCGAACAACTCTAGCGCATTCAAGATCAATCCAGCGAAGAACTTGCCCAATAGAATATCATTAGTTCTTCTCTCTAGAGTTCTTTAGATCCCTCTTCTCTAGCTAAACTCATTACCAAATTTATAGCTTAGAAATTCGAAGGAGTTCACTTTTAGTGATTGTTCTTATTGTAAGAACTCCTTCCTAGTTGGAGATTACCCCCTCCCTTTCAAACTTCGGTTTGATTTGTAAAGTCGCTAAGGACTATAACTTATAAGGGTATGTCCTGTGCACAGATTCCTTGTTGAGACTTGCTCAGATAAATCAACAAGAACTCATGTTCGGCAGGACCGTGGACGTAGGATCTTGCGTATCTGAACCACGTTAAAAATTGCTTGTGTTATTTACTGTTTTATTGCATTGCATACAAACTGATTAAAAATTATATCTTTGCATAAAACGTATTCTCAAAGCGCACTAGCCAAATTACTTGATTTGTGAAAATCACGTTTTCAAACTGAGACGAATCTCTGGGCCCCACACTCTTTTCCGCACAACGTCTCCGACTGAGTTTCAAGTACTGACAAAAGTCAGTAGGAGAGCTCAGTAGTTGGCACACTTCTGACCTGCGATCGAAGGTTACTATTTGGCACTGTTCATCGGTTGCAACCTCACACCTATCCGGCCCTTCGCGTTCGAGAAAAAGAAACTGTGATCAGGTGTATTCACCCCCCCCCCCTCTACACCTGACTATCGTCTCCGGACCAACAATTGGTATCAGAGCAACGGTGTTGTTCTGATCATCGGTTCTGTAACTACTGGTCTTCTCGAACAAATCCTGAAAACGTTTTTCACTGCACAAGCATCTCTTCATACATCCTTATACTCTTACCCATAATGTCTGATATGTCAGGTATTCGGATGGTACCGATGTTCTCAATAGAGAACTACACGGTATGGCGTGTGAGAATGGAGGCACACCTTACCTCGCTGCATGACAGCATGACGGACGTCCTTGAGACAGGACCCATCATTCCCATGATCGACAGTGTACAATTTGCCGCTGTGGGAGGTGTAGGAGCGCATACTGGCGCTAAGGTCGCTAAAGAAAAATCAACCTTCACACCAGAAGAGAAAAAGCTGCACAACCTCGACCGAGTTGCGCGTAATGCAATCCTGACTACGCTCAGTGATTCTCACCTCGGGAGGGTGCAAGACTGCAAGACGGCGAAAGAACTTTGGGATGCCCTGGCTGTACTGAGCCAAGGAACCCCGCAGATCAAAGAGAACAAGCTCGAATTAGAGCTACAAAAGTTCGACGCGTTTGCCATGGAGCCCAGTGAGACCATTGACGAGCTAAGCGTCAGATTCACAAACCAAGTCAATGTGATCAACGGGCTGGGGAGGATGTTCACCAACAAAGAGATGAACACCAAGATCTTAAGAGCGCTACCTCGACAGAAGTGGCTTCCATTTGCTACTTATTTACGTCGCTCTGATCTTAATGCTCTAACTCCTGATGTTATCTTTTCAGAATTAAAAACAGAGGAATTTGAGCACAACCTACCCCAACGATGTTCCAGTGCTCCAGCTGACACTCAGATTGACCATGCTTTCAAAGCAACAGTCAGCAAAACTGGAATCAAACCCATTTCTTCCAGCAAGGCAGTAGTTGTAGCAGAAACAAAGTCCTCTGAGACATCTGCTACTGACCCACTTCTGCTTATGGCTCTCAAATATCAAAGAGAAAAGGAGAGAGTCAGAAAGCTGAAGAAATACAACAGAGATTCTCCCTCAGGTAAGAAAGATTTTCGAAAAAGGGAAGAATCTAAACCTTCTACTGACTGCAGGAACACAGAACCTGCTGCGAGTCCAACCAAAGATTCAGCTGGAAAAAGCAGCAGATCATCTGTCTGTTACAACTGCAAGAAGGAGGGACACTATCAGTACGAATGTCCCGAACTCTCAGCTGCTCAAAGATCAGAACGGCAGGCCAGGCGCGAGAAATTTGCCCGTAGGAGGCAGGCCTACATAGCCTGAGAGATATCCGATGAATCAATCGAGGAAGATACATTCATGTATTCTTCTGAAGACGAAGCTGCATTTGTTGTCGTTGAGATCGGAGAAACAGATCCTGAAGAAAATACAGAATATTGTTTGATAGCCGGAGAAGAGGTTGAGGTAAATTCTAAACTTAATTTAACCTCTTCTTCACACAGCATACACGACACGTGTTCGGACACAGATGAGCCTCTAGATGTGGTACAAGCCTACGATGATCTACTATAGGAGCAGATTCAGCTGAGCAGAGAGTTCAGCAGAACCCTTCCACTTCAAAGAGCTCCAAACTGATGGCTGATAGGTACGTCAGAGGTAAAGTTCAGACTACTGACTCAACACCTCAGACGAAGAATAAACAGAAGATAGTTGCACCTCAGCCGAGCAACAAGAAACAGCTGACCAAAGGTTCCAGCCCCAGGACACCACGATCAAACTCAGGGGGAACCAAGAAGGTCAGGTGGGCGGAACAGTACAAGGAACCACTATATGAACATCCAGCTCAATATGGTTCGTACTACTATGAGCCCAGGGTCAGGAGGAGTGCAAAGCCTCAAAAGAAGAAAGCTCCTGAACCCAAAATCATCAGAAAGTCAGTATCTCCAAGTATTGTGGAGAAGAAAGCTGACAAGGTTCAGAAGAAGAAGTCTAAGACTTCTAAGGTCCCTAGGCAGATCTGGGTTCCGAAATCACCCACTAACATGTAAGGACCCAACTGAACCAAAGGGTACCTAAAAATGTTTCTGTTTTGCAGGTGCATAAGGACCCTTGGATTGTAGACAACGGCTGCTCGAGACACATGACTTATCAAAAGAGCCTGCTGACCAACTACATATAGGAAGATGGTCCCATAATTGAGTTTGGTGACAACTCTAAAAACTATACAAGGGGATACGGAACACTGAATATTGGGACTGCCTCAGTTCCAAGAGTAACATATGTTGAAGGACTTCAACATAATCTCCTTTCTGTCAGTCAATTTTGTGACAATCTGAATAGAGTTATCTTTGACGCTGGTTTCTGTGATATTGTTGATAAATCTACAGGGAAAACAGTGTTATCAGGTTCGCGGAGGAAGAATATATACGTTGCAAACTGGAAAACCGCAGAACCTGAGGCTTGCTTACTCGCATAGACTAAATCTAGTGACAAGGCAGGATGGCTGTGGCACAAGAGACTCAGCCACTTGAACTTCAAGACTATGAACAAGCTAGCCAAGAACTCTAAAGTCAGAGGACTACCCAACGAATCGTTTATCAAAGACAGGAATTGTGAAGCATGTTTGAAGGGAAAGCAGACAAAGAGTAGCAATCCACCTATTCCGTCACCTTCTACTGATGGAATCCTTCAGCTGCTACACATGGACTTATTCGGGCCAGTTTCTCCAGTGACTATAAGAGGCAAGAAGTATGCCCTCGTCGTTATTGACGACTACTCGAGATGTACATGGGTCATCTTCATAGCCAACAAATCTGATGTCCAGACTGAGTTGCCCAAACTGCTGAAAAAGCTCAGTGTGGAAAAGGACATCAAGATACAGAGAATTCGCTTAGACATAGGAACAGAATTTCTCAACTCAGTAGTTAAAGAGTACTGCGAAAATGAGGGAATTAAGCCCTGTTGGGATTTTGTATACTGGAAGCACTTTTTATGCTTGTATACAATGTGTTTTTGTCCTTACCACTGTTTTATTCTCCTATCTGATAAATATGTATATTTGCACATGTTATCCTTTATCTTGTATAAAAGTTAGATTTGTGTGGTGTGTCGGGTATCACAGAAGACAACACAAATTGGTTGAACTGACAAGATATAAACAATTAACACAGCTGAGACAACTTAAGGATGAAGTTGTCGGTTTAAGCTGCAGTTTAGATAAGAAGTGGCTTGTCTTAGCTGCTTGTCTTTACTGGTACACTTAAGGTGGTGTATTGAAGGATCACAGTGAGATGTGTTCTCCTAACTGACCTTAGTGGAGAACCAAGATCTCGGTGACTTAGCTGATCTTAAGCTTGGTAAGACTTCAGCTGAGTGCATTTGGCTATCTATCACTTTGACCTACTATGGTGAACGTCCAATGAGCGACCGGATCTACGTATCTTGGGTGTTAGTAGTCATTTGTGGCTCAGCCGGGTTGTCTCGTATCTTGCGGACCGTATCCCAAGAATGGGTTGATAATATCCCCTGAGGAACTCGAAAGGATTAGCACACTAAACCCGGCCGGTTGATTAAGTTCAGGTGTGTTAATAAGGTCGAGTGATACTAGATGTTAATTAATTTAAGCAGTCAGTAAGCTTAATTAATTAACGGATATTTCTATCTTAAATACGGAGATCGATTAAGTCTAAAATACAAGCCCTTGCTCAAATTGGGATAAAGGGGTAAGTCGGCACGGATTCTCTAGTGGAATGAATGCATGTTAATTAATTAATTTTGCTCTGGGCTGAGCATGGATAATTAATTAATTGGAGGCCCAGCTTTATTTCTTGTATTGGATCCCTGATCTGGCCCAATTAGTTGTCTAGTAATTTATTATCTCTCAGAATTCATTATTAATGGATTAATGTATTTTATATTATTTAATAATGTTATTTATCTGGAATTAATTGGCTGGGCCAATTAATTGATAAATATTAGTAGCCCAATAAATTAATTAATTATATTATGGGCTGATTTAATAGAAGCCCATTGAATTATAATTAAATTAATGGGCTACAAATATATTAATATTATATAGGCAAGGTTGCACGGACACGGACACGGGACACGGTACGACACGGACACGGGACACGGGACACGGCATTTTTTTAAAAATTTAGGACACGACACGGGCGCTGATATAAAAAATATTAAATTAATATATATATATATATATATATATATATTAAAATGATCAAGTCAAGTTTTTCTGTTTTTATTTTTCAATATCAAACTCATTGTTCAAATGATCAACTCAAAAGACATAGTCATAATCATAGCATAAAAATGTAAAATACTAAGATAAGTAGATAATGTAAAATTGTAAATACATTAGATTTAAAAGTCATAAAGTCTCAAAAATCATAAAAGTCATAAAGTCATAATAAACTAAATAACTAGTCTAATCTTTCAAGCTCTATGAGTCGGTGTAGGGAACTTCATCCAACAAATTCTTTTCAAGTTCCGGCTCATCAAGGGTGAGATTTGCAATCTCCAAAATCCCAACATCATCATTCAATTCAAAAGCATCTCCGGCCACATCCCACAATTTGGTTGCACCTTTCATATGCAGTGGATTTTTTCTTGATAAGAGACGAAGATTACTATGTATAAAAACTAAATCTTCAAGACGTTGTGGTGCGAGCGCATTCCTTTTTGCGAGTGTATGAAAGAGTATGTGCTCCAATTTCTTTCGAACATGAAGATGAAGACACATGTCCAAGTAGCCTTACCGCAATTTTTTGAATGTTAGGGGCTGCATAACCATGTAGTGTCCACCAATGCATTGGATTCATCGTCAATCTATCTCGCAAAGAATCCCCATCTCCAAAGTCTTCATAACACCCAAAAAATTTTGCAAGTTCCTCATTGATGCTCTCCTTGCATCTTCATTAGGAACTAAACGCCTCATACATATCTTCATCATCCTTGCTATTTCCAAGTCAAGTTGTGGTGGGATGATGTTTGGATGTCTAGCTTGATACTCCTTTGATGAACACCTATTGAAAAGTGAAACAAATATTGAAACAATAGTTAGAAATATTGGATTTAAATTATAAATTATTAATTTAACTTTTACCTTGGATTTAAAGAATATGCTAAGCAATGTAGTGGAGTATTACTTTTGCTCCATCGATCCTCCAAAATTATGCGCACAACATTCCAGAAGCTTGAGTCCTCACATTCATTTTTCTGTTCATGTTTTTAGATTGATGCTCTTACTTGAGATATCATGGAATCCCACATCTCATAAACCAAATGAAGACAAGCTTTGTCTGTGTCGCATTCTCTGAGCATCCTATATATAGGATCAGTGAAATCAAGGATGTAGTCAATAGAATCCCACCATGAATCATCTAATATTTTTTCTTTCACCAATCTGGCTTTGTTATAATCATCATCTCGATAACAAGACCACCGCTCACTAACAACCATCGCCAGTAATTCTTGTTTTATTAGTTTGAACCTTTTCAACATAATTATCATAGAGGCAAATCGTGTCTCAGCAACAGCAATCAACTTCAGCTTAGAGAACTCATTGAACATAGCAAGCCTCATTGAATGATTTGAGATAAAATTCTTAATCTTCAATGCTGAAGAGACAATTTCACTGATCCAATGACACTCACCATATGTAGTCTCATTAGCCTCTGTATTCTTTGCAGCACAAATACTCTTTAAAGCTAGATTAAGAGTATGGACCACACATGGTGTCCAAAAGATTTCCGGATAAGCTTGCTCAACCAACATACCAGCAGCTTTGCATACAGGAGCATTGTCAGTGATTACTTGAACCACATTGGTAACTCCAACCTCCACAATCACCTCCTTGATCAACCGAGCAATGAAAAATTTATCTTTGTACTCCCCCTCGCAATTTACAGCTCGAATGAACATAGTTCCTGCCTCATTCACTGCCATGAAGTTGATCAATGGTCTTCTTTGTGGATCAGTCCAACCATCACATACTAAAGTCACACCTGTGTTTTTCCATGTGCTTTTAGTAGGATCAAGAGAATGCTCAATGCTTGTTTTCTCCCTCGTCATCATTGTGGTTCTTAGAGCATTATAGCCTGGAGGGGTATAACTAGGAATGTTACTGTTCGTAGCGAGCTGAAAAGCCCTAACATAATGGGGGTTTCGAGCAAGGTTGAAAGGAAGGCCTGCTGAATAGAACATCTTTGCTATCTCAATGTCCAACTCCTCTCTAGCTTGAATATTAAATGCCTTCTCTATTGGACTATCACCAGCCACCTTTCTCTTTTTAGGTACATATCTCTCTTGTCTTATTAAATCAAATGCATTGACAGAATGCGAATAAGAAGATGACTGGCTAGAAGAAGTGTAGGCATGCGACAAAGGAGCCATTCTTGATTGACTTCTCTCCTTTCTTCCCAAAACTTCATCTTCTAAATTTTTCATCTCCATGAATTGACTATCAGTTACCTTTGTACATGGTCTGATTCCATTTCCTTTAATCTTCAACAAGTGACATTTCACCCTTGAGTACGAGCCTTTAAATTGCATTTTGCACAAATTACACTTGAATGGTATATTTCCACCACCTTCACTAGTCTTAGGCAATTTGGTAACATACTTCCATAGCGGACAATTATCCTCAACCGGAGTAGATTCATTACCATCACTTTGACTTGAACCACATGTATTCATCACTAGAATACAAATAGAAATTGCAAAAATAACATAAATACCAGACTATAGACTACCAGTATACCACAAATTATATCAGACCAGAGCACAAATTCAATACAAAATCAAAGCAGAGCGGAGCAGTGCACAAATTATTGGCTTTCCATACAAATTAACAAACAGAGCAGAGCAAAAACAATCAGAGCAGAGCACAAATTCAATACACAAACAAACTCATATGGGCACAAATTAACAATCAGAAACAAGCAGAGCAGAAACTCATAGGGGCACAAATTAACAAACAGAGCACAAATTAAAGAATAAAGCACTTCTTCAGCTAATTGCCGTCGGCAGCCTCAGCGAGAGGACGCATCTGATGCAGCTAGAGATGAAACTCGAGGAAGAGGAAGGTCCAAAGATTATTTTGAGTCATAGAGAGACACACTCGAAACGAAATCAAGAAATAGAGCAAAGCAACGAACGTCATCAAGGTAACGAAAAAGGGAGAAAGACTTGATCATAAGATTCATAACTCTGAGCAAATCGTTGACAATGAAGATAGCGAGAACAACGAACATGTAGGTCTCGCTTTGATCACACGAAGGAACGGAGAAATTTCACTTTTCTTGCTTCCTCGTTGCCATTGGGTAGATTAGGAGATTATCGATTAGGGATTTGGGGGTTGGGAATGGAGTACAAGACGTAAAATTGATATGATACATCAATATCATATATATTTATTAGTTATTTAATATATATTTATTTACTTATTTATTACTTATTATATTAGTTATTACTTATTAGTTATTAATATCTATTTTAAAAATTAGTCCGTGTTTTTTTTAAAAGTCCGAGAAGAGCCCGAAATTTTTCCGTGTCCAAGAAGAGTCAGTGTTTTTTCCGTGTCCAAGCGAGTCGGACACACAATTTTCCGTGTCCGAAAAGTGTCCGTGTTTTTTTTTTTTTTTTTACGGACTCCTTTTTGCCGTGTCGGACACGTGTCGGGCGCGTGTCCGAGCGTGTCCGTGTCCGACACGTGTCCGACACAATACGGCGAGTTTTTTCGGAGTGTCCGTGCAACATAGTATATAGGTTTTTGAAGCCTATATATATTAGTATTCTGTTCAGAAACTCATACAATTGATTCATAAAAATCGAGAGTGGCGTGAGTTTATAGAGAGAGAATAAATTTATTTTCTTCAGATCTCTGACCACCCAGAGGGAGAAAAAGGCCGGGACACAGATCAAAAGATCTGACACAGGAGCAACAATCGGAGCCGCGACAACACACCAGGAGGAAGGTAGCCTTACTGTAAACCCTATTATTCCTTCAAGCCCGAGACATCAGCAGCTCGCACCCCTCAGCAGAACGGACTTGCTGAACGCAAAAACAGAACACTTAAAGAAGCAGCAAGAACGCTCCTAGCAGACTCTGGACTACCCTCAAAGTTCTGGGCAGATGGTACTGACACCGCCTGCTACACTCAGAATCGCTCACTACTTACACAGCAACACATGAAGACACCATACAAATTATGGAAAGGGAGAATTCCTTCTATTTCTCATTTTCATATTTTTGGTTGTCCTTGCTTTATTCACAATAATGGGAAAGATCAGTTGAAGGTCTTTGATAGCAAATCTGATCAAGGAGTATTCTTAGGATACTCTCGGGTCAGTAAAGCCTTCAGAGTCTTTAACTATCGGACCCTTTGCGTGGAGGAAAGCCCTCATGTTGTTTTTGATGAGTTTGTTACTGAGAACATGAAAACTACAAAGACAAATACTGAAGATGTCAGCAGCAAGCTATAGGATCTTGCACTAAATGATAAAGTCGAAAAGATCCAAAGATTGTTGGGATGATGAGTCGACGATGAAGAAATTCGAGACTCGGCCAACAAGCAATGTAGGCGACCCGGTTGATTCTACCGAACGGAATCAACAACAGTAACAACGGTCGATGAGGAAGCCCCGAGTGGTAATCGAGACCTCTACCGAGAATATAAAGTCGTGGGGAACAAATATTGTTCCCGAGCTAAATGCCCCTCGAACCTCGGAAACTCGGTAGATCCTAACCTTCTTACCGAACTAATGCAATCACGAACAGCACAACTGAAATGCCTAACACACCTACCGACCGTGCGTAGTAGTATCGAAGAAGAAGCCCGACTCCGACGTTCATGGCTTGACGCTCATTCTTCAGATCTTACTATTGGAGATCCATCAGCAACTATAAGGACAAGGTCTAGATTAAGTCAAGGAGAAAGCTCACTCTATTCTTGTTTCTTGTCCACAGAAGAACCTCAGTCAATAGAGGACGCACTCAATGATGCTGACTGGATCATCGCCATGCAAGAAGAGCTGAACCAGTTCGTTAGAAACGATGTTTGGGAGCTTGTTGACAGACCTAGACATCAGCACGTGATTGGTACTAAGTGGGTCTTCAAAAACAAGCGTGATGAAAACAACGTCATTGTCAGAAATAAAGCTCGACTAGTTGCCAAGGGATACTGTCAAGCAGAAGGAATCGACTTTGATGAAACATTCGCTCCAGCCGCCAGATTGGAAGTCATTCGTCTATTCCTAGCTTACGCAACGCATCAAGGATTCAAAGTATATCAAATGGATGTAAAGTCAGCTTTTCTGAATGGCGTGCTGAAGGAAGAAGTCTATGTGGAACAACCGCCCGGCTTTCAGCAGGGACATCAGGTGTACAGACTTCGGAAAGCTCTGTATCCAGGGCTTGGTACGATACCCTATCAGACTTTCTACATCAGAACGGTTTTCAGAAGGGAACAGTAGATCACACCCTGTTCAACATAAAGTCAGGAGATGACATCGTACTGGTGCAAATCTACGTGGATGACATCATTTTCGGTTGCAGAAACGTGACTATATGTCAACAATTCGAGAAAATGATGAAGGAGAAATTCGAGATGTCCATGATGGGAGAGATGAACTATTTCCTTGGATTTCAAGTAAAGCAATCACCTGAAGGAATTTTCATCAATCAAGCTAAGTACACTCGAGATCTCCTGAAAAGATTTGGGCCGCTACTCGAGCAAGCCGGTACCAAAATCCCCATGAATACGAATTTCAAAATCGATCTAGATAAAGAGGGAGCTTACGTTAACTCCACCGATTATAGAGCTATTATTGGTTCTTTATTATACTTAACGGCTAGCCCACTCTGATATAACTTATGTTGTAGGTGTATGTGCAAGATTTCAAGCGGATCCCAAGCGAAGTCATCTAGACTCAAGCAAAGAAGATTCTCGCGATATCTAAAAGGAACACCCGACGCAGGTTATGGTATCCCGCCGATGATAATCTAATACCGACAGAGTTATTCGATGTTGAATATGCAGGGATGCAGGATAGATCGAAAGTCAACTTCTGGAACGTGTCGGTTCCTCGGGGCGCAAGCTAATATCTTGGTTTTCAAAGAAACAAAGATTCGGTGGCAACGTCCACTACCGAAGCTGAGTACATGGCTGCTGGAAGTTGCTGTGCCCAGATCCTTTGGCTTCGACAACAACTGAGAGACTATGGTATAATTCAGGATGAAGTGCCCATCTACTGCGACTCCACCAGTGTTATTGCTATAACTCAGAATCCAGTTCTCCATACGAGATGCAAGCACGTGGATATTCGACACCACTTCATCAAAGACCATGTCGAGAAGAAGGATATCAGAATGGAGAAAATCCATACCGACAAGCAAAGGGCGTATATGCCGACCAAACCACTAGCCGAGAACGGATTCGGAGAATTATCGGTTGAGCTAGGTCTCTTCGGAACCTACCGAGTAGAGTCGGTAGAAGAAATCAGTATGACAGGTCAAGGACTCAGTACAATGATTCAGTCGGGAGAATCAAACTGTACACAGTAAGGGGGAACGTGGTCATCAGCACATCACGGTAACCAGCTGATCGTAAAATCAGCTGAAGAGGTTTGCGTAGTCTTAATATACTTAATTTTATCAGAAGCATGCTAGCGTTTATTATCTCAGTCGCTTGCACTCAGTAGTTAATGAGCATTTATTTCCCGTCATTAATTTTTAAGGATAAGTCAGTAGGAAATCGTTCTCATTTAAAATGACTTAGTCTTTAATGTTGCCTGCAGCGTATTTAATGCATGTCTTTTCACTTACCTTAACTGTGCATAATCCTACGTGGGTCTATGGTAGAGGCGGCTTGTGTAATCATTCCATTTATAACATCAAATCACAACCGTCATTAAAAATTTTAGATTAAACCCCAACCGTTCGATCTAAACTGTTTGATATGCACGATCATATAAAATCTTTCATCTTCTACCTCAAATCCACTTTCACACTTTTATCGCCATTAGAGCTTAAGAAATTTCAGCATTTTCGATTCATCTTCTCTTCTAAATCTGAACTTTCTTTTCAACCAAGCTCTACATTTACGGTAAACATCATCTACATTATCGCGAATACATTGTGTTTTGACTTCTATTATTTCAGTCTCTAACAGAAAATTTGCAGATAATATGGCTGTCAAAACACCCACCAACATCGATGAAATCATCAAGTCCCGAATCCTGTTCGAGCCGACGATGGCGCTACACCAAGCTGATCTTCCATTTCTTGAGCCCGTCTTCACGGCTCTCGAGACTTCCGGACTAGAGCTTCTCGTCTCGAAGCAACCAAGAGCATACTTGCCCAGACAAGTTGCAGAAGTCTACTACAACTGGAGAACCCTAGATACAGGCATGGAGGAATCCAGGTTCTCATATATGAAGGAAGTTGTCCCTCAATCTTGGGATGCCAGTGAACACATCATCGATATCCGATCCGCCGTGGAGCTGACCTTTGATCTCCCAGCGTGCGGAATCTCACCCATTGGATACAAGGAGAAAGAGATCAACTCCTATGTTCAGAAATTATGTGGCAGAAACGACGTAGTCTTCAAGACAGCTCTGCCGAAGAATCTGCTGCTACCAGAGTACCGAGGGCTCGCGTACATTGTTTCTCACATTCTTACGAGCTCAGCCGGTTCGTATGATCAGCTATCCAAGCCTCGCATTCAGCTGATGATGATAATAGATGATGGAGTCAGAGTCAATTGGACTGACTACTATGTAGCCGAGCTTAAAGCTCAGGCTCAGAAGTTCGCAGCCACACCCATAGGAGAGAGGAGCCTTATAAGTGTGGGAAAGTTGTTGTACGGGACAAAGATGTTCGTAATTATCGAAGAGTCAGTATCAGATCGCTCAACCTTTGCTGATGCGAGATATTTCGACCGCAAGCTCATAAAGTTCAAGATAAGAGCCGCTGCTGACAAATCCATTGGGCGAGGGTCGCCTGAGCAGAAAAGAGTCACTTCCGACTTGCCCCCTCGCGCCGACCCGCCTAAGAGGAAGAGGCTCAGCAAGCCTGGACCTTCTGAGGTTCCAGCAAAACTTGCCTCTCCTCCACCCACTCAGGAGGATCCACCACTTGACGCGGACACAGGCATAGAAGGTGCCACGCTGAAAGATAAAGTCCAATGGGATTAGTTCCTCGGAGACTCGGTCCGAACACCGGAGTACCGACCGAGGAAACCTCCCTCGAGTGGACGACAATGCACTCCACCCATCTCCGAGCCACTGGAGAGGTCAGTGCTCAGATCCCCGAAATAGCTAAACATCGGGATCTGGTTGATATTGCCATAAGGGCCAGGACACAAATGTTGCTGAGATTCCTTAGCTGGGATATTCTTGAAGAACTTATCGGGACTCGCCGGCCTTGTCCCTACCGACGTAAGAGCGAGCTTGCAATCGGCTATGGGTTTGGGGAACCAACGATGATCTAGCCTCATTCGAGGATCTTCGCGCCGTTATGCTCTATCTCGCTAAGCTTAAGATCCTCGGCTCCAGGTCAACGACCCTTCGCCTCCATCTCATCATGGTGATGACAACGACGATGACAATAATGATGATGACATGGATCGGGCGCCACCCAAGGATGCAGATTTGGGAGGATCTCGCTAAGGGGTAACACTCCTCGCGAACAGGGGCCGATCACCACCACCCTCCACATCGGTGATGCCCCAGCTTGCCTCGAAGCCGAGTCGAGCGCAACAGATCGCGACATCTGAGCAGAGGCTCGGAACCAGCAATTATCAGATCAAACCTATAGGTTCCATGACCTTTAAGTCGGTCAACAAAGCCATCAGGCGACAGGGAGATAAGAATCGACTCCTTGCAAAAGACGTTCATCTCAAATGGGCTCGAGACACCAAAGCCCGGACCGAGAGCGTCGACCGACCGGCGCACAGGGGTTCGTAAGGTCTCCCAAACTCCTACTTCTTCGCTCAATATTCGGGAGATTGTCGAGGCCGCCCTTACGGCTCGAAGGCGGACTTAGCCGCTCAAAGTCAGCAGCTCCTTATCTCTCGGCCAGGTCATTCTCCGAGCAACGACTCGGGGCCTTGCGGCGCTCCAAGCCACTATGGATGAAAGAAACAGAGTGGCCTCCTCGAGCCTTCGTAAAGCCATTCAACAACGGTGGAGGCACTCAAAGAAATTCGTAAGGAGATGACGAATCTCATGATCGGCTCTCTTTGAAACTCAAACAGGAGTCCGCAACCCAACTCAAACAATTTAGAGCTGATCAGGAGAAGGAATGGGAGCAATATTGCGATGCAGTCAAAGACTTCGAATCCACCGCCACCTTCATCAAGAATCTTTGCTTTAATTTGGATAAGGAGGTGACAGCCATCCGCACTCGCCTCTCCCTGGCTGATGATGCCAAAAAGGGGGAAGAAGTCGTGATAGATGAACAGGCTGAGGTGGAGAAGAGCCCAGAAGTCCAAGCTATTAGTAAGGGGGAAGGAAATCAGGGGGAAGGTTCAGCTATACAGGCTGGAACCAGTTCTGAAGTATCCCTTCCTGGAAATGTCCAAGTCCCAGAAGTCCAACCAGTGTGGATCGAGCCAAAGAAATGTTTCAACTCGGCCAAAGACATTGAAGATATTGCTCGATTTCTCGATGAGCCACTACCACCGCAAAGGCCGGGGAAGGAGATCACAACTGAAGTTACTCCTCCATCTTCCCCGATGCCTAAATTTAAATCCAAAGCGGAGCAGGAGGCATTTGATAAAGAAGTTGCTCAGAAGCTGCAAGATCAGCTGGATCATGAGCAAGCGATTGAAGAAGCTAAGAAGGCTAAGAAGCCTAGAAAAATAATTGGCAAGATTGCCAAAGAAAAAGCTAAAGTGATCCTTGTTGAACAAAAGAAGAAAGCTCAAGAGGAGCTAGCCAAAGCGTCTTCTACTGCAGCCCTGCCCTTAGCTCAGAGTTCTTATACTCCTACTCTTACACCTGAGCAAGAGGCCGAGGACAGAGCAACCTGGAAGGCCACGCTGAAGGGATTAAATCTCCAAAGAGGAGATGCTAGATCGGCGGGTCTCGTGAGAGAAGAAAAGATTGGGCCGACTCGGCTAAGATCATTCAACTGACAGATAAGATAGCCAGCGAGCCAGTAGTAGATTGGAAAAGGCAGATCCCAAGGTCTTACAGGAGAGGAGCACCCAGAGCACCTTACATCAAGAAAGCTCATATTCCTCATATAGACAGATGGGTGCCAGCAGAACTGAACGAGCAGTGGGAGGAACTCAAAGAAGAATTTATCAAGGGATACTATGTATGGGATCAACTCTTTGAAGAATTTATTCATCAATACAATGCCCAGCTCAGAGATCAGCTCCTACAGATTATGGAAAGAGAGAAGATACCCCTCAAAGCTCCAGCATTCAGACGCATCCCTCCTCCTAGGACTACTCGTGGCGTGCTATGCACGAAGGAGATAGAAGATGAGCTCGAAGCAGCAGCTTACCATCATGATCTAAGTTCTGATATTCCTACTGATCTCGAGGAAATCCAGACGTTGCGTGCAAGGATTTACAAATATTATGGCCTGGATCCTCCTGCTAATAGGTCTGAAGACTTCAAGAAGAAGACCTAGAGATTCAGACGTTAGCAATAGTCTTCTCATCCCATGTATAGAAGAAATAGGAACCCTGTAATCTTCTTCATATATATCAGTTCCTTTTCTTCTGGCCAGACAATTACTCATTGTCTTAAGGCTTTTAGTTGTGTTATGCTTATCACAACTGATCACTGAAGTGATCTGACACACACTCACACATAACCATTTCTCTGATTTTGCCTATTTCTCAACTGCTGAACTCTTAAGGCTAACTGATTCAGTTTACTGAAGTCTATCTATGTCAGTAGTTTAGTATTCTTTCTTTATATTTTATAGAGGTTTTGGCATCATCAATTAGGGGGAAATTATTGGGTTATGAGTCAGTAGATGGTATTCAACTGTTAGTGGTTAAAATAATATTGGGGGAAATCATAGTAGTACTATGGAATTGAAGATCCCAAAACCTAGCTGATATCAGTAGTATAGTGTCTTAATAGGACTAGATGATGTATAGGCTAGACTGTTTTTATTATCTATCTTTTTGTCTAAGTCCTGTACGGGGTAAATTGTTGGATTGATCTTCTGTCGAAGTTACCTTCCAAAACCCCACGTCAACAGTGTAATTGCTTGCGTTCTTAAGTCATCAGCTGATCTTCGCCTCAGTAGAAGACATTTCATCAGCTGACAGACATCAGCAGAAGAACTCTATGCAAGCTCGGACCTTCAGCCATCACCGACCATACTCAAGAGAATATCTCTTGTCAGCCGACTCAGACGAAGAAGACAGAGACTGCTTAAAGTCTACTGTATCCGACAGAAAACGACTCAGCTGCTAAAGTCATTTCGAAAGTCAACAGAAGACATATGAGGATTTGAGAGAGTCAACTCCGATGTCTGACACATTCTCACCTACCACAAACCTCGACCAATGAGAAGCCGACAACGATTTATCTGCTCTGACCAACTAAAGCTGCTCTCATGTACAGTGTCCAACAACTCTGCTGCAACAATTCGAATTTTTGTGACACGTGGCATCGTCTTCTCCAACGGACATATGCTTGCTCACAACTATAAATAGAGAAGAAATTCGAGCTTCACGCACGGGATATCAAGGGAAAAACGCTCAAGCTTTCGAACAACTCTAGCGCATTCAAGATCAATCCAGCGAAGAACTTACCCAATAGAATATCATTAGTTCTTCTCTCTAGAGTTCTTTAGATCCCTCTTCTCTAGCTAAGCTCATTGCCAAATTTATAGCTTAGAAATTCGAAGGAGTTCACTTTTAGTGATTGTTCTTATTGTAAGAACTCCTTCCTAGTTGGAGATTATCCCTTCCCTTTCAAACTTCGGTTTGATTTGTAAAGTCGCTAAGGACTATAACTTAGAAGGGTCTGTCCTGTGCACAGATTCCTTGCTGAGACTTGCTCAAATAAATCAACAAGAACTCCTGTTTGACAGGACCGTGGACGTAGGATCTTGCGTATCCGAACCACGTTAAAAATTGCTTGTGTTATTTACTATTTTATTGCATTGCATACAAACTGATTAAAAATCATATGTTTGCATAAAACGTATTCTCAAAGAGCACTAGCCAAATTACTTTATTTGTGAAAATCACGTTTTCAAACTGAGACGAATCTCCGGGCCCCACACTCTTTTCCGCACAACGCCTCTGGACCGAAGTTTCAAGCACCGACAAAAGTCGGTAGGAGAGCTCGGAGGTTGGCACACTTCTGACCCGCGATCGAAGGTTACTATTTGGCACTGTTCATCAGTTGCAACCTACAGCTCAGCTGTCCTTCGCGTTTTGAGAAAAAGAAATTGTGATCAGGTGTATTCACCCCCTCCCCCTCTACACCTGACTATCGTCTCCGGACCAACATGCTTCAACACAAACTTCACACTTGGTTTTGTTAAACTCCTTTCCTTTAAGTAGATCGAGATTAACTAATCTTTTTATCGTATTTAGATTAACATGTCCTAATCTAGAATGCCATAAATCGGAACACTCAATCAAGTAGGAGGAAGTAGCTTTATTCTTATTATTCTTGGCCTCAATGGGCTCTTGGCGCAATGCCATTACAGAAAATTTGAAAAGGCCCTCATACAGGTAGCCTTTTCCTAGGAACATACCAAATTTTGACAAGATAAATTTGTCAGACTCAAAAACTAGTCTAAAACCTCTCTTGACTAGTACAGAGCCGGACACAAGATTCTTCCGAATGTCGGGGACATGCAGCACCTCTCCAAGAGTCAGGTTCTTCCCGGAGCTCAACCTTAGCACCACAGTACCATAGCCAACTACCTTAGATGAGGCTTGATTTCTCATATTGAGCTTTCTCCCTTGGCAACTCTTGTACTTGGCGAAACGGCTTCGGTCACCATAAACATCTGTCGTGGCAGCGGTATCAATATACCACTTCCCCTCATTCTCCACGACGTTAGCTTCTTCGGTGACAACGGCCGCAAGGTCGGCTTCAGTCATCTCCAACATGTTGGCCTGACGAGCCCTTTTCTTCTTTGGCTTACGGCAGTCCTTGGACATGTGACCGAATTTGCCACAGTTGTAGCAGTCCCCTTCAAATTTGCGGGCTTGCACCTTGCCCTTGCCTTTGGGATTGCTGTTTGGACGCCCTCTTTTTATGTTGTTGGAGTTTCCACCTTTCTCTGTGAGGTTAACTCTCGGTTCCACGGGTGCTTTGCCCTTCCCATCTCGAGTCCTCATATCGGTCTCGATGCGGAGCTTGACAACAAGGTCTTCAAGCATCATTTCCTTTCGCTTGTGCTTCAAGTAGCTCTTGAAGTCCTTCCAGCTCGAGGAAAGTTTTTCTATCACGGTTGCCACAATAAAAGCATTGGGCAAAAGCATCCCTTCGGCATGGATGTCATTGACAATGAGTTGGAACTCTTGCAGTTGCTTCATGACCGGTCGAGAGTCCACCATTTTGTAGTCCAAAAACTTGGCGACTACAAACTTCTTAGTCCCTGCGTCATCAGTACAATATTTCCTTTCAAGTGCCTCCCAAATAGCCTTGGAGGTCTTTACATTTGCATATACGCTGTATAGGCTATCATCTAGTCATCTAAGCAAGAAGTTTTTACAGAAATAATCTGAAGTAAGCCAATTCTCGTAGGTTATGCGGACTTCAACATTCTCCTCGTTTTCACTTGGAGGGGCGGGTGCGTTCTCCAGCAGCACGGTTGTAAAGCTCAATATTGTCAAGTAGAACAACATCTTTTGTTGCCATCTTTTGAAGTCCGCTCCACCAAACTTGGCCGGCTTCTCGGCAGCGGGCAACACTCTTGACGAGTGTAGAGGTGCCGTCAGGGTTGGGTTCGAACCCCCCACCACACCATGGTGGTTCACACTCCCAAAAGGGACATTACTTTGCAAGGCAGAGGACATAGCATTGAAGTTGAATGCCGAGTTAGTGGCATTAGCACGGTTAAGTGCTATTCTTGCATCGGTGGCGGCGGACATGGCGGCAAGAGTTGGATTAGCAAAAGTTGGGGTCAAAACCAGGACAGACACTGGCGGGACCACATTGTCGGAGGAGGCGACAACGTCCGAAGTGGAGGAGATGGCGGCAGCGGTGGCATTGTTGGTGGCGACGGCAGAAGCAGCAACAACGGCAGAGATGGCAGCACTTGAGGAAGACATATTGCAGTTTACTCGAAGCAGCTAGGTAAATAAGGATTTTTTCGTCTTGCGATTGTAGAATACAAGTTGCTATTACAAAGTAAACGGTAAGTCGGAAAAAGAAACAAACAAAATGTCAAAAAGAAAACTTCGTCGAGTCGAGGAAGGTCTCTATCCCTAAGACGAAAAACGCCCCGGTAGTGCTCTCGGTTCTGGCGTATCGCCCCCAAAGATGAAACGATGAACGTCTTGAGGATTGCAGCACCGCAAGATCTCGAGCTCCGGCGAACTGGACTTTCCGGTGAGGCAGGCTGACGTGTTCAGGGGAGTGGAGAGTAATCCCGTGTAGCAGGAGCACTACACCAACGAGCGGGCCAGCCCACAAGTAGCCCACCGAACCCAACCGCCAAAGCCCAACCGTCAAGGCCTAACGGACCACCCAAAGGACCAAGATCCAAGTCCAAGTCCACCACATGTCACTTTGTTATCTCCTACTAAATGGTAGAGACTTAAATACCACACAAAACATCACACATTAATCATTGTGGGACATTGATTAATATAATAACTCTCCCAAACCCGAATTAAGTAAGTTTCTCCACTTTAGGTAACATATTAGTTTTGTCCTCCAAAACTTTGAGCCACTATTTCTCACTCACCGAAAATCGGAATCGAGAAACTAAGCACACTATAATTATCTACTCAAAACGTAGATCGACGTCATATATCTCAATTCATAAATCGGATATATATCGAGGCTCGAAAAGACGATTAAACGGGCTGAATTTCGCCCAAGTTAAATTAGTATTTAATTCTAATTAAATTTTCATAATAACAATATATCTATATATATATATATATAAATATATATATATATATATATTTTTTTGATTTTTCCAACACCGTGAAAGTTTTTATTGCACACACAATACTGTGCATATTTTTGTTTTACCTATATTTATTTATTTAATTTAATATTTAGAATATTATTATCTTTTTATTTTAAATTCTTTTATTTAGAATATGTAGTAAAACTTCAACTTTTTTGTACCTTTATTTGTTTTTTTAAGTTTGGATATCATATAATTCATGCATTTAGAATATGTAGATTGAGGCAAGACACTCAAACTAGGTAAAAGATCCTAAAGCTTGTGGCATTTTGGAATCATATTAGTTATGACTTATCTTAATCGAGTCATACAAACAAGTATTTTGTATGCTGATTAAATATTTTGTAGGGTTTATAAATGATTAATTTGCGTCATTTTCAAAAGATACTTATTTACCGAAAAATTTCATAAAGCTGTTTTCACTTTTTCTCTTCTCCATTCAGATGCATCATTGGGAACCGGGCCGTGACAAAAAATATTGTAATATTTACTATTCACATGATTTCATTGCCCTATCCGAACTCAAAATTTATGATTTTTAATTTATTTCTTCAACTATTTTAAAAAAGAAAAAAAAGAATTACCTTAATTATGTCATAATAGAATTCAGACAAGTTCTTATTCACATCGACTCTTATTATTTCTCAATCCAATACAATAAACTCGTAAACAGAATTTCTTAATTTCGGACTGAAAAGAAACAAGATAGTAATAATGAGACGGATAAATTACTATTAATCCGAACTGATCTACACATAAGTATATTTTTACATAAAATGATGGATCTCATCTCACAAAAAAACCAAACAAACACACCACTCAATTAAACAATCAATTTATCATCCCAAAAGATTCACTTCCACAACATCAAAACGACCGAAACCAAGACTGAAACTGAACCATGACAAGCAGCACCCCAACAACCACCAGCAAACCCCACGGCTGGCCTCCGTCACCCGCCGCCGCTTGGTAAACCGGCGCCGTCACTCCGTAGGCGTAGCGCCACCACCTCCGCTGGAGCATGATCACGTTCACGGCCGCAACGCCCACCACCGGCAGCAGCAGCAGCCCGAATTTAATCCCCATTTTCCTCCTCTCCATCTCTCCGTGAATTCCGAATACGTCGCGAAGAACAACAGCATCATAAACAGCCCGAAAAACACCAGCAACGGCAGCGGCGACGGCGCCGCCGCCGGCGATTGGTGGTTCCAGTTTACGCCTCTTCTTTCTCTCACTAACCAACTCATTTTTAGTTTTATTGGAATTGATTGAAGAAGATATATAGTATGAAGGATTGGTAAAATGCTTTTAGCACAAGTTCTTATATTAGATTATTGATCTAAAAATGAAATTATATTCTCTTAGAAAAGGAGATCAGTTCCAAAAGGTAAGAGAATATATTCATAAATCAATCTACGGCCATAATCATACAACGCAATATTACTAGATTCTTAATTTCGGAATAATTAGTATTTATTTTCTTCTTAATTAAGAAACATAATTCAAATTCGAACTGATTAAGCAAATCGAGATGCTTCGCTCGCACCGTAACAATTTCTGAATTTCATTCCGCCGCGGAGGAAACCGATCCGACGCAATCAGACCGTCTGCCTCCTCCTCCCCTCCGCCGCCATCTACTTTCCACCGGAGACGATCTTCGATCTGCCCTGGCGAACGCGAAAGACCTAATTAGAGAAATCCACGGCGCTATACTGGAATTGGATTGAATTTGAATCCTCGGAGGCCGGTGGCGGAAGTACAATCCTAATAAACCGGAGAAGGACGACAGCGTCATCCACGTCGACGGCGCTAGCACCGCCACGACGGCGGAGGCAATTGATAGTAGTTTTTACTCAAATTTAGGGTTTTTATGCACGTAAACTCTAATTTTCCCGGGAAAAAAAGTTAAGATGACTTGTATAAATCATCCCTTGTTATGTGATATATAACAATGATATATAAATATGCAAAAATTAGAAATTTATTCGAATAATATATCATTTTGGAGAACTCTAAATTTCTAATGGCCATTTAATTTTGGAAGATTATTGATTGAGAGAGAAGAGAGAGAAAGAGAGGAGAGAGAGGGAGTGGGGACAATATGATATAATAATTGAATGAGGCAAAATCTTCAGCAATTATTTTCATCACACAGTAATTATTTTCATCACACAGAGGAGAGGAGAGAAAGAGAGGAGAAAGAGAGGAGAGAGAGGAGAAAGATTCATGTGGGGTGTAGGAGTACACAGTAATTATTTTCATCACACAGCTGGTCCACCGTTATTTCTCCACTTCAGTCATCCCCACCCGTCCATTCTCCTGCAGAATCTTCAGCAGCTGGGCCCCTTTCCTCCTCGCCCTCGCGCTACAATCCCCTTGCAACGCCAGCATCACCGCACGCGCCACCTCCTCCGGCGGCGCCACCGCCGCGCCTTCCTCCAATCCGCCGTAGATCACCGCCAAAACGCTAATCGCATGCTCCTTTCCCCTCCCCTCCACCCCGCCCATCACCTGCACCATCATCGGCACCGCCAGCGCGTGCGCCCTAACCTCCGCCGCCCCCTCCGCCATCGTGCACAGAAGCTCCAACGCCGCCAGCGATCTCTCCGCCACCGCGCTCTCCGCGTCGGTCAGCGCCTCCACCACCGCCGTCACAGACCCCGCCTCCACCATCACGCGCCGATTTCCCTCCACCAGACAAAGAGCGAGCAGGACCTTACTCGCCGCCTTCCGCGCCACCCCTTCCCTCAAGCAATTCACCACTCCGACAACCACCGCGGCGGGGCAGAGACATCCATCCACGGCGGAGCGCGGATTAGGCACCAGAGACCGCTCCAACAAATGAATCGCGCCAACCCGACCCGAATCCGTCCCGGATCTAAACTGCAGCTCCGCGACATGAAACAACTCCTCCAAAGCCGCATTAGTCAGCGGCGGCGCCTCCGAGTCAACATTCGGGTCGGGTTCGGATTCGGGTTTGGGTTGCGAATACGGCTGGTGAGAAATGGGCGAATTGGAGAGCGGAAATCGCCACTGAGTAAAACTCTGCGAAGTATTCGAAGAAGAAGAAGATGAAGATTCCGGCTGAGAACGAGGTTGCTGCGGAGGCGGAGGTTGCGGCGCCGCCTGAGGGAGCGGCGGCGGAGTGGAGCTTGTAGGGCTGAGTACAGTTTGAGCGCAGTGGCGGAAGAATCCACAGGAAAACAGCTGGCTTCGTGGAGTCGTTTTGAGCTTCGGTTGGTTGGTTTTCATGGCGTATATTGCGAGGATTAGATCGAGAGAAGAAACTCCAGCGGGGAGAGAGAGAGAGAGAGAGAGAGTGTTGATTATTTGCATGTACATTCAGAGTAGTGTAGTGTGGATTGCAGAGATCAGGAGAGGTGGGGACTTGTTCACTGACAAGAAAGCGATGTTTCTTATTAGGCTTCTTTATTTGGGCCGGCCCAATATGTTAATCTTCCTAATGTGGGCCCGTCGCAATTAAATGGTTGCGTTGATCTTCCTAAAATGGGCCCATCACACCCACAAACAATTATACTGATTGGGCTTCTTCTATTCGAATGTGGGCCCATTGACAAGTACAGAGTCAAAGGCCCCCCTCCCGGAATTTTGACATTTGCGACTGATTTCGGTTATTTTAATTTTAATGAATGGTTAAAGTCTATATCTTCCTCTTTAATCTCCCGAGTTTGATTTCTTTTTGAAGTGTTTTTTCTATTTTTATTTTGATTTTTTTATTATAAGACTGCAAAATGATATTTATATGTTACTAATGAGTTTCTAACACTTGATCCCTTTAGTTGGACCAACATACTTTGTTATTAGTTCTTTTAAGTTTGTTTATCGTAAACCATGCAGACGCTGAAATCCCTGCAAACACAAACAGACTCATCAATAAGGCAAACAGAGAGGCCCTTATTTGGGATTGGTGATTCCAAACCAATTTGAGCTCAACCCTCTTCTTCAACATCCAAGCAACACACCCTCTGATCTCACCATCGATGTTTCAGGTATATACATACGTATATACTCCCTCTTCATATTGTCTTGTATACTATATTGGGTTGTTCTACAGATACTGTCTTTCTTTCCATAATATATATATATATAGAGAGAGAGAGAGAGATGTTCTTGAATGATTAATTGATAATAGTTTTGAGTTTAATATTAACTTGTTTTCTATAGGGAGGAGGTTCCGATTTGGGACGATTGCCGGAGAAAAGGTAGTATTGGTTATGACTGGACTCGCCATGGTATATATACCTTTATACTGACTTCTACTTATGTATATGTACCCGAATAATATTAGATTGCTTGCATGTAAAACACTATATTTTTATACAAGAATATGTCGCACGAGAGTATAATCTTCCCGACTAATTAAATTAATACTTACACTTTAGAACTTTTGTATGTAAAGATAAATGCAGGAATCACTACACAACTTCTAGTGACATTATTCAATTTGAAAAGAGTTGTACATTATGGAATTGCTGGCAATGCAAATCCATCTATTAACATTGGAGATGTTGCCATTCCTCAGTACTGGTCCAACTCAGCTCTATGGAATTGGCAGGTAATTAATACTTTATCCATCCTAATTAATATTTTATTTTTATTTTTTTTACGGAAATTAAGAAAGTTGTTTATTGTGTGTAAAATAGCATAAAGTTAGTAAGACACATTAGATTATATTAAGATGTTATTTTAAGTTAGGAATGAAAGAAATCAACTTCAATGAGATAACCAAAATATGGAAACAAGTCAACTTTTGAGAAGGAGGGAGTACTATTTTTCTTCATTTCTTATTTTTTATTTTTAATGTATCACAATTACAAGATAATAAATTAAATAAATAAAAAAAAGATAACAAATGAATAGTCTAGCTATGAATTAATTATGGCAGCCCTATAACATAATATGTACACAACTGGCATGATAATTAAATTTAGGTTTGAAACCCTATCTCCCAAATTATCTGTTATATGTCCTAATATTATATCTAACTATCGACCTCACTATCTAAAATGTCATACCCAATAAGATGAGCTCAATATTGGTTGTCGAGGCGCTAATGACGCGTGTAATGTTTGTAGAGGTATATATGGAGATGGACCAGAAGACAAGCTAGCACTCGAAAGTGGTGGTGAGGAAATTGGGTACATAGATTCAGTGGAAAATACTGACAATTTCTTGAATAATGTTTCGTACCAACCGGAGGAAATTTTCCCTATTGATGGCAAGCCTTAGGAGAGGGAACATATCTTTTGGGCCCTGTGGATTCTCATTATTTCGATCTCGCCCAAAAATAAGAGGTACATTTTTTCATATTCCTAATTTTATAACTCGAAACCGAATCAAGACTTCCAATCTGATATACTTATTCATTTATTGTTTCTCCATTCATGATCGGGATCAATAGTGACTTTGTGATTAGAATAAATCTTAGCTTCGTCATCGAGATTGATCAGAATTTCTGGCCTATTAAAATGATTCAACAATTATTATCTTGTACCTGCGAAAAATATATTGAAAAATTGAAAAGGATATCTAAGTCATTTTAACTAAATAGAAAAGATGTTTTTTGTATTTTTTTATTTCTAAATGGCCATTTTAGAAAGTTATTTGGGCTCATAACATTTATACGTAGCATCTTAATTTTCTTGTTCGTCTAATAATAAAAAAAATATTACAACAGGATGTGACACTAGAGAGATGCCTAAATTCAACATTATGCCTAACCTACCCTCCCAAAATCATTAGAGTTTCTAGAGGGACAAGCGCCAGCATCTATTTGGACAACGCCGCCTACCGGAGCTTCACCTACGACAAATTCGAAGTCAGTCTGGTGGAGATGGAGAGCGCCGCCGTGGCGTTGATATGCCACCAGCAGAGGCTCCCCTTCATCACTTTCCGAGCCCTCTCCGACCTGGCCGGCGGCGGCTCTGCTACGTCCAACGAGGCTGATACATTTACTCCTCTCGCCGCCACCAATTCGGTGGCGGTGGTGGTGGAGTTCATCAAGATACTGCAAGAAAGTTCACTCAGCAGTTACATTGCATGAACACGTGGTTTAATGATTTAAGAATCTTGAATAAAACCTCTTGTATGATCTCAGAATCTTAAATAAACCACAAACAATCTAGATTTTGGTCTTTTAACATCATTTACGTCGATTTTTAGTCATGTGGACGTTCGATCTTGTAATTTTCAAAAAAAACGTCGATTCTTTGTCCTTCGCATGGAAAGTGTGCTTCAAGCACCTCTTTTTTATTGCTTATTACAGCTGCAATTTGTTTGTGTTGCTAATGACTAAAAAAAATCGCAAATAATTCAGTGGAACGAATGTACATACATTCGGCCCAATTCGCGGATCCAATTGTGACCCAATTACTAGATTCGGATCTGCATGCGCAACTAACTAAATATATGTTATGTTCATAATTTTACTATAATAGCTCGTAGCCCAGCGTGAAACATTCTTATTTTCAAGAAGAAGTAACAAGTTCGAGTCCTTCCAGTTGCATTTTTTATGTCATTCATTTTTTAAATTTTTTTCTTGTTTTATTCATTCTTTTTATTTAGCAAAAATACTGTTCGATTTTTAAATTATTTTCATTTTTAATTTTTTCATACATTTTTAAAAAAATAATTTAACATTTTTTCATTATTTTTAATTTTACTTTTTAGTTTCTTTAATGTTTTTTTTAATTTCTTTCACATTTTTAATTAACGACGACCGTGTCATTTCCAGTGAACAAATACGTCATTTGCTTCGAAAAAATTGTCTTTTCTAGATCATTTATTTTGGAACAAAAGTGTCATTTGTTTTGATAAGGCGTCATTTATAGAGTATTATTTATTGATTATCAAATATTTCTGAAAAAAATGATTTGTTTCGAAAAAAGTATCATTTGTATATGAAAGAAGTGTCAGCTATGAATAAATGTGTCATTTATCTCGAAGTATCAATTGTTCTGAACAAATGTGTCATTTATCTCAAAGTGTCAATCACACTAAAGTAAAGTGTCAATCGGAATTAAGGAACGTGTCACTTTAATTCGAGTAATCATATAAAACCATTGTTCAATTATTTAATCAACAAAATATAATCAACATAATAACCGTAAATGTTACTCAAAGTGTCAATCGTAATACACAAAAGTGTCATTTGTATTGGAGGAGAGTGTCATTTGTAATGAATAAATGTCGGTTACAACGAACAAATGTGTTATTTTATTTCGCATTGTTAATTGTTCTCAAAAAAAAGTGTTATTTCTTGGAAGTATAGATACAAAAACAGACCAATTAAGAGAAGCTACAATCTACCTATACGAAATTCGTTGAAAAAATGTGAAAGAATCTTGCAAACTAACAAGGAATCTGATTGGTGAACCACTTCATAACGGACGAGCACAATTCTACCACCACCGTCACGTACAAACAATATTTACTCAAATTTCAGCAATGATATTGATTCAATTGACCGAATTAACTTTAATTCAATACACACCATGTGAATATCTACGTGTGTGGTGGTATCTAAGAGAGAGAGAGAGAGAGAGAGAGAGAGAGAGAGAGAGAGAGAGAGAGAGAGAGAGAGAGAGAGAGAGAGAGAAACGCATCTATATGGAGAAGCACTACCCTGACGGCGACATCTCTCGGTTGAATATTGGAAAAATCTGGAGAACGGAGGTGGGGAAAACAGAGGCAGAGAGCGGAGGCAGAGAGAGGAGGCGGAGAGAGCGGAGGTTGAGAGAGTGGAGGCAGAGGGAGGAGGCGGAGAGGCGAGAGAGAGAGGCAGAAACTGAATGGAGGCGGAAAGATGAAACGGTGGAAAATGAGAGACAGTAGGGTTTCTCTTTCTCTTTTTTTTTAAGTTGGTCAAACCCGATTTTGAGTCAAAATTGGATCCGTACGACCCGGATGTAGGTACATCCGGCGCACGGAAGTGTTGCCCAAAAAAATTAACAATAACAACTTTAGACGCAATATTCATCCGATGGAAAAAGATAAATACAGTTAAACCTTGATAAAGTAATATTCGATAGAGTAATAATTTCGCTTAGATAATAAATTTTTTCGGTCCCGATATGGGTCAATGCACTAAAATAATGTTCGATAAAGTAATAATCTCGTTAAATGTATATTATTTTTCAGTTTCAAATTATTACTTTATCGAGCTTTAACTGTATGAACACTGTCTCTATTGAATGATAACTAAAAACGGACGATTATTCAATTAATATAAGAAAAAAAAACGTAGGCAACCACCAGAGGCAAAATGGGTGGTAGAGAAAACTGAAAAGGTAGACTTCCACCACCACCAAGTTTTTACTTTTTTTTAATTACTATATACTATATTAATCTAACGATAATTATTATTTATTGTTTTTTTTGTTGTACCAACATAAAAAGAAATTCTCAAATCGGAGCTTCGTAATTGTCGGCACATTACAAAACAAAAAAAGGATAGATATCACATCAGATGACTGAATCGAAAATTTTCACTTTCACTTATTCACTCATAGTATTACACAAGCAACGTAAAGTAATGAAACAAAATACGAGATTGATTTATCTATGTCTGTATAGTAAAAAAAGTACATCCTACAAGCATGATCTCGTTTCTCCACAGCCCTGCAACATGCTAAAACTCAAGGACTGCTTCTATGGATCATTGTCTATATATATATATAAAATATATATATCCATAACATAAACACACAAAACATTGTAATAGTACTAGGATGTAATAACTCACATCACCTCCTCCTCCTTCTCCTCCTCTTCCGGCAGCCTCCTCTCCTCCTTCAACGGGCCGAAGGCAGCGCTGCAAACTAGGAAGTAGACCAAATTAGCCATGCTCAAGCCAGCAAGAACAAGGTAGTAGTAATCATAGTGGCCCTTGTTGATATCTGTAGAGATCCAGCTCTCATTCCCCCTTTCTTCGGACAAGTAGTTGACCGTGTTCATTATGAAGCTTGCAAGAAGATTAGCAAGAGCCATCCCGGTCCCAAAAAGCGTCGAGGCTATGCTTGACATGCTTCTTGGGAACTCGCAGAAGTAAAACTCGTTCTGTGCAATCGCGTTGGCCGCCTCCGCAAACCCCATGAGGCAGTTCTGCGGGACGAGCCACAGGGCCGACATGGCCCCTGACTTGTTGAGGGCGACCGATCGGCGGATGGCCTCCACGACAGCGGAGACCATCATCGCTAGGAACGAGAGGAAGATCCCGAATCCCATCCGGTGCTTGGTGCTTATGCGGACAGGTCGGCCCTTGAGACGGGAGGCTAAGGGGAGGAAGGCGCAGTCGTAGAGGGCGACCCAGAGGAATACGGCCACGACTGCGAATAGGCCGAATGAGGCTGCTGGGATCTTGAAAGATGAAGTGATGTGTCGGTCCATTGAGACAGCTTGGATGACTGGGAAGGTGCTTTGGCTCAAGTTTATCGACATGATCACACCCGAGGACCATATTGGGACAACTCTTAGTAGCGCCTTGAGCTCCTCTACTTGCTCGACCGTGCAGGTTCGCCATGGATCTCCGTTATTCCCTTATCGGGAGATGACCACCCTTTATCAGCATCTCTTACAATGCAGGCCTTGTTTAGGAACCTAAGATCAATGCCAAAATAGTGTCAGAAACCTTGTATAGAAACCTAAGATCAACCAAACTAGTGTAATAACAAGCCTTATTTAGAAACCTAAGATCATTGCCAAACTAGAATTGAGAAATTAATGCAACGGACTAAAATCGAACTATTTTGCAAAATAACGTACTAAAATTGGACTAGGCCAAAATAACCGGACAAAGTGAACCAACAAAACAAAATTGGCCAAAAATGATTTTTGTGGTATACAAAGAAATATATACAAAGAAGATGAACTGGTATGTATATATACCTGAGCTTTTGACTTGGGAAGACAAGATTATTCCCATTCTTGCAATGGTACAGACAAGTGGTGTTGTCGGATAACTCGACATGTCGATTCTTGAAAGAAACCACGGCCACTTGAACGAAGCCCGTGATCAGACTCGAGCTGCTCTTGAACCGGACGTAGAACGGGGAAGCCAGAAAGAACGAGGCGACAACAAACAGCATAAGCACAGCAGGCACCGCGAAACCGACTCCCCATCCCAAGTTGTCTTGGATGTAGACGACGCAGGTTAAGGAGATGAGGACGGAGACCGTTAAGGTAGCGTAGTACCAGCCAAAGTAGCTCTGCTTCATACCGGGGTTGGAGTGGAAGCCTCTCTTTTCGAGCTGATCGGCACCGAAGGCCAAGGAGGAGGACCGGATTCCTCCGGCCCCTATGGAGATCAGCCCGAGAGAGAGGCAGAGATAGAGAAATTGGAATGTTGTTGAAAGGATGCAAATGTTGGTTGATGGATTGCATGGAGGAGGCCTCGCGTGTGGGATTGTTGCGGTTGACCATAGAAAAATAATCCCCTGCAATTGCAATGCTAGAATTGAAACAGAGTTGGGATAAATTAATGCATCACATCAAGAATTTGAGGCCATTTACGTTGATAGAACAGAAAATGGTAGAAAATCATGTTGAGATTCAGATATATCTCGTGGGCTTTCATTCTCGCAAACTTTACAAGAAAACAACAAATAACCAAACGGAAACATGATCTGATTCTAATAACTGTAAAGAAGTAAAATGGGGGGACTGAATTTACCATGAGAGAGATAATAGAGCCAAATCCAATTGTATGAAACCTGCCCAAGAAGGAATCAGCAATGATAGCCCCAACAAGAGGCATGAAATTGGTGGCGGCGGACCACATGAACAACACGTTTGATGCAGTTGTCATCTCCATATGATACTCATTCATCAGATACAGAGTCATGTTTGAAGACAGCCCAAAAGTTGCCATCTTCTCAAATGCCTCAGACCCTGTTCATAGTCAGACAACAAATTTGATCATAGTCAAACACGTCGTGTGAATGTGCGGACACTCGCAAGAGAAAAGAACCATCAAAAGCCCACTTTCGTTAATTTATTTGAACTTGACGACTCTTGAGTTCCTCCGAGAAATTCATGAAAGCCCAGATAAAGAAATTACCAATTCTTTCAGATGGGAGAGGAAGAGTAAACACAGTAAAAGAGAAGAACAGAGTGTACCCAAATCAAGAATCAAGAAAAATATACCATACTAAGAATCCCACCATTTTAAGTAAAGAGTATAAGAACAAGAAAACACAGCACCATGTCAACAACACCATCAAGAAATAGCAAGACAACCACGGAACCATAATCAAGAATCATAGATTTCAATTTAACGATATTATACTCCGTAACAACACCCAATTCGAGATCACTTGTGGAAGAGCCCGACGCTCGAAGAAGGGGAGATGCCGAGGAGGACGAGAGCGAAGGGGTTTTGTTAATGGTCAAAATTAATCTGATCGTAATTGAAGAAGAAGAGATGAAGAAGGATGAGGACGTGGCCTTCAGTGGATGCGTTGGAGTATTTTGAAATATCGGCCGTTGATGAGGCCTCGAAGTCGAAGATAGAAGCCGTAGGATGAAAAGCCGGTGGATGGCCGGGATATATCCACGTCGTAGTAGCGTTTTTTATTAAGTTGTTAAGTTGTTTAAGTGAAGAACGCGCCTTTATTTTTGTTATATGTAGCCGTTTGAATGAAGGAAAGGACAAGCAGTTTACCAACTATCTTCTTCCTCAACTCTTCTTTTACTTTTCATCTAAATCCTCCTACCTACTCTATCTTCTTCTTCGTTCTTCTTCTACAACATTACAGACCAGAAAATAACAAGACAAATATTACACATTAACAACACGGTTGTTACACTGGTATCATGAGCTCCGCTTCTGCACACCCAACACCAAAAGATGGTGAAATCGACCCGTGCCCGTCGGATGATGGAGAACCACAACGCCACACTCCAATCACTCCGGAACCTTTAACCTGCGAATCCACAACACCACATCATCAAGACTGGATTCAACAAGATTTTAACAACATGAACACTCAATACCAAACCCTAGTTTCAGCACTTAACACCATGGCTTCAAACATGGCTTACCCTACTTATCCTTACTCCCCTTACACACCACCCTCCATAAACTTCCAAAACCCTAACCCCCACCACCCTAATCACAACCCCACCTTTCCCAACCCTAATTCCATAACTCCCACATTTACCTTCCCCAACCCAAATCCCCTTCCTACAACCAGCCACCTTTACCCTCATTCCTCAGACCCCCTCAGACCGAACCAAGCTTCCTTTACCACACCCCACCCAGCTCCTATCAACCCTCACCAACCCATGGATGCTACCTATCTGCAACACTCCAGACCACCTCCAACATCCCCACATGCCACGCCGCAAGGGGACCGATCTGGAGGTAGATTGCGGGAGAACAGTAGCATTCTAGAACCGCAAGGAGGCCATCTCGGGAACCCAAGGAGGGGAAGACAGGGACAGATCTATATTGGGGGCGAGAGCCACTCACATTGGGGTCTGCCTCCCGGCTTTGGTTTTGGAAATGGGGGCGAGGAGGTGCCATGGGCTTCCCAAGAGGAGGGGGAAGGCATCAGAATAGACTCTCTAGGGAACATAGTCACACTTCCAATGAGAGAGACATGAGGGAAGGAAACTGGACAGACCACGAGGGGGGGGTACAGGACTGCTATCATCAAGAGCCAAGATTGATTTCCCAAGATTTGATGGAAGAAACCCTGGGGGATGGCCGCAACGATGTAGGACCTTCCGGGGGGATGGTGTGCTAGTGTACCCGAAGATCGAGATGGTGTCATATGCTTCCTTACACTTAGATGGTAAAGCAAAGAAAATGGTATGATAATCTACCTTTCAAGGGAGAACAACTTAATTGGGAACAATTTATGGGAATGGTCAGTGCAAAGTTTGGGGAAGTACAGGAAACCACTATCATTGGAGAGTTTAACAAGCTTAGGAATGAGGGGAATTTTGAGGAGTATGTGGAAAAATTTGAACAGTTAAAATCCTTTATGATACATTCTCAATGTGGGCAGTTTGGAGAGGGGTATTGGACAGCGAGTTTTCTCAGTAGACTGGACAGAGATACTAGAGAAGCAGTTAAGATGTTTCTTATTCCCAACTTAGAAACTGCTATCCATTTGTCTAGACAACAGTGTTCTAACAATGAAGCCCTTGCAAGGAAATTGAAGGAATCCACAAGGAACTACTCCAGGAAGTCAGAGCACCCTGTTTTTACTAAACCATCCCCATCTAGGCCTACTGTGCCTACAAGGAGGCTTGATTTCAAACTTTTAACACCAGCAGAAATGGATAAAAGAAGGGAAAAAGGTTTGTGCTATAACTGTGATGAGAAGTTTACCCCAGGACATAAGTGTTCCAAGAGAGTCAAATTTATGATCATGTCTAGTGAAGAACAGGCTGACTACCTACACAGTCTGGAAGAAATAGAGGAAGAGAAGTTTGGGGATGCATAGGAAGAATTGGGCATGGCCATTATCTGCTTAGGGTCTATGGTGGAGGACTCTGGGGGCAACATAATGAGACTGCTAGGCGCAGTTAATCAGAACAAATTGAGAATTTTATTAGACACGGGGAGCACACTCAGTTTCCTAAATTCTGAAATCATCAAGGAGTTTGGATGCAAGGTGGAAAAGGCCAAACCTGTTAAGGTTATGGTGGCTAATGGAAGCATGTTAGTCAGCCAGGAGAGAGTTAAGGGGTTCAACTGGACAATGCAGGGCCACAGTTTTAAGTATGACATTAGGATCTTGGCCACTAAAGGGTATGATATGATTTTGGGTAGTGATTGGCTGAAGGTTGGGTCCCCTATCATATTAGACTATGAAGAGATGTCTTTTTCTATGAAGCTGATGTAGGACAACACTTGGGAAAAAGGGTTAAGCTGTATGCAGCAAAAGGGAGACATTGCTGCAATCAAATTACTTCCCTGGATATGTATCAGTATTTACAAAACAGGTCCTCCAATTTGGAAGATCCTATTATGTGGCAATTGGAACAGGGGAAAGCTACAAAAGATTCTGAAATGGCCTTAGTACTGAAGGACTTCCAAGAAGTATTTGAAATGCCTAGAGGGCTACCTCCTTCAGGAATAGAACATCAAATTCTATTAAAGCCTGAGAGCATACCAAGACTGTTGTGATGTGGACTTACATCCCACATCGGTTCCACACGCAAAGTGTGAGGGTATATAAGTAGGAGTCAATCCTTCCCTCATAATTTGGGTTTTGAGGGAAGTTAGGCCTCTTGCTTGTATTCCAACAATTGGTCCGACCTGCCGGATCCGGAGGCTGCGGGGGAAGCGGGCCGCCGGGTGGGCCGCGTAGAGGGCCAAGAAGGAGGCTATCTGGTGGGCCCCGCGGAGGGGATTGAAATCATCAGGTAAGGTCTCTGGCTGGCTTGTCCCGGGGATCGGAACCATCCGATGTGTGCCGTCCGTGGTCGTCCGGTTCGAAAGGGGGATGTATTGTTATGATGTGGACTTACATCCCACATCGGTTCCACACGCAAAGTGTGGAGGGTATATAAGTAGGAGTCAATCCTTCCCTCATAACCTGGGTTTTGAGGGAAGTTAGGCCTCTTGCTTGTATTCCAACAAAGACAACAGGCCTATACAGAGTCTCCCATCATCAAAAAAATGAGATTGAAAAGACAGTGAAGGAGCTCTTAAAAAATGGGGAGATTCAGCATAGCAAGAGCCCTTTCTCTGCCCCTGTACTGCTGGTAAAGAAGAAAGAAGGTACTTGGAGAATATGTGTAGACTACAGGTACTTGAATAGTTTAACAGTCAAGCATGATTATCCTATTCCATTAATTGATGAATTATTAGATGAACTTTTTGGAGCTAGATATTTTTCTAAGATTGATCTGAGATCTGGATACCATCAAATTCTGATGCTGAATCTAGACACCTAACTGCATTCAGCACCCACAATGGACATTTTGAGTATTTAGTGATGCCCTTTGGGCTGTGCAACGCCCCTGCAACATTCTAATCCCTGATGAATTAGTTGTTTAGGGAGAAATTGAGAAGATCAGTGCTAGTATTCTTTGATGACATACTAATCTACACCCTATTTGCCAAACTTAACAAATGTTGTTTTGGGGAAAGATCTGTGGCATATTTAGGCCACATTATATCAGAACAGGGAGTGGCTACAGATCCGGAGAAGGTGAAATGTATGCTGGATTGGCCCACTCCTAAGAACATCAAGGGGTTGAGGGGATTCCTGGGCTTGACAGGCTACTATAGGAAATTTATCAGAGACTATGGGATACTCAGTAGACCTCTTACTGATCTCCTGAAGAAAGGGGCCTATTCATGGAATTCTAAGGCAGAAGAAGCCTTTCAGCACCTCAAGCAAGTGATGATGTTAGCACCTGTTCTAGCTCTACCTAATTTTGCTGAGGAGTTCACTGTGGAGACAGATGCCTCAGGTACTGGGATTGGTGCCATTTTATCCCAGAATGGAAGACCTATTGCCTATCTCAGCAAAGCCGTAGGGGTTAAACACATGAGTTTGTCTACCTATGAGGAGTTCCTAGGTGTTTTGATGGCTGTAAGGAAGTGGAGAAGTTATATGCAAGGAAGGCACTTCATCATCAAAACTGACCAACAAGCCCTCAAACATTTGATGGACCAGAGAATCACCACCCCTCTACAACAGAGATAGATACTCAAACTATTAGGGTATGATTATTCTATTTGCTACAGAAAGGGGAGGGAGAACAAGGCAGCTGATGCTCTATCTAGAAGGGCTAGTGATGGGTCAGAATGCATGGCTCTGACTACAGTCATACCTTCCTGGATGGAAAGGGTGACAGACAGTTACAAAGGGGATAGGGAGATCTCCAAAATTATTGAAGCTAAGGCTATTAATAAAGAGGAGTACCCTGATTATAGGATGGAGGGGGCATGCTAAGGTACAAAGGGAGAGTGGTTGTTGGAACTCAAACTCAATTAAGGAGTAATGTCATCAGAGAATTACATGATGCTGCCACAAGGGGACATTCAGGAATAGATGGAACCTACCAGAAGGTAAAGAGGTATTTCGCATGGGTAGGAATGAAGAAGGATGTGATTGACTGGGTAAATAAATGTGATGTGTGCAACAAGTGCAAGGTGGAAAGAGTAGGAAGCCCAGGTTTACTTCACCCCTTACCTATACCCCAAGAACCCTGGTCCCATATATGTATGGATTTTGTGGAAGGTTTGCCTAAGTCTCAAGGAAGGACTGTGATCCTGGTAGTTATTGACAGGCTCACAAAGCTAGGCCATTTCATTGGCCTAAATCACCCTTATACACCTATTAAAATAGCACAAGTGTTCATGGACAATATTGTTAAACTACATGGTCTCCCACTGAGCATAGTCACGCATGCAGACCCTATCTTCACTAGTACTATATGGACGAGAGTTGTTTAAGCTCATGGGGGTTAAATTGGCCCTAACCTCTTCCTATCATCCCCAGCGGATGGTCGACGCAACGGCCGAACCAAATGGTGTCAGAGACCTACCTAAGGTGCATGGTGAGACAGAACCAAAAGCAATGGTTTCAATGGCTGCCTTTAGCAGAACATTGGTACAATACAAACTATCATACTAGCCTCAAAATGACCCCTTTTGAGGCTATGTATGGCTACACCCCACCAGTTCTGTTTATGGGACCATTCCCATCCACAGAATCTATTGACAGTGAAGCTATGATCCGAAAAAGGCAAGAAATTAAACAGTCTTTCAAGGAAAATTTGGAGCATGCTCAGAACAGAATGAAAAGGAATGCAAACAAGAAAATGGTAGATAGACAATTTAAGGTAGGAGACTATGCCTACCTTAAACTGCAACATTTCCGGCAGAATACCGTGGTCATGAGACAAAACCAGAAACTATCGCCTAGGTACTACGGCCCTTATTTAATCAGAGAGAAAACTGGGCAGAGTACTTACCGATTGGAGCTTCCCCCCGGGGCCAAGATCTGGCCGGAGTTCCACGTATCCTTGCTAAAACAGGCAGTAAAACCCGGGAGGTGGGTCGCCCAAGCGCTGCCGGAAATCGATTTGGCTGGAGAACTGCGGCTGACTCCTCACGTAAAAGGAAGGAGAAGCAAAGTGAGTCGTAGGGGCAAGGAGATCCAAACATTCCTGGTGGAATGGAACAATTATGGGGCTAAGATTGAAACCTGGGTTGAAGGATCTTACCTACGGAAGTTGTTTCCTGACTTGCCGATTGTCAGGGCCCCGACTTGCCGCCTTGGGGTCAAGGCTTAATTGAAGGATCGGGCACTGTAACAACACCCAATTCGAGATCAATTGTGGAAGAGGCGTTGAGGAGGACGAGAGCGAAGGGGTTTTGTTAATGGTCAAAATTAATCTGATCGTAATTGAAGAAGAAGAGATGAAGAAGGATGAGGACGTGGCCTTCAGGGATGCGTTGGAGTATTTTGAAATATCAGCCGTTAATGAGGCCTGAAGCTGAAGATAGAAGCCGTAGGATGAAAATCCGGTGGATTGCCAAGATATATCCACGTCGTAGTAGCGTTTTTTATTAAGTTGTTTAAGTAAAGAACGCGCCTTTATTTTTGTTATATGTAGCCATTTGAATGAAGGAAAGGACAAGCAGTTGACCAACTATCTTCTTCCTCAACTCTTCTTTTACTTTTCATCTAAATCCTCCTACCTACTCTATCTTCTTCTTCGTTCTTCTTCTACAACATTACAGACCAGAAAATAACAAGACAAATATTACACATTAACAACACGGTTGTTACATACTCCATCAGTCCCATTCATCTCGTCTTACTTTCCTTTTCGAATTGTCCCATCCAGAATCAAGAAGCATAGTATCACAGTCCATAATCAAGTAGCAAACACAGAATGACAGTCAAGAATCAAGAGAAAGCACAGCAAGAACTCAACATCTGGATCAAGAAATAGCAAAGAAACCCACAAAATCATAACAATCAAGAATCAAGATATTTACAAATTAGGAAAATTACCAATTATGAAGGGCAAAGTTCTGAAACCACCCTTTTCTCTAACAACCTCCAAAAGCGGCTCTTCCACCATCTTCTTCTCATCGTTCCCGCCATCTTCCATCGAATCGACCTTCAACTCACAACCCTAATTAAACACACCCATTATATAATACAATCGCACACATAGTGAGTGGAGTGGGAGGGAGGGAGGGAGGGAGGGATATCTCCATTTTTATGATGGGCTCATCTATTGGACTAATTGGACTCGGCCCATGTTCAAATAGGCTAATAGTACAACTTTTTTGTAATTTATTTAAAATAAAAAGTGGAAATATTAAAAATAATCACTCTAGATAACAAAAAAAATGTGTACTTAAAATTACTAAAATATTTTTTATTACTTTTCAGACTTGACATGTCTGATTTTGATCATTTTCAATTGTGATCATCTTTGAGAAATGTTAATAAGAAATAGTATGAGCACATATTGTATAGAACTCTCGATCAAGTCGGACATGAAAAACTCGAGTACTAGTCATGGACATCTAATTCAAAAAATATTCAAAAAAAAATATTACCATAAATCTCAATACGGTGGGGATAGCTGTTAAATGCAATAAATGATCTGATAATTATAATTAAAATAGAATAATTTTAATCAAACACCCCAAGTCAAAATGTTATTAACAATTTAGTGGGTATTTGGAGTAGTTGAAGCTTATTGATAAGTGCTGAAAGCGGCTGATTTGAGAATTTATAGGCGTTTGGAAATAAATGTTGAAAGATGTTGAAAATGGGAAAAATAGAATTTGGAAAACTGCTGATATCAATAATTTATTTTAAATTTTTAAATAAAATATTCGTTTTGCCCTCAATATTATTAAATAATTATAATTTATAATAAATAAATAAATAGTAAATTAAATAAATTTATATATTATATAAATTTAAAATATATCATCTTAGCATAAACATATCATACTATATATTTAAAATTTAAAATAATTATCATTAAACAAAAATAAAAAATATTAATTTAAAATTCAAAATTTTTAGAACCGACTAATTTAAATAAATTATATTTAATTTTAATAATAATTATTTTACTAAACTTGAAGAATTTATAAATATGAAATATGAAATATTTTTTATCAAATTACTAACTAATATATTAAAATATAAATATAATTAAATTTGTAACTAAGAAAAATATTAATTTTAAATTAATAATTTTTTGAGAATTATATAAATATTTAAATGATAAAATAGTCTAATAAATTAGATAAACTGTAAGCTGCAACTGAAAGATGGATCAATGCAGCTTAAGCAGCTTCTCTATCTTGGCTATATTTGGTAGGTAATTTCTGCTGAAAGTTTGGTATTCCAAACACTCCAACTGCAACTGAAAGCTATAAGCTGCAGCTGAAAGTTGTTCCAAATAACACCTTATAATAATTTTAATCAAAATGTTATTATCAAAATAGTGAATGTTATTATAAAAATGGTTAGTTTTTGTTCCACACAAATCTTATGATAATGAGTTCATAATACCACATATATTTTTTTGAGTAAACAACCACATTGATCGTCCACCTTTCTCATAATATTCAAATTGGTGCTCAACATTTTATTTTTTAATTGAGTCATATAAACTAAATATCCTAATTAGTCTGTAATATTCGTCCTTCCCTTCGTCTCACCTACTCTTATTTACATGGCTCTCTTGTAGCACATTAACTTCGTTATAAAATCGAAATATAGATGTTTAATTGATTAACTTCTTTCTTCAAGTAAAAAGATTGGGTTGATTTGCGGTTTAAAAATTGAGGGAAGATGGCAAATGGGAGGATAAATATGTCAGACGAAATTATGATGTTTAGGCTTAAATGACTCAATTGAAGATCAATTTGAATGTTATGGGAAATGTGGAGATATGAATATAGCGACGAAATTGAAATGTTTAAGCTTTTATGACATTATTGAAAAGTAAAGAATAAATACGAATGCTGTGAAAAAGTTGGAGGACTCATTTGACTTTTACTCTATTTTTTTTCAATTCTTAGATTTTTGTCTATTTTGATTACACTAACATAATGATATGGATTTCCTTGTAAAAAGAAAAAAGAAAATAGAAAAAAAATCTCTTTACTAATGAAAATTTAGATATTAAGGTTGGAAACAAATCATTACAAGAAACGGTTTTCAAGCAGTTAATTTGTCTTGCAGAAAGAGGCCGGTTAATCCGTGATTCTAACTTTGTCCATCTTGTAACTCGGACAAAATCGATATTAGTGGAAATTAATTTACAAATAATAAATAGCCTTAAATCAAATACTATTTCAACACACTGCCCAATTATGCAAGAATATTTATTTCTTTATTTTGGAGATTTCTTTCTTCTTCGAGGAAATTACGAGGTTGTATTAAAAATAGCAATAGAGTGACGTGTACGCAAAATTTCTGTAATTTTCCATGGCTGCTTATCGGTCTGAATTAATGTTAAATTCTTGCAAGTTTTTGAAGGCCAAACTTTACAGCCAACCTAAACCTTATTATTTTCTACACGTGTAAAGAAGGCCTAAGCAGCACCCAATGCATGGCGGCACACTCCAAATTCAGTTAATATTATCACTTTCTTTTAAAGAAGAAAAAAAAAATTCCCTTTTTTCCTTCTGATGTTATAAACTGAGTTTTGATGGAAGAACAGCTGTGAGCAAGGTAATTCTTGAATTCAAATGGGTTTTTGAGATGGATTATTTCTTGGGTTTTGGGTTTTTTATTTTTCTTATATATATATATATATATATATATATATGAAAGCTGATGGAGCTTGTTCTGATTAAGAATATTGTGTTTTCTTGATTCAGTTTGGGTTCTTACTTCTTCATCTGTTATTTGTGTGGCTTCGTTTTTTTAATCCTTGGTTGAAAATGTGAATCAATTTTTTTTTACAGTGGCGTTCATGTAAATTCTTAAATTTATTTTTTTTACTGGCAAATTATGAGTGTAGGATATTCTATACTAGTATATTATTGCTTTCAATCTTTTTTATATGAATGGATATTGTGGGGCATAAATCATGGAAATATCATTTGTAATAATTAGATGATTATCAAGGTTGGAGAAGGTTAAGTTTGGTTGAACAACCTATTGATTCACAGCATTGTTATTGATTAATCATATTAGGTTGAAACTTAGTTCTGCTATTTCGATGTTGACATCGACATTAGATTTTAAATTCAAAATTGGATCTTAATGCATAGTTTGTGTTTGGATTTACATGTAGATATCACAGTATTGCCTTTAGGAACTGCAGTAGTAGTCGATTCACGACCAGTTTGTGTCGCAATGGGGACAGATTTTAATCGTTCGTGTCAAGTGGAGTCGCGTAAAGTCTTGTGGGTAGTAGCCCTAGTTCTTGCCTCGGTCTTGATAGTGCAGTATTTCGATCTCCCATATGGCGATCGTGTCTTGTCTCTGTTCCCTTTAGGCAAGGCTTATTTCGGCTCCTCTAGTGCGAATGGGTACGGTGAGCAGAACCCGAGCCCTATGAACCGTTCATAGCCATTACTGCAGAAATCGGAGGAGGGAAGTGTTGGTAAAGTGTTAGGAAGCATGATAGATATAAACCATACTGATGAAGAAGATACAGTAGTGAGAAGTGTTGCATATGGTGGGATTTCTGCATTAGCCGTTGCACCGGCTCCTTATGAGGCGAGTCGTGAAAGTTATACCATTCCAACGGTGAATAGCCCGTATGCTGTAAGCCCGGAAAGATCGGGTGTTTCATCAGCACCGTCTGAATCAGTCTCTCCTAGAAAGATTGATTCAGATATTGAAGCTCCTAAGGCTGCTATTAGTCCACCTATTGCACATCAAAACGGGACCTCGAGTGATGAGAAACAAAATGGATACACCGGTTCCTTAGGTGTACACACAAATAGTCCTCCTCCGATAGAGAAGGCCAAGAGCTCGGATACTCCTGCAGTGCCTTCTGTAGCATCAATATCAGACATGAATGCTATGTTGCTGCGGAGTCGTGCTTCGTCGTTTTCTGAGGTATATATGTATCTATCCGTATTTGATTGCTTGTTTAAACTATTTGAGCAATATATACTTAAACCTTCTTTGAAAAATGATTTTAACATGAAGAATAAAGCTAATGCAGAGTCCATTATGGCCTACTCCTGCTGATCAGGAAGTCTTAGATGCAAGATTTCAAATTGAGCATGCAGATGCCAACACCAATCCTTCCAACTTGTACGCCCCTATTTATCGAAATCTCACAACATTTGTAAGGTAATGTGCTTCCACAACATCTTGAATTGGTCAAAAAAGATTCATTTTTGTTCATGTTAGACTCTCAATTAACATATGCAGGAGCTATGAGATAATGGAACAAAAGCTCAAGGTCTACATCTACAACGACGGGAAGACTCCGGTTTTCCACAACCCGAGGCTGAGAGGGATATACGCCTCGGAGGGGTGGTTCATGAAACACATGGAAGCAAGCAGCCAATTCTTGACTAACAATCCCAATGAAGCTCACTTGTTTTACTTGCCGTTCAGCTCTCAACTTCTGGTCGACTACGTATACGTTAAAGACTCTCGCTCTTTCGACGACATAAATGCTTTCTTGAAGAACTACATCCAGACCATCCAAACTAGGCACCCTTTCTGGAACAGAACACGTGGGGCGGACCATTTCCTCGTTGCTTGCCATGATTGGGTAAGCATGTATTTGATCTATTGTATGAATTTAGTACAGAGAAATTGACTCAAGGTTTAGATAGACTAACCTAGTTTTAGCACAATCTTGAAACTTCGATGCCTTTTATGACACTAACTAAAGATATTTGATCTCTTGCAAGAATTCTTACATCACTAAATTTAGGTAGACTAACCTAGTTTTAACACAATCATGTTGAGTTCAATGCCTTTTATCACACTATTAGATTTATTTGGTCTATTGTATGAATTCCTTACATAAAAATTGACTCAATATATATTTAGGTAGACTAACCTAGTTTTAACACAATCATGTTGAGTTCAATGCCTTTTATCACACTATTTGATTTGTTTGATCTATTGTATGAATTCCTTACAAAAAAATTGAGTCAATATATATTTAGGTAGACTAACCTAGTTTTAGCACCAACACATGATTCTTGAAGATTCTTGTAGCAAGATTGTATGTTCTTTCGATACCATATGAGACGGAGCGCCTCGTGATTAACCTAGTTTTAGCTCAATTCTTTGACTTCAATGCCTTTTATTACACCACTAAACATATTTTATCTATTGCATGAATTCTTACATGAGAAATGGCACAAAATTTACGTACGGTAACCTAGTTTTTTCACAATCTTTTAACTTAAATGCCCTTTTATCACACTATTATAGATGTCTGATCCATTGCAAGAATTCTTACATAAAAATAACTCATGATTGTTGGAGGTTCTTACATCAAGATTCTTGTATTCTTTCAGGCACCCCACGAGACGAAGCACCTAATGTCCAACTGCATACGTGCATTATGCAACTCCGACATAAAAGAGGGATTCAAATTCAACAAGGACGTCTCCTTACCCGAAACAAACGTCCAATCGCCTCAAAACCCTATGAGAGTCACCGGGTGGAGACCGCCCGCTAAGCGGACCATCCTCGCCTTCTTCGCGGGTAAAATGCACGGCTCCGTCCGCCCCCTCTTGCTAAAGCATTGGGAGAACAAGGATCCGGACATGAAGATATACGGGCCGATACGAAAGGGCTACGTGTGGCACATGCAGAACAGCAAGTACTGCATATGCGCGAAGGGGTACGAAGTTAATAGTCCGAGGGTGATGGAGGCGATTTTGTACGGGTGTGTACCGGTGATTGTATCGGATAATTTCGTCCCCCCGTTTTTCGATGTTTTGAATTGGGAGAGCTTTGCTGTGTTTGTGCTTGAGAGGGATATTCCAAACCTTAAAAACATCCTTGGATTGATCTCGAAGAGGAGATATGGTGTGATGCAGCGCAGGGTTGAGCAGGTGAGGCAGCATTTTCTTTGGCATAAGACGCCTCAGAGATTTGATATTTTTCACATGATTTTACACTCTATTTGGTATAATAGAGTGTATGGTACGTCGCCAAAGTGACCTCTCTAGTAGAAATGTTATTCTTTATGCAACTACATAGGATAGAGTAAAATGAAATGAATAATGTGTATATAAAGAGAATTGCAATTTTTAGTATTCTAATTAATTTGTATTGCCATAATGTCAAATTTATATAATAGTTTTAATTTACAAAACATGTAATTTTATTCAATCATAAGATTATAATTTATTAGGATAAGTTAGTTGGTCGATTTAACGCACAATTGACGGGACTTTTTGGGTCCTAAGTGTAGTGTTTGAAATAAATTAAATAAGTTATTTTTGGGTTTTTTTTCACTGCATAAGCACTTTTTCGATTTTTTTTAGAATATCAATTTCTGTTTTTTAGCTTAAACTAAGTCATAATAAGTAGAAACTCATAAACTGATTAGGGTGTATTTTTTTAATGTTTATAATGTAGTCTTCTGTTTTTTTGTGCTTAAAATAAATCAGAATTAGCAGAAACTCATAAGTTGGTTATGGGTGTATTATAAAAGAAGAAGAAAAAAAATGAACTTGTGAGAGTAATACTATTTTTTCTAAAATTAAATTATTTTTTTCTAAGATCGCATGCCTTAAAAACAATTTTAAGTAACTTAGCATAAGTAGCTAAGAAATATTTATAAAAATTATTTGAAACAGTGCCAAAGTCCAATCGGCTCAGCGGAAAATTGGGCCGAATCATTTAGATTTGGTTTTAGATTTTTTTCGGCTCAAACTTTTCAACCTAGCCGAGGTCAAAATACAGGAAGGTCAAATAACAAAAATTCCACACAAAAGTAAGAACTAAAACCATATATGTACAAAAAAAAAACATGATTTACTGCTCATTTCGAAATTTTGAATAGTAATTGCGAATTTCATTCCTAAAAAATAAAGTATGCAAAATTAACAAATGAAGAATCTCAATATACAGAATTATCCAAAACAACAGTATTCTCACTTCTACGCTAATAAGCAAATAATTGATTTAAGGCAAAAACTTATGTGGAACATGTTGCACATACAACATGATCCGCATCCATGAGTTTGATCCGGTTGGATCGGATTTGACCCGCATTTGATCCGGTTTGACCCGCTGACTCAACATGTTGATGTCATTATTAATTTTTTTCCCGTTTTTTCTCTCTTATCCACGAGTCACTCTTTGTGAAAAAAAAGTGTCATTTGTTTTAAACAATTTTATTTTTTTTACTTTTTTCTAATTTTATTTGTAAAGGGAAGTCGTGCCATTTGTAATGAATAAATGTGTCATTTGTTATTTATCTCAAAGTGTCAATCGTAACAAACAAAAGTGTCATTTATATTTGAATAAAGTGTCATTTGTATCATTTATTGACTATCAATCTTTTTTTTTTTTAAAAAGCGATTTATTTCGAAAAAAATGTCATTTGTTTATGAAAAAAGTGTCAATTGTCTTTGTTGTGCGTGTCAATCATGACAAAAGAACGTGTCAATGATGTGCAGAGTGTTTGTTTAAGTCATAATTCACAGTAGAGAACAGAATGACTATTGTCTCTGTTGTGTGTGTCAATCTTGACAAAAGAACGTGTCAATGATGAGCAGATCGTGTCTGTTTAAGTCATAATTCACAATAGAGAACAGAGTGTCAATTGTCTCTGTTGTGCGTGTCAATGATGTGCAAAGTGTCTATTTAAGTCACAATTCACAGCAGAGAGAAAAGTGTCAGTTGTCTCTGCTATGCGTGTCAATCTTGACAAAAGAACGTGTCAATCATGGGCAGAGTGTCTGTTTAAGCCATAATTCACAATAGAGAACAAAATGTCAATTGTCTATGTTGTACGTGTCAATCATGACAAAAGAACGTGTCAATGATGTGCAGATGTTTGTTTAAGCCAAATTCATAGTAGAGAACAGAGTGTTAATTGTCAACAAACAAACACAATGATCTTAAAACTCCAAACAAAATTAAATTCCCAGTAAATAAAATGACTTTCATGTTTATGAAATCTACTTATAAAAACCTAAGATAACAATAATGCGAAGAGCACTACGGACAACTTGTTCCAACATTGCAATTCAAATTAGCAGTATTTTTACCTCAAATACATCACTCCTCACACTAAACTTACTTCATGTGGTAGTATCACATTGTATACAAATATGCTAAGAACAAGAACAAGAATAATCAAATTACAATATTAAATTTCAAAAACTACCAACTTAGAAAGTAATTAATAAACGGAAACCATGAAAAATTCTCCAAATAACAGTAAAAACCATTAAATTTATCCAAATCCTTCATAAATTTGGAGAGCGGTGGCGGATCTGGAGGATCACACGAAAGTGGATCCGACCACCGGAGCGACAGAGGCGGAGGCACAAGGAGCGACGGCGACGGAGGCGGAGACAGAGAGGAGCGACGATGACGGCGATGGAGGCAAAGACAGAGAGAACGGAGGAAGAGAGAGGGAAGTGGAGAAAGAGAGCACGCTACGATCTCGTTCGTCGTCGACTCTGGATTCCTCTTCACGTTCTCAACTACGGCGGCGGAGATTAGATAGAGAGGCGAGAGAGAGTGGAAGAGAGATTTGAGCAGAGCGGAAGAGAGAATGGTGGAAGAGAGGAGACCAGATCACCTGTCCCAGTTACCATGTCCCAACCTGTCCCGATCAAAACGACGTCGTTTTGGTGCTTAGCAAAAAAAAAAAAAAAAAGATGAAACGACGTCGTTTCATCGTTTGGGACGAGGTTGGGACATGGTAACTGGGGACAGTGATCTAGCTTGCAAGAGAGAGAGTGGGGAGTGGAGAAAGAGAGATGGATATCGAGAGAAAAGAGGCGAGAGAGAGTGGAAGAGAGATTTGAGCAGAGCGGAAGAGAGAATGGTGGAAGAGGAGTGGGGAGTGGAGAAAGAGAGATGGATATCGAGAGAAAAGAGGGGGGAGAGAGAAGAGGGGAGAGAGATGGGTGCTCTCCTCTTGAATTTTTTGATTTTTTGGTTTTTTTTTAATCTAAGTTAATTGGATCAAATTCGAGTCAAATCAAATCAAAATTAATAAAATTGGATCACATTGCCCACAAGTCTATCTCTTGATTTAATATTCGATCTTGCATTAATTTAATAATAATAATATCTCAATATATGGAATTAAATCATGATAAATCTCCACTAAATGTAAACATGGTTGGTGTATTCCTAAAATAAATCAAACCACAAATTCACAATTCCGTAACTTGAATTGGAGACTTCCATTCTTGAATTAAAATATTACCATCAGAAGACCTCCAATTCGAACAAAGAATCAATTAAACGAAGAAAAAAAAATCCCAATTAAATCGAAAGCCACAAACCCTAGCAACAAGATCCCCCTATAAATTAAACGCCATAAAACCTAGCAAATCCCACGGCTTCGATTCGATCAACGATGCGGCTTCTCTCTTGGTTGTTCAGTTCCGGCGAAAGTAAGAAATCAGTGAGCGGAGCGGAGGGGGTCCGCCGGAGTCCCGATGGGCCGGAGGGTTGGTCGGTTATTAGATTTGGTAAACCTAGAAACGGCCAGGTTCTAGGCGGGTGCTGCTACGTGTCCGATGAGATGGAGCCCACCGTTTGGATGATCAAGCCTGCCGACCCTGATGACGACGAAGAACCCGGGATAGCGATTGCGTTTTGAATTGATTTTGCTAATTTAGCTTCAGTTTTTTTACTAGAATTTGGGCAATTTTGGTTCCACTACGGTTAATACTTAATAGTATGGTTAATCATATTTTTTTGTGTTTATTGGTGAGATAGAGTAAGGGTATATTTGTAATTTTAACATGAAGAAATAAATGCATTAACATTCTAACTTTTGTTGGTAATTGGACACATACGTGAATGGTATAAAACACATTCTTACAAGCAAAAGTTTATTTGTAATTTTAACATGAAGAAATAAATGCATTAACATTCTAACTTTTGTTGGTAATTGGACACATACGTGAATGGTATAAAACACATTCTTACAAGCAAAAGTTTATTTTTTTGACGTTTAAAACAAAAATCAGATAGCGATGTGTCATGAAGTTTTCAAAACAATCTTTTCCCACTAAACGCCTAACTCGTTAAAATAACATTGTTTTAATATTTTCGATGAATACTTCGCTACATTTGAAATTTGTATTAAAATTACAAATGAACTATAATTATTTTTTATTTCTTACATTATTTCTTTATATTTCTAAGTAAAGGTCTATGAATTTGTAATCATTTAACTTTACAATCTCTCTTTCTATATATTTTCTCTAGTATGATGAAAGCTTTTATAGTACAAGGCTCTTCTTCATGTGAACAATTAAATAACGGAAAAGTGAAAAACTAATCCAACGTCTCACTAATATTGATTATAATTTTTTTCACTTTAATAAAGTGAATTCCACTAATAACCAAACTAAACTAAACTACTAATTTTTTGCAAGTGTTCAATATTATTATTTACAACTTATAAATTTTAAATTATACTATTTGTAAGAGTAAAGATATCAATCTCGATATATTATATTTTTATAAATTATATTAATTCTTACTATAAAAAATTACAAATAAATGTATAGTTTAATATATATATATAAATATACTAGAAAGTTGGCACCGCACTTGCGCGGTGCCCGGCCAATTTGAGTGGAATATAATTTAGTGCAACTTATGAACTGTAGTAAATGATACAAGAGCATATAAAATAGGGCCAAAATGATTCATGTCCTGATTTAATGTCAAATGAGAGTTTTTTGTCCTAATATATTAATATTTTGATCTAAAAGCATATGAAAAGTGTAAATAAGATTAAGAATTATTGATATAATTAATTAATTTAATCATATGATATAAAAATAATACTATTATTAACCTTACTAACGAATTACATGAAAGTTTGGACTTTTTACTATATTAGTATAATTAATATATATTATTAATATTATAATTAATATATACCCAAATTGAGAAGCGTTGGATTCAAGATCGTGAAGCTTGGAACAACGTAGTAGTAGTGTTGGGTGGAGGAAATATTGAAGGCAGAGAGAATGGCGACGGACGACGGCAGTAGCTCGTGAATCTATTGAAGGGCCTGAGGATTCGAAATGGTGAATTTAGGAATTCTCTACGGTAAATTGCGGCTGGAAATGGACAATTACCAGACTGACCATAATAAAAAGAAGGTAGCTGGTATAAGAGAGGGGTATTTTGGAAATTCACAAGTGCAAACACTGATAGGAACAATAGCACACATTTAACAACTCAAACCAATTCAAAAATATTAATTAATTAAATGGGTCTCATACCTCTACCTCACAAACTAATTCTAAATTATTAATTAATGTATGGATCTCACACCTTTATCAATCTACACCAATTTTTCTAAATTATCACGCCGAAAAGAAAGTGGACAAAATCGGTGGGACGGAGGGAATATAAGTTTAGTTTTCTTGTTATTTAATCTTTTAATTTAAAGATTGACGTGGATTTCTAGAAATACTCGTTTTGGAAAGGATCTAGAAGTTGTGCAAGGAACCTTGAATTTGTTTAGGAGTTTGTCTCCATTCATATCGTAGTATGAATATCTAATATGGTTTGCTCGACTTTTTACATTATATTTGCTGACTAACAAAAAATTGCATTTATCCGTAAATAGAAATAAAAAAAATAAAGAGTTAAATGACCATTTTGTCCTCCCACGCCGTTGCACGAGCTATTGATTGTTTCTCTTGGTACAAAAGAACTCTGCCCATATAAAGAATTGAGATGCTCATACAGCTTGACTAAAATGGGAAACAAAACTATAGTCTGCAACTAAGACGATATTTGAACACACTTTGCTACCCAATCACAAGTATGATGGACCTTTGATAACTCAACATCAATGTGGAGGAAAAAATGAGAATGGAATTGGAGAATGAAGGCTGATAAACTGCAATGTGATCACTTAATTGCAACAACAATTCTTCATTATGTGCATGTCAATCAGCATACAGAACTGATCCAAGAAACCATATAGAGATAATACAATTCAACTGCTACTAATCTATATGACTGGGACAACATAAAGATTCCAAAAGGAGCCTCAAATAGAAAAATCAAGGTATGTTCAAGAAAGAAACATTATCTATTAAAACTCAAACACAGCTTATTACTTGAAGTTGTGCTCTGTAGCATGAGAGGAAGCCACTCACTCCCTCCCTCCCCTCCTAAAGAATGGTAAACCAAGAATCTAAAGCAAGCGAAAACAAGCAAAAGGAAGCATTATCTTTATTCATAAATATTGGATTTGATGATGAAATTCTGGCGTTCATGACCAAATTCTTTGTTCGAGACAGTATGAGGAGTACTACCTACATCCAAATGCAGATGCGAAAATTCAAATAGAAGTTCATATGTACAACTCAAACCTCCAAAGATCTTTTGGTCAGAAATCAGACCATCACAAACATATGCAATCCCAATAGACCCGAATGCACCAGCAGCGATGTATATGGCTGATATTTTTCTTCAAAACTGCCAAAATAAATATTGAATAAAGTGGATCATCTATCTAGTCAATAATTTCGGATTCCACCACCATAACTAACATAGATCTCAATTCCAACCAGAGAAATACATAAGGCGCTCTCACACGTTTAAAAAGAAAAAAGAAAAAAACAGAACTTGGACCGAAACAATAATAATCAATCAAGCAGAAACACTAAGTCTCGCCGCATATATCATACGCTAGAAAATCAATCGTATGCGACCAACATGAATACCGTAAGAACCACAATCGCAATGCAGAAGATTAGAAACGGAAATCGTCAAAGCTCGGCGGAAATATACAAGGAAAAAGGGGGACGACAATGCAAAAATGACGGAATTCTGGAGAGATAGAAATCTCTTACCCTGATGCTATTTTCCGAGGAGAGAGAAGAAGTCGAGGGGGAATGCAAAGACTCGTACTCCTCTGAATCGGAGCTCCATCTGCAGAACCCGACCGCCTCCTAAACATCGATCCCAAATTACAGAAAACCGCCGCAGAACACCGCCTATCCGCCGCTGCACCCACTCAATCCCCGATGGTGCGCCGCTGGTGAGACTCATACTCCCTACCAGTTCCGAATACACCGCCGGCATCTCGCCGTCTCCTTCCCCGACGGCGAAACCACCGCCGGGTAAACACCAAATTGATAACCCTACTGACGCCGATTGGACGGAACCGCGGTCCGGTTAATCGATCGACAGCTCGTGGCGGCAGACCGGGCAGGAGTTGTGGAGATTCAGCCACGAGAAGATGCAATCTGAGTGGTAGATGTTCTTGCACGGCATCTCGCGGACCTCTGATCCGAGGGTGAACGCGTCCGTGCAGACGGCGTAGTGTGCCTCGGCGTCCATGTGGCAGGTCTGGATCTAGAACGATGGCAGCAACGCCACCACGTGTTTGCTGGCGGGTTGGTTATCGGGTCAGGTCTAGAGGCTGAACCCGATCTGCGACAAGCGGTCCAGCATCACCTCGAATCTGGATCCAAGCAGCGACTCCGACACCGCCGACGGCAGCGGTCTGATCCCCATACCCGACCCGTCGTCGTAGTGGAGCTCGTAGCTCCGCCTCCCGCCGCTAGCCGGAATTTATCTACCATCCTCAACACCTCATTTCTTCCTTAAATGAAATTGTTCCGGAGAACTATCAGCAGATGATCCGAGAGGAGGGAAAGAAGTGAAAGATGATTTCGGGACTAAAATAGGCTCTCTGGAACAGTGTTGCAGCAGTTGTTGCTGCTGCTGCTCGGGGTATGAAGATGTTCTATATAACGGTGTAGATTCTTGACGGTATAGTGAAGAGATATGTGGTTGTGATGACCATCTCTTGTTCTCCTCATAGCATTCTGAGTCTGACATGTGATGATCAACTCAATCGGGAAAATCTGCTTCCCGTGCCCATTCTGTAGCTGATGAACCTGAAACAACACAGCATCAATCATTGAGCCATCCGCTAAATCATGAAATAGAAGGAAAGAGAATAATACAAAGCGAGATATCTGAAAATGAAGGTACATAGTCTCCCTTGAGAAAGATCCGGATCCTCGATCGCCAATTACTCCAGGGTGTCTAGGTCCAGAAAGAACTTTGTTTAACTGCACAAGAAAATAATAAAACAAATAAACACATAAATAATATGATCAAGCAAATCAAGAAACAAAAGGCCAGATCTATAAGATTTGCAGAGAATTCCACATACCTTCGCAAATGTAGTATCCAGATCATCTATTTCAGATAATGATCCTAATCCTGATCCCTAGAGAAACGAACAAAAGAATACAATTAGTCTCTAATAGTAATAGCTACATGCTCAACACCAGACCAAAGAAATTAGGCCAACAACCAACGTAGAATCTCGTAACTAATAAATTTACAGCATAAGGTAAAGTCTACAAGCATACAATCGGTTCCATTTTGAAAAATAACATGATGACTTGATGCTTATTGAACGCATCTATTAAAAATTTGTGATGCAGTTTCTGTTGGAAAAACCGCCTCTCAATGCTATGCTACGTATTCTTTCAAATTCATGCATTATAACACCCATAAAAAGAAGTAAAATTGTATAGGAACAAAGAATACAGAAGAAGGCCACCAACACAATTATATAGATATATTTGGACAGAATCAACAAGAACAATTCTCCATCATACTCGAATATGATAATCATAATCAACCTTACAACTACAATTACTATATAAAATACAGTAAATATCTAAGAGGTTACTCATAATTTCACAAGCACACAATGTTCAGTAAAATATACTATTGTAGTTTACCTCTTCTTTATCAAACAAATGATACTCATTCAACTCATCTTCTCCACTAAATCTGCTTTCAATTACAGGAGCAGTCTCCACTTCGTCTTCAAATCCGCCCAATTCAACTTCATCTACCACGCCTTTCCCGAAAAAGGAATACTGGGCCGCATCAAACCACGCCCCATCTGCATCCAGCAATCCAAAAATTGTAACAAATTAAATTCACTAATCGCAACACTCACGCCAAACCAAAACAAGTAAGAAACATATATAAATGAATCTGGTTAAATGGAGCCGCGAACCGGAACAGGAGCTGCCGGATCGATTGATAAATCCGTTGAGATCTTCCGCTTCAGGTCTCTGCATAGTTACGAAATCCACCGCGGGAAATCGACCGTTGCGGCGAAGCGAGCCAGCGCGGACGCTCCGGTGAGAAATCGGTGGGGTCCACCAATTGGATGAACCCGTTGTTGCACTGCAGGCAGACGACGGCATCGTCAAAGGCGGCAGCGACATCCTCATGCACTTGTAGCACCAATAGGGCGAAGATGGCGGAGACGGAGGCGAATCCATCGGAGTTGAGCGATGGAGAAGATCGAGAAACAGGGTAAAGAAAAAGATATTGATACAATACAGGGGTGTTTATGAGAATTCACAATTGAGGTTACTATGCATTGGAACAATTCAGCACCTCTATGATTTTATATGTATGGTTAATTAATACAAGGTAATTAGGCTGAAGAGCCTATGAAAAATTGGATTTGGTTAGATTTATAAAAGCCCAATTGGTTCATGAACCGGCCCAATTGAATATTGCCCAGCCTAGGCTAGATACTCCCTCCGTTCCTATAAATATAAAACTTATTTATTTTCGATAAAAAGAGAAGTAGGTTGAAATGAGTTAAAGTGGCAAGTCTACTTATTTAAGTAATTATAATCCACAAATTCTTTCTTTTTTAGAAAATAAGATCATTATAATGGTATAGTCCGAAAAAGAATACAAATCATCATGTTTATTGAGACAGAGGGAGTACAAGATAATCTTTCTTCTTTTTCTATTTCTATGAAAAATTGGTACTTCATGTTATAATAATATACTCCCACTGATCCTTTCTTATTTTGCTTTCCTTTTCGATTTATCTCATTCATCTCGTCTCAATCAAAAAGTTGACAATTTTTTTATACACAACTACCAACTCTCTTTTTATGAAACCCACATTTTTTCCTCACAAACTAGCAACTCTCCTTAATATACGTAAAAAAAAAAAAAAAAAAGAATACACTCGTTGGGACCGAGAGAGTGCTATTTCCATATTGCTAAATTATCATCGCCGGCAGATACAAATACAATAGAAATCAAAACAATTAACAACACATTCCGTCGAGACAAAAACCAGCAAGAAAAGTTGGAACAATTCACACAAACCAATACAAAACTCAGGTTAAAAACAAGAAGGCTCTTATTCCTCAAGGATTGCACGGCCAAGATTGGTGCCAAGAGCCAGCCGGACTGAGCTCAAGGCCTCCGGCGGCAAGTCAGCATCGACGTAACCCGGTAGAAGCCGTGCCAATGATAACTCTTGCAGCTTGTTCAACAAGAGGTTAGTCTGAGAAACGTTGAGCAAAGGACCCTCCTTCCAGTTCAGTAAACCCAGCTGCAGAAAAATTATAAGGAGTTGAAGAATAATGTAAATTGGTGTATAAATGCATTAAGTAAAACAATCTAAGAGTGAGAAGCAAAGAAAGATGACAAAGTTGAATAGTGATGCGGAAAAATAACGAGATACGGAAGCAAGAAAAACACACGAATTGTTTACCCGTATGGGGGCACTATCAAGTCAAGATATTTGTAAAATTATTTTCGAGTACAAGTTATAAGGAAAATAGGACTACTTAAAGAAGAAAATATTGCCCTAGTAAATCGAGCCCTAATCAGAAACAAACTGGGACCTAGTCTGACTGTACGGTCAGTCCTAGTAAATCGAGCCCTAATAAGAACGTAACCGGTATTATGGCCGGATGCATAGTATCTTCAGGCTCTATACTCAACAATTTGTATATCAAATATTGGATGGTTTCATGGGCATGCAGAGCAGTAAACAGCTAACACCGTGATTTCTTAATAACCAAAGCTCTGTAGGATGAAGCGATGGAAGAGTTACTTACTGAGTCGTATAGCAGATGCAGCCAGAACTGTTGCGGTGTAGAAGGGCTTCTCATGAGCTGTATACATAACAGAATCGTGGGTTCTCAGTTAGACTGTAGCTAATAATATTGAGCGGAGTAAGTAATGGATTAACATACAGATACAAGCATTTCTGCAGCTTTTCTAGCATCAGCAGTTGTGGTTCCATCCTGAACCTGCTGAAGAGATCGCCGAAAATCCCTGTACCTGAGGAGGAAGGGCTCAGAAAAGTGCAAACACCGTATATTTTGAACTTCCATAGAAGTTTGTAATGGTTGAAGATCGATAGAATGAAAGATTGCCTACTTTTTCAAGAACTCAAGTCCGCCAGCAGTTTTTGACTCAGTACCCAGCAATTCAATCATTCCTTCCCATTGCTGCAGGAAAGAAGGCAAATACCCCCATGGAATTAATGTAAACCAAGGCATGAGGAAATCATGAATTTCTTGATCCGTTTATTCAGCAAGAGATGTTCACATTTTGTAAATGAAGCAAGGTAACTGTATGCAGTTATTTTGGAGCTAATATGTGAAAGACTTGCCAAATTAGTTTTCATATTTCGATTACTTTCAAACTAGCTAACCCTTGTCACTAAGTTCCATTGGTGTTGGGATACAAATTTTGCAAAACATGTTACCTTGAAACTTTCGTCAGAAACTGATTTTCCAATAAAATCAAACAAATGCTTGGCAATTCGGTTTAAGCGAACTTCATCTTGAGCCTGCTGTAGCCAGAACACGGCTGAACCTTTCTTTCCATGTTTCCAGTAATGAACTCCAGCTATCTGCTTAAATAGATGGTATATTATACAAGTGAACTTCACAAGCAATATTGGAAATGCAAAGTAGAAGAAAAGGAGTTGCAACAATAACGGATGAGATGTTTCTGCTAGATGCACATCAAGCACAACCCCAGAAGAGAGTAAATCATTGCTCAAAACATACCTTCATCATATTCTGACTAACGTAATCAAGTCCATTGAGACGACATATCTCTATGCTCTGATTAAAAGAGAAAATGCACATTGTCTAAGAACTCCACTAATAAATGTAAATGTCATCAATTTGAAACAATTAATGTAATTTGATGGACTTAACAAAAAAAAAGAGATAGAGGATGCTCCAGTCCTACATTACCTTCAGTAACACTTGATGATGTTGTACAGGCTGCTTGTACAGTAGGTTCTCCAACAGGCCAAGACCTTGTTTCATGCATGAAGTCAAATATATAGGAGCAATCTGACGGATCAGGTAATCAGAGAGGAGAATATATTAGAAATAAAGCGTTGTGAGATAGTCTTTCAAATTTATATCTCGGAACAAATAAATAGTTATCTTTCTTTGGACAAAGGAGATTCAGCTATTGTAATTATTTTCATCCATCTAAAAAATTAATAGCTCGCAAACAGGTCCCCATGTCAAAGGCTAAGAGGCATAATATTAATGCCCTAAAACAACAATGACTCGCTACTTACATTCCATGTTAAGGCATGAGAGGATAGAATTTGAGCATAAATCAGTCGATTAAGCTCTTCCATGCTGATTCCTCCTATCTTAGACTGCTCCTCATTCAAAAGCATTTCTGCTTGAGCGCTACCAGCTGTCAACAGCTCTACAGCATGGGTTACCATCCTGTTCAAAGATAAATATAGTCCCATTGCATGTGAAAAATCAGTAGGGGATCTACAATTCTAATGATTTTATTGATCCACTCACCAATTATCAGAAAATAACATATAATCCCCCCCCAAAAAAAGAAAAAAACTAGTATTAAATTGCCAATTACTAAAAAGCACCTAGACATTTAAGCAATTAATAGTGTTCATACAATTTTAAAACTGTGTCACATAAAAATAAAGGAATGACAATTGTGCACACAAACAAAGTAATAAGAGAACAAGAATCACTTACCAGGGACCAAATGATCTTGAGCATTCAGCCAGAACAACCTGAAACATCAAATATAACACATGGCTGGGTGAATAAGAAGACAGCAATTAAATAATACTCCACCACTTAAGACCGTTACCTCTGTGTTTTCTTCAAGAATACCAATTAGAAGTCCCATCAACTTATGGCGATTGGTAATTGGTTTTAAATGCATACATTTCTGAGCTAGAGTATACATGCTTTCTAAACCCTGCAACAAAACAATTCTATTCAATATGGATGCTAAATGAAGATCTAAGTTATGTTCCTACTCTTCTACTGCATTTTCCATTCACTGGCTAGGCAATCTAGGCCAGGTAGAAGGAAACACCAGATTTAAAGAAATTACATTAAACTTACCACAGTGAAAGGCCTGATGTACAAAAGGTGGGCAATGTAAAGCTCCATCCAGTGATACGTTGCATTGGAGAGGACACTAGCATTTCCCAGCATTATCTGGATCATATTTTTTAGTCCAACTCTCGTCTGTTGGTGATCGCACTGAAGCCAGTAAGGATGGCAGTCTAATTTAGTAATTTGAGCTCGCCACTTATCCCATGCCTGACAAATGAAATGGATTAAGAATAGAATAGATTTTTGTTTAGAAACACATGCTCAAGGATATATGTTACTTTCATAAACTCAGGCTTGGTGTTGTAGCATTCTCCTTTTTTGTCTTCTGACAGATGGGGACGCAGTCGTGGCATTTGTGATATAAGAAGAGCAACTGCTTCAACAAGTCCACTTTCTATCTGTTTCAGATGCATTTAAAAGATCCAGATGTCATTCTCAATTAAGGTTGTGTGATTTACTAATCAAGACATCTGAATTAAACATGATTCATTTGTTGTTATACAGAAGAGAGACTGTAGTCTGACTAACCTCTCGACTTCCAAGCTGGTCCAATTGGAAAGATCCATGCAACCGTAACATTTTTACCTGCAAGCATTTAAGTTCAGTATGAGTAGCAGCATATACTCATAGAATAAGTTCATTCAAAGTAAATCTGACTTGTGCAATTAGATACTCACAACAATATCAAGCCAACCAACTGCTAAGGCTGACGATACAACTTCCCAATACTCAGGGTCATTCTCAACTGACTGCAGAGAGAAAGCAAATGTAAGGAATGACAAAGGTTGAATTACATAATTGGGGTTAAGGAAATCTCAACTAAAGTTAATAAATAAGAAAGGTGGTGCACATTCATTTGCATTTTGGAACTCCAAAGAAATGTAAATTCTGATGCTGAACCTGAATTTAATTTCAATGAAACCTGAAATCATGATAAATCTTGCTACGAAAAGACACACCTAAGGAAGGTAATTTCTTTTCATATATTTTGAAGCTGCATATGAGATACAACTATGATATATCCCCATATATTAGCTGCTAAACTATCAAAGCCGAATGATGTTTGCTGATGTAATCAAAGAAAAACACAAAAGTGGCAAATATAGGATTCATGAAATGTGAAGAGATAAAGCATTGAAGTGGAGACCTGTATAGTTACAAGTCCTTTCTGGAAAGCCACAAGTCTTGCATGGACAGTAGGCTGGGTTGCAGACAATAAACAATCGAAATCCTGCAGAGGAAGAGAAGCATTACTATTTATCAAGGACAAAAGAAAGACAAAAACGATCAGCAGAGAAAGGTCAACAATTGAAAGTCCCACATACAGCTAACCAATCAAGAAGGCGTTCAGGGATCCAGGTCTGAGATTGCTTGTCCGCATAAAACAGTTCTATCAGCTCCCAAGCAGCTTTCAAAGAGGTTGGCTCCTCATCTTTCTGGTTTTATATGTAACGGTCAGATAAAGGACCCCTGAAAATCAGATATGCTGCGAACATGACCTAATACGAAATCAAGAGTTACCTTCAATAATGTCTTCGGGTCTTCAATGGTAGGCGTAATATATGACTTCGAATCACCAAGAAGAGATTTTATCTCCTTGCTGTACTCCATTACATGTATCCACCTGTATATTTGCGAATACATTTATGGGTTTCTGATTGTAGGAGTTTCAAAATGAACAAATGCAAGTGAAGGACATATCGGACGAATGAGGCTTATCCTGAGGAAATTATACTTTAAACTAAGAAAAAATAGGAGGGCAAGACAGCCTAGAGTCTCATCTACATGCATGGCACACAGACCAATTGTCAAGTTTCTTAAAAGAGACTCGAGTCCATATCTACTGACAAGATAAGGTAGGAAATCACTTCCATTTACTGGAAAGTCAGATACTATTGTTTACTTAAGTATGATATAATGTTGCAGCGCGGGTCTTAATAGAATATATGGAAGTGGGGTACCAAATGAATGTCAAGGTAAGGGCCAAACACACACTCCTATAATCCTATTAAGAAATCTCATGAATACTCACTTCATGGTGGGTCTAAGTTACATTCAATTTAAGAGTTTCGCCTACAGGAATCTTTTGATTTAAGCTAACTGCGGAACAGTTATCCCCATTATTGTGAACTCCACTAATTTTAACAAGAAAGGAAGTCCTAAACAAAAGCAATGAAGCACTACTAATCAATTCACCCTCTGCCTAGCATCTCGATCAACAAACTTCTAACCAAAACAAAACATCCAAGAAACATAAACTAGACTAGTTGTTTCGAGTATAATTTATCTATCCAAACAAGCATCATTTTTCCGAAACTCATCCGATTCTAAATCATCACTACAACAGTTCGAAAACAATAAAATAAACTAGGAAACAATCAAACCGCAGTTGAATCAAGTACCAAGTCTTATCATATTGCAACTCGTCAATCGGATTTTTTCGGCTCTGAAGAAGCGCGAAAGGCGTGACCGAGCCGTACGCAATCCTCCGCCGCTGAGCTTCGGGGATTTCTCCTCCTTCCGCATTCGCGAGTTTCACTTCTACAACTTCTCCGCCAGAATCAGCTCCTCCAGGTTGCAGTAGCGAGACGCGCAGCGTGTTTCCACGCGCCCATGAGATAGAGAGGCGGCCGAACGGCGGAGCGGCGCGCTGCGTCCGCAGCGGATAGACTCTTGGCTCTTGCGTCTCTAAAGAGTGAGGAACTATGGCGAACGAGTTGGACTCGCCGGAATCTGACATCGGTCCCGGCATCACGCCAGAATATTGCTCAGGGTTTAGCAAGGTCTTAGAGAGGCAAAGAGGGAGAGAGTCAGAGAAACTGAATCTAGAGCGCTTTTGTTTTTTGTTTTATTTTTGTAACGTTGAACATAGGAAGGAAACATAAGTCGTTTTTTCTATTTTATACTACTAAATTATTTTATAAATTAATTACTAATAATATTATTAGTAACATACTATAATATATTACTTCCTCAGTCCCGCTATTAGCGGCTCATTTCTTTTCGGCGCAGTTATTAAAAGAGCAGATAATAAAGTATGAGAGAGAACTAGTTTATAAAGTAGAAGAGAGAAGGTGAGTGAAAAAAATGAGAGGGTAGATGATAAAGTAGAAAAAAGAAAATAAATAAAATAATGATAAAGTAAATGATAAAAGTATGAGTGAGAAGATGATAAAGTAGGCGAGAGTTTATTAAAATTTATTAAATTTGGAATGAGTCACTTTTAGCGAGACATTTCAATTAGGAAAGTGAGCATCTTTTAGTGGGACGGATTGAGTATTTTCATAATTAATACTAATTTAATTTAATTTAACTTAAATAGTTAAAGCTCCAAGAAGTTGGATTTTGATTAGATAAATTGAAAGAGTTACATGAATCATACCTACTCGTCTTACGAAAAAAGGCAAAGTTCTAGAAAACAATACTCCCTCCGTCCTGCTTCAAGTGAGCCATTTCTTTTCAGTGTATAAATTAAGAAAGTTAAACAAGGAGTAGATGATAAAGTAAGAAAGAGAAAATGAGTGAGATAGTAAAAGAATTAATAATAAAATAGGAGAGAAAAATGATAAAGTAAGAGATAATTTGTGATTTTTTTTAAGTTTTTTTTTTTTTTGGAAACTGGTCACTTGAAACGGGACGCCCGAAAATGAAAAAGATCACTTGAAGCGGGACGAATAGAGTATCTTACATGCAATAAGAAAGTTATAAATGGGATTTAGTTAAATTGAAGTTTACAAGAAACTTGCACATTATAATCATATTTCGAAATAACTATTTAACTATAATGATAATTAGGATATATTTTTTAGAATATTTTTTAAATGTTATTATTTTATTATATTATCGAAACTGGTAATTTTTTATTATGTCCACAAGTCGTGATGGATGAGAATTATAATAGATAGCTTATTATTTGAGATGTTTTCTATTTTAATCACACATCAAAATAAAGAACAATTTTAACCACCTGTATAAATTGGTGCATAGAATAGCCAAAAGTATAACTTTTCATCACTTTACAAAATATATAAGACCATTTTCTAAAAGTTCGGATCATGTACCACTCTGGTCTGCTCATACTAACGAAGTCACTTTCAACTTTTTGTACAAGTTTGTGTATCAAAGTCTCGCTCAAGGTCCCTCTCAGTCTCAGATTCACGTCCGCTCATGTCAGTCTAAAAAGCACCAAAGTCATACTCCCTTAGTCCCATTAAAAATGATACGTTTTTCTTATTGGGGGTGTCCCACTACAAATGACACATTTCCTAAAATGACAAAAATTGTGTGGACCACATTTAACTATAAAAAAGCAAAATAATCTACACCACATAACACCACTTTCTTGATTTCCGCGCCCAAAATAAACGTGTCGTTTCCAGTGGGACGGGGAGGGTATAATTTTAGCTATATCGTGGATTAAATATAAAAGTGGTTGTATTTGTCTTTCATTTAAGAGATATGACTACTATTGTACATTAAGACTTATTAATTTACCAAACCGTAATTTTATGTAGGTTTACTATAAACGTGGTATCTATTCGTTTTTTATTATGTAATGTGAGTAGTCGTTTTTTTCCAACATTGAATGTGTGAAGGAAATATAAATTGAAACAATGGAGAAATTCTCAATTTTGGTTCTATAAACATGACTGAGTTTGTATTATGTTGTAATATAAACAGTCATTCATTTTTATCCTCGAACATAAAATGTACTTCACACGCCTCTTTTATATCATAATATATTTTCAAACAATGGTATGTATGTCTAACGGTGTACCATCAATAACACACTAAATCACCAATAATGTAGACAATCGAAATTGAGTACGTAAGATTACATTCTCATTCGAAGAAATGGGGGAAAGAGAATCAACAACAACATCCAACAAAACACAACTAAATTAAGTCAAACTCACTTAGAGCATCTCCAACAGATGCTCTAGAGTGGCATTTAACGGCATTCTGCCGTTTTGGAATTCTCCAACTGAAGTTGGCAATTTACGGGGATATAGCGATTCACCAAATTCACTCGGTACCACTACTGTGTCAGTGTTCACACGATAGTGGTACCATTATAATATATATATATATATATATATATATATATATATTTTAATTAATTAATTCATTTTATTTTAGATTAGTTTTATTAATTATTGTTATATAATGACATATTTAATGAAATGCAATTTGTATTTTAATTTATTTTAGATTTATTAATTATTGTTATATTGAAATAAAAATAAATAATGGAAAAACATAAAATTTAACACAAGTTGTTACATAAGTTAGACAATAATATTAAAATTACACTAGAATGAAAATAAGATAGCACTAAACATAAGGAAACAAAGCAATTTAGTAAGCTCCAAAACCGCTATCCGAGCCTCCAAAGTCGCTTAGATTAGTTTTAGTAATTATTGTTATATTTAATTAATGACATATTTAATGAAATGCAATTTATATTTTAATTTATTTTAGATTTATTAATTATTGTTATATCGAAATAAAAATATAATAATGTGAAAACATAAAATTTAACACAAGTTGTTACATAAATTAGACAATAATATTAAAATTACACTAGAATAAAAATACGATAGCACTAAACATAAGGAAACAAAGCAATTTAGTAAGCTCCAAAACCGCTATCTTAGCCTCCAAAGTCGCTTCTGGATCCTCCGACGTCATTTCCAGATCCTCCAAGATCTGAAAAATCACCTCCAAGGCTTGATTGTACTTGTCTTTTGAAAATTATTTTTTCTTGTTCGTTCTTGAAATATTCTCGCCGAATAGGATCAAAAATATTGTCGGTGTCTATCATTAAAATCTTATTATTTGATTCTCACATTTGAAAAGCTAGAGCTCTATTCTTTGCTTCAGTAGCTTTGTTCTTTGCTTCAATCTTCTGCATTTGCAATACAAGAAGATTCTCTCTTCTTGTGGATGAGTTCTCCATTAATTCTCCAAATCTCTTATTTTCTTGTTCGATTGCTTTTAAAACACCCGACATATCTTCATGATTTTCCTTTTATTTTTTGTTTTTTAACATCATCTGGACATTGTGATGGTCCAGAATCACTGCCACTACCATCACTTAAATTGATATTAAAGGAAGAAGGCAACCCATCAGGTGAGATAGGAGATTTCGGTGGAGTGTATGATCGGAATGAAGACCTTTGTTTTCGAGAACTTTGTAGATTGCAATCAAACTTTGCAAAATCTTTCATAATAGGCCACACATGCTCAAACTTAAATCCTTTTGGAAATCTTTCATTGTTCGCCATCATTTGTTTTGCACGAGTAATCTGCATAATTTTTAAAACATATTATACTGCATTCCAGAAATAAATAAAAAAACATCAAACCAAATAAATGACTCGTCCTTACAATATCATGTTCAAAAGTCCCGCTTGGATTGAGAGCTTTCATATGTTGTATACAATATTTGAAGAATTTAATAGAACTCCTAATCGATTGCATGCGAGTTTCAAGTGATCTAGAGCTTCGATCAACCATATTTGAAGAAGGTTTTTCTGAGTTACAGAGCTCCGTAATATGAATCCACAATTGAGTTGATTTTTGATATATTCCCGTTACTGGATCTTGGGATATTTCAAAATAACAACGACAAAGATGTTTATCTTCATCAATTGTGTAATTGAGATTTTGAGACGAAGCCATGTATTTTTACAGAGATGAATTGAGATGGAAAAGAGTGTTGTGTGTGTTAAAATATGTTGAAAAGATCTCATCATATATAGAGGGAAAGATTATCCGGATATTATGTGGGTTGGATGGTGTAGATTTGAAGGAAATCTGAATGGATGGTGATGATTTGTTGGCCCGATTTTGAAGTTGAAAGATGGTGGATAGGTGTCTGCAAAGTGGTTCCATTAATTTGATTGTGGATAGATGTCTGCAAAAAGTTGATGGATGCAAAGCTTATACAAAGCATGTACAATATCATGGGTTGTGTTTCGGATTCCAAGACGAAAATCTTATCGGGTCTCTTATGGGGCTTGGGACAAGTGCATTGAAGATGTGGGGGCAATTAATGCTCTTATGGGGTTGGGGGCAAGTGGCCTGCAAAGATGGGGGCAAGTGAAAAGAGGGATGGGGACCCAAAATAATATTATGGGGTTAGGGGCAACTGGATTGTAGGGATGGACAATTAATTTGGTTATGGGGCGAGGAATCTACAATTAAGGGGATGGGTTGACGACAATTGTACATGTGTTGCCGACAGTTGTACATGGGTTGGCAACACAATTGCCGTATCTATATAAGATGTTGCATTCTTCATATCTAAAACATTCATCTCTTCAGCCCACTTACTAGCATGGCTACATTTTCTTCTTCTAGCTCGAGTTCATCTAACGAGCTTGAACAGTTCATCAATGAACGCGATTATGAACATCGAATCATGGGTCAACATATTTTGAATAACAATCTTATCGTAGCAAATATCATCGGATCTCGAGCTGCAAGACGCCACAGAGGCTCAGTTGTTGGTCACAGGGTGATCCACTGTGATCGAGACGGAGCAGCTCATCATCTATTCAATGACTATTTTTCTGAAAATCCAACATTCAACGAAGGGATGTTTCATAGGCGTTTTCGAATGTCTCGGAGTTCATTCTTGCAAATTGTTGATGATGTCAAGAATCATAATGGTTGGTTCGAGCATTGCCGAGATTGCACTGGAAGATGGGATTGTCCACGCTGCAAAAATTAACTGTTGCCTTTCGGGTATAGGCGTACGGTGTCCCTGCATATGCTACTGATGAGTACATCAATATCGGTGAGTCCACTGTAATTAAATGTGTCAAGAAATTTTGTCGTTCCATTGTGGAAATATATTCAAATCAATATCTTAGATCTCCTTCTGCTAGTGATGTTGCTAGACTACTTTATATTGGTCAACAACGTGGCTTTCCAGGAATGTTAGGTAGTCTAGATTTTATACATTGGAAGTGAAAAAATTGTCCTACTGGTTAGACGGGCTCGTAAGCAGGTCGTAGTGGATCTCCATCAATAATTCTTGAAGTCGTCGCTGATTACGACCTTTGGATAGACATGCATGTTTTTGGTATGCCATGATCCAATAATGATATTAATGTGTTTGAAAGATTTTCACTTTTTAGGGACCTGGGTAGAGGTATTTCTCCACCCGCGCATTATGTTATACAAGACAAAGAGTATAATGTGAGATATTATTTGTTGGTACAAAGACGAGCTTCAGGTGTAGAAGGGGAGGGGGGGGGGAGCGTGAATACATCTGAATGCAAATTCAAACTCAGAACACGAAAGTCAACTTTAGTTGAAGATTGCTACTAAACTTGTCAGTTATCCAAATATACTTTCTCGATTGCGTGGACAGAGATTCTCCTACTGAGTACAGTCCTACTGACTTATGTCAGTGAATAGTAGTTCAGCAACAGAAGTTGTGTGCGGAAGTGTAGGCCCTAAATAATCGTCTCAGTGAAAACTCGTTTTTGTGTTGTTTGATTAAAACTCAGTTGTATGCAATATGAACAGTTAATCAGTACAACAGTTAAAATCAAGACAAGCGATTTTTAAAGTGGTTCGGACACGCTGGGTCCTACGTCCACTGTCCTGAACTAAGCATGAGTTCTTGTATTAATTATACTGAGCAAGTCTCAGTTGATCTGTTCACATGACAGATTCTCACTTGTTTGCTTATACTGAGCAAGTCTCAGTTATCTGTACGCATGATAGATTCTATTTATAGTCGTAGTGACTTTACAGTTCTAGAATTTCTCCAACTATGAAGGAGTTCTTACAATAAGAAAAGTTCAAAAGATGAACTCCTTCGAAGTTCTAAGCTATTGAATATTACAATTAGCACGCTTAGATAGAGAAATGAAACTGAAGGATCTCTAGAGAGAAGAACTAAAGAATGATATTCAAATGAACAACTTCTTTGCTTTGTTTGGCTTTGAGTTTGCTAGAGTATGTTGGCTTGAAAGCTTATGTTCCCGGTTGTCTTTCTGCATGAAGACCTTCTCTATTTATAGTCTTCGATTTGTGAATAGATCCGTTAGAGGGAGTCTAGACACGTGTCGAATAAGATAAGGAAAACAGTCGTATTAATTTGAACGTTGAAGTAGAGATACTGTAGATATTTCCTCTTTTTCCGTATAGGAGCAGCTTTATGGCAGAGCAGGTAAAGTGTTGTCGGCTCCTTATTGATCGAGACATGAGAGTAGGTGAGGCTTGTTCAAACTCCAAGATACGATGAGTTGACTTCCTCTGAATCCTCGGACCTTCAACAAATGTATCTTCTACTGACATTCGTCTGATCAATTCAGTTTGCAGGCTCAAATTCCTTTACAGATTCAATTGGTCGATAGCTGTCCAACTGACTTCCTCGATACTGAGTTCTCCAGCTGAGTGCAGAATCTTCTACATAACGCACAACTACTGAACTATAGCCTACTGAACTCAACTAAGCTATTACAATATCGAAGGTTCATCATTCAGCTAAGGGTTTTGGGATCTTCAAACTTTATCATACTGAATCTCATCCCAACATTATTTAACTGATAGAATATATCCAAAGTAGTCCACACTTGTGCAAACTCTTCAAGAACCGTGTACTGCAAAAAAGAAGCATTTTGCAAAGCAACAAGAATCGTGTAGGAAAGACGTGGACATACATTTGGAGTTCAAAGCCGATTTGCAATTGTTGCAAATCCAGCCAGATATTGAAAGAAGAAACATTTGGATCATATAATTAAAGCATGCGTTATAATGCACAATATGATTATTGAGAATGAACGAGATTTGTTTGCACCAATTGAAGATGCAAGTGAAGTGTTAACTCCGAATATTGAAAGGATATCAAATGAAACATGTTGTTATCAATCTTATTTTGCACGTTATAAGAAAATGAAAGACAAAATGACACATCTTGCTCTTCGTGATGCATTGATTAATCATATGTGGGAGGATTATTCAAATTTAGAAAAATTATGGTATGTAATGTTAGTTTTTCTATAATATCATGTGATTCTTGGATTTGTGCATTTACAAGTGTTGTGTATTGTTAGTTTTATTATTGTAGAAATAAATTAATCATTTTACAATTATTTAATATATTTTTAATAATTTAATTTTTATTTAAAAACATATTTTTAGTGAAATTAAGTATAAAAATAAATATATTTATACATATAATATTAGATAATTAATAAAACATTAATAAACACATTAATTTAATAATTAAAAGGATCAAATATATAATAATTTATTATAGAGTTAAATGTAGAGTTGACGGTTGGAGATGAATTTGGAAAAACTATACATTCAACTCTATAATAGTGTGGACTCTTGGAGATCTCTTTAATAATATTATTTTATTAAACTTTAATCTATATTTAATTATATTTAATTTTAATATTATTATTTCATTAAACTTGAACAATTTATAAATATAAATATAAAATATTTTTATCAATTTACTAACCAATATATTAAAATATAATTATAATTAAATTTGTAACTAATAAAAATATTAATTTTTTTTTTGTGAATTATAGAAATATTTAAAGGACAAAATAGTCCAATAAATTAGATAAACTGTAAGCTACAGCTGAAAGATGGGTCATAACAGCTTAAGCAACTTCTCTATCTTGACTATATTTGGTAGAGAATTTCTGCTGAAAGCTGGGCGTTCCAAACACTCCAGCTGCAGCTGAAAGCTATAAGTTGCAGCTAAAAGTTGTACCAAACACTACCTTAATACCCCAAACCAAATGACCTTTGAAATTGAACATTTTACAAAGTTACATGAATACTGTTTATCGACTTTATTTCTTAAAATAGTGCACTTTCTCACTACGGAGTAAGGACAGTTTAGGTATTTACACTAAATATTTACTACTTTTTCATTAAGGAGAAAATTAATCAAGGGAAAGTACTCATTACATTCCAATAGAAATGACACATTTTTTTTTATTGGGATGATTATTATAAATGACACATTTTAGAAAATAACAAAAATTGTATAACTAATATTTAATTTTCAAAAAGTCAAACATTTTACACGATAATTCGCCAAAAAAAAACTTATCAATTTTAGCGATAACGGAGAATGTAATGTTTTTTGAAAATTTTGTCGAAAAATAATGTACTTTGACAATTTAGGGATTTACATTGAATATTAATTTCATAAAACCCTACGCTCTCCTCCATTCTCACTCCAAATTCCCCTTTTCCTCTCCCGCTTAAAACCCTAGAGAGGGGCTGCAGTTTTTCTCCACCGGCGACAATGTCGATGTCGAAGAGTTCCAAGATGCTGCAGTACATCAACTACCGCATGAGGGTGACGATCCAAGACGGCCGCCAACTGATCGGAAAGTTCATGGCCTTCGACCGCCACATGAACCTCGTTCTCGGCGACTGCGAGGAGTTCCGAAAGCTGCCGCCGACCAAGGGCTCCAAGGAGGAGCGCGAGGACCGCCGCACCCTCGGCCTCGTCCTCCTCCGCGGCGAGGAGGTGATTTCCCTCACCGTCGAAGGACCTCCGCCGCCCGACGACTCCCGCGTCAAAACCACATCCGCGACGGCGGTCGCCGGCCCCGGAATCGGCCGCGCTGCTGGCCGAGGCGTTGTTACTGGACCGCTCTCGCAGGCTCAACCCGGTCTGGCTGGTCCCGTCCGCGGAGTGGGCGGACCGTTGCCGGGTATGATGCAGCCGCAGATCTCTCGGCCGCCTCAGATCAACGTGCCTCCGATGTCGTACCCTCAGCAGCCGCCTGTGGTTAGGCCTCCTTCGATGGCTCCGCCTCCCGGAGGGTTCGCTCAGAGGCCGGGGATGCAGATGCCTCCGCCGCCGCAGTTCAGACCGGGCATGCCGCCGCCAGCTGGATTTCCTCCTCCTAATCAGTTTGGGCAGAGGCCGCAGATGATGCCTCCACCTCAGATGATGAGGGGTCCGCCACCACCGGGTGGTCCGCCGAGGCCTGGAATGCCGGGCGGTCCGCCGCCGGCTCAGCAGCCACCGAGGCCCGGGATGCCCCCTCCGCCGCCTCAGATGTTTGGCGGCCCACCGAGGCCGGGAATGCCGCCGCAGAATCAGCAGTAGTTAAGGTAATTTTCTTTATTTGAATATTTTTCTAATTTTACGTGCATGTGAATAATAGCCCTAATAGTTAAACCTGATGGCTGTTTGATTTTATTATATTTCGTGTATGTTAATGTATTGGTATTAGCTCAACCTCTATCATGTAAAGAGACCATATTAAGCAGTTAGTATTTGCAGTTTTTGAAATGGGGCTGTGAGTAGCATATATTTTTTTTGTGTATGTGGGTGTAGAGGCATGAAGTACGAACCGTTTTCATAATTAAAAAGATTAGAAACATATGTTGATGTCTTTAAATAAGATAATCTTGGTATATCCGTACAAGAAAGGGTACAAACTGCAAAAAATGTATTTGGCATGAAGCTAAAGAGACCTATATTAGGCCGTTAATTTTAGCTAGGTTTGAAATGGGGGAGTGAGTGACATATGTTTTTTGTATGTAGGTATGGAGTCATGAAGTACGTTCAATTTTGACACTAAAATGATTAGAAGCATACGTTGATGTCTTTAAACGAGATAATATCGGTATATCCTTACAAGAAATGATGCAAACTGCAAAAAATGGTGCAAATAATGTCTTTGGCATGAAGCTAAAGAGACCTATATTAGGCCGTTAATTTTTGCTAGTTTTGAAATGGGGGCTGTGAGTAGCATATGTTTTTATGTATGTAGGCGTGTGTAACAACCCGTAGCTAATTCGCCGGATTGTTAGACTGTAGTTGCCGGATCTGAGATGGAACTAGAGGAGGAAGAACCGTGAATAGGAGATGATTTGATAATTGCAGATTATAATTGAGAAGATGATGGAGAGGGACGAACAGAGGGTATGATTGAGAAGGAGAGAGAGTTGATTGAGAGAGAAGAGTTGAGGGAGAAGAGTTCGTCAAATTTCTTGTTATTATAAGATCCTTAACACGCCCTTATATAGGTTACAAACTTGACCTAAGAGTTTAATACTAAAACAGAATTAAACTAGATTAATTAATACTAAGACTCGATTAAGTAATATTAAGATAACTCGTGGAAAGAAACGTGAAAGCTCCTAAGCGCGATTTTTTTCTCCCTTTGGCTTATCCATAATCTGGGGTGTGACAATACTCCCCTCTTTAAAGAGTCTTGTCCCCAAGACTCGGATCTTTGACGACACTTCTGCAGATGTAATGATGACATCAGGCTTTAGCTGAGCAGACTGAAGCAGAGGAGGTATAACTACACTCCTGTAAGGAAGGAAATCCTGGCCCAAGCACTTGCAAGGTCTGGCCCATGCTGGTAGCATGTAACTGGTAGTAGGATCATCTGTCTCCATTTCTGATCCTTGCAAGGACATGAGTACTCCCATAACCTGCTTAGCATCCTCCTTGAATTTCTCCTTTCCAACAGCCATCCCAACCAAGCTGATGCACTCCATAGCTTTCGCACGGAGCATGCAGTTTGACTTGTCTGTGGCATTCTCCAAGATAACTTTCAAGTAAGGCATAACTGCATCATAGTATTTGTGGAAGTGTTCCTCAGATGAATCAGCTACTGAAGCTAAAGCAGTTAAGGCACCCTCTTGAACCATTGGCTTGGAATTCTGAAGAAGTAGAAGAAGCTTGTGCACTATCCCATCCAGGCATTCCTGCCCGACACTATAGTTACTTGTCTCTCCCGCATCCTCATCTTTGGCCTCCGCGCTATGCCACGCTTGATCATCCTCCACATCCAAAAGCATCTTCATTAAAATGGCAAAAAGTTTGCTAATGAACTGTGGCGACTTGCGCATCATCCCAGGCGCTCTTTCCCTTGCTTCAGCTAATGTAATTGCGAACTCGATTGCCAAATGCCTCGTTCCTTCCTCCAAGCTCTCAGCCTCTGCTATTTGCAACATGGCACCAACAACATCAACAATCCGCCACCGCAGTAAACCTAGGTTCCGTCCCCGCCAAATCAATCAAAAGTTCTTATGCCTCCCGAGCCGTTGCCTCGACCCGAATTCAATGACTCGGTTAATGTCCTCATCATTGACGGCATCAAATCCCGGAAACTATCGCGGTCACTCGAACTCGTTAGACATTGGATAAAATTAATAACAGCACTTAAAGCCTCAATCTTCACTTGCCATTTTTTAGTTTCCAACCATGACAGGAGACAAGACAGTTCCATGTCCATTCGCCTCAAAATAAATGCCAATATCATACTCGATAGCTTTTTCATGCAAGTACTTGACTCTGTTGGAGTCGAAACCACTTCCGGGCCCCAACTCCTTCAGGTGGATGCACCGTTAGCATAAGCGGCCAGACGACACCGAGAGAGGCTTGATAGGACTTATTTTCTTCACTTAACTCAACCCTTCCACATCTAATTTCATAAAATCTTGCAATCCTAGTGTAACAATCAACCTCAACAACAAGATAAGCTATGTAATCCCAAAAGCAAAATAACAGCCTATCATTTCCTTTGAGCTTATGAACGAGAGAAATAGGTTCAATGATATCACGAGAAAACATAATATCCAATTCACTATTTCCCTCACGCCTATCAATTCCCCCGCCAAATACCCTGTTTCCAAAACCCAAACACCTTGTTCCCAAGATCCAAAAGGCTTGGTTTGGCATCTCACCAAACACCTTATTTCCAGAAGTCAAAATGCCAGTCTCTATCAGCAATAGAACAGTAGACAGAGAACCTAAACACGCACCAAATCCTAGCCGTCAATCGTATTTTCCTATTGGGAAGAGTATGTCCCAAAACCCTTCATGTCTTCCTTGTTTATAAGCAATCCAACAAGTATTTCCGAGGAAAATAACGGCAAACACCACATAATTTAAGCATAGAACATTCACGGGTAACTTTTCATAGCCAATTACCTCGATCCTCAAGTCACAAATACCAGGTTTATAACCAAACTTGCCTCCACAATTTTCCAAAAATTTGCCACTGCCACCCACTTCAGCCGAGTTTTGCTGCTTAGCATATGGAACTCTCGCAGTCATTGACCAGATCCCCACACTGATTTCTCCGAACCTTCTAGACTAACTGTATTTAACCCCAAATCCTTTGCTGCCTTTTCATGTTTTGAATTTTCTTCTTGGAGACGAGCCCATAAAGCATCAGAATTGGCTTTGACAGCTTTCTCTATGCTCCTTCCCAGAGCTGCCTCAAGTCTTTTTCCTTCTTTGGTAACTGGAACAACAATCATCATTGCCATATTCTTCTGCATTTCGTATAAGCCTGATCCTTGAGCAATCTTCCCCTTCTGTTTCTTCCCTTTTGGAGTTGGTGCATTTTTTTGAACAGGCGGAGGATTTAAAGAATCACCACTATGGCCATCCTGCACAGAGTCGCGGCCTTCTTCCTCAATGGGCAAGGGTAGGGTATCCGCTTCGGTTCTACTTGTCCCATTAATGCTTCAGCTTCTTCCACAACATAAGTTTCAGGTGGTAAGACACGAGATCCACGTGCCATCTCCATTCCAAGATCAGAAGCTTGAGAGACAAAAGTTTTCTCCTTGTTCTTAGGCATGAAAGTCTCAAGTTCATCTCGGGACCCAATATCATTACTTTGACTAAATCTTGTTTCACCGACAACTTTGACCTCTACCTCAACAATCTTACCGCCTTTCTCCATCTCATAATTCACCCCTGCGAAACCCGATTCACAATTCACCGAAATTTCGATCAAAGAAACTCCACCGTTTGCAAGTCGACGAGCCTTCGATCTACGAGTGTAGCTATCAAACACTCTATTCATCTCGTTGATTGTTAGAGATAAAGTCTATCGGCGAAGATCGAAGAGAGGATTGGGGGTGGAAGAAGGCGAGACGTAACCTAGTTGGTTAGCCGACGTACGTGGCGACGTGCATCTTGCCGTACGCCATGCGGGAGTGATCGGCTGAATTATTTTTAGTACTTATTTATATTAGGACTCTTATTATTAATTAGGACTTTTATTATTATTAGTAGTATTAATAATTAATTAAGCCCATGCAAGAGGCTCGGCCGTGTGAGGCCTATTTATATCCCAAGTTTATTAGGAATAGGGTATCGAGGGGTTTGAATAATTCTTGGATCAATTGACGGCGTATAGTTACGCTTGGGACGAAGGATTTATTCTTTGTAGGACTCATTTTGAGTTGTTTTCTTGTTTTCGTTTATTGAATTCAGTTTTGCTTCAATTATTGCACTTCGAATCTCTTTACTCTAACAAATTGGTCCGACCTGCCGGATGGCCAATACGAGACAACAAGTGGATTCTCGGATGGATGAGTTGGAGAAGGGATTGAAAGCTATGGACACGTGATTAACGAGCGAGTTAACAACGATGAAGGATTCGATGGTTTCAATTCACGAATTGCTCAAAGACTTAGTTGCGGAAAAACGTAACACGGGTGAAGGATCCGACGGCGCCTCGCGGAAAGACGGCGGCACTCCCCCGAACCCTACATTGGGGGAACAACACTCGACGGCAGACGGTCCGCGGACGATGGGCCCGGAGGCAGGAGGGAGTTCGACGAGTATTTCTTCCGGGGCTCCGCCCGTGTCGTTACCCATGTTCGACGGCAACGGCGCGGAAGGTTGGCTCACACGCGTCGAGCAATATTTTCAACTGCTTAATACTCCCGAGACGAGTAAGTTAGATGTGGCTCTAGTGGCAATGGAAGGAGACGTGTTGCCGTGGTTTCAATGGGTACGGGCAACTAGCCCGACTATGGGATGGTCCGGATTTAAGCTGGAAATGGTACGGATGTTTGGAACTAATCCGTTGGCCAATCCGTTTGAAACACTAGTTCAAACAAGACAAACTCACTCGGTTGGCAAGTATGTTACCATATTTATCGCACGCATGGTGCATGTGCCTGGGTTGGATGAAAAATATTGCCTAGGGTTATTCCTTAACGGACTTCGTGATGAGATTCGATTGAAAATTAGATCGAAGGATGCTCGCACGCTTTCGGATACGATACATCTCGTGAAGGAGATTGAACGAGAAGTTTCGCTGTTGGGAGGCCAGGGCTTTGCACAATCTTTGGGGTCGCATCGGACAAGTTATTCCCTGATTTCAAAGCTCGGACCGTCAGCGACGACACCACCATCATCTTCGGTGTATTCCGGCATCAACCACAAGGGAGGCGTATCTAACGAGAGGGATCGAGCGCGCGATTCCACTTCGTCGATGGGATCGACGGCCAGGAACGGAGGGCTCGGGAGAACTCGATCAGTTCGGCAGATCTCGAATCGGGAGTATGCCGCAAAACGAGCGGCTGGGAAGTGTTTTCGCTGTGATGAGAAGTGGTCTCCCACGCATAAGTGTGCCGATAAAAATTTACAGGTTATTATGATCTCGGACCTGGAAGATGCCGAAGAGGACAGTCGGGACGGAGTCGACTTGGCGTCGGCCGATGCATAGGAAACCCTTCAAGGGGACCCCGAGGCAAATTCGTTGGTATTAACCCGTCTCGCAGCGCAAGGGTTTGATGGACCTCAAACGATGAAAATGACAGGTTCTATTCGGGGGCAATCTGTGTGTGTTATGATCGACAGTGGAGCCAGCCATTGTTTTATCTCGTCTCGAGTAGCAGGCGATCTTCAGTTGGTTTCGGCCGCCACGGAACAGTCAGCTGTAAGACTCGGAGATGGACGACGCGCGGCTATCGCGGGAGTATGCTCGGATGTGTCATTGTTGCAAGACAGTGAGTTTTTGCTGACTTGTTATGTCTTCGAGTTAGGGGGTGTGGATATCGTATTAGGAGTTTCGTGGCTACGTACATTAGGAGATGTTCGGGCTAATTGGGAACGAATGACGATGCAATTCACTTATAGAGGCGAGACCGTGACTTTGGTGGGAAATTCGTCACTTGTTCGTAAAGAGGCATCTATGCAACAAATAATTAAAATGGGTGAGGATGGAGATCGCTGGTTATTGTGGATGGGCATGCCACCCTCGTCGATGTCGAAGCAAGAGGGGATGGCTGACGTTCGGTTGAAGGTCCAGATGGAAACCGAATTTCCTTCGGTTATGCTTCCGCCAAAGGGGTTGCCTCCGCATCGGAGTGTTGACCATCACATTCCATTAAAACCGGGAGCTACACCTGTATCGGTTCGGCCATATCGCTACAGTTATTCGGCAAAGGATGAGATGGAGTGACTTGTGCAAGAGATGCCTGAGGCCGAAATTATTCAACCAAGTTTGAGCCCGTATTCTAGTCCAGTATTATTGGTTCGTAAGAAGGATGGAAGTTGGCGATTACCGTGTGGATTATCGCCGGTTAAACAAGGAGACAATACGGGACAAATATCCGATTCCAGGTTATCCAGGAAATGTTGGATGAATTACATGGGGCTACGTGGTTCTCAAAGCTCGACTTGCGTTCTGGGTATCACCAAATTCGAATTGCTCCCGTGGATATAGCAAAGACAGCATTCAGAACTCATTCAGGACATTACGAGTTTTTGGTGATGCCATTTGGATTAACCAATGCCCCGGCGACCTTCCAATCTGCTATGAATGATTTGCTGCGACCACACCTACGTAAGTTTGTGTTAGTTTTTTTTGATGATATACTTGTGTACAGTCGTGATTGGCAGGAGCATGTGGATCATCTCCGGATTGTGATGAAGCTATTAGAGCGGGATTCGTATGTTATCAACCCTAAAAAGTGCGCGTGGGGACAATCCGAAGTGGAGTATTTAGGCCATATTGTTTCGGCTAGAGGGGTACAGATGGATCCCGGCAAGGTATCGGCTATTTTGAGATGGCCCCGACCAACGTCAGTACGCGGAGTACGCGGATTTCTCGGTTTAACCGGGTATTACCGCCGGTTCATACGCAATTACGGACAAATAGCGCGAGGCTTAACCGAACTGTTGAAGGAGCGAGCTGGGGAGTTTGTGTGGACGCACGAAGCGGAAACGACTTTTATTGCATTACAGACGGCCGTTACTTCGGCCCCGTTATTAGTTACTCCTGATTTCTCCACTCAATTCGTGGTGGAGTGCGACGCGTCTGGACGAGGGCTTGGGGCGGTCCTCATGCAACACGGCCGGCCCTTGGCATATTTTAGCAAAGCAGTGTCAGATCGCAGTCTAGCAAAGTCGGCTTACGAATTAGAGTTAATGGCCTTGGTTTTTGCGGTGCAGCATTGGCGATCGTATTTGGTGGGATGGCGGTTTGTGGTGAGAACGGATCAGAGGAGCCTTCGTTTTCTTTTGAATCAATCGGTTTATACGCCAGCACAGCACTATTGGGTTGCCAAACTTTTGGGGTACGATTTTGAAATTGAGTACAAGCCGGGGGTAGCAAATAAGGTAGCGAGATCGCATTATCTAGGAGCCGTGACGGCGATGTAGAGTGCGCCGCTATTACCGTGCCGGTTTGGTTAGGATGGTCTTTGGTTGCGGAGGAGGTAAAGAACGACGGGGAGTTGGGCGCCATTTATCGTGCCGTGGTCGAGGGATCCTCGAAATATACACACTATAGAGTGGTTAATGGAGTCCTGTATTACAAGGGTAGGATGGTAATTGCCAAAGGGTCTTCCTTTGTGCCGCGGTTAATGGCGGAATTCCCGTACCGCGGGCGAGGAGGTCATTCGGGTGCGTATCGAACTTATAGGCGTTTGGCCCTTAGTGTGTACTGGCCAGGAATGATGAAAGATGTTACGAAATTTGTGGCTGAATGTTTAGTTTGTCAGAAACATAAATACGAGACACGTTCGCCGGCCGGACTACTCCAAGCCCTGCCGATCCCGACGAGAGTATGGGAGGATGTGAGTATGGATTTTATTGGAGGATTACCTCGATCGGGGGATTTCGATTGTGTGATGGTGGTCGTGGATCGTTTGTCCAAATATGCACATTTTTGTGGACTCCGTCATCCGTATACGGCACGCTCCGTAGCGGAATTATTTGTGAAGGAAGTAGTTCGCTTGCATGGATTTCCGACGTCAATTGTCCTTGACCGAGACCCTATTTTTTGCAGTGAGTTTTGGCGCGCGATGTTTAAGGCCGTGGGAACCAAGTTACGCATGAGCTCGGCATACCATCCGGAAACGGATGGGCAAACGGAGGTGGTGAATCGATGTGTAGAGACATTTTTGCGTTGTTTTGCTTCGGAGAGGCCTAAGCAATGGAGTCGATGGTTGGCATAGGCGGAGTACTCTTATATCACCAATTTTCATTCCACCACAGGAATTTCTCCCTTCGAGGCCGTATATGGACGACCGCCGCCCACCTTAATCGGGTTTTTGCCTTCGGAAGTTCGAATTAAGGCCGTGGTTGATGACTTATTAGCCCGAGATGGAGCATTACAGCATCTGAAGGAACATATTGCACGAGCCCAGGATTACATGGTTAAGGCGGCGAACAAATACCGGCGTGAGGTTAGTTTCGAAGTAGGCCGAAAAGTTTTCTTGAAATTAAGGCCGTATTGTCAAGTTTCGCTTTTAAAACGCAAGAATGCTAAATTAGCTGCTCGATATTATGGACCATTTACGGTGGAGGAGCGTATTGGAGCCGTGGCTTATCGCTTACGATTGCCGGAGGGGTGCAGGTTACATCCGGTCTTTCACGTTTCACTTCTTAAGGAGGCCATCGGAGATCATGCACTTGAAGATAAATTACCGGAGGAGTTATGGGCGACCGATCCGGAATTTTACCCGGAGGTGATTTTACGAGATCGATGGGTATGGAGAGGTGATGATCGAGTGTGTGAAGTATTAGTTCAATGGCATGGCAAGCCGATGGAAGACGCGACTTGGGTGGATGTATCCGAATTAGGGAGTCAATTTTCGCAATTTAGCCTTGAGGACAAGGCTGTTTGGAAGGAAGAAGGAGTTGTTAGGGATAAAGTCTATCGGCGAAGATCGAAGAGAGGATCGGGGGTGGAAGAAGGCGAGACGTAACCTAGTTGGTTTGCCGACGTACGTGGCGACGTGCATGCTGCATGCCATGCAGGGAGTGATCGGCTGAATTATTTTTAGTACTTATTTATATTAGGACTCTTATTATTAATTAGGACTTTTATTATTATTAGTAGTATTAATAATTAATTAAGCCCATGCAAGAGGCTCGGCCGTGTGAGGCCTATTTATATCCCAAGTTTATTAGGAATAGGGTATCGAGGGTTTTGAATAATTCTTGGATCAATTGGCGGCGTATAGTTACGCTTGGGACGAAGGATTTATTCTTCGTAGGACTCGTTTTGAGTTGTTTTCTTCGTTTTCGTTTATTGAATTCAGTTTTGCTTCAATTATTGCACTTCGAATCTCTTTACTCTAACATTGATACAAAGAGCAGTGGATCGCTCGAACGCCGCCGCCATCGATTGTTCGATCGCCTTCAGTTGATGCTCCGAAAATCCCGATCTAAGCGCCTTCTGCCGGAGTGCTTGCCCATTGTCGCAGAATCGTTGCTCTGATACCATTGTAACAACCCGAAGCAGATTCGCCGGATTGTTAGGCAAGTTTTCGATAATTAATCGATAACTTGTAACACCACTGAATTGTATGAATCTTGTTGATTGAGAACAATAAAGGAACGAAAGAGAGATAATTCGTGAGGGAGGGAATTGAACAGTAGAAGGAGAGAAAAGATAGAGAGTGCAGGAGAATTGGAAGAGATGAGAGAACGTGAGAGGAAGAGAGGCTGTAATTTCTTGTTATCATAAGATCCTTAACAAGCCCTTATATAGGTTACAAACTTGACCTAAGAGTTTAATACTAAAACATAATTAAACTAGATTAATTAATACTAAGACTCGATTAAGTAATATTAAGATAACTCGTGGAAAGAAACGTGAAAGCTCCCACGCGCTATTTTTTTCTCCCTTTGGCTTATCCATAATCTGGGGTGTGACAGCGTGGAACCATGAAGTATGTTCGATTTTTATACACAAATGATTAGAAACATATGTTTATGACTTTATACGAGATAATATCTGTATATCTGCACAAGAAATGGTATAAACTACAAAATTGGTGCAAATAATATGTCTCGGTGTGATTCTAATAGACTTGAATGTACTGGCATATGCTTACCTTAGTCGTGCAAACTCTAATGTTTAGCAATGCATGCTTAGCTTAGTCGTGTAAAGCTCTAATGTATTAGACTATTACCAATGCATATGCTTAGCTTAGTCATGTAAAGCTCTAATGTATAAGGACAATCTGAAATCGTATATAGACATACTGCTCTGCCTATCTTTGATTCAATCTGCAATGAAATATATGTGTTTTTGCTGTACTGGCACATGTGAGCATAGGGTTAGTCCAAATTGGCTTTAGATTCTGAAAGGACAAACTCTTATGTTGGATCCAAAATGGACATAGGGGACTTTTGGATTCACTAGGGCTGGCATCTTAATGAGGGTTGAACAAGATGCTCTCTAATTCTATCGATAATTTTCCTCTCTATATCAAGATCATAATCACTAGATCTAGTTCCTAGCTCGCTCTTTAACATAGACCTAGGACCTTGTTTTGCCACACTACATCACTGCCTGGTTTTCTACTCAAAACATACCAGAGAAATACTACAATTTCTAGAGTACCCACATGTTGTTGACGTCAAGATTAGTATGTTTAGAAATGAGCTGCAGCTGTTACTTAACTTAAACTTATTTCATGGGAGTATAGTTATTATATTCTTCTTACTGATTGTGTGTCTTGATAGGTTATCAAGTAGAAACTGGTGTTTCCTTTTCTTCATCTCAAAATATGATTTCATATTGCTGCAGGGGTTCCTGAAGCTAGGTTCGTTTGCTGATGTGCAGGTTATCTGAAATGAATTGGAATTTTGTATCTGGACCTTTTAGTATGACATATAGAGATGTTCTGTTCTTTGTCTTGGTAGGTAAGATTCCTTCTTGTGAGGTTGTTAAAAGTTGCAACGGTGAATATTATCTTTTGTCTGAACAGAGTATGGTTAGTGGACAATTTGTTGGAATCCTGTTGACAAGTTTGAGATCATGCTGGTAAATTCTTGTTCATGCTCGATATGGTAGTGAATTGCAGTACTGAGAATCGATTGAAGCACTTGGACTTGTGGTTTTGAAATTTGCAAAGGTAACTATTCTTGTTTGTGGATTGATTGTTATTCAAACGGTTATTGAACAAGAATCAGAGCTTTGTGTTTAATATTCTTTGGATCGTCTAGCGGTTAACGCATGATTGAAGATCACGAGTTCTAATACTAGTTACCTCATTACTTTTTACGTATCGCACTTAGTATGGTTTGTAGGCTACTGCATGTGGGTCTGTCTATTGCGCTCCTCAAATATTGAGTGCCGGTTCTCCTAGTTTGATGGTTAAATTTCTTACACCAAATTATTCAATCATACAACTCTTTGATCTATAGACATTAACTTGTTATATGATTTTTTTTATTTTAGTGAAAAAAAATTCTCTAAAAGATATTTCCTCCGTCCCAAAGTGTCTTTATTCCCTAATTATGTTATTCCATTAAAAGTGTTCTCTTTTTAAAAAAGACAAGAATTTGTGAACATAAATAAATTATTTAAAAATCAAAGAATATATACCACAAAATATTACTCCCTCCGTCCCCTTATTATTGTCTCCTTTGATTTCGGCATGGAGTGTATTAAGAAATGAACATAATTTTCGAGGATTGTTTTGTGGAAGCAAATTTTTACAGGGTATAATTGAGGCAATCGATTTTTTTTTTCTGTTTTTTTTTCATATTGTATTTTAAGAAATAATCTTAACTTTTCAAAAAGTTAAAAATCATAAATTTCCGAGTACGGAGTGGAAACGAAAATCGTGTGAAAGATAGATTTTTGAAGAGAGAGACTATGATAATATGTTGATGAGTATTACGTAGGAAGAACCCACTTTATTTTTTTAATAGCGGAACAAATCGATTATGAAAGTAGAACAGTAACAGTGGAACTGAAGGATTACTTATATTGGTGCCAAAAAAAAATGACACTTATGCGGTAAATTACCAAAAGAATAGTTTCTTTATTCATAAATCATAAATATTGCTTAATAATGTTTTTGAAAAATAGAGAAAATTATGCTTACTCTTAATCATTACAATTTACAAGTCCGTTTTACAAAATTATCCAACCATTTCCGTACAAGCGAACGGCCCGTTAGAGCTCTTAAAAACGGAAACGACGGCGTATTGCAAGTTTCCGCCTTCTCTATCAAATTCTATCATCTCCTCCTGCGACAGTTCCCGTTACAACCTCCCTCTTCTCACCTTCAAACTGTCAAAAACTCCGAAACTATATCAATGATGGGTTCTTCGAGGAACCCTTCATCTAAAAGGGTAATAAAAATCAAATCTTTCCGATTTTTTTCTACAGTTTTCCCTCTGTTCTTGAATTTGACCCATTATCTCGTGTTAATGAACAGCAGCAAAAACAGGGGAAAAAGGAATTTCTCGGAGTGAGTTTTAGGCCCGAGAACTTCATTCCGGGCCTCATAATCGGGTTCATTTTTGGGTTCTTTCTGGACTTGGCTCAGCCCGCAAAAGGCCCGAGTGGCAGGAAAATTGGCGGCTCGCCTCCTAGAAAAAATCAACTGCAATTCAGACTTGTGTTAGGCAACAATGATGAAGAGCTCAAGATGGTTCCTTTTTTAGCACATACGAATTTCAAGTTTATTGTTTTCTTCCCTTTTTGTTATGTGGATATTGTTTGATAATTAGCTGTTCGTTTATGTTTTTTTTTCTTTAATATAATTAGGTTGCCTATGTAATACTCCCTCTGTCCACTATTCTTGTCTTATATGTTTTCGGCATGGAGTTTAAAAAAGTGGGTAGAAGTTCATTAAAGTGAGTGAAAATGTGTTAAAAGTTGTAGGGCCAACTGATTGGATTGATTGTGGCCTACATGTTATTTTCTTTTTCGGATGAAGGCAAGAATAGCGGAACATTCGAATAATGAAACTAAGACAATATTAGCACTACGGAGGGAATATTCTTTTTGGGAATTGTTGTAAACTGCTCATAGATGAAATTTGGAATTTTCTTTTTTGTGCAGAAAAGTATTCAAATTCTTGATTTCATTTTGGTTTTGTTCAAAACTCAGTATACACATTCTAGTTTTTACTTAATTTGAGGAGTGGAGAAACTACTTGAATACGGCTATGATTATGATATGATCCAGAATCATGAAATTGAACATTATACGTCATTGATTGTTCTTTATTTGGATGGATGATAGTGAACTTTCATTTAGTAGCTAGACTTTGAATGTAATTTGATATGATGTGTGTACCCTTTATCTTCTTCCTTTTGTCTACTTAATAACCATGATCAAGATACATTTAGTTGAAGGGATGATATATTTACTATAACAAGGGTTGCTGACTCAACTGCACAGTTTTGTTTACCAGGTCTTAGTAGTTAGGCAAGACTTGAAGATGGGATCCGGAAAAATCGCCTCCCAATGTGCCCGTATGTCATTTCAAAGGCTCCATCATATCATTCTTTCCCTTTCGATTCTCATAGTTTGTGAATTTGGTGCATACTAAGCAATTCTAATTAATGCTTATTCCGCAGATGCTGCCACTGGCTTGTATGCAGAGCTTATCCAGAGGTAGTATATATTTAGCCTTATTACTCCGTTGTACCTTTCTTCGACTGATGCTTTCACCTACTCGTAACATTTTATGGCCCTCTCGTCCCACATCATTAGATGTTTGATCAATAATCTTACCTTTCAACGTATTAGGCATCGGTAAATCACTAGTTTATCTCACCATGCATCCTCTCTCTGATGAATTTATGCGCTCTCCCTTCTGCTAACGACATAATGCAGCCACCGATCTCTTGTGAGGCAATGGGAGCTTTGTGGGCAAGCCAAAATAGTCGTTACATGCAAAAACCAGCAAGAAATGTAAGAGTATGTGACCTTTCTCCGCGTCCACTTCTTGAAGATGCGTTTCACTTTATACTCGATTTGCTTATTATGCTTTCTCATGAGTTGTATATCAGGAATAAGCTACAGGATGCTGCCGATACAATTGGCCTTCCGACTTACACAGTTGCTGATGCTGGACGAACTCAAGTAATACTCCGTTCTATCTTCTCAAATCATAGCCTTATTTGGAGACTTGTCAAGAATGCTGGCCTTGTTTATGCAGGTTTCTGCTGGCTCGAAAACTGTCCTTGCTATTGGACCAGGTACACTATCTTCTCGGACATTTAACTTCTTTCCTACCGTTTTCTTGCTCTGTACTTCTTTGAGAAAGATTTGATATTGGTCCTTTAATGTGGTTTATGTTCGTTTTTGGTCATTTAATCTGGCCGTGTCCGATTTTGGTCCCATAGCTTTATAAAGTGGTCCAATTTTAGTCATCTGACTAAAAATGTTTGAACATAAAAAAGGTGTGAACTAGAGTCTTGGCCATATGACTAAAGTCAGATATAGGACAAAAAAACGAACACTTATAAAAGTGACATGACTGTTCTTCCATGATGCTCGTATGAGAGTCGATTTCGAGCAGAACATATTCCTTCATGTCATATAACACTTGTTATTTTATCACCCTGCTTGGTTTTCTCTTTGTGGATGAGTGTCAGTAGCTTCTTCCCTAGCCTTAACGACATGTTTCGAGCTGCATCTCTTTTGTGTGAATAACGCGATTTTTTCGTATTCGAGCAGGGAGTAAATCGGCTGTGGACTCAGTGACCGGAAAGCAGCGGTTGCTTTGACATTGCTGGCTCTCTTCTTTGTGTATTAGATTGCTAGTTGGTCATGATTCTTGAGTGGAGCTTAGATTGCTAGTTGGTCATGATTCTTGAGTGGAGCAGCAAATATTATGTAAAATCTTGTAATTTTCCAACATTTTCTGCAATAAGAGAAACCCACAGCTGCTACTCCTGTGTTCAATGTATCTTTCTTGAATTTAATTTAAATAATTAAACTGCAACTCAGAAAAGGCTAAATTCTTAATTATTTAAAAATTTGGGGTGCATTTGCAAATTAATTAAAATCATTTAATTCCCAAATTCTGAAGGTCCAACATGTGAAGCACGGAGTACCAACACTAATACTTCTCCAAAACCCTAGCTCAATTTCTCGCGTACATCCAGAAAAAGTTACTACTTCTTGGAATTTTAGCCGCTGCAACTCAACAATGGCGTCTCGCTGCAGAACAATCTCCAGACCAGCAATCAACTTTCTCAAATCCACCGCTACGAAGCCGTCAAGCACACCCTTATTCTCTGCTCAAGCAGCGCGCGTCTCTCCATCACCTTTTTCAAGGTTTTTTTCCAAATCCTGAATTTCAGTCCACTGCTCTTTCTTAAATTCATTTATTTATTGAATCAAGACTTCGTTTGTTTGTGAAATGTGTTTCGGTTGGATCAATTAAGCTCACACGCTTAGTAATGTGAACTATTTGAATTATTGGTTCGAGATTTGGTCTTTCGACTTATAAATCATTGATAGATTTCATTGATTCGAGTTCCTTTTAATGACTTGGAGATTGGTTGTGAGGTGTCAATACTGAATTTCAGATCCTTTGAGGTAATTTGTCATTTATCTTTGAATTTTGATTTTCAGGTCATTGCCTCAAATGGCTATGCTTCAATCTCTGTTACCTCTCCACTCGGCATTGTCGTCGGCTAGGCTAACCTCTCGTCTTGGTATAGACAGCTGCAGGTCTTTGTCTCAGGGTATGCTCTGCAGTGCCAACCCTGGAGTTTGATAGATTTTGTGATGTTTCTGTAAGAGTTTACTTCTTTTAATGTTCTTCATAGTAAAAGAGTGATTCTATGATCTTTGCACTACAATTTCTCCATTAATTTGAAATTGCTATGCTGTTTTTGTTGCATAGTTACTAGTTTTAATGTGCCATATCTAGTTACTGGGAAGTTTTTAGTATTTTTATCATGGATACTCTTGTTCGTTGATGGAAATAGTTGGTAGCAAATTCAGAAAGCTCGAGTTAACTCCAAACAATGAACATATTGATAAACGACTAGATGTGATTTATAGATTAATTGTTTTGATATTTTGTGCTAAACTCAAATGGAGGCAAGATGCTTATATTTTTATGTCCAGTTTCATTCAAGATGGATGTCATTTGTTGTAGTAATATCAGTTATCTATATAGAAGAGCTCTGCCTGTTCTAAGGCTGCTACAAGATAACTCATACTATGACCTTTGGATTAGAAGACACCAAATACCTTTCTGATTATTATTTCCAACCGTAAATTCTCATAATTCATCGGGGGGTGATTCCTTTTCTGTTTGTCTTGGATATCTTTTTTGTAGATGAAGCTAAATAGGCTTCTATTTTTTGGGGTTAAATTTCCATACGCCATGCCTTTTTAATTGTATTTTTCTCATTCTTTTGTTACAATTTGAGAGGGAATGTGCTGCAACCTGCCTACCACCTGATTAGTTAGGCTTCATGTGCCTACATTTGCGGTGTTCGAGTATTAAGTAAGAGTTTATGTTTTTCCTACAAATGTAATATTAACCCTTCTTGTGATACTGCTATTAAATTTGTATAATTGTTTTATTTCTTGCCCTTATTGACACGTATTAAATGATGGTAATCCCATTTGCATATAGCTCGTCTATGGAATATTTGTGCATAGAATAGAATTTTTCCAATTTCTTGTTTTATCCTTGTTATGGGCTCCCACCTATCACTAGTTGGAATCTGTTGTGCCTATATCAATCTACTTGCAGCGTAAGATGTAGCAACTCTGTTAGATGTGGGAACTTAGGGTGTAAATCTGGTCTATTTGCAAACTTTGGCTTATCTTAGCTGTTCTATTAGTTTGCTCTATGTGCTCATAGCAATCTATTATTCTCTTCCTTGACCGTGAATGACTACAGAATGGACTATCTGTGATTTGGCTTTTGCATCTCCTGATATACGATGTGGCTTCACTCCTCATGTACCCTTACATTCTTATTTCAGAAATAGGTCTCAGCGTGCCCCGATGAGAGATGAAACGCAATAAAGGTTGAAGCAGATATTTGATGGATCATGTCTCCCTAATCAGTATACTTTTTACATTCTTCTACAGCAAAAATCTTACCAGTTTTGTGTATCCCATATCTGACTTTGGATGCCATCCTCTTGCACTCTGCATTTTATAGCATTGCAATTATTCTCTGCTCTTTGCCGTGTAGAGAGTTCAGTGGCAAGTCTACTAGAAGTGTTATCCCAAATTTTGATATTGAGCAGCTCTTTTGCTACTTGTGGATTAATCGACATATTCTTGAACTCTTATATCCCTATTTGTGTTCAATGCGCGTGTTGTACTTGCACGCGCGTATCGACGTGCTTTTTTGTAATGTTGGTGTAGCATCATTGAGAAAGTCGATTTTGCTGAAAGGTCTTTATTAGGTGTCTCATTGAGTTTGTTTTATTTCTTTTCGGCATGTATATTAAGAAGAATTGTTAGTTTTGAGTGAAGAAATGAGTTCCACAAAAGCAAAGTGATTAATTGTGTGTTAAAATATTATCATTTTTAGAATGAGATAAAAAGGATGAGACAATCTGAAAAAGGAAAGTGAGACAAGATGAATGAGAGGAAGAGAGTATAAACATTGCAATATGCATGGAAGCCCATCATCGTCTATTGTATGTGATATTACGTAGGAACGGAGTTTACTCGATATAGGGAAAGAAAAAGAGAAATTGAAGATGTGGCATGTGACACTGATTAAATGCTGGCCCATTTGTTCAGTTAAATATAAAAACTCCTCTGTCAAACTTCTGATATTAAATTGAAGTCATTTGCTTCAATAATTGTACTGCATCATACTGCGTTACTACCCAAAACTTAGATAACCCTTGCTGGAGAGGATAATTTTGCACATTATTCGGAGTTACTTTTATATATGTTGAATATAAAATTAGATAAGTACTCTGTGCAGAAAAATATTTTAATGAAATTAAGATTCCTTAATTTAATTTAAAAAGTTCAAACATGCTTGGTCTCTCGATTAGGGATGCCTGGATCATACATCTGATTACTACACTTGAATTTAGAATTTAGATAATATTTGGAACCACTTAAATAAGTTGGATTTTTTCACTGCATAAATACATTTTTCTAATGTTTGCTTTTTTGGAGCTTAAAATAAGTCATATTAAGTAGAAGTCCATAAGGTGGTCAGTGGTGTTTTTTTTTAAGCAGAAGCAAAACAAAACACTGGGAATACTGGTTTTTTTTCTAATATTGCAAACAATAACAATTTTTGCTTTAAAGTAATTTTAAACAATTTTAAACATAAATAATTAAAAGTTGCTAATAAAAACTATTTCAAACACTATCTTAGAGTTGCGGATAAATTTAGAATCTAGATGGCTTTAGAAGATGAAATATGTAATTTTACGGGGTAATGTACAAATTTCCATAATGTAAAACAATTAATTATGAAAAATAAACTATAATTTGAACTGCATCTTATCCTACTTGCAAGTTTTTTTCTTATTTGTGTTAATCTTGATTAATAATGAGAAACGTACAATTGCTATTTACTAGCTTATTTTTATCCATTTGTTAATAGAATTTTCTTTATTTCATTAAAAGACAATCATAAATTGGCCCAATTTTACCTCATTTTGGTGGTCTCCTCTGAAATTCGTTGGGGGTTGTTGGTTAAATTCGGGCAACATTTACATTTCTACAAAGAAAATTTATTGCAAGAAAAATTGTACATAACTTATCTAGACGTGCTTACTTTCGAGTCACAATCCTCACACTGTTGCTATTATTGGATTCACACCTGTACTCCCTCCCTTCTTATTTTAGATATCTAATTTACCTATGTCCTAAATTACATGTTTATTGACCTATTTCTCATACCTAATTCATTATTTTTAATAAATTTAATTAATGTGAATATGAAAAAGACTATCTTGTTCGACTTTTCTAATAGCAAACATTGTGACTTAACTTTTTAGTAAATTATTTTAATTTGCTCAAACTATAATACCAACATTTATCTTGACATAATAAAAAATTTGAAACTTTTATATCTATTAAAATTTTTCTTAATATATGCGAAAAGTCAAATAAATATATATATATAATTAAACATGTGTCCTATATAATTAGAATTTTATACTATTTTATAGTTATTTATTATTATTCGTAAATTTAAATTATTCTGATATTTAATATTTCTACAAGTGACATATAGATTTGGAATAATACTTTAGGATATCATATATTACATGGAACTTCGTGTAGCATTTATGAGAGCGTAACAATTGAAATAAAAACTTGAATAATTGAAATTGTTCAAAAAAATTCCCAAAACAAGAAGAGAAAAAACCATTAGGGACATTAGCTCCTATTTTCTAGTTTCTACTATCCTTTCCACCAACAATCCAAATTAAAGTTAGGAATTAATGTTCCTAATGTAAAATAAATATTTTTTTAAAAAAAAGGAAAATTATTTAAATCTTCCTATTAAAAAAAAGACCTTGTAAATGTGGAACTAGAACTAAATCATCTGCCTAAAGTCGGGCCCAATATGTTGATGAATCAAGTAATCGTCGCCGTCGGATGCATCAAACATCACGTTCTGATGACGGTGGTAGTGCAGGTACGGCAGCGCCGGCTGCGTCTGCGACGGACCTTTCTGCATCTCTTTCTGCCGCCGTAGCTCGAGAACTTTCCGGTGAGAATTGGAGTGCTTCGAGAGAACGAAAGTCGGGCTCGATGCGGGCCGGTATTCGGGCACGAGCCGACCCGACTTGTACCTCACCCCGCATGCATTGCAGAGCGTTTTCGGGCCCATGGGCCCAGTCCGCCACTGCGGCGTTTTGTCGGTGGCGCAGTGGAGGCACTTCCGCCCATCGCCGCCGTCGTGCGTTTCCTTCTTTTTCATCGGCGCTGCCTTCTTGGCGGCGGCCTCCTGTGAGGATGAGATGGTGGAGTCGGCGGGGGAGGGAGTCGGCGACACCGCGAGGGGGCGAGAAGTCCAGTTGCCGGAGGCGGCGTGTGAGCGCTTGCTGCGGGCCTTGGCGGGGACCAGCGACGATTCGGGGCCCCTCGTGGGAGTGGTTTCGGGCCGGGCCTTGATTCCTTGTATGAGCTGCAGCTTTTGCACGTCTTCAGTGGAGAACGATTCGTATTCGAAACGCGATACCCATTCCAACTCAGCCAAATCATCGTACTGTTCTTCGAATTTTGCAGCAAAAAATTGAGAAGAATTTCATTAAATTACTCGAACATTTCAGTTCGCTTTCTCTCTCATCGTCGATGGAATTGAATAAAAGCTTCCATAACATATAAATTCAAAGTAATTCTTACGAATTGCAGTTTGATAGAGAGGGAAATTAGGGCATGATTTGACAGATGGAAGTCAAATTGTGCGCTAATTATGAACTGCGTGAATTAATCAACCAATTCAACCAAACTACGTACCGGAACCGAGAGTTCACCGGAGAACTGACCGGCGGCGGAGCCGCGGGGACCACCTACGTCGGAGTGTGGCAAATGAAGTTCGGCGGCGTTGACGATGGCGGAGAATGGGGAATTGCATGAGGTATCAGCCGCGGCGACAAGGGAGGAGTCGGAGGAGGTTTCGATCAACGCCGCCTCAAGACCTCCGTCGGCGTCGTCGTCGTTAGGGAAGTCGAGGAGGTCGTCGATGGCGAATTGGTCGGCGTTGGAGAGGCGCTCCTCCGGCGAGTCGTAGTAGCCGGTCGGGAAGAATTCCGGAGCTGCTTCCATGTGGATTATTGTGGAGGAGACACACACACAAGAGGGAGAAGAATGAGGCTGGGGAGGGATGAGAGAGAGTGAGAGAAAGTGTGGAGAAAAAAATGGCTGAAAGAGTATGTGTGCGTGTAGGGGGTAGAGAGAGAGAGAGAGAGAGGGAGAGTGAAGTTTTGAAGGAGAGAAGTGAGGAGAGGGGTTTATTTGCGTTAGAAGGGGACTGGGAGAGAGACAGCTAAAAGTTTGGAATTTGGTAAGAGGTGAAGACTAGGTAGTTTTGTAACTGTTTATATTATCATGCTCGTATTTTATATAATTATATACTTCGTGATAAATTATGTATGTATGTACATGTGATGACAATATGATTAACCATTTCGATTTCAAGAAATAAAAGGGATGTGATACTGTCATTATAAGAATCATTCGGTTATATCTTATAATGAATTCAAGAATGCCGTTTTCATATTTTGTTACACTTCTTAGATTAATGTTACATATCGGTTAAATTGAAATCGATCACAATTTGAATATAATTGGTAATAAAACGTATTTACTCAAGATTCAAGAACTATGCCATACTTTGTTACTCCAGGACCAGAGATGTAAAGCCAAAATATAATAAAAATTCGAACGGACATATAGTAAAAGTGGTTATAATATGATGACAGAATTGTACAAGAATTATAACATAGTGTACCACCGGCAATGCAATCATGCATGGTTTGCTTGCAAGTATATTGTACCTTCATATTAGGATGTCAACGTGTATTCAAGCCCGACCAAGTGGCCCGATCTCCTTAATGCAGGCTGCGTCGGGCCAGAAATGAATCGGGCTGCTAAAAGTTCTGTTCAGCACTTTACTTGCGAAAATTATATTGTACGGACACTTCAAAATTATGTCGGGCATTTCAACACAACACGACATTTCTCAATTGTCGTGTTCAATAGATTTATACACATAACATTTAACTCTAACAAAAATATATAAAATTAATTTATTTTACGCATTCATGTTGTGTCTTAAGTTTTTTTTAAATGTTGTGTTCCGTGTTCGTGTCGAGTCGTGTCCCATATCGCAACCTAGAAGGAAACAAATCGATCCATATATTAAATTATATATTCCTTCCTTCCCGTTATTTTTATCTTAATTTTATTTTGATTATGCCACTATATTTATTTATGTTCGGAAAGAAAATAATTGTGAACCACAATCAATTTAAACAATGGACCCTACTACTTCAACACACTTCCATCCACTTTTTTAAATTTCACGCAGACTACAACTAAGACGAGAATTCAAGCTTTCATAATCTAGAAATTTTATATCTTTTTTATGTAAAAATACTTTGCCACTGTTGGATTTTTATGTTTTACATATAACAAATTTATACATCATCGTGCAATAATGGTTACACTTTGGATTATTATTTTAAGAAATCATTAGATTCCTTGCGAGAATCGAACAACTCTCCTGAATTTAATTAGTGCATCCTACTAGCCTACACGGAGTATTAAGTAAAGAAAGTTCATGTTAAAGAAAATTAATGACACACGGTTAGGGGCAGTCAGCAAGTCATGTGATTTGCCTAAGCTTATGTCCAATTGATAATACAAGCAGCATCGTGCGACCACGTGCCGCATGGTCACGTGCGGTCATCGTAGCCCCCACGTGACTCCTTTTTCTTGTTTATTCGTTTCAATTTTCTGCTGTACAAGATCAGCTGAGATGGTGCAAAGTAGAGTAAATAAATAAGCCATTTTCGTGGGCACTTCGAATAACCGCTGCAGATTTCCACCGTACAACAAAATTTAAAGGAAAGCAGACTCATAAGAAGCATCAGTTGATCCCCCTTTCCGCTGCATAATTTACCACTTAATCCAACTCTTTTTCCTCTGCTATAAATCAAATTAACCTCAAAACGTACAAACAATCAAGCAGAGAGAGTATCATACCTCAGGCGGAGTTGCAGCCTTCTATCATAATGAAGAGTTTCTGCAAAAAAGAGAAGCAAGAAAACAGCCATGGATAGGATCTTAGTCCAACTTACCACCGAACTAAGATCAGTAGAAGATGGCAGCCCGGATTTCAAACGCGTAAAGATAGAGAAGAACGATCCAAGAAACCGAACTGGGATCAGAAATGAGAAGTGAAGGTAACATCCAAGTTCACATATGAGCATTTCCAGAATAGAGCAAATTAAAGATACCACCTTCACAAGTGATAAATTTTACAACACTATACAAACATAAAGGAATGAGAGAATTACACATGTTATACACTCTTATATGTTGTGGATGGCAATAGTAAAGCACAAATCATGTCTTGATAGCAAACTGAACCATCTTGATCACAGACAAAAGGCCTCCCACTTCTCCAATAGAGAGAGAAGATGGGATTTGCTCGGATCAACGAAGATGACTTCGTATTCTAGTATAATCCTCCCCCAACAAAATTATGGGAACTTAAGATACAGTTCTCCCATAGCACACCGATGCTATGTAAAGGTTTTTAGCCCATTTATCCTGAAAGTCGAAATTGGAAACTCTAAGAACTGTGGGAAAACAGTTGAGAATAATATGAAAGAGAAGAAAAAATATGTATACCTTAACATGTGTGCTGGGAAAAGCAGAAGTCCGGAGTGTCTCCTGTGTTTCATCTGAAGGTTTTCGACGTGGGTTGCTAAGAACAAGGGCAGTTTGGTCCCACGTTGCTGCAGTTGATGTGATGCGGTATCCACCATCCCACCTCCTATGAATACCTTCACTTGGGTAAAGAAAATCCAACTCCACAACCTGAGAAAATGATAAGTTGAAGCAAATGGTGCAATTACTTTATTCCTTCATTTCGGATCAGAATTAGCAGGAGCTATAGTGAGACTAGAATATACCTGATCAGAAAAACCTGCACCACGAGACATAACGATTGCCCATCTAGTTCCAGCTGTCGCCATGGCAGTAACATAAAATCCCTCTCTCCATTTTTTGCTGATCCACTTGAACGGAAATGATTCACTAACTTTATAGGACTGTTGCATATATGGGGTACCTGCATTTTGGAAAAGCAAAACCATTTCAAAATATTACTTGAATAATGTGGCAAATTCAAGTCGTGAATTCCGATACTAACCCTTAGACATGACTATTAATGAGCTCCCATTATTTGCCCCTGCTATTGCACTTATGTAGTAATTCTTCTCCCACTGTTCCATTATCCACTCCTGCAGTTGATGCGGTGAAGAGCAATTAGATAGGCTGCCTACCAGCATGCCTTAAAGATGGATATAATGCTGAATTTTATAAAGTATGACATGTTAAAGAATTACATACCTTGTGAAGAAATTGAGGTGATAGTTCATAGACTTGATCCGAGAAGCCGGTCCCTGCATCCATAATTAAGGCCCAGAGATTTGAACAAGATGCGACACAGCTGATATATAATCCGTCATCATTTCCTTTCTCAATATGCTGATCTAATCTTAAATCTGCAACGTTGTAGTGATATCTGCAAGACATAATGTAAGGTCATTTCCAAATGTTCCTACAAAAGATCATAGAAGAACTCAAAAGAGTTAAACAAAGATACCTTTGCTTCATTGGTTTACGAGCATTGTACACACTAATCCACTGTGTGGCAGGCATTCCCATGCGAACTTTCTTCTTTGGTTGCTCATCATCGTCATCGTCCATCATAAGCCTTCCTCTCTTTTGTCCGACTTGATGTACGAGCTTAACAATGCAAATATATGTTTGATCAGAACAAAGAAAAACTTCAATAAATTCAGTAACTCACAAACAGAACTACGAAATAGTAAAATATGAATAATACCTTCCGAGCACCTTCAGTGTTGATTGGCCTGATGTCCGGATTTGGGCCGATAATCCCATCAAAAAGAGATATGTATTTGGCATAGTTAGGCTCTTCATCGAACTTCAAGTTAACAACAAATTCAACAAACTGTTTGAAAGGTGCAGGACAGAAGCAACAAAGGGCTTCTGGAGAAGTTCCCATCTTCTTTTTGCATACCAGAAAGCCTTTGTTCTCTCCCTAATATAGAAGAGACTAGATTGTGAATTGGTGATCATCATGAGTGAAAAGTTCATATTCAAAATCACATTTAATATTGCCAATACTAACCTGATAACCTTGCCAGGGAAGCCGACCTCGAAGAAGAAAAATGAGTGTATAAGCAAGGGACTCAAGGTCATCCCTACGGCTACCGGTCCTTCCCAGATGAGCATGTGCACTAGCATACCGCACAGTTCCTCTATAACAACCAATATTCTCATGCATAAATAAGAAACATAGACTAAAACATATTCCAAACTTAAGAGACAAAGACTGCATATGATCATAACTTTACCTGAATATATCAGGTCTTTGATCATAATCCACATGAAGACCCGTTGAACTATCACGCCACCGAACAGCTGCAATTTACAGAGAAATAGTTCTAAGGTTCGATGTTGTCATAACAAAGAGTAATTTTAAAAACAAATGGGCCACAATGGAACATGTATATTACCCAATCCAAGATCAACCAGAAAAAGCTTTTTCTCTTCGGGAGTTCCAGGTGTACCAAGCAGAAAGTTTTCTGGCTTTACATCCCCATGCACATATCTGCAGGTAATGCAGTAAGAAAAATACAAGATATAAATATATCTCAAAAATAAAAAAAAAGTGTTCAATTTTCAAAAAAAGCACCAAAGAGTGCCCAACAATTTAAAGATAAATTTAAGGCATGACAGAGAAAAAAGAACCCAAAGAGCAAAAGGCTCATACAGCTAATAATATCTGGATGCCCACTTCAAGCAGTCAGACCTGCCTTTGATGTAGGCACTTTATGTTGCATATTCAGTTCAATTGGCAACCATACTTGGCTTCTTATTAGGAGCATAATCAAACTACACCAAGCCAAATATTTAAGAGCTTGAATTAGGCTCATATACTATAGAGCCGAGCTCGACTTACCAAACATACTCAAAGCTCATGAGCTTATTCGAGAACGAGATTTTGCAAAAAGTAATCCCAATAAAATAAGTAGAAATATATAACATATGTAACATACATAAATACATAGAAATCACTGAAAATACACCACTCAAAGCTTGTGCCCCAAAAAATCTAACAATTGCAAATATTAGAAAATATTTACCCTCTAGAATGCAATTTCTCCAAAATGGATATGGCTTCAATGGCAATACATGCAACCATCTCAATTGACATTCTGCAAAAATGTTTATTTAAATATTAGGTGAAGATTGAAAAAAGTAAATAAGAAATAAAACAAAGCAAAGATTTAGTAGAGAAGAAATTTTAATTACGTATTTGAATTGTTGTTCCAGACATCCCATAGACTAGGACCGAGCATATCCATAACCTGCAAAATAAATAAAAGAAAATAAATATATATACGAAGAAAGAACCTAAACCCTAAATTTGACCCACGTACCATAATATAGTAGTCACTCTGACGTCCCTTGTAATGCACGCGCGGTATGCCATGACTACCGCCAAGCTGACTGTAGAAGAGCACAAAATTAAGTTGCCTTTTGCAACATCTAACAGAGAACCGTGTAGGAACATAAAAATAACTCACCTGTAAACTTGCCACTCATAAGGTGGCCCGTAATTACAGCCTTTGCTGCTTCGGTGCTCAAATTTCAAAGCAACCTAAAAGACAAAAAATTATGATGCATGCAGTCTTGCTAAAAAACAGAGGCCAAAACTGCCTATGCAAGCAAGAGACTATATACCTCTACCGCTCCAGGGCCAGTTCTTTCGTTTGGGTTTGGGGGGTTGATTCGTCGGCCTACATACACTTGTCCAAATCCACCTTTCCCTAATTTCTTATCGATTCGATAAGAAGGAGAACCACCAACCTGGACCTGTTTCCAATCAATTAAATAAAAAGTCAGTTGAATATGGCATATGTAAGCTACATCAGTTTCTCGTGAGATTCTTCAGAACAAAATCACATAGCTACAAGCAAACAACCCCATAGAAATTAATGCCGGCAAAATGAAAGCAAAATGTCTACTAGCAAGAAGCGACTTCCTTATATAGGAGCTAAGCTTATATCTTTATAACCTCACTGGAAAATATGGTAGACACCCTAGCAAGTCCGACAAAAATACAGCTATTGGCAAATTCAGTAAATTATAAGTTTTCCTCGGCACACTCAAGTAATAATGTACATGTAGTTTTTACTCAACAGAGACAAAAAAAGATTTCGCATTTGACTCGTCGACATAAAAGATAATTTTCGCATTTGACTTTCAAGTGATAACGTAAGTGTAAGTGGTAAATGTAATGATAGATTTTTCGCATTTGACCCAACAGCAATATTCCTTGAATCCCGGACAAAGTGATTTAACACATAGCAACTATTGATAAGATGTTATGAAAAATTACCAACTACATTCCATAATACTTGGAGTTGAGGCACATACTCAAACACAAATATAAGGAAAAGCATTTTTAGACACCTTAGCAAACAATGCATGCTAATAACAACAATAATAAAGTAATCAATCATACACTCCAAACAAACGAATTTTTTAGCTGTGGGAGAAGTTAACCGCAGTCCGCAGACCTGAGACCTCTCCCCTTTAACACATACATGTTCATAGGCTCACAACAAAATGGGAGCCAACTTAATCAATTCTAAGATAGTAAGAAATAACTAAAATCAATCTTTAGCCCCCAAATCCATCAAAGTGCCATCCAACCCCAAAATGAACTCCTCATATCAAAATCGGAGCCATAAAACAAGGATCTGAAAAAACAACTGACAGCTTCTTCTCACTCTCCAACTAGGTATAAAAAAATGCATAGATAAAATTTACCGAAAAAACAATTTAATTTAACGAACCCTTTCAGGAATAGGCGTAGTGCTTCCCTCATCCTCAGCAGCCAATCCCTTACCGCTTCCATTACCACCGCTATCACACTCATCCATCTTCTTCTCTTCCACCACTTCTCTGACCTCCTCTACCTTGTTCTTATCCTCCTCAACCTTCAACGACGTTGTTTCCTTCAAAGCAGCATCAACATTTTTCTCTCCACCGTCACGGTCAGCCACCAACGTATCCTTCTCCTTGTCACCACCGGCGACGTTACCAACTCTATTCCGAGTAGCACGACCAGTTGCCTTCTTCGTTCGGGATTTTGCCTTATTCGCGTCGGTTCCGGGAGAAGCGAGAGGGGGACTGCGGCCTATCCGCGCCCCGCTACGCAGTTGAGGCATATCTATGACCGTCCATCAACTCCGTCGTGAAATCGGCGAGTCTGGCGTCATAAACTCTTAGATCGAACCGGAAAAGGTGGGAACTTCAGTGAAACTTGAGAATCGGACTGCGGAGGACGGCCTACGGGAAGATCGGCGATCGAAGTCTTTGAAATGAGGGTTTTCGAGCTGAGAGGCGAAATTAGGGCTGACAGTTTGAGAAATTGGGGGGAAATGAAAAGACGGTGGCCCAAATTTATTGTTTCATATTTTATTTATTTATTTTCTGTAAATGACTGAATCTGCCATGGATGTTTGGACGATAATTGAATCATCAATCATGTACGTTGACTCTAACGACGTTACATATTTGTTGTAATAAATTCACTCTCATACAAAAAGTAACAAAAAATAAAATCCTATTACATGAGACTTTAATATTAAGGTGCAAAATACTCTCTCCGTCTCATTTAACATAACACGTTTCTTTCTGAGTAAAATTAAGAAAATAAATGATAAAGTATGTGAGATGGATAAATGATAAAGTAAGATAGAGAAGATAAATGAGTTTGCGAGGGAGTAAATAATAAAATATGAGAGAGAAATGATAATATAAGATAAATAAATGAAAAAATATGAGAAAGAAATAAAAAAGTAAGAGATAATTTAGTAATATTTTTAAAAGTTATTTCCCTTTAAAAAAATATATCATTTTAAGTGGGACGTTTCGAAAAAAAATAAAGTGTCATGTTAAATGGGCCGGAGGCAGTATTTACTTTTGTGGCAAATTTATAATTTTAAGACGCAAAATACATGTTATCCCAATTTGTCTTGAGAGTATTTCAATTATGGTATTGTAATGTGGTTTCTATCTATTTTTTATCCTATAATGTGAACCATTTATCTTAAACATTGTGTATGTATGTCATGTTATCGATAATACAAAGGAAATCATTAATAAATTAGATAATGGAAAAGTTATGTGTGACACTCTTCGCCGGTGGTCTAAAAAGTTAGGAGAAAAAAAACATCCGCGACCAAAAAAATCGAAACATACAAATACCACACTACAAGATCAAAATCGAAATTTTCTCGATCCACCTGTGATTTCGTCTTTTGTGTGTACTTTATTTGTAAAAAGACGACAGATTAACTAATCAACATTTTAAAACATTTACATTACTCCAAAACTGATACCAACCATATCTAAGCAATAAAAAAAGTAAAGCAAGTTGAGCAAATGTAAGTAACAAAAATATACTATAATACTCTCTCTGTCTCATTCATCTTTTCTCACTTTTCTTTTCGATTTGTTACATCCATCTTGTCCCATTCCAAAAATAACAACTACTATACACGCAACTAACCACTTTCTTTTCGTGGGACTCATATTTTCTGTCACAATTACCAATTCTTCTTAATATACGTACAAATAAGAAATGAGACACGCTCGTTGGGACGAGGGAGTACAGTTTCATATGAAATGCAGTTGCACATCCATTATCATTGTAGCTTCATAATATCAGTTATAAGCAACAAATTACCAGATATGCAGTAAAAGATAATATGGTGCCAATGGAAGCCAAAAACCTACAAGACTAAGGCACACACTTTGAGCTAGCTCATCAGCCATATAGTTGGAGCTAACTATTTTCGAACCGCGCTAGCATGCTAGGCCGGCAACACAACCTCCTCAACAGCACTCTCTCCTACCAAAAGGCAAGAATTAACCCGACAATAAAGAATAAATTCGACACTTGTTGTGTAAGAAAGGAAACAATGTGGGCATGTGGGGCGTGTGTTTACCTGGGTGGAATCGTGGTCGTATGTGATCAAGAAAAGACACCTGCAACCTCTTACGTCGTGCAATCTCCTTTGAATATCTGTCACTCGAGCATCGTAGTATCTTGCTTGATCTTTTCTCTCCTGATTAGGAAGATACAGTTAGGAATGCTGTCTAGACGAACACATGATTTTTCAGGATATAAATGCAGGAGCCAAGATCAAGAAATTGAGAATATGACACTTCATCACTCATCGCCTTTATAAAGAATATGATGTTTGAATCTTTATAATGACCGAGTTGCACATACAACTATCTTTAGCATAAATGCCGTTATTCCCATTAGACTGGCCTTTGGTCCCTCTTACTCTGCCTAGAAAGCCTGCATTCTCTTCATAACTTCTGTGTAAATCCCATAACTAGCTATAGACTAAGCTTATAGTTTAGCACAAATATATCAAAAGTAAGGTTAACTTGTTTCATTTTCTTGATTTGATGATTATTTGGTTCCCATCTTGTCTTCAATTATGGTTCTCTAACAACTCTCAATTCTGACACTACTTCTCAAAAGAGAATATTTCGAAAAAGAGTGATTCAGCACATAACCAAAGACTGCAATAGTACCTGGAAGCACACTACTGGATCCCCAACCTTCAGTTTATGACATTCTGAATGTTCCAGAGCAACAGAGCGTTCCCTTACGTCATTTTTCACATTCACCCATTCATCTTCGTCTGATCCAAACCCAGCATATCTTACATGGACCTCCTGCAACGAGCTAAGTGCATTAAGGAACAAAAAAATTCTCCACTTCTTTTAAGGGCTAAACAAATTATTAATTTAGTATCCACAGCATGGGAAGAATAATACAATAAGCTGAACGAAAGAATACAACTAGTTATAATTTGAAGTGATTTGCTTGGCCCATAAATATAGCTACTCACTATTTCCCCGAACTAAGAAATCTGTGGGAGAGAAATCCATCAACATCATACCTGTAGAAACACCATCATAGGTAAAATAAGATAAAAGTAAACAAAAACTTCATGATTAAGAGAAAGGGCTACAAAATAGAAATGGTGGTTGCTGCACTCTATGTTGTATATTTAACATCAATGTGGCAATAACAAGATCCGAAATTCTATTTTATGTTGTATTTTAGCTATATCCCACCTTATCAAACTGGTCATGCTTCATCCATAGAAAATTCTTTACAACAACTTCAGACTTTGAATACAAGATCACTCATTGAAGTATTTTTATTATTTCACAGCTTGGTTACTGGTTCCCACTTCCCACTCTAGGTATAAAACATGTACTTTCGTAGTATTCAAGAAAAGTATCCTAAAGCGAAATCTAAATGACAATCCACGGCTACAGCACGTTGACTATGAAAGCCAACATTCTGGAAACAACTGTTGTGGATAGTTAAAAAAGCTGAGTGCACATAAATAATTAGAATAAACATCCAAAGCATCAAACAACAAATAATATTGCATATAAATAACATTTAGCAATATATGTGCCTGACATATTTTTCAGGAATTCTCACAATATTTTATTCTTAATTTACTCAATTGGAAGCATTCACATAAGATGTTCCATGAAAACCAATCCAAGAAAAAAATTCAAAAGATGCAATCACGAGATGAACTTAAGGCATCAAATGAAAAGTTGAAATTCTAAAGCAGCACTGATGAAGAGGTCTTGCAAAATATGAACAAAAATTCTTACCAAGCCCCATCCAATGACGACCTTGCTTCAAACTCCAAATTACCTGAATCTTGACCCTTTTTACCTGCCACCATTCCATTGGTAGTAGTTATCATGACTATACTACTACGAGAGAAATAAAATGGCATGTGCAGCATGGAAACAATTAATAGAATTACAGAAGTCTAAAGACTGATTGCCAAGTGTCAATTAAAAATTCAAGAAATATACCAAAAATAGATATCAGTAGCTCATGATGCGATTTCTCAGTCCAACTTGACATATTTTAAATTCAAGCAGATAAAATCACTAGCAAGGAAGTACCGTAAAAAAGCTGAAATGTTTTTAATAGAAAGAACCTTCAGGTATTTTTGGTTTTTCAGTTGCTTTATTCTGATCTATAGCATCTGGGACAACAAGTACTTTTTTGACTTCATCTAGTGAAGTTTCTTTGGAAAGGCAGTTTCCTTGATTCTTCTTAAACCAATTCTGGATCTGAAGAAAAGAAGGTTAGTACATGCATCAAAAGAGTAATCCAATATCTAGCATCCAAGTAATGATGCTAGAAGCAGTTCAAAGAAATAGCAGAAGATAAAACCTCAGTCCACTTTAAAATAGGCTTCCCCACTCGATTACTGGAACAACTGCAATAAGATTTACGAAGTTATCCCAGATATAGCAACAACTATGAGCAAACACTTGATAGTTATTTCACATAAATGCTCACTTGAAGTCTTTTGCCAAATTCTTAAAGAAACCCTTGTCCAGGGACAGTTCTTTGGATTCATCAAGTAACTCCTCCATTTTCTGAACCTGCTCCATTGATGGCATATTGGCATAAGATAAGTTTCTCATATAACTGTCCAAGTTCTTCTGCAAATACAATTGACATAAAATTTCTTCAACTCGACCAACTTCACGGAATAATTCCCAGTAACTAAGTTATAACTGTAAGCAATTCTAGGGTTCAGAATCCATGAATAAACTGAGTTAACAACAATGTTGTTTTAAACTCAGCTATAAAAAGATGAGCACACAATGCAATAGCTACCTATCCAGTGTTAAGGATGTGTGTGATTTTAGTTTGAAACCAATTATGCAATTGAAAAGGCATAATGTACTAACTTTTTATCAAATAATTGAAACATGAGTTTCTCATTAATTTTCTCAAACGCCAGGATAAATAAACACCGCTCTGAGTTAGTGAGTTCAACAATCAAAATCCTTCTCACGTAGCCTCCAAAACACACACACGCATACAGCAAAAAGCCTCTCCAGATCATATACACAGGAAACAAACCAAAGCATACACGCTAACTCAGTTCACGAAATCACCATAAACACACAAAAATAGGAGCTGAAAAACACCGAATAGCTCATCCGAACTCAGCAACACTCGTGTACAAAAAATCATAAGGTTTCTCGGCCGAAATTGTGAGCATAGTAAAATAATAATAATAATAATAAATTTAGGGAAAAGTTACCTCGGCTTTGGTGAAGCCGGAGAGTGCTCGTCTTTTCCTTGGCCGGAGCTTCATTTCACAATCTACCGAACCGCGGAAACTCGTTCTAACAGATTAAGAGAGAGAAGGATATGCGGGGAGAGATAGAGAGAGTGATCACAGTTGTTTCGTGCTTGGTTGAAGGCTTGGAACTTGGAAGGGAAGGAGGTCTAATTTTGGCGCACCAAATATTTATTTTTTTACCCCAAAAATCTGACTGACAGGAGGGATATTCACCATTCTATAAGCACGTTTATTTTAAAAAATAAAATAAATAAATCACAATCTTGTAATGGGTTTGCCACTTGGGCATGTAATAGCCCAAACTAAAACACTCCGGCCCACTTCACTGAAAAATGTCACAAAGCTACTGTATACTCTTACAATTGTTAGTTTTATTTGTTTTCGGCGCGAACATTGAAAAAGTTGATGAATATAAATTAAAATAGTGGGATCTACTTATGTAAAATGATTGTGTCCATAAATTATATCTTTTTTTTTTTATAAACAAGACAACAATAATGAATCAGCTCGAAAAGGAATACAAGCCAACAGTAACAAGACAGAGGGAGTATATTTTATGCTCCATCCGTCCCATAAAAAATGTCATAATATTCCCTTCGGAGCATCCCATAGACAATGTCTCGTTTCTTATTCTGACAAATTATTATAAATATTTTATTTGAAGGATCCACAACTTTATACAAAACCAACAACTCTCTTTAATAAAAGAAACTTGATACTTTCTATAGGACGAAGGGAATGATATATGACAGAACAACAAGGTTTGTCCCTTGGAGGACATTCGATAAAATTTGAACGATGCAAAGAAGATTAGCATGGTCCGTTAATTGGTATTTTTCCACTCTATATGAATGATTAATTTATGGTTCAATCTCTATTAGCATTTAACTCTATATGAATGATTAATTTATCCTTAAAACGCAAATTAATTATAAATAGTTAATTAATAATATAGATCTTTATTAATCTAAACCAACTCTCTTAAATAATCGCGCTGAAAATAAGTTCAACGGAAAGAAGAGAGTATGATAGATTCGAAATTAAAAGTAATAATCCTAATTTTCATGATATTCTCGAACCTTTAACATAAAAACTACAAACACAATTTACTAACAGTATTAAACAAATAATTCATCGTAAATTTCATGATAATTTCGACACTTTACACAATAGAAGAAAAGGAAAAAAAAACTTTATTAAAGTGTTTATTTACAGAATATGCACGCAAAATTATTTGTATATTTGTTTATTGAGTCCATTTTATTATTTTTATTTAATAATGATATGCTTTGACTTTATTTAATACTCTTGCAATAATAATCAAGAGGATCATGAAAAGTAACTATAAATTAACCATGCATGATTTCACCTAATGGTTTTTTAATTATGTTTTTGTGCCATAAAAGGCAATCAATTAATCGAATTTTCCTATTAATACGTCATACTAATTATGTACCATGAAAAATATATTTATTTCTTTAATAAGTCCCTTATAAGTCTCTAATTTGTTTCTTTACATAATTATTTCAACATCATTCCATATAAAATGTCTAAAAAGCATGTGTGAAATCGTTTCTTGTGTCACCTTAATTTCTTATTAAAGAAATTTAATCATATTTTTAAAATAAAAAAAATCATCTCTAAAATTCCAATTATATGGCTATAATGACTTGATTTGATAAGAAAAGATACTCAAAGATTGAGAAGCTAAAACAACTTTACTATTTTCACCCAAATTTTATGGCTGTTTGTAATTAATTATTCTCCTTAGAGATTCTTAGGAACTAAAACAAAATTCCCTTCTAAAATGGTATAGTTATTTTGTATTAGTATATAATATGCTTTTCGATGTGAATAAAAACTTAGGGTATATGATTATGAGTTTCTCGATTTACGAAGTTATTATTTAGTTTGGAACAAAATAACGATTGAGCACTCAGCAGAATGTCACATTTGATTAAAAGACAAAAAGCAGTATACTGTAGTCCAATTAAAATCTTGAATTTAATTAAAGATAAAATTAAAAGCACAATTTGGTGACCTTTGTTCTCCAATCAAGAAATCTGAATTTTCAAACACCCTTTTCGATTCCGCTCTAACTATAATATAAACAAGAAAAAATATATATATAATCCCAAGAGATCTACACCGTCCGATTCTGTAGCAACGAACTCCCAATTCAAGTACACGTGCAGCCCATTAATTTACACTCTCCGTTTCTCCTCTCTGAAATGTTGCTTCCATGCATGTAATTAGCTCTCCTTACTAAAACCACACACCAACAATGTGTAGATGTAGAGAGAGAGAGAGAGAGAGGTGTTGTATGTATAGGAGGAGGGAGAAAATAAATAGTGGGAAAGAAAGAGTCTTTGGCTTCCGTTTGCATTTCTTGATCTTGATAGGCTGTGGTTGGTTCAAGGCCCCATTATTAGCGACCCATCTGTTTAAAAGTTTGATTTTTTCCACATTAATTTCTTCAAAATCTCCCATCATTAATATAGGAGTGGCGTTGTCATTTATATGCCTTTTTGTTCTTTTGTTGCTTCTTTGTTTGTTGGGAGATTAACATCAATTTGGGGTTCCAATTCTAAGAGTGCCTCTCTCTCTAGAACTGTCACATCCCATGTCATCACTTCGGGTCGATTGTGTTTCTCTCACTAAAGGTACAAACACTTCTTGATTTATGCCCCAACCCCATAACTCTTGATTTTGTCTCTTCAAGATCATTCTTGCACTTTGATGTTGTTTGCTTGATTTCCTGCAGTTTGGTGGGTGATAGATCAAGAAATGATGCCCAATTGCAAAATCTGAGTTCATGTTTGCTGAATCTTGAATTTTATGGTTTGTGGGATTTTTCTTTTTTGCCCTCTGGATTTGTTTGCTTCAATCAAGTTGCTTGAGCTATGATGGATGAGGATCAAGAATTTAAGTTTGTTTGCAAGTTATGTTTCAAGAAATATCCATGTGGGAAGTCTCTAGGAGGCCACATGAGGTCTCATGTAGTTGCTGAATCTGATGAAAAACTTGATCCGATCAAGAGAAAGTTCTCATCATTTAGTGGGTGTGAGTTGAATGATCCAAGAATGGGTGAATTTGGAAATGGGCAATCTAGCTATGGTTTAAGAGAGAATCCCAGAAAGAGTTGGAGGGCTGTTGATTCAATCTCAACCTTCCCTCCTCCACAAGGGAAGATTTGTAAACAATGTGGGAAAGGGTTTCACTCATTGAAAGCCTTGTGTGGCCACATGGCTTGTCATTCTGAGAAAGATAGGGGTTTGAAAGATGATAATTCTTGGAGTACTAGTGAGAATAATAACCAGAAGGTGGTGATGGATAGCCATTCGGATACGGAGGGGGAGGATCGGGTTATTAGGACTAGGTCATGCAAGAACAAGAAGTTGAAGAAGATTGTAGTTAAGCCCAATTTGATCTTACCTAACAATGGCTCCTCCTCTGTTTCTGAGATTGATGGGGAGGAGCAAGAGGAGGTGGCTATTTGTTTGATGATGTTGTCTAGGGATTGTGGGAGTAAGGGTGGTGTGAATTCAGTTGTGGAGTCTTCTGATAACAACTCTGTTATTCTCGAGACCAAATCTTCCTCCATTGACATGAAAAGGGATACCGGTATAAACCTCCATGATCAAGATGAGACTCCCAAAATGGACAAAATTGGGGAAGATGTAGTAAAGTCTAAAAATTGTGTCTTTGATGCAGAAGTTGCTGAGATGCAGAATTCTGATTCTGGGTATTTCTTGGATGAGTGTGCTAAGGCGGAATCTGATGTTTCGGTTGATGGGTTCCGAAGAAACTCTGCATTTGTTGAGTTCTTGAATAGAAGCAAGAAGGAGAATGAGTATGAGTATGATCATGGTGGTGGTAGGGTTGAAAGATCAAGAAAGAGGAGGTACATTGCTGATCATTCTGATCCGTACAGCGACTATGATAACATGAAGCGAAATGATCATCCTCCTCCCATTGGTGAGACGTCTCAGAAGAGGCCTAAGTATGAATGCTTCAACTGCAAGAAGAGCTTTAAGTCCTACCAAGCTTTAGGAGGGCATAGGCCTTGCCACAAGAAGAGCAACGCATTTTACGAGTCAAGATACGAGAGTGGTGAGAACAGCCTAGACGAGTCTACTGAGTTTGCTGCAAGAGGGAAGGTTGTGGAGAGTAGAAAGACAAGTGGGAAGGATAAGAAGCTCAAGGCGAAGAAGAGAAAAGGCCATGTTTGCCCATTCTGCGACCGGGTTTTCAAGAACGGGCAAGCGTTGGGAGGGCATAAGAGATCTCACTTCATTGGTGGGCATGAAGTGAACAACAATCACAGTCAAGTATCCAAGCCTGATCTTCTTGATCTTAACTTGCCTGCTCCTCAAGACGACGATGATGATGATGGGAACGAGCCATACTCGCCTTGGTAGAACAGAACTCCCTAATACAACTAAATGGTATCACACATACACACAAACAAACACACATATCTTGAGGTTTATTTATCTGTCATTTTAAAGCAATTGACATTACGTCCAAGATGAGTTTTTTTGTTAAGCATGATGTGTGGTTTACTGCAAAGCAGTTGGCTAAGAGCAATACTATCATGCTTTGTTCAAGTTGTTTGATAAGGAAATGATATAAAAGGCTAGTTGTTTCAACTTGTCTTGATATGACTTGAATACAATGGTCAGTCTGTACATTGGAATTGCATTTGTGAGGTTTCTAACTTTCTATATTACTCTTCCGCCTGCTATTAATGTTTTACTTTCTTTCGGCACCAAAAATAAGGAGTTTGTTTTTATATTTAATAGTGTGTGCCCCACTTTATTAGTTTTAATATTAAATCATTTTTTTATCACTAATTGAAGTGGTTGCACAAATTTCGAGTTTGATAGAGTGACAAAACCACAAGAGAGATGTGATTTGATGTACAAAAGTTTAGGTGTACCATATTTTATATACCCGTGTATCCGTGTATGTACCATACCACCAGAGTATTGACATGTGGCAAATGTGACTTTTTTTTAAATGAAAAACGTCACATGTCAATATCATTGTGGTGTGGTTGTAATGCCCCTATTTTCTTTACTTAACTAGAGACACTACTACATACTTAACATATATATATATATATATATATATATATATATATATTAAACCCTTTCAACAATATTTTCATAGAATAAACATCCTAAACCTTAAAAATATATCAATAGCAAAAACAGTGAAATCTACAATATAAAGCAAATAAGTCTTATCAATTTTAATATAATGCAAAATTCCTAACTTTAAACCGAATAACTTGAATGCAACTTAAATCTCCTCCTTGTGACCATCACCAACAATACCTTTACGCATCAGCCGTGCTCTTTCCTGAAAAATGTTATAATAATAAGGATGAGTACGACTATTCAGTGGGGAATACACTTATCCAAACTATATAGTATACCAATATATTATGAAAAATTAGAACATGTAAGAATTACGTAGTTACACAGATCACCGAGTCAACATTTAAAACGGATCAACTTCGATCCCGGTCAACTTCGACCATAAACCTTTGTACCGATCAACTCCGATCGCGGATCAACTTCGATCATTCCTTTTCATGCCTGACATTAACTCATAAATATCGAACATAAAATATAATAATGATAAATGTAGTGTAAGAATACATCCACACCTTAACATTGATTTGATGAAAAATTATGGATATCAGATGTTTAAGTCCCGCGTACTTCTCCTAAACATGAAAATTTATCTTAATGACTCATACATGGAGTGTCATGCATGCATCAACAATTCAAATAATTCATAATTACGCATAGATCATAATAATCAAACAATGTATACTATACATAATATACTTATTAACATGCAATTTTAACGGTTTCACATGGTAATAAACTTAAGTATATTAAACATAATCTTACTTCGATTGACAATTCATTCGTGCATTGAACAATTCGGCAATTCATGAAATAAATGAATGAAATCATAAAATTTTTGTCCTAAAAATTATAGATCTCTAACATGAAAAAATATTACTTATTCATGAAAACTTTTGTTTTTCAATCTACATGCGTGTTGACAAAAAAAATTGGCACATCAAGAAACAAATTAACAAATAAACAGTAAATGTATCCTAAAAATTCTATATTTTTAACATGAATGACCTAACATATATTATATCCCATTAAAATTCAGCATAGTAGAAAACAACTTAAAGAAAACATGAAAAATAATTTTCCTATCAAGCTCACGGACATGCTGTCAAAAACTAGCAGGTTACGAATAACAATTTTTAAAAAAATACTTATCATGCTTTTAAAATTCTAAAAAATTAATAGAGTATACTAGACATACCTAGGAAGACTATCAAAAATTTTAACGATGATATGATGATGGGAAGATGTGTAAATAATTCTTGAAACAACTCCTGGCAGATTTCCGAAAATTTTACGTGATGCTATAATATGAGCGACTAAGGAATCCTAGTAGGTTTAGAAAATCCGAAATAAATAAATATTATTCTTGTCTCATAATTATAACATGATTTCTATCTCAACAATAAATAATATAATCATAATATGATATAAATAAACACATTCAAAGTTCAAAATAAATTTACATAACAAAAATGATTTAATGACATATAAGATAGATGCTTTAATTTTCATTTAAATTTCTAAGGTGCGACTTACAGAACTAAAACACTTGATAACATGCATGAATAGATATGCAGTGCATTTTATATTGAAAATTTCGGGTCGTTACAGTGGTACACACAAAGATATACGAATGTGGTACACTCAAACCTCTTTAGTTTGATGGGGGTTGATTAAGTTTAGTGAGATTCACAAGAAATTATGATTAACGTTAATAAAGTTTCCATTTTCGAAAACAAGACACAAACATCGAATACCCCAATCGGAAATACAACACATCAGTAGTAGCATGACGGAGGGAGTATTTGCTACTTCAAATGCCATATGCTTCACATAATCATGTACACTAGTCATATGTTATAACCATTGTTGTTAATGGAGAAGAGGTATTAGAAGTATAGATGGTTAAGAAAGTAGAGTGATTCCCACTAAGCATTTCATTTTCATTAGAGTGGCTGTGTTTAAGACATGGTCCCTTGCATTGTAGTAGAAGTTATCTAAGTAGGGTAAGGTGTATCTTTTTGTGTATTAGATGGAATGATGAAATTCAAGAACTATGATCCATCACCATCACAACTCAACCTGCCTTCATGTGGATGTTTGGGTATTTAAAGCTCCTACTTTTGACTTGAGAGGAAAAGCAGTTGGGCTCTCCTGTGTATAGATAATGTCATTTTTTACAAATTTTATGTAGCGATTATAAAAAACAAATTTCACGGATGCTTATTTCTAAATAACTGTAAGAAATATACTCTCTTCGTCCCGTTTTTATTGTCTTAATTTATTTTTTTGGTTGTCTCATTATTCTTATCTATATCCAAAAAAGAAAGTAATATGTAAACCACATTCAATCTAACGAGTGAGCCAACCACTTCAACACAACTTTAACCATTTTAATACACAACTACCCACTTTCTTAAACTCCATTCCGGAAAACACTAATAAGTCACGAGTTTTAGAAGAAACTCAATTCTAATAAATTTAAAATAATATTTCGTTAATATAGTCCTAATATTTGTTAATTGGTGGAATTGGTTCTTAAACTATTTGTGATTAGTGAATTTGGCCCACAAAAAGCAACAAGTCTAAAATAACATTTCCCTTTTGAATTATTTTTTTTTTCGTGAAATTAGTCCTCAAACTTTGTAAAGTTTGGCCGAATTAGTTCTCAAAAATATATATTCTGAAATTGCCCTTCGAATATTTCATTAATTATTTTAAAATATCATTGACTAACCCAATGAAAAAGTTAATCGAATGATCAATTCTACTCGATTTTCATAATTTGAGGACCAAAAGATAAAAAACAAAAAATTAAGAATCAATTTTACCAAAGATTCAAAGATTGAAAACGATTTTGGGCAATTTGCCTAAGATCATCTCTAACGCTCATCTATATCACGGGAATCCCTCAAAAATTTTCACTGTTTAACCTCCAACGCTCCCCTAAACACTCTCGTATCATAGGGGAGACAAGATTTCTCCCATTATTTTGAGGAAAAATTTGTCTCTCCCCTATCTTTTTTTTATTTAATTTTAATTCGAAAATCATTTATCACTTATCATTAATTTGTTATTATAAATAATAATCTATTTCTAGGTTATCACTTATCATTAATTTGTTATTATAAATAATAATAATTTTTAGTTTATTTATTTTGAATAAATTATTAATTAATTTTGTTTTAGAATAAATTTAGATAATTAATATAACATTAATTGAAATTACTTAATATGATTTTTATTCAAGTAATTTAAATTATTTTTTTGCAATTAATTTTAATTTTCTATTAAATATATTATTATATTTAATTTAATTATATAATTAAATTAAGATTAAAAATATTATATTATTAAGTTATAATTAAAGATATCATATAATTATATTTTAATTTGATTTATAAGAGTATAAAAAAAAATATTATAGAATATTCATTTTTATGAAAAAATATACGAAAATATCATTGGAGATAAAACACTGTTTCCGAACAAAAATTGGGATACGATTCCCCTAAGATATGGGAATGCCTTGGAGTGCCCTAAGAAGAATAGCAAAAAGCCAGTGAATTTTTGAGAGGGTCGAAAGTGTAATATCAGTAAAAAAGGAGGATACTTTTGACAATACGGAAAATCATACTTATGGAAAGGACAAAAACATGTCAAAATCTTATCATATTATTAAAAAAAATCTAAAATTAGATTTTCCACCGCAGACTCGGACCCGAACTCCGTTGATCGTCATCGTCTGCCTTAAATTCCATCCAATTATTAGGTCAAATAGCTTCAAGCTTTCTTGATTGGTTCTCAAATCGCAAACCGGCTCATATTAGGTAAATTTGATGATTTAGTTGCTTGTTGATATTACGCATGCTTATCCGTGGAAAATTTCCACTTTTTTCCGTTTGTTATGTGTTTTATCCATCTAGACCCACTGTGAGCGCCTCTTGTTCGTAATATTGTTTGAAATCGAGCGGATTTGTGTTCGTGATGATCGTTTCTTGCTCGATAATGACGAGAAGCCTTTTGAAGTTAATTAGTTTTAAGCTTAATAGAAATTTGCTCGTTTTTCTTCTGGACTGTATGTAAGATGTGAGCTTTAATTCTAATTTTGTATTAGTATTTGGAGTTTGATGGATAACAGTATCGCATTTAAGTGTTTCCTGTTGGTTTTAACTGAATGAAATGTGTTCAATGGTAGTGGGAGGGTAGAAGAGGTGAAGATTTGATTCTGGACCATAAATTATGTATCGAGCTGGTGCTGCAACAACTAACCGAGGTGGGGTGCCAACAGATAGTGGGGACTCTGTTGTGACTTTAGATCAAGTTCCATGTTGGAGTGACTCGGAGTTTAGGCACTCGTATAAGAATGAAGATCCGGGTTTGCAGAGTCCCTTTTTTCCGGACCCATTGACCTCAGCGTCTGAAGGAGAGAATAGTGGAAATGGGACGGTATCTAGGTTTCCCCTGGACCATGAAATTAACTCAAATATATATCTTTGGAGGGGTAACCCGTGGAATATTGAGGTTGATGCTGTAGTTAACTCAACAAATGAGGTCAGCGTTCTTTTCATTGTTATGCAGTGATTATCATCAACATGAATTGTATATTTTTATCTAGTTATGGCAGATTATAGCATTTTAACCTTCTATTGGTTGTTATACTAATAAGATAATCCAAATCTCAGACTCTTAAATTCCAGTCACTGCTAATTCATAAAAAGCTTTAGACCTGTGCAACCTATATGCATATGAAAATGCATACGTATTCGCGTATATATGCATATTTCATATAGGTATTTAAGACATACATGGTTCTGCCTCTTTCGTGGTTCTGCCTCTTTCGTGGCATTTTCTTTCTTACTACAATTACAAAAATATTTATTTTGCCACATCACAAGTTACTGAATTTTGTCTCTTGGATTACAGTTTGAGTAGTATTTCTGCTTAGCGGCATGGATCACTGTTGCATCTTTATAGGAATTGTAATGCATCATAAATTATAGCTTGGCTGTAACTTTATGGATTTTTATTTTCACATTTGGTTCAATTTATCACTCACATCTTAGTAGCTTTTCGTTATACTCTTTCTGCCTTATCCTTGGAAACTCTTATAATTTGCACGGTCTTCTGATTTATAGGTGATCCAGTTAAGCGAACTTTAGAGCTTAAGTTGTTCCCTTATATTTATCTAATTAGTGGTTAAAAAAATAAAAACTTAGAGTCCGAATACAGGAAGCAATTGAGTGTTGACATCACACCCTTTTGATGTTGTGTACTTGAAATGACGTCTTCCTCTGAAAATTTAATGTTATTTTGGTTGGTTGACAGAACTTAGACGAAGCTCATAGTAGCCCTGGTTTGCATGCTGCAGCAGGATCCGGTCTTGCAGAAGAATGTTCTACACTGGTGAGCTATATCTTTAGTCATATTGAAACTTGGAATATATTGATATGCTCACTTAAATTGCAATTCGTCAGATTTGAAGAGTGCAAATATCATAGAGAAGCTTTCCTGCACCTTTATTAGTGAGTCAATTATGGATGTTTGGCATGTGTAAGAATCTGAGCGATGGATTCAGTTTTATCAATTTCAAGTTTCCTTTGTGATTGAGAGCGAATATAACTTGGATCTCCCATTTCAGCTGCAACATGCTAATACTATATGTTAGACATAACTAGGTGAGGATAGTGAAGGAAAAATGGTACATGAATTAACATTTAAAAGTATAATGGGATGTAGTAATATTCAAACCGTAACCAGCTGCAGCGCCTTTCCTCAAAACTTTCACAAATTTGACATGAAAAACATAGAAATAGGATGGGCTTAGTAAGTACTCCTATAAAGTTATTATGCAGTAATGTTTATAACTTGGGTCTTTTAGCTTATGTACAAATCTGTATAATTCGATGATTTGTGACTCTGTGTTTCTTTTCAATTTCTATAGGGTGGCTGCCGAACGGGAATGGCAAAAGTTACTAAGGCTTATGACCTTCCAGTAAGGTGGTTATGCCAAGATATGGTTATAGTCATGATGCAGTCATTTTAGTTGTTGAATCCGTTTTCTTGGAAAATCCTGTATATTCATGCATTTCCTACATACATCTTTTTGCTCATTGAACCACTTGGCATGTGTTGAAAATATGTCCTAGCATAGTAATGTCTAGAATTGGTACACCAGCGTTTTGAGATTTGCTATGCTTATTTCCGTAGTCTTGGTGAAGATTTTGGTTTTTGGTGTCTGTTACTGGTCAGTGTTCAATATGATGCTCAAACTCTGAAGTTTTCTCCTTAATTTTCACCAAAATATGGAGTTTCTTTTAACTTGCAGGAGGGTCATACATACTGTCGGTCCCAAATATGCTGTAAAGTATCATACTGCTGCAGAAAATGCGCTTAGTCATTGTTATCGATCTTGCCTTGAACTTCTCATTGATAATGGATTGTCAAGGTGGTTTCTATAGTCTGATGTCTTTACCAGTTTTTTATTCTTCCCTTATCAATTGCCTAATGTGTAAAATACTGGGACTGAATACTTTCATAATCCAAGTGCAGCATTGCTATGGGCTGTATATATACAGAAGCAAAAAATTATCCACGAGAGCCAGCTGCACATGTGGCCATCCGTAAGCATTTCCTTAAGATTTTCTATGTATAATAGTTAAGTTAATAAAAGCTTGTAATTATTTTTCGTCCCTTGTCGTGAAATCATATACATATTCTTCTTCAGGAACTGTGAGGCGATTTCTTGAGAAACAGAAAGATAAAATACATGCAGTTGTATTCTGTACCACAACATCATCTGATACAGAGATATATAAAAGGTTTGTTAACTTAAACTAACAATAAACTAATTTTGATGCATATAAAACATGTAGATAATGAAACAACTATGCTCTTACTCATACACGGATTGTTCTGTATTTGAATTTTATATCATGCTTTTCTTCCTTCTGCAGATTGCTACCTCTTTATTTTCCACGTGATAAACTTGAAGAGGAAATAGCTATTTCAAAGCTTCCTGCTGATGTTGGAGATGAAAATGGTGAGACGGTCATAGCTGAACGCAAAATCAGGATAAAGCCTTTACCCAATTTGAAAAAGACCGTCCCAAAACCTTCCCAACCGTCTACTGATCTTACAGTCAGCAATATACGGTTAGTGTCTCAATATATTTACGTAGCCTTTATGATTCGCATTTGAGGTCATGGAATATGCTTAAGATTTAATTCTTATGTGGCTAGCTCTCTTCGTTTGCAATGGTTCTGAATCTGTCCAATCTATTTAAACATACATCTTTTTGTGTGTTGTTAAACAGTCGACTGCTTTTACCTCCCTCAACTTGCCTTCCAGTCTTTAAAATTTATATGCAAAATGACTGACTTAGTGCGAGACATATTTTCTTGGTATTGCTGCTAGCTTCCATCTATACCTGTTTTGAGCATGTAGATGATTTCCTTGCCTGGTAAAATAGTTCAGTTAGTTTGGCTTGCGCTCATGATTTTGGGACTGTTGTCACATAGAATGCTTTGTATAATATAATGACGTTCCTTCTTTTTTAAACAGAGACTCGGCGTACTTGGAGTCATATCTGGATCCTGCTTTCATGTCCTTGATTCAAGATCCAGATCAGAAACGCAGAGAACAATGGGAAAAATCTGCTCAGGCGCGAAATGGTTGGAATTTTGCTAAGATTCTTGGATATGGAGACATTGGGACTCCTCCTTTATCAGCTGCTGAAGAATACTCACTCCATTCTAGATATCTTGCTAAAGCCAATTCCCTTAATCTTTCTGATATTGCTGAAATGAAAATTGTGTAAGGCACTAACTTTCTATTTTGCGATGCATGTGGAGATTTTGTTATCAGCATCCTGACTAATACACATAACTCTCCTCTCCATTTTAGTTATCGGGGTGGGGTTGATAGTGAAGGTCGCCCGGTCATGGTGGTGGTTGGAGCACACTTTCTCCTAAGATGTCTTGATCTGGAGCGGTTTGTGCTGCACGTAGTGAAGGTAAATGATGACCGCTTCGGGGTCCACGAGATATGATATTTGATTGCATTTTTTACCATGTCTTCAAATCTGTACTTTTCTTATTCAGTAGACTATATTGTTTTTCGGTTTTCAGGAATTTGAGCCATTGATACAGAAGCCCTACTCAATAGTTTATTTCCACTCTGCTGCATCCTTGCAGATGTGTGTATTTTTTCCTCGACTTCTTCTTTCTTGCCTCTAATGAGTTAAGATATTTCTCATTTCTAAATTTCTGATTTAACAGACAACCAGATCTGGGGTGGATGAAAAGATTAGAACAAATACTTGGTAGGAAACACCAACGTAATCTCCACGTATGAGAATTCTCTTCCAAAACTCTTACACTTATAATTTCTTGACCAGATTGCACTACTCTTGTGAACTGATATCTGCTTGTATGATGTAGGCGATATACGTCCTCCATCCAACTTTCGGTCTGAAGGCTGCAATAGTTGGACTGCAGACGCTTGTAGATAATGTGGTATGTCTAATCTCACTTTATTTGATCACATTTCATTCAAGAACAGTTTGTACCTTTTCTCAAGCTTAAGAAACTATAAACTGATGTTCAGGTCTGGAAGAAGGTGGTATACGTTGATCGTCTTCTGCAGTTATTCAAGTATGTACCCCGCGAACAACTCACTATACCAGATTTCGTCTTCCAGTGAGTCTGCCCTCCTTCTATCTACCACTTTCCTTCATATAATCAATCCATGTAGCACATATAAGTAAATATCGTGATATTGTGGTGCAGACACGATCTGGAGGTGAACGGAGGGAAGGGCGTGCTCATCGATCCAAGAACAAAATATGTGTATCAGAGACCTTAGGCTGAATTCACTGTGGAGGGAGTTCCTCTAATTCATACCTCCCAGGTATCAGGGCTTCCGCATTGTGATTACTTGTTCCTTATTATTCAATTCATTTGTGTTTCACATATTCTTGTAATGAGTTATGAATAGTGTATACAGTATTACTGTATATTTTATATAAAACGAAATACTACATTTAAACTGACTAATTCAAGATACCATACAAGTGTATATCTAAACTCTGATTCTATGGAGGCTCTCTCTATGAAGAAAGAACCTTTCTATTTGAAAACAATGTTGTGTACATGTAAGAATCTAATGAGGCCAAATTATTTCTGAATCCAAAGGCACAAAAAAGGTAATGCCTCTTCCATTACTATGTTAAGACTACAATAGGAGGACTTCTACCTGCAGGGGATCTTTGTCGACCGGGGCGTCTCTCTTTGCCCCATCCGGTTAAGCTTCTATCCTCCGAACCAGCTTCAATGCTGAGTTTTTCTATAAATGGAGGGAAAACTGGTCTGGGAGAGGGAGGCGTAGCAGCTTCAACAACTGCCCGTCGCCTTCCTCTACCACCCCCGGTTCTAGTACCATTTCTTCTTGTCACTCCCGATCTCCAAGAATGGCCAGTGGCTCTCATAATCCCTCCGAAGATTTGAAGATCCTCAGTTGCCAGACCGGGAAGGATGTCTCTTTGGAAGTTCCTTCCTCTCCTAGCATGGCATTCGACTTTGTAGAGATCGAGCTTTCTTGTCTTCAAGTTGAGGAAGAAAATTGTTTCTACTAGCTGTAGTGTCATGGCCTCGAAATCATCTGTATCCTTGGGTATATCTTGTGATCCTTCTCTAACTCTTGATTCTTTGCCTGATGCATAAACCACTTCATGTGTAGAATCAGGCAACCAAAGTAGTGATTCTACTAAGGAGTCTTCACTAGGACGAAAAAAGCTATCTTCTGTATCGACTAGTGGACAAGAGGAGATGGCAACTAGTGCTGCTTCTGCATCTCTAGGAGCTCCATCATGTATCTTCTCTTTCATCTCTGTGCTCTCAATCCTCTCAGTAGTTCTGATCTCCTAGTACTATCCATATCCCCATCAAAATGTACCGGCTTAATTCTCATTCTCCAGACACTTGGGAAGTGCTTCATTCAAGTCAATATCTAATGCATGCCTTGAGTACGAGAGCACGGAGCAGAAGGCTTCAAAGGCCTACTCATTGCTGCAACTGGACTGCTAGGATATTCCAGTGTGGTTGTCGAAGTAAATTATGGATGTGAAGAAGCTATAGGTTCCAAGTGGCTATAATATAATGCTTCTCTCCACTTATCTTCCCTATTGTAACCACTTGAGTATATACCAGGAGGATGATGATGAACATGGTTAATGGTGCCGATCGACAACCTTGCACACTGGAACTATGGTTACCAGTAGAACCATTTTAAACTAGGAAACAACTGTCTATCACCATTGTACTAGAGTTTATAAGACATCATAACCAGCAACTATGTAAATTAGGACAAAGAATGAATGCAAAGATCTGATTTATGATCACATATGTTGATAAATGTAAGCTAGCCTAGGTGGTTGCTTATAAGAGTTTTACAAAAAATCTGTACATGGGAAAGGCATCCCCTGCCATTAGCCTGACTCAATACATTAGTTTATCCCATCATACATGAGTCTACTCTCCATTTTCGAAATCAATAGATGATGGAGTAGTTGCTTCTTCACTGTTCATAAGTTCATTTAGATCACCCACCCTTAAGCAGCCAGCAGAAGCTGAAGCATCACTTAGCCCATCAGTTTTGGCGCCCGCACGACTACCAAGGAATAACTTTCTTCCACTTTTCGGATCTACGTACTCATCAGCTGGTAGTTCAAGATCAAATAGTTTCTTTCTCATCTTCAAAGCTATTGAATCTAATGCTTCAGATGTCTTTCTTGCAGATCAATTCTGGAAAGGAAGCTGATTTTGTTGTATGGTGCTCCCTTTTGTGCAAGGATAACTGAAATTCTCAACTCCAGCAACAGATGTTCTACTGTAACTGGAATTAGACAGAGAAAACTAGGCATATGCCATTTTTGAGCTTCTTTTGATGGAAATGGAGGCTCTTTAAGGGTTGATGATCATTATGGTTCCATTGATGCTCTATCTGTATACAGTTCTTCCCTCTTGTACTCTTCCATCATGTCCCTTTGAATTCGGTAGAGACGGTGGAGCTCCAAAACCTTTGAAGCCAAAGAAACTCAAGCAATCATTCATTGAACAGAGTATGTTTGATATATCTTAGAACAAGCAAAGATGGAGTACCTGATTCTTGAATACTGCCTCGTGTTGAATCATCTTTTATTTTACGGTGTCTCTCTCGCAGTTCTTATGATCATCAACCCGAGTATTCGACATGAATCCGTTGTAGTAATCCCCTTTTGCTACCATCTTATCTCCATGAAACAAGGGCCAGCTAGTAGTGTTGGAATCACCATTGAGGAATTAGCTTCTGCAGTGCATCTCTGTTCCCATTCCTATTGAGGATGCTGAACAGTAATTAGCTTAAACAGCGGTACATTTAGATTGTTCCCATGCCATCAAAATGACCCAAGAAGAAGATCAAAACAAATGTATTCAAGTTCCAAGAACAGTACTTGTATAATAGCATGATCATACAGTCTACCTGGTTGATATACTTCCCGTAGAAGTATCTAGTGGGCATTTAGCAAGAGAGTTTCGGTATCTTAATTGGTATAAGCCTCATATATGATTAGTAATTTGGTGGGCTTTGTCCAAAATCCATTCCAAATTATGTGAATGATCCTAAACCCAATCTGATTCTAAGCTGCAAACTTAAAAGTTAAAACCCCTTAAAACATCAAAGATAAATACAATGAGGATTATCATTGTAAGTGTGCTCTGAAAGCAGATACCATTTGAATGATTACACATACAAATAAATCCACCAACTCAGTATCATCATTCATAACTTAAATATGAAATCAAGAATCAGCAAATAAACTTTGAAAGAAAATGCAGAATCCAACAATTCCAGCCTAAGAAACTAAACATCAGATGATCAATCAAACAACATGATCACTAGACAAAGAACAAAAACTGTTTCTTACTTTTTCTTGTTTTGGGTAATAGTTAAAAGACGAGTAAGTCTTGCAAAGGAAAAAACTGTTCAGTATAGAGCATGAAGATCGTAATTAATGGCTCAAATCTTTTATATGAAAATTGAATTTTATCAGAATTAATGAAGGTCATCATTAATTTCACCTATAAATAGATAGACTATCTTATTTTTTAAGATGTCAAGAATTAATCTTTGGGCATAAGAACTTACTCCAGAGGCCCGAATGATTGTAGTACTATTTTTCTTATAAGTAATCATGTTTTTCTTATAACCTATATCCGAAAATCATAGTGCATAATCCTGGTTTGGTAGCGTCCCTAGACGTAGTTGTGAGACGAACTGGGTAAATAATTCTCGTGTTCTTTACTTGCTCTTATCCGTATCTCGTTATTCCGCGTTTTATTCTACAATTGGTATTAGGAGCCCTAGGTCGAAGGGAGAAGATACGATGGCTGAAGGAAAAGTGCTTGTGGAGAAGTTCGATGAAACAGATTATGGGTTCTGGAGGATGCAGATCGAGGATTACCTCTATGGTAAAGATCTGTATCAACCCCTGGGCAGAGAATATGAAGGAGGATGAGTGGAAGCTATTGGACAGAAAGGAGATGAGCGCGATTCGTTTGTCGTTGTCCAGGAAAGTCTCTTATCTTACCGAGAAATCCAAGACCACGAAGGAGATGCTACAGATTTTATCGGATATGTATCAGAAAGACAAAAACCATCTGCGGCGAACAAGGTTCATCTGATGAGGCGTCTTTTCAATCTAAAGATGTCAGAAAATAATGCGGTGGCGGACCATGTGAACGAGTTCGCCATGATTACAACACAACTGAGTGCTGCCGAGATCATCTTTGATGATGAGGTTCAAGCCCTAATTTTTTTATCTTCTTTACCAGAAAGCTGGTGTAGCACGGTTACTTCTGTAAGTGCATCGGCAAGTAAGGGGAAATTGAAGTTTGACGAAGTGAGCCATCTACTCATGAGCGAAGAAGCTCGCAGGAAAGAGTCAGTCATTGCTTCAAGGTTAGCTCTGAATACGGATAATAGGGGCAGTCGAAGTCAATCGTGGTAGATCAAAGTCCAAAGGAGGAAATACAAAATCCAAGTCTGATAAGGATTCGATCAAGTGCTGGAACTGTGATGAGTATGCTCACTCGAGGAACCAATGTGATGCGCTGCAGAAGAAGGAAAAGAGGGACCAGAAAGACAACAGGTCTGCAAACGCTGCTGCAAATGATATTGGAGATGCGTTGGTCCTAAGCGTGCGAAGTTTGGTAGAGCAGTGAGTGCTAAACTCTGGAGCATCGTTCCATTCATGTGGTAACTCTGATCTAATAGAAGGTTACACTTCTAGTGATTTTGGACAGGTTTACCTTGCAGACGATAAATCATTGAAGATTGTGGAAAAAGGAGATGTTCCCATCTCTACTTCAAGCGGATCCACACTGCTGTTGAAAGGAGTAAGAAACATTCCCGATTTGAAGAGGAATCTACTGCCAATTGGACAGTTTGATGATGAGGGTATGAGATGTATTTCGGCCACGAAAGGTGGAAGATCAAGAATGGAGCTACGGTAGTAGCTCGTGGAAGTAAAGAAGACACAATATATGTAACTGATAGTGTGAAAGGAAGCATCGATATTGCAGGTGCAACAAACGATGCAAAATTGTGGCACTCTTGACTCGACCACATGAGTGAGAAGGGGATGAAAGAGCTATGTTCGAAAAGGAAGTTGTTTGGCCTCAAATCAGCTGATGTCGGCCTATGGAAGAACTGCATAGTTGAGAAGCAGACAAGAGTGAGTTTCTCAAAAGGCGGCAGAACCACACAGACAGAAAAAGTTGAGTTAGTACACAGTGATCAATGGGGCCCGACATCCGTGAAGTCTATATGAGAAGCAGAATACTACATGACCTTTATAGACGATCCACAAGAAAGGTATGGGTTGATTTTCTTAAAAAGAAATCTGATGCGTTTGATGCCTTCAGAAAGTGGAGGGCTCTGGTTGAGAATCAGACAGGGCTAAAGTTGAAGTGTATAAGGTATGATAATGGAGGAGAATATGAGCTCCGTGCATTCAAGGACTATTGTACTGAGAATGTGATTCGCATGGAGAAGACTGTAGCGGGAACTCCCCGATAGAATGGAGTAGCGGAACAAATGAACATACATTAAATGAGCGTGCAAGGTGTATGATGTTAAGGAGTGGTTTACCAGATGTTTTGGGCGAATGCAGTCAACACCATTGCATTCCTAATCAATAGAGGTCCATCAGTTCCATTGGAGTATCGGATTCCTGAGGAGGTTTGAACCGGTAAAGAAGTAAATCTATCTTACTTACGTATATTTGGATGTGTTGCTTATATTCATATCGATGCTACTAGTAGAAATAAGTTGGATGCCAAATCTGTCAAGTATACGTTTATTGGCTATGGAGGTGATGACTTAGGATACAAATTTTGGGATGAGCAGAATATGAAGATTATTCACAGTAGAGATGTTGTATTCAATGAACAACTCATGTACAAGGACAAATTGGGGACATCAGATTCTGAAGTAGTGGCTCTCAAACAGATACAATTAGATATCTCTAACTCGTGTGGGAGCAGCGAATACGACGAGGATGATAAGACAGCTAGTCAGGAATCAAGTGACAACGAGCTGTCTACACCATCGCGTATTATTCCACTTGAGAGGCCCACAAGAGAGCGAAGAACACCAGATAGGTACTCGCCCTCTAACAACTATTTGCTACTTACTGACGGTTGTGAGCCTGAAAGCTATGCAAAAGCTATTAAGGTTGAAGATAAGTGAAAGTTTAAGATTGCTATGGATGATGAGATGGAGTCTCTCAAATCCAATGGCACTTGGGATCTAGTGAAGCTCCCAAAGTGTTGGTCCGGAGACGAGTATCAGGTGTAGAGGGGGGGGAGTGAATACACCTGAGTACAAGTTCTTTTTTCTCAAACGCGAAGGACAGCTGAGCTGTAGATTGCAACTGATGAACATTGTCAAATAGTAACCTTATGATCGCGGGTCAGAGTGAGTCAACTATTGAGTTTCTCCTACTGACTTTTGTCAGTATTTGATTCTCAGTCGGAGACTTAGTGCGGATAAGTGTGTAGGGCCCGATTGGCTTCGTCTCGATTTGAAAACGTGTTTTTCGCAAACCAAATAGTTTTGGCTAGTGCACTTTCGAATACGTTTTATGCAAAGTATGAGTTAGTAAGATGATTTTGAATGCAGTGCAATAAAACAAAAAATGACACAAGCGATTTTTAACGTGGTTCGGATACGCAAGATCCTACGTCCATGGTCCTGCTAACAGGAGGTCTTGTTGATTAATCTGAGCAAGCCTCAGCAAGGTATCTGTGCACTGGACATACCCTTCTAAGTTATAGTCCTTAGCGACTTTACAAATCAAACCGGAGTTTGAAGGGGAGGGGATGTTCTCCAACTATGAAGGAGTTCTTACAATAAGAACAGTCACGAAATGTGAACTCCTTCGAAGGTTCTAAGCTATGGATATAACAATGGAGCTTAGATAGAGAAGAGGGATCTAAAGAAGAAAACTCTAGAGAGAAGAACTAGAAATATTCTGATAAGGCAAGTTCTTCACTGGATCTTCGTGAAAGGCGCTAGAGTGTTTCAAAATCTTGAGCGTGTAATCCCTTTTTTTAATCCCGTGCGTGGAGCTCGGAAGGGCTTCTCTATTTATAGTTGTGACCCAGGCATTTGTCCGTTGGAGAGGATGAAGCCACGTGTCACAAACGTCCAAGGAAAACGACCATATGTTCGAAATGTTGTCGCAGAGTAGTTGGTTACTGTGCATGAGAGCAGCTTTAGTTGGTCAGAGTAGGTAGAGCTTAGACTGCTTCTCATTGGTCGAGGTTTGTGGTAGGTGAGACTTGTCAGACATCGGTCTTCATCAGAGTTGACTCTCACTCATCCTCGTATGATCTTCTGCTGGCTTTCGAATGATGTTAAAAGATGGGTCGTTTCATGTCAGATACAGTAGACCTGATAAGATCTCTGTCTTCTTCGTCTGAGTCTGCTGATAACGAATATTCTGCTTGAAGGAATAATAGGTTTATAGTAAGGCTACCTTCCTCCTGGTGTGTTGTCGTAGCTCGATTGTTGCTCCCGTGTCGATCTTCCGATCGTATCCCGGTCTTTTCTTCCTCCGGGTGGTCGAGATCTCGAAGAAAATAAATTTATAACACTCTCTGTCACTCACGTTAATCTCGAAAATTAAGAATGAAATTGTGTGAGTTTCTGAACAGAATACTAATATATATAGGCTTCAAAAACCTATATATTATTAATATATTTGTAGCCCATTAATTTAATTATATTCCAATGGGCTTCTATAAAATCAGCCCATAATATAATTAATTAATTTATTGGGCTACTAATATTTATCAATTAATTGGCCCAGCCAATTAATTCCAGATAAATAACATTATTAAATAATGTAAAAATACATTAATCCATTAATAATGAATTCTGAGAGATAATAAATTACTAGACAACTAATTGGGCCAGATCAGGGATCCAATACAAGAAATAAAGCTGGGCCTCCAATTAATTAATTATCCATGCTCAGCCCAGAGCAAAATTAATTAATTAACACAGATTCATTCCACTAGAGAATCCATGTTGACTTACCCCTTTATCCCAATTTGAGCAAGGGCTTGTATTTTAGACTTAATCGATCTCCGTATTTAAGATAGAAATATCCATTAATTAATTAAGCTCACTTGATCGCTTAAATTAATTAACATCTTATATTCTCGAGTAGTACCACTCGACCTTATTAACACACCCTGAACTTAATCAACCGGCCGGGTTTAGTGTGCTAATCCTTTCGAGTTCCTCGGGGGATATTATCAACCCATTTCTCGGGATACGGTCGCAAGATACGGACAACCAACTCGAACCACAAATGACTACTAACACCCAAGATACGTAGATCCGGTCGCGATGACGTTCACCATAGTAGGTCAAAGTGATAGATAGCCAAATGCACTCAGTTGAAGTCTTACCAAGCTTAAGACTAGCTAAGTCACCGAGATCTTGGTTTTCCACTAATGTCAGTTAGGAAAACACATCTCACCGTGATCCTTCAATACACCACCTTAAGTGTACCAAGAAAGACAAGCGGCTAAGATAAGCCACTTCTTATCTAAACTGCAGCTTAAACCGACAACTTCATCCTTAAGTTGTCTCAATTGTGCTTAACCGTTTATATCTTGTCAGGTTCAACCAATTTGTGTTGTCTTCTCGTGATACCCGACACACCACACAAATCTAACTTTTATACAAGATAAAGGATAACATGTGCAAATATACATATTTATCAGATAGGAGAATAAAATAGTGGTAAGGACAAAAACACATTGTATACAAGCATAAAAGTGCTTCCAGTATACAAAATCCCAACAATTCTCCCACTTATACTAAAGCAAACTTTTAGTATACAATGTGTCAGTTCTAAGTAAACTAGTATTTAGCTGCAAATCCTATCTATCACTTCTCTTCTCCCACTTATACATAAGTTTCTGCAGTCCTAAGTGGGGGCATCTTTACCGATCCTAAGCCACGAACATGCTTCTCGTAAGTCGGAATTGGTAAGCTCTTATTGAATGGATCGGCCTATGTTGTCTTCAGTTCCGATCTTTTCTATGAGTACGTCACCTCGATTTACGAATTCTCGTATAATGTGGTACTTCCTGTCTATGTGTTTAGACGCCTTGTGAGATCTAGGTTCCTTAGAATTTGCCACTGCACCCGCATTATCACAATAAATTGTGATTGCCTTAGGCAAATTCTGAACTATATCAAGATCTTGGAGAAAATTCTTGAGCCAGATTGCCTCTTTCGAGGCTTCTGAAGCAGCTACATACTCTGCTTCCATGGTTGAGTCCGCAATGCATTTCTGCTTTGCACTCCTCCATGAAATGGCTCCACCTCCCAAGGTAAACACATAGCCCGAGGTTGACTTCTTCTCGTCTCTGTCAGCCTGGAAATCCGAGTCTGTATAACCCAAAGGCACAAGACTATCTGATTGGTAAACAATTCTATAATCTCTAGTCCGTTTAAGGTACTTGAGAATATTTTTCACCGCAGTCCAGTGCTCTTGTCCGAGATTAGGCCGATATCTTGAGACCATGCCTACAGCATATGAGATATCTGGTCTCGTACAAAGCATTGCATACATGAGACTACCGACAGCGGAAGCATATGGTACTAGTCTCATACTTTCTATCTCTTCAGGCGTTTTAGGGCACTGATTCTTGGATAGAAAAATGCCATGTCTGAAAGGTATTGAACCTCTCTTGGCATTTTGCATGCTAAAACGAGTAATAACAGTATCAATGTAGGATGCTTGTGACAAGCTTAACATCCTTTTCTTGCGATCTCGAATAACCTTGATCCCAAGGATGTAAGCAGCTTCACCTAAGTCCTTCATTTGAAACTCGCTAGGATAACCATTTCTTTACGTCTGATAACACTTCAACATTGTTGCAAATGAGAAGGATGTCATCTACGTAAAGTGCAAGAAACACCACTGTTCCATTAACACAGATGCGGTATACGCACACCTCGTTCGGACAGGATACAAATCCATAGGATTTGACTACCTCGTCAAAACGTTGGTGCCATAACCGGGAAGCTTGCTTAAGTCCATAAATAGACTTCTTAAGCTTCCAGACTAGATGCTCTTCGCCCTCTTTCACATAACCATCTGGTTGTTTCATATAGATATCTCTACCTTCTTCAAGGTGCCCATTTAAAAATGCGGTCTTGACATCCATTTGCCAGATTTCTAGGTTCATGTGAGCTGCTATGGCAAGGAGAATTCTAATGGACTTGATCATTGCTACAGGTGAGAAGGTCTCTTCATAATCGATACCTTCTTTCTGGGTAAAACCCTTCGCCACTAGCCTGGCCTTAAATGCCATGATCTCTCCATTCGAACCCCTTTTTCTTTTGTATACCCACTTACTACCAATGGCTTTGCAGCCCTCAGGTAGTTCAGTGATCTCGTATACATCCATATCAGTTATGGACTTTAATTCTGAGTCCATGGCGATTCTCCAAGAATCAGCATCTACGTTTCCCACTACTTCGTTGTAAGTCCAGGGATCGACGGTGTCTTGTTCATCTGCCGGGAGATGGTCAAAAGTCTCCCCAGTGAACATATACCGATCAGGTGTAAGTATCACCCTCCCACTACGTCGAACAGTGTCAGGAGTTGTGTTAATAGATTGTGCAGTTGCTCGTGGAGCTCTATCTTGCACAACTGGCTCTGTGAGTGGGTCTTGATCACCTTGTAGTTCCTCAAGGATGATCTCGACTCGAGACTTATGATTATTAATATAATCCTCTTCTAAGAACCGAGCGTTGGTACTAACCATGATCTTCTGTTCTTTAGGATCATAAAAATAACCACCCTTCGTTTCCTTTGGATATCCTATGAACAGCATAACCTCTGAACGTGAATCCAACTTGTCTGCCTGTTTATTCAAGACATAAGCAGGACACCCCCAAATCTTTATGTGGTGCATACTGGGCTTATGCCCTCTCCACAATTCGACTGGAGTTGTGTTAACCGACTTGGATGGCACACGGTTCAGCAAATATATTGCAGTCTCTAGGGCATATCCCCAAAAGGAAACTGGCAAAGTTGCATAACTCATCATGGACCGAACCATATCTAGGAGAGTTCGGTTCCTTCTCTCTGACACACCATTCTGCGAGGCGTGCCGTCTTGTCGGTTGGGATGTAATCCCACATTCTGTCAAGTAGTTCTTGAACTCATTGGATAGGTATTCCCCACCACGATCGGATCGTAGTGTTTTGATTTCTTTACCTAGCTTCTTCTCCACTTCTGCCTTGAATTCCTTAAAGGTTTCAAAGCAATCCGACTTGTGGTGAAGAAGGTAAACATATCCATACCTCGAGTAATCGTCAGTAAATGTGACGAAGTACTCATACCCTCCACGAGCTTGTGTAGACATAGGTCCACACAAGTCAGAATGTATCAAACTTAATACTTCTGTGGCTCTATAGCCCTTTGCCTTAAAAGGCCTAGTCACCATCTTACCTTCCAAGCAGGATTCGCAAGTTGGATATGGTTCAACTTGGAGAGACTCCAATGATCCATATTTCACCAACCTTTGGATCCTATTTAGATTGATGTGACCTAGTCTTAAGTGCCACAGATAAGTTTGATTTACCTTAGAAGATTCTTTCCTCTTCTTAGGATTTAATGATGAGGAAGCAACATTAACAGATGTACATTGATTAGACGTAATAGTATATAGAGATCCATTTAAAATCCCATTGCAGATAAGATCTTTCCCTTTTGAAATCGAAATTTGATCATCAAAAACAGATCTATAACCATCCACAATAAAAAGTTTTGAAACGGAAATAATGTTTCGCCTAAACTCGTGCACCAATAAAACATCTCTTAATACTAAAATAGAGTCTAAAATAGGTAAATGTAAATCTCCTATGGCAACAAACTGGAACTCGCGATCCATTGCCCATGGAAACCACCACCTCGCCATCAGCCAGAACCCTTTTCTGCAGAAACCCCTGCAAGGTGTAACAAACATGACCAGTTGCTCCGGAATCTACTACCCATTCATGGGTAGATACGGAAACAAGCACGGTTTCGATTACTAAGGCGATGCGTGTACCTTTCTGTTTTGCCTTGAAGTCGGGACATTCAGATTTCCAATGTCCAACCTTACCACACTTGAAACACTTCCCCTTAGGTTTTTGAATCCCTGCAGTGGGTGCTAGCTTCGTGCTCCCACTATTCTTCTTACGTTTGTAGCCTTCTTGCCCTTTTTCTGGAACCTACTTTTCAGAGGGTTCCTTGAGCTGCTAGTAGTGTTCAAGACTTGGGTTCCTTTACCTTTAGTCTGACCCATGATCCCTTCTGCAGTAATTAACTCACTCAAAAGTTCATTCAGAGTGTAGTCTTTTCTTGACATTACTACATTTAGGCGGAAATTCTCATATGACTTAGGTAGTGAATGTAGAATGACGTCTATCTTGATGCCAAGATCCAAGACACCACCAACTTTAGCAAGCCGATCTAGCAGCTCGATCATATGTAAAACATGATCCTGCACGGATGCACCTTCAGTCATCTTGCAGGTAGTAACCTGCCTCAGAAGATGAAATCTCTGAGATCTGTCGGTCTCACCGAACTTTTCAGCCATGGAATCCCATATTACTCCCGCATGAGGCGTGTTTTCATACTGTGAAGCAAGAGAATCAACCATGGTGGATAGAATGACAAAACGAGTCTTGTCATTATCTTTTATCCACTTTTCGATTCCCTTATCCGCTCCTCGGTCGCCTCTAGTTCGGGAGTTCGGGTTCGAGTGCGAGAACATACAAGATCTTCTTATTTTGAAACATTAGTGTAAGGTTTCTCCTCCACTCTTTAAAATTGTCAACACCCTTTAAGGGTCGGCTCATAAGACCATTAACAACGGCTTGAACAGGCATATATCCGAAAGATAAAGTAAAATAAAGCACGTAAGGAAAAATTATTTGCACATAATTCGTAATTAACGATCATTGTAACCTTTTGAAAAACAATGGCGTTAAAAACCTCGAACCGCTCTAGAAATTCCACTAGCAAGCCACGCAGTGGACGTTTACTAGCGTAACCCTAAACCAAGCTATTTACCTAGCTCTTTAATTCCAATCCACGTCTAGGTTCTTAAGACGAATGGAATTAATAGTTCGATATCTTGGACCATGTCACTATTAAAACGCGGGAAGGGACTTCGAGGGAAGTGAATTGTACTGCGGTGACATCTAAGCATTGACCATTAATTTGACCAAATAGAATCAAATTCTTGAAATTGACATACTTACTCGAACCATGCCGCATTCAATTTGATCTAATTAGCCATCCTATTTAATTATTATCTTCTAGAGTACTCGTGTTTACTAGGCACGCAAGCCACGCAGTGGACGTTTACGGCTTCGCTCCCACTACTCAATAATAATCAAATATTGTTTTGGAAAACTCATCTCACAAAACTGGTAGCTCAAAAATGCAAGCAAGCCACGCAGGTGGACGTTTACTTACATAATCTTACTACTTTCGTGTAGAGTCCAATTAATGGAGGTCCGATTAAGTGTTTAAAATCCAAATTAATGGAATCTAATTTAAACATTTAATTTTAAAGTTGCTTAGTCTTTTTGTTCAAAAGGTTTGTAACGAATCATGCAATCACACATAATTCCTAAAGCATGCAATTTCTAAACGCACATAATAAAACGTGCTCGCGAAAAATAAAACATGCTTTAATAAAGACATAAATCCTATTTACATGCTTTTCTAAGCGCAATTAATCATACAATTGCATGCTAAAGCATAATTGAAAATAAATACGCAAATAGGAAATATAAAATCGTTATCGGGCTTTAAAAACACGTAATTCCTAACTATTACATATCCCGATCATGATACAGATCTTCGAATCTGAAAACTGCTTGGAAAACTGCCGTCGCCACGTCATCAGGGGTCTGCCACGTGGCGCACACGTGGATGCTGACTCAGCTAGGGCTGACGTGGCTCGCCACGTCAGCGCGCCACGTCAGCGTCTTCCTCACGCAAACTGCCGCCGCCGTCGTCTTCATCCCGGTCGGCCGCCTACACCAGGAGGGTCACCGCACCATGGAGATGCCGGAACCGGCCTCCCCACGCCGAGACGCCGCCGGAACGGCGCGAATCGGCGCTGCGCGCGCGCGATGCCGCCGCCGCAGCGCCGCGCGCCGCGCGCTTTCCCGAGCGTCTCCGGCCCTCCCGCACCGTCTCCAGCCCCGCCCGAAGTCCCCGTGACGTCGGATCGTGAAGAACGGACGCCTGGAGCCGCCGCCGCGTCGCGTGCGGCGCGATAAATCGCGCCTCCGCCGCCGCGCGTTCGCCGCCTAAATTCGACCTTTCCGAGCCGCGATTCGATCAATTGAAAGAGGAGAAATGATGTTGGAACACTCACGACCACCGGGTAACGGATTCCGGCCGAGATTAGTTCCTCAATTTCCCGAATTTCAAACGATTCGCCGGAATGAATTCATGGTGAGCAGCGAACTTCAGACGTCGATTACGATCGCATCCGGGATCGGATGATCCTTTGCAACCTATCGACGCGAAGCTCGTATGATGAGGATTCCATCGGTTCAAGCCGATCGTCGAACCGACATCGGACGCGCCGGGAATCTCCGCCGCAAGATGCGGCGGAACCCTAGATAAACTAGGGTTTTTCGCTGCGAAAAACTGATTTTCGTCGTCTCATTTTTCGTGCCTCCCGGACCAATTACAGTACAATTAAAATACAATCACATAGCATATTGATCCTATCAACTACTCGTGGATTTTCTCACGAGAAAAACGTTACAACGGGGTCAAAATAGTGGCTCGCAGGCCGCCCCAAACATGAAATAAGCCCGATAACGACGAAATAAAAAACTAATTAAACAACAATCAGAGCCTAAACCAGGCTCTGATACCAATTGAAGGAATAATAGGTTTATAGTAAGGCTACCTTCCTCCTGGTGTGTTGTCGTAGCTCTGATTGTTGCTCCCGTGTCAGATCTTCTGATCTGTATCCCGGTCTTTTTCTTCCTCTGGGTGGTCAGAGATCTGAAGAAAATAAATTCATAACTCTCTCTGTCACTCACGTTAATCTCGAAAATTAAGAATGAAATTGTGTTAGTTTCTGAACAGAATACTAATATATATAGGCTTCAAAAACCTATATATTATTAATATATTTGTAGCCCATTAATTTAATTATATTCCAATGGGCTTCTATAAAATCAGCCCATAATATAATTAATTAATTTATTGGGCTACTAATATTTATCAATTAATTGGCCCCGCCAATTAATTCCAGATAAATAACATTACTAAATAATGTAAAAATACATTAATCCATTAATAATGAATTCTGAGAGATAATAAATTACTAGACAACTAATTGGACCAGATCAGGGATCCAATACAAGAAATAAAGGTGGGCCTCCAATTAATTAATTATCCATGCTCGGCCCGAGCAAAATTAATTAATTAACACGCATTCATTCCACTAGAGAATCCGTCTTGACTTACCCCCTTTATCCCAATTTGAGCAAGGGCTTGTATTTTAGACTTAATCGATCTCCGTATTTAAGATAGAAATATCCGTTAATTAATTAAGCTCACTGACTGCTTAAATTAATTAATATCTTATATTCCCGAGTAGTACCACTCGACCTTATTAACACACTCGAACTTAATCAACCGGCCGGGTTTAGTGTGCTAATCCTTTCGAGTTCCTCGTGGGATATTATCAACCCATTTCTCGGGATACGGCCGCAAGATACGGACAACCAGCTCGAACCACAAATGACTACTAACACCCAAGATACGTAGATCCGGTCGCGATGACGTTCACCATAGTAGGTCAAAGTGATAGATAGCCAAATGCACTCAGTGAAGTCTTACCAAGCTTAAGACTAGCTAAGTCACCGAGATCTTGGTTTTCCACTAATGTCGCTTAGGAAAACACATCTCACCGTGATCCTTCACTACACCACCTTAAGTGTACCAAGAAAGACAAGCGAACTAAGACAAGCCACTTCTTATCTAAACTGCAGCTTAAATCGACAACTTCATCCTTAAGTTGTCTCAGCTGTGTTAACTGTTTATATCTTGTCAGTTCAACCAATTTGTGTTGTCTTCTGTGATACCCGACACACCACACAAATCTAACATTTATACAAGATAAAGGATAACATGTGCAAATATACATATTTATCAGATAGGAGAATAAAATAGTGGTAAGGACAAAAACACATTGTATACAAGCATAAAAGTGCTTCCAGTATACAAAATCCCAACACTGCTGAGCGAAGTCAACTATTGACTCTGAAGGTACTGAGCTTTGATACCGTGTTCTTCTACTGAGGTGGGTCAGCTGAAAAAGTAATCTTCTACTAATTGAAGTCAGCTGATGACCTGTGGTGAACACAAGCTCTTACAAAGATGACGTGGGGTTCTGGAAAGTAACTTCCTATTGAAGATAAGTCCAACACTTACCCCTTACAGGACTTAGACGAAAACAATAATAGAAAATGCAATCAGTCTTAGCCTATTATATCATCTAGACACTACAAGAAGGATACAAGACGGGTTTTGGGATCTTCAATTTCATAGCATTAAATCACTATGATTTCCCCCATTACCAATAAACAGATAAGTCCTATTACAAGAACTACTGATAAAGTAATACTAAGTACCCTCTACGTGGTTATTAAGATCAACCACTGACTCATAACCCAACACAAAGGGTAAAAAGATATTATATTGCAAGTGGGTCTACCGGATCAAGTCTGAGGCAGATGGTAGCAGACGCTACAAGGTCAGATTGGTTGTGAAAGAGTTTGAGCAACGTATTGATTATACTGATGTTTTTACTCCAGTTGTTAAACTGACCACTATGCGTTTGGTGTTGAGTATGGTGGCTGCAGAAAACTTTCTATTACATCAGATGGATGTAAAGATGGCATTCTTCCACGGTGACTTGGAGGATGAGATTTACATGACGCAACTGAAAGGATATGAGTCTGGAGGTAGAAAGACTCATGTGTGTAAGCTGAAGCAGAGCTTGTATGGTTTGAAGCAAGCCCCAAGGTAGTGGTACAAGAAGTTTGATGGTTTCATGCTTGAAATCAACTTTTTTAGATGCCATGCTGACCATTGTTGCTACTACAAGAAGGTAAACAACAACTATCTTATCTTGTTATTATATGTTGATGATATGCTGATTGCAGGAACTAGTGTGAAAGAGATGGGCAAGTTGAAGAAACAGTTGTCTGAACATTTCTTTATGGAAGATCTTGGAGAAGCAAAGCAGATTTTAGGCATGAGAACCGAGAGGGAAAATGCGACAAGAAAGTTGTATCTTTCACAAGCTAAGTATGTGAAGAAGGTCTTAGAAAGATTCAACATGGAAGAGGTAAAGCATGTGAAAATTCCTTTGGGTAGTCACTTCAAATTGTCGAAGGAGTCGCCAGATAATGATAATGGTCGCGCCCAAATGCAGAAAGTACTGTATGCCTCAGCAATTGGAAGTATTATGTACGCAATGGTGTGCACAATGCCAGATATTGCACATGCGGTGGGAGTAGTTAGTCAGTTAATGGGTGATCCGAGAAAGCAACATTAGGAGGCAGTGAAATGAATCTTGAGATACTTGAAAGGTAGTGCAGATAATGCCTTGTGTTTTGAGGGAAAAATGTTGAGTTGGTGGGATATGTTGATGCAGACTTGGCATCAAATGATCATGATGGAATAAAGAGTACCGTGGGTTACATATTTACATATTGTGGTACAATTATATCATGAGCTTCTAAGTTGCAGAAGGTCGTTGCCTTGTCTACCACAGAAGCTGAATACATAGCGGTGACAGAGGCGAGCAAGGAGATGGTGTGTTTACAGAATTTATTGAGCGAACTTGGGAATGAGCATGAAAATAACACTCTAAACTCTGATAGTCAAAGTGCTATCTTCTTAGCAAAGAATCATAGGTTCCATTCAAGGACAAAACATATTGAGCTAAAGTATCACTACATCTGTCAACTTTTGGAAGGGAAGATTTTGCAACTATAGAAGATCCAAGGATGTAAGAATCCAACATACATGCTTAAAAACTTAAAATCGCTAAGTTTCAACATATATTGATCGCATTTTGAATCTTTTTTTGTTAAGTTTTTCTCTCCCATCTTTTTTTATTTGTACTTATATCATAATATTAATATTATTTAAGAATTATGTAATTTTCTTGGGGCGGACTTTTTAGCCTTAAAACTCCGAATTTTTTAACCCAAAGCCCATAGAGCCTATGAGTTTTCTGGGCAGGCTTTTTAGGCACAAAGTCCATAGAGCTTCAGAGCTCAATACATCTTCGTATAAGCTCAACCCAATACATCTTCGGGTTTTTTATTTCAGAGCTCAACTCAAACTCTTTTTTTCGGGTACCCTGAGCCGGCCCATCAGGTCGGACTCATTTTGCCAGCTCTAGTTTTTGATATAAGAGTTTTTCGTTTAAGAACTTTTTTAAGAGATTTTCATTAGAATATGTTCATATTTGTCTGTTTTAAGTGTATTTAAAATCTAATAATGACTTACGAATATTACTACTCAGTCTTTTATCAATTTTAATGACTTCTGGAGAGAAAGTTTGAATGTTTTAAGTGTATTTATTTCAAATGATTTACGAATAATCCTACCGATGGTATTTATAGAAACCATTCTAAGAATGGACAATCAAGATTATTTTAATCTTTCTTGATTTTATACATCTCCAGAAGCTATTAACACCAAGTCCAAACTTATCTAAGGGCCCGTTTTGGTTGCATTTAAGGAATGAAATCAGGAATCAAATTAAAGGAATGATTTCATTTCAAGTGTTTGGTTCGTAAAATTCTCGAAAGGAATGAAATGTCATACCCCTCTACATCCCCTCTTGGGACTTTACTCAAACCCCTCCAAATCTGGTTGAGAAAATGATTCCCCTCCCCTCTTCTCCCTCCATCTCATGATAAAAAAAATTCTCTCTTCCCACTCCATCTCTCTCAGTTGTCCCTTACCGCTCGCCGTCCCTCGCCGCTCCTGGCCGGCCCTCGCCGCTCGCCGTCCCTCGCCGCCGCGCTGCTCGTTCGCCGTCCCTCGCCGCCGCCGCTCGTTTCCGCCGCTTGCTCAATTGTTGCTCTGTTTCAATTTTGCTGTATTTCTTGTTGTATCTATTCATATGTATCTATTCAATTGTTGCTAAATTTTGCTGGATTTCTGGTTCAATTTTGCTCGGATTTCTTGCCCACATATATGCATAGTCAAATTTTCGAATTTCCATTTTGATTTTGATGTTGCAATTAGACGCCCCAGAAGACGATAATTGGCAGATTGTTTGTATTTATCTTGGTTGTATGTTGTTTGATGTTGCTGGAATTTTGCTCGGCTTTTTGCTGGAATTTTGCTGTATCTATTCATATTTTGCTCAATGGATTGCTGGAATTTTGCTCGGCTTTGTTGAATTTTGCTCAATGGATTTCTTGCTCAATGAATTTTGCTCGGATTTCTTGACCACATTTATGCATAGTTAAATTTTGGCTAACCCCTAATCAAGCTCATGAATTTAATTATAATATAACATAAAAAATATTTAATTAAAAAAATAATTCATTCCATTCCTTAGTTCAACCAAACAGGGAATGGAATCAAGTCCATTCCTTCAGCAAACCAAACAGGTGATTTATGAATCATTCCTTTTATTCCATTCGTTCATGTTTGATTCCTGATTTCAATTCCATTCCTTTCTGTGAACCAAACGGGGCCTAATAACGTGCCTCGAAACCCCCCTTGAAATGCAGTTGGGTAGGAGAACAATAACAATCTTGTGCCCAATTAATCGGCTCATTATGTAGGTGGACTCATTGGGCCTCCACAAACTCCAGCATCCACTGACCCGACCCATTAAAAAATGCTCTCTTCGTTCTATTATTTTTGTTTGGATTTTTTTCGGCACAGAAATTAAGAAACTTTATTTAGATATTCATTTTATAAATTGTAATTGTATTAAAAAATAAATACAATTTTTTAATAATTAATGTTTTGAATCCTTAAGAATTCATCCAAATTCTAATAAGACGAGACAATTGATTTTTATTTTTTATTTTTTTAATATATAGTAATTAAATAAATAACTTAAAATTTTCAAAAACTAATAAATAATAAATTAATAAGTTCGTAGAGGAGAAAAAACCTTTGGAGATAAACTATAAAATAGGGTGGATAGCCAATGAGGAGGGATCACTTTATTTTATGATTAAGAATTTAATTGTTTTCTTTTTTTGAAAAGATGACAGAAATAATAGAACAAATCCAATTAGAAAAACAAGATAAAAGTAATGGGATGGAGGGAGTAATTATATGCCAATAAAGAAAATAAAAATAGGTGAAATTTATTCATGAGATTATGAGAATGTGTAGTGAAAAAGGAAATATTTTATAAGATGAAGCATGAAAAGACTGGGTTAGGCAACTCAAACTATGAATATGTAGTATACACTGTGAGAGAGAGAGAGAAGAACGGCCGATTAATACACTGTACCATATGAGAAGGTTTTTCTCCAACAACCAACATACAAAAACACATTTCTGACTCTCAGGAAGTGTATTAATACAGTCTTTAATGTAGTATCATGTTGAATGTGTCAAAATACTAACCACGAAAGAGTATACTTCTGTTAGTTTGCAGCCTCTGGATTGGCCATCTCGCTAGAGTCTACAACAGACGAAGATGGCGATGATACCGCCTTCCCCTTGATATCCGAAGCTTCTGAATCTGTTTGCTTCTCGCTCCCTGCTGCTTGCAGAAGCTGGAGCTGCCGCTGTAGAAACTAAGAGAGGTATCAAGAAAGCACACGGTATGAGAGCAAGCAATCTGTAAAGGTGCAGGAAACTAAAACTGGCCAAAGAAAATGATGTAGTGATTGCTGCTCTCATTTTCTGAGATTTCTGTATGAAGAGGCATATTTGCAGTTACACAACTAAAACACTCTAAAATGTTTTTTAAAAAAAATCTCCGAAATCGTATTAACCCGTCTTTGAACTTCAAAGTTAAAAATGGTGGCTTGAAGCAAATGAATGACTTCAATTGATCAATCGTGCTATCTTTCAAGCCCTCTACAAATAGATAGAACATTGTATCTACATGGAAATATGCACATATATATATATATATATATGTACTTGTACTCAAAAGAAAAGTATATCCAGTTTCATGCATACTATAAGAAAAACGAACCGACGAATTAGAGAATCAGAAGGACTACCTCAATCTGGCGCTCAATTAGTTTGACTTGTATATCCTGGTGAGAGCCAGATGCACTCCCTAACTCGTCGGGGACAAAAGTGCCTTGAGGTGACTGCATAAATGTCATGCTTGCTTGCATATATTGTTGAGACAATCCACTTACAGCTCCATCTCCAGTTGGAGATCCAAATGCTTGCGGAAGTCCAGGTGACCTGCAATGCGGGAGATAATGATAACATATTGCCATCTTTTTTTGCCTATTGGGAAAACACTCGCAGGTAAGACTACCCATGTGATCAATAGGATTAATGGTTATAAGCGGCATATTTTGCCTTCCAAAAGCTCTGTGTCGTCAAACTATAACAAATGAAAGCTTAACTCTAGAGCCCCAAAACAAGAAACTTAGGAAATTCTTGAAGCCCAAAATTAAATAAAAACGTGAAGTTTTCCATGCTTCCAGATTCCACTATAAAGCAACACTATGAATAAAAAGCTAAAACAATAAGTCCATATGAACTAAGGAAGAAATGTATTGATTGGTAAAGAGTAAAACAGTGCATACCATACTAGAGTACTTGGAGAAGGATAAACAAAAGATTTCTGATATATAGATGCAGCAGAAGCAGCGGCTTGGAGTCTAGCCTGATGCTGACTGATATTACCGTTTACCGCACCACCACCAGTAGAGGCTTGAGATGACGTACCAGGAGAACTAGTACCTGTTTCCATGCTGACAATGTTAGCAAGTAATATACAGGTATGACTATGGGGATACTTCATATAAGCAGAACCAACAGACGGTGTCATCTTTTCTATTTTAGACTTCAAATGAGCAAGCTTTATTTAATCCCAAATTGAATACTGAGAAATATAGCAAATCCCAATAATCAACATGAATGGAGATATATTGCTTCAAGGGACGTAACAATGTATCTACCTTGTTGATGTCCATCAGCCCTCGCTCCAGTAGTAGTCGTCCCATTTTCAGGTGGTACAACAGGTGCTCTACATGTAGGGCATGTGTTTTGCCTTTCTAACCATGACCTGAGGCAGTGGACATGAAAGAGATGCCCACATAAAAGTTTCTTTGCTGTAGTCATCTCCTCTCGGCATATAATGCAGGTTATATCGCTCCTGATAATTGAAGTGAATTAGATTCAGAAGTACAAATGCAGTTTCTTGTTTCCACCAAGCAGAGGATAACTTACGTGTTGAGTTCTTCAGATGTTGCATCTGGGAAACGATCGTTCATATTTGAAGTGATCTTCCGATAGCGTATGTAATCAGCCACACGGATTCTAAAGTTACGGAAAGTCTCATATAGCTCCCGGATCAAGTGAAGAGGCACACCATAACTCCTGCAGAAAGGAAAATTGAATATTGATATCACTAAACATCTGTGAAATGAAATGGAACTAGGAAATGAGAGATTTTCCATGAGGTGCCTAAAGTAGATGAGAATCAGATCTATTTGCAGGTTAGCCAACCATATCAGGTATTCAGAAAAGTTGGAAAATCTACAGAAGAATTAAGCTGAAAATTTGCTCACACAAAAATGACGAGGAAGAAACACATGTACATAGTCAAGTGAAGCAAGTCTCGCACAAGCTCCAAGTAAAAGGTGTAAACAGCCTTCTTCTCCCATTGTCCATCCATAAGCATGTCGCTGACGTAAAATACGTATTTCACAAAAGTTGATACAGTTGTTGTGGCCAATATCATGTATCTGAGAAATGAAAAATGCACCATGAAATATAGATAGCATTCTAACCACAAAACAAAAGAATATACCACTTACAGTCCACAACAAACTTACTCGAATGAAAAGAAGAGTGAAACTGAAGCTTGTTTGGTTTCCAATAGATACTTGATCGAGCTGTATAGAAAGCTACAATCAATAAGGAGAAGGAATGCCATGAAAGATACGATTCTGATGTGAGCTAGCTTAGGAACAGATGGAGTCGTTTCGATGTATTCAACTCTCTTTTGGACCAACCAATGCAAAGCCTTGATCAGAAGTAAAGCAGTAACCATCGCAATAAATGTAACCGAAAAATCTTGTCTGAAAATAGTTATTGCGAACAGTATTTCCATGACTTCTCGCCACGACTGCTCATTCAGCCTTTCCACTTCTGCTTCTCGTAATGAGCCAAGAAAGATTTTCTTTGTTAATTGCCACAGAATGCACATAAAAACCAGGCCCATGTTCAAAAGCAGCACCAAACTGATCTTTGAAGTTGACAAGTAAACCATTGCTGGATAGAACTGGCCTCTACTACTGAATGCATGATATATAACAGCCAGAGTTGCTACTAAACTGATCCCAGCATAAGTTTGCAGCCTTATCATCTTGATTAGTTCCCTGTAAATTAGACTCACACAATTACGATAGCAGTACATCAGATAGAGACAATTCGCACAATTGCATAACTTGAAAGTACAAATTTCATCTATTATCAGACATTTCCTATTAGATTCTTCTAACAAAACGGAAACATAACTTTACATTTATTTGAATGATCAACTAAGCATCACACCACGAACTTATAACCAGATTCATTCAAAAAATTCGGTAAATCGTCAAGTAAAATACTACTTCGAACTCCAGAATACTCATATTTACTACTATTAAAAGCAATAATTCGCAGAGCATTTGCAATCCAGTTTCAGCTATCAGTTCGAGAAGTTAATAATTTCGTTCAACTTAGCATCTTTAGCCCATTCAATCACTAATTCCAGGTCTTTAAATAGAACGAAGACGAAATAGGTTTACACAAGAAAATATTTCCAGATAGCCCTAATCAGAAACTTAAACCTCAAAAGTTCTGGTTTCCACAATTAGAAAACAAAATTAGAGGTGAAATTAGGGCTAAAATGCACACATGATGGATCTCGTGCAGAAGAAGGGAAAATTAACATATATGTATGTACTGAACAACGAATAGAAGGGGACGAAAATGAAAAAAGTAAATACGAGGCGAGCAGAGGAGGTGGAGCCGTACAAGAGTCGTCGCCGCGCCGCCGCACGTCGGGATCGTAGACGCGGTTAGTTTGGACAAAACTGTGAAGACGGTCAGTAATTGGCCTTCTCCTCCCAAATGAAGTGATGCAGAACTTAAGAATCTTTACACATTTTCAACCTTTTCTCTAATAATCCAAAAATTCTTAACTCGGTCGAAAGATGAGAGAGAATTAGGAGAGAGAGGATACAGCAACCTTTCGCTTTTTCATCAGTCTGGGCCGACAAGAATAGGCTGATTTATTTATTTCGGGCCGCTATTTCTAGGGCTTAGATTATTTATAAATTTTAATCCGACGGCCCAAAACAATCTATAAAAGCCTAAAATAAAAACCTAATTTCTGCTTCGCCTCCCACCGCTTCGTCTTCTACTCTTACACTGATCAATTTCTGTTGCGTTTTTTGCTGATTAATCTCCGAGAAGATGTCTGACGAAGAGCATCAGTTCGAATCCAAGGCCGACGCCGGAGCTTCCAAGACTTACCCTCAGCAGGCCGGAACTATCCGCAAGAACGGCTACATCGTCATCAAAGGCCGTCCCTGCAAGGTTTGTTTTTCTTAGGAAATTGTTTATCGTGATTGAATTTACTTGCTATTGATCGGTTTGCTTCGAGATCTGGTACTCAATTGATTTTTTCGTGCTGAATTTGTTGTGTGTTTGATTGCAACATTCTGTATCCGAGTGTTTCGAGAATAATCGATCGGCTAATTTGAGATGTTTTGATTTAATTGAGCCTTGTGAGGGTCTGTTGAAACAAGCAATTATTTGCATATTATATAGATTCGTTTAAGTAGTAGCTTTGTCCATTTCTTAGGTTTTGGTAATGATTTCTAGATTCTGCCGTTTGGTTGCTTTATCTCCCAGATCATGATCTGTTGAAGGGTATTGCTACCGAGTTGATTACCAGAAATTATCAGTTTTTAGTATTCTAGATTGTAGTTGTGTGGATAGTCCATGGTCGTTGTAGATTTGCTATGTATCGCACCAATTTATTCACGAAATTAAAGATCCTAAAGGTGATTGTAATTCCTACTGATAGGATTTGAAATCTTATTTGAAACTGAAACAGTTCCTTAACCGAATGATCAAACAGCTGTAAGATTGGTCTTGGTAAGATTGTTAGGATAAGCTTATTTTTGTTTGTACATATCATTTCGGTTGGTCTAACTATCACATCTTATTTTGGAATATAATAGGATTGTACTTTGACAAAGTGGATTCTTTAGTTGATGTGTATTCGATGATTACTTTTCGAAGAATGACTTAACATACTTATAACGTATACAGGTTGTGGAAGTTTCAACTTCCAAGACCGGAAAGCACGGGCATGCCAAATGTCACTTTGTCGCCATTGACATCTTCACCTCAAAGAAGCTAGAGGATATCGTCCCCTCTTCCCACAATTGTGATGTACGTCCGTTACATTTCTCTTTGTACAATGCTAATTGTATTTGATGACTTAATAATTTGTGATATAATAACAGGTTCCACATGTCAACCGTACTGACTACCAACTCATCGACATTTCTGAGGACGGATTTGTACGTATTTCTTCTTCTTTGTAGTTCTTTTTCTTGTGTTCCGACATATGTCTAATAGTATATGATGAAATGTTTTCTAGGTGAGTCTGCTGACTGATAATGGTAACACTAAGGATGACCTCCGGCTTCCAACCGACGATGCTCTCCTTACTCAGGTTAGTTTGTCTACCTTTCTAGTTGCTAATTGTTTTTGAATAACTCTGTTTTCATCTCCATTTATCTCGACATTTTTGTTTTTCAAAATGTGTAGATCAAGGATGGATTCGGTGAGGGTAAAGACCTTGTCGTGAGTGTTATGTCCGCCATGGGAGAGGAGCAGATCTGTGCCCTCAAGGATATTGGTCCCAAGTAATTTTTCTTGGCTGTTCCAAACTAGATTAGACAAGGATGAATCTACCTTACTTCTCCATTTGTGTTTTAATTCTATTTTATTTACTTTCAAGAGTCTGTCGGGATTGAATTTGATTTTCCTGTCATCGTTATAACTTTCTTTTATCACCAAGTCTGTTACATTTTTCATCTAGAAAGTATTTAACTCTTAATCCTTTTTCATCTTTTCTTGCTGTGTGATTGCTGCTGTTAATGTTTGTTTACTGTTACTTGGAGATTGAAGAATTGCAATATCCTGTTCGGTAAGTTTTTGTATGTTCAGATTAGGTAAATATATCGTACTATCTTATATACTGGTTGTTTGGTTCGCTTCTTGAAATCGGAAATCGGGTGAAAATTCACCAATTACTTGAATTTGATAATTCTCAATTTTTTTAATATTATTTTGAAGTGTTAATATTTATTTTTGTTTTATCAAATGAAATTTGGTTATTTGTTGGTGTACTTCATTAGAAATTTATTTCTCTCATACTTTATGTGTTTATGTTTTAATACTGCCACTGTCCCACTAAAAGTGATTTGTTTTTTTCAATTTGGTCGATTGTTTTTTCAATATAAGTGGTCTGGATCTTACTTAGCAAAAATCTAATAACCTTTATCATATTTTTAATCTTTCTCTTTTATCTTATCACCTGTTCAACTATTCTCATTAGAGTGAACTGTCAAAATAGCATTCCGTAAATACGTTATTTCCAAAATAACCTTCTTTTAAAAGTAATTAAAAATATATATATATTTATTAGTACTTTATTTATTTTGTACTGTGCCGTTTTTTCTAAATAAAAAATGTTTTTTATTTTGTTTACTTTTACAGTTAAACAAATAAAAAGTGTTTTTATTTTTTTATGTAGAAAATGGAACATTTTTTTGATTAGATCGGAAAGATATTTTTTTTGGTATTTTTCAAATAACAACAATAATAATAATATTGTTCTATAGTGATTTTTTTTCATATTTTCTAAAACAAAAAAAGTTTTTTATTTCTTTTATTCCTCAAATGCTAGTATAGTATCTATAAATTATTTTTCATATAGATATTTATTATTAGGTGAATAAGAATATAGGTGGTAAAAAAAGTGTTAATTTGATAATTATTATTAAAGGATAAAATTTTAAAAATTATTTTTTTAGAAAGTGTTATTTGGACAATTGACTAATTCCCTTTGCCTCGTTCGTCTTTTGGGGATATCACCTACTTTTCCATTATTTCATTTATTTTTTGTTCAAAAATTTCGGGCCACTTTTAATTAGTGTTTGCAAGTAATTGAATGCAAAATACGTTTTGCTTTTTAGTTTGCAAAATAGATGCGTTTTATTAATTATAAAAGTAATAAATATCGTGCACAGACATGCATAATCAGCCAGCCGTGATCAACTCAAATAACTCCATTAATTTACTACTTATAATGTGATTATCAAATCGCTTTCCCCTCAATTTCTTTTAAAGCTGTCCAACTAAATTTCTTGTGTACATCGTTGGCTGCGACAGCCGTCCACTAATTTTTTTTAACGAGAAAAATATTTTCTCACTTGTGGAATCGGTTAGGAAGGTTAAATGTAACTACATTTGAAGATAAAGTGATATTCTAGATTAGTAGCAAAATAAAATTCTTGTTTTGTTCTTCATTCATTGATATACACATGTTTCAAAGATTCGATTTTCATTTATTCCGTAATTTTTTCTAATGTACTAAAAGACTTAAATCACGGGTTACTATTATTTTGCTTTTAACATCATTGACTACATTTTTTTATGATTATAAAATATTAGTCTCCATTTCATTATGAGTTTCTTCATTTTCTAATTGGATTGTTTTAGTAAAAGTATTACTTTCTTCGTCTCACTGAACTTGTCTCCTTTCTTTTCAACACGATTATTTAGAAGAGTTAAAAGTTGTGTGTAAATAAGTGGGTCCCACAAAATAAAAGCCGGTAGTTGTGTGTAAATAAATTGCTATTTTTGTAAAAAGACAAGATGGATGACACAAACCAAAAAATAAAAATAAGACAAGATGAATGAAACAGAATGAATATCTTTCTAAAAAAAAGGTAAGAATATGTGTACATAAATAATTTAGCCAAAACTCAAACAATATATACCACGTAATACTACTTTTTTTATCTCCATGACAAAAAGAATGGACACTTATGAGGAAGTATTATATAAGAACAAGAGTTTAGAAATCACAATTACGTGTATACACAAAACCAACTATATTTGTATCTTACATAGAGATTTTATACTAGTGGATCTCATCTCTTGTATAGTTGTTGTACAATAACTACCTTCTTGCCAATCAAAATTATTTTTTAAACCCTTCTATGTTATTTTCGGCTAGAGCATAGGAGCATAATTTACACAATATGCATTTCGGTAACAGCTGTGGTTACCTTCGTCATCCAAAAAAGAAAAAAATAAATTTTAACCTTATAATAATTTTGTAACCGCCGTAGACAAATGAAGATATTTTCTGAAAAACCTTATGCAATTACTTAACTATAGATATAACTAAGATCATTAAATTAAAAAATAAAATACAATAAAAAAACTCAATATTATATATGAAAATAACAAACTATACATTTATAAAATTAATACATAGCTTAATAATAATTATTCCCTCCATCTCAATAAATATGGCTTGTATTCATTATTGGGCTATCTCATTATTGTTGTTTTATTTCTTAAAATTAAATTAAATTGTGAACTATGATCACTTAAATAAGTGGAACTACTACTTTAACATATTTTTACCACTTCCTTAATTTCTATGTTGAAAACATACAAGCTATGTTTATTGGGACGGAAGGAGTAGTTAGAAAGATATGAGTAAAAAGTAAAAGAAAATTATATTCTATCGTCACATGGTGTTTAATAGTATTGAAATTCAGGTTAATGTTGTAATTTTTGAAATGTTGGTACTTTTGAAGCAAAAAGTAAATTAGTTCCATACCATTTCTTAATTTTGTTTTCACGAAATAGAAAAATTAAACAAGATTTTATGGGCGCTAGAAATAGAAAGTGTAAAGAAAAAGGCACAGTCGACGACTTTCAGAAAATAGAAATCCAAAAAAGCTCAGAGCTTTATAGAAAGTCAAACTGAGGCTGAATCCGATGGCTGATAACAAGCCTCCACTGCCACCGTCGTCGTCCAGAGCTCCGCCGACGATCACTCTTCCGCCGCGAACTTCAATTGAGAATATCCTCACCGGCGGCGCGGGCGCCAGCCCCGGTCCGATGAGTTTAGTCTCGAGCTTCTTCGCCGAGAACGACCCCGAAAACGACTGCCGCTCCTTCTCTCAGCTGCTCGCTGGCGCCGTGTCGCCTCCGCCTGCTGCGCCGGCGGATGGTAGTAATGTGAGTGGGGAGTTTAGGTTTCAGCAGAATAGGCCGATCGGTTTGGCGGTGTCGCATCCGCCGGGAACGGTCACTATTCCGCCGGGATTGAGTCCGTCGAGCTTGCTCGATTCGCCGGATTTGTTTTCGTCTTTGCAGGTAGTTGATGGGGGTTCTGGTTCTGGATTCACTTTGTGTGTTTATGAGTGTTATTTGATCTGATTATATGCGTTTGATAGCTGCAATATCTTCATAAAGTGGATTTGCGTTGAATAGAAAATCGTTTGCTTTTTGTATGATCAGTATGCACTCGGGTGTAAGTGGTTCCGCTCCGAACTGCGAAACCGAACCAAACCGAAAAATGCGGTTCGGTTCGGTTTCGCGGTTTGGTTCGGTTTATTTTTTTAGAAACCGTTTACATTCGGTTCGGTTCGCGGTTTTAAGAATTTTTTAACGGTTCGAACCGAAACGAACCAATATCCTATTTTTTAATTTTTTTATTTAATATTTGTCTTTGTTATATGAGAATATTATTGGATTTATATATTAGATTTAAGTTAAGATCAATTCTAATCTATAAAAATAAAGAAAAAGGAGTAACAATTCTATACGTGTGAGTTCGGAATGACTATAAACTATTATTCTTGCATTATTTAGGATTTAAATAATAAATAAAAAAATAAAAAGGTGAACCTCGGTTCGGTTCGGTTCCGATATTGAAAAACCCATCGAACCGAACCAAATCGAACCATTTCTATGTGTTTGGTTCGGTTCCTAAAATACATAAAAAACTGAACCGAACCGAACCGTTACACCCCTGCAGTAACTGGTTGAATATAATATGTTTTTTATTTCTATAAAGATTTAGATTAGCAGAGAAAGCTCTGGAAATCCTTAGATTTTTGGTTTTTGCACCGAAGATATCAAAATCTAGTTGCAAGTTTCATTCCACCTATGTTGGATCATCTGTCGAATTTCGCACTGAAATAGGATAGAAATTCATCATGTTTCCCTCTGGAGTTTACCGTTTCTAGTAGAATGTCATGGCTATCTTTCCTGATGATTGGATTCTTACATTAACTAGGAGTCTTCATAAGCTCTGTGTTTCTTGAGAAAGGAAAATTTCAGGGCAAATCATGGCAAGCACATCTCTGGCTACTTCGTGTTGGGGTTTTATTACCATCAAGTCATTTGTTCCATATTTATCTTTTCATAAAATCAGTCCATGATGTGCTTTGAATAGATTATCCTGTTCTCTAAGATAGTATACGAGGAAATTTTAGACTGTCAGAGCTTCAATATTTGATGTGCTGTGTCTATAACAACCTCTTGATCTTCTCTAATTCTAGAATGATAGTAGCAGTACCACATGCTATGCAGAACCTATAAAGCTTATGGACATGTATGTTTCTGAGTTTGTATCTGAAAGCTTGGTAAACAGCTGTATTGTTTGAACCCTCCACCCCACGGCAGAACACACACACACACCCGCGCGAAGGAGCATGATTTTATGACAGCTGTTGATAGGAGTTGATCATCGATTTTGCTGATATATGCTGCTATTGCGTTAGATGTCTTTTTATGATAGAAGAAGTGTTGTTAGTTACTCCCTCCATCCCGCCCGACTTGTCTTGTATTCCTTTCCGGGCCGTCCCACCCGACTTGTCTTGTTTCCTAAAACGGAAAATAATTACTACACAAACTCTCACTTTTTCATTGTGGGACTTACCTTTCTACACACAATCACCCACTCATCTACACACAACCACCCACTCACCAAAATATCCGTACCGAAACCAAACAAGACAAGTCGGCTGGGACGGAGGGAGTACTATTTAATTTGTGGTTTACTCTCGGGGTGATGTGATGTAAGAAACAGTACAGAACCCCTGAAATCGCCACTCTGTGATCACCTGTGGAGCTTATAGATGCAAAACAGTTAGGTTCTGTGCCTCCCTCTACAATACAAGTTGTGTGACCTTTCTTTTACTGAATACCACTCTGAATAAGACGGTGGAGAAGAATCCAGTATGTACCATTCTGAGGGAAAAATTCTCTTATTTTGTTAGACTGGTTCTTTAGTTTTAAACATCTAGGCTATAAAATTTTGTGGAGAAACAGCTGTTTTTCTATCCTCTACCCCTCTTTTCTGGTCTTCGATTCATCCTTTATGTGGATTGTGTTTTATCTCCTCTCTTGTGATAAGATTTGATGTACACGTTATCAAAATAGTTCCTTCATCCTTGTGAATGCTCCCAAGCAGTGGTCTTAGAGCTCTATATACTAGTCCAAAATATTATTTCCTTATAGTTGAATGCTGGTTTGAGTGTTTTGACCTATACTTGTTCTAGTTAGTGCATTTTTAATAGAGCATCTCAATTTGAAGCATTATGCCTTTTATTCCCAAGAACATGCATGTAATTCTATTCCTTAACTGTGCAGCTGATTTTGCTAAGTTGTATTTGTTCTTTTTGCTTGAAATAGGGCCAGTTTGGAATGTCACACCAACAAATCCTAGCCCAGATTTCCGGTCAAGCTCAAGCTCGTATGCAACTCCAATACCAATCTTTGTCATCGGCTCCTGCCTCATCTGTATCACATTTGAGACCTCTTCCTTCAAACACATCGTTTGAGCAGCATGTGCCTTCATCTTTTGCTGACCATAAGATTGTCAGAGAGTCGTCTGATTATTCTCAATCCGATCAGAAACCTCAACATCTTAACGTCCCTGTTGATAAACCGACTGATGATGGCTACAACTGGCGGAAATATGGGCAGAAGCAGGTGAAGGGAAGTGAGTTCCCACGAAGCTACTATAAATGCACTCAGCCAAATTGTGCGGTGAAGAAGAAAGTAGAACGGTCTCTCGATGGCCAAATAACCGAAATCATATACAAAGGTCAACACAACCATGCCCAATCCAGTAAGCGTGTAAAAGATACTGGAAATGCAAACGGGACAACGAATTCTCAGAGGACCTCTGAATTTGGTGCTGAAGATCATGGATCCAGCCAACTTACTCCGGAACAAGTATCTGGACCAAGTGACAGCGAGGAGGTTGCTGATGTCGGAACTAGAGTTGAGGATGGAGATGATGATGAGCCCGACTCAAAAAGAAGGTACACTATTTTCTAAGTAACAACTTTTCCATCAAATGGTTATTTAGTATTCCTGATATAATTATTCTATGGTGAAACATTAGCAGAAATATTGAAGTTCATCAGCCTGAACAAGCATCATCACATCTTACAGTCACCGAACCTCGGATCATCGTTCAGACGACTAGTAAAGTTGACTTGTTAGATGATGGTTATAGGTGGAGAAAATATGGGCAGAAGGTTGTTAAAGGGAACCCTTATCCAAGGTGATAACCTCTGTTCTCACTTCTTGTTAAGTGGAAACTGTAATATACTATGTATTGTGACTATATATATATGTATATATCTTAGCACTTTGATTCAGATTTTCTCAAACATCTTCTTGATTTGCGTTTGCAGAAGCTACTACAAGTGCACAACTCCAGGGTGCAACGTTCGCAAGCATGTCGAAAGGGCTGCAAGTGACCCGAAAGCTGTCATAACTACATACGAAGGAAAGCACAACCACGATGTACCAGCTGCTAAGAACAGCAGCCACAGCACCGCCAATGCTGCTTCACAGTTCAGACCTCAGAACCCGGTAGTCAACAGAGGAAATGAGCAACAAGCCGTCGCCCTCCTCCAATTCAAAGAAGAACAGATAACATAGCCCGGCTTCACAACTCGTTAAGAAGAGACGCGTTCACAAATGGTATACCACGAGGTACAGAAGATCCACTGTGCTATATGCTTGAGCCACTATTTGAACATGGCTACATTCATTTGACTCCACATTATACAAAAGATTTCCAAAACAGAATTTCAAGAAAAAGTGAGTTTTGAAATAGGATTGTTTGTAAATTCTCATCAACAGCCTAAAGTGATTGTAATGGTATTGAATTATTGATACATCTGCATTATTTCTTGTATATTATTTATATTCATGACTACTTATTTATACTGTCTGAACAATGGAGAGAAGGGTTATTGAACTTCTTACTTTTCTTGGATTTTTACTACTCTCTCCTCCATGAGAGAAAGAGAGAGAGAGAGAGTTATTTCATTCTATGTTCTATAAACAGTTTGATGTCTAATATAGATTTCTTGATTGTGGGAGCTTTGCAGGTCTACCACAAACTCTTGCCTCATGATAAACCTTCCCAGGTAAACACAAATATCCCTTATCTGGAGCACAATGAGTATCTTCTGAGCAAATACACAACCCTTCAAGCCCACATCCTTCTCTCACTACACTCAATCCCTCTCTAAGCCCCAGAATCTGATCCGTCCATTCGCTCGAAAACAGCCCAAGAGGGTCATACTTTGTTCTCACCTTCAAAAAACTCACCACCCTTCTTATACTTCCCGATCGCCCCGACAAACGCCACGTTCCGATTCTTCCCCCAATGCGGCAAGGCACCATACTTGAACACAGCCATCTGCTCAATCTCTTCCAACACATCTTCGAACATCCTCGGCTTCATCGGATCCTTGCTTCGGTAGTACGTTATGTCGAAGTCGAGCGCCTCGGTTTGCTTCCCTAAGTACGCGGTGGAGGGCGTAACATAACGCATGAGGATCCCGTTGTACAGGTCCAGGCCGCAGAGGGCGTTGGGCGAGAGGTCGACGAGCCTCTGCACGTCGTGGATGAAACTAGTCACTTCGGATAAGGAGATACTGAAGGTGGTCTGGTGGAAGAAGAGGCCGTGCTCACGCGGGTCCCACGGGCACGAGGTGAGGCGGGTGGGGTCGGAGGCGTCGAGGCACGTGCCGGAGGATTGGATGCGGTGTTGGTATCCAACTACCGGGTAGCCGGTGAAGAGAACGCCATTGTTGGTTAGTCCGTACGCCGTTGCTCTCAAGAGGGAGGTTGTGGCTCTGCCGTTGGTGCATTTTCCTCTTGCGTCGACTAGGGCCTCTTGCGTCTCTTCTGCATGGTCAATAAAAGTATATAACGATTATGATAGATGGATATAGCCATATAGGAATACTTGCCGGTAGTTCTCAAAGTTGACGAAACAAGTGTGGGGGTGGAGCGAAATCCGGGCGAGTCATTAAGCCCATTCCCGGACACATTGACCGAGACTCGATCATCAACTCGGTACACAACTCGTTTCTGACTCGGATACCACGTAAAATCCGCAAACTCATGCTGTACACCAAACCCAACAACCTCCTCTCCTAAATCGGAATCATCCTTCATTACATACGTAACCGACCTTTTAAACAACCCTTGCAACTTCAACGTCACTTGCGACACAACGCCGAGCACGCCAAGCGAGACTCGGGCCGCATCGAGATCCGGGTCCCCGGCCTCGAGCACCCGAACCCTAGCGTACCTGTGGTCGGGCCCTGCTGGGGATATAATGGTAAGTCGGGTCACGTAGTCGTGGACCTGGCTCCCCGCCCCCCACAATGAGCTGCCGTGGGCCCCCGTGGCCATCATCCCGCCCACGGTCAGCCCCCACCAGTAGGGGGTATAGGGGAGCGCCATGTTGGCCCGGGCCGCCACATCGATGAGGTGGCGGAGCGTGACCCCGCTCTCAACCGTGACAGTCATGGCGGAGGCGTTGACGTCCAGCGTGCGGTTGAGGTGCTCCGTGCTTATGAGGAGTCCCGCGTCGCCGTCGGGGCAGACGAGTTTCGGGATGCTGTGGGAGTAGCGCGTGGCGACCTTCATCTTCGTGCCTGTCTTCGCGGCTTCGGCCACGGCCTCGATGAGCTCGGATTCCGAGGTCGGGTAGACGGCTTGGGCAGCACGGCAGATGGTGCGGTCTGGGAAGGCGCCGTATGAGTTGGTGACGGTGCAGTTTGAGTTTGTTTGGTTGCATTGTATCGGATTTTCCGGCGGTCTGGACTTGACTACGGTTAGCGTTATCGTTACCGTTATTAGCAAGAACGTGCTAATTCTCATCATCATCATCATCAATATTGAAAGGTAACTAGAAGAGGAATTGAAAGTGCGGAAGAATATATAATAGACTGTACTCGCAAGTAAGCACTCCTACCAGAATGTAACGAGGTTAAAGTGCCTTTAAAGTTGAATAATGTCATCATCATCATCAATTGCACCAACTCTCCCACATGTCCCATTTACATACCGCCACCACCAGGTTAATTTTCCGTACGTTGAAATCTTGTATAGTCAAAGAAATCTGCATCCGTTACCCTATATAAATACTGAATGAACCATACTCTTGTGCGATAACGGGTTTAAGAAGAAATGATCCTGTCTTCTGTAGGGTAGGCAATGAAAGCACTAGGTGGGTGGGCCACCTCTTCCTTTTAGGGAGTTTATTTCCATGGTTGAATCAAATCAAATCATGGGAACTCATGTGCCTTGTCATGCACAAATTTGATGTAATTTGGTACGTGATTTGATCAATATAACCTACATCCATAACCGCATTACAACTATATTCATTTTCACTCACAACGAAACTTTACAATTACAACGTCGAAAACATGGACGCAAAACGGGTAAATGTGAATCGAGGAACCCTAGTTCTCCTTCATCAGACTCCATGTACTCAACACATACCACTTGTCTTCATACAGTAATTAACATCAATTTGTTGACTTTATTTCAACTTATATTCATCCTTGATGTGGTTCTGTGTTTTCTCTTTTGTCTGGTGACAAGATTTGATTGATAGATTCAACTAAAAAGACTCGTATTCTACATAAACAAAAAACAATACAATGTAGATTGATTTAAACAACTACTAAACTAATACAGCCATAGAAATAAATTCATTATCTAGCAAGCTTGAAGCAACACCTCTGTAAACTTTCTCCATTTGTACCTTGCAAGTTGCAGCCTATGTTTTCAGCCTCAAAGTGCCCTCCCATGATGCCAAAAGTCGTGGTAACTTGACCGGAACCCCTTCAATACGCCGGTTGCTAGATGCCCTAGTTGCAGCGGGTTAGCATGTTAGCTCATATGCATTATTCATACCTAACTGCATGCAGTATTTCCGGATATTAAAAGATATAGCACGTGTAAATGAAGTAAAAGATCTAGCAACTCAAGAGTAGCCAAATCTGTTCTGCTATTCTCTTTTTTCGGTTCTTGAAACGTATATCATCAACTATCCTGTTCATACAAAGATTAATCAAACAATTTCAACTTAAAAGACCGCTAATAAAAATCCATCGTTAGAGAGGGGGGTGCCTAGTTTGAAACTTAAATGTACTGTGCATCTTACACCACACGATTCAACAAGATAAACAAGAAGTTAAAGAAATCACATTGCAGCAAGCTAATATGACAGTCTGATCTGGTCGAAATGATGTCTTGCTTGATGAAGATTACTCTTAACTGGCCTAAGAAGTGTTGAAAATCACAAATCAAGGCTAGCTATGAAATTCACCATCTTCCTCAAATGTATAGGTATATGAAGGCCGATAATGTTATATAGTTCGTTTCTTGTAAACCATTTCATAAACACTTAACAGAATTCTCATAATCCAATTTAACTTGAAAAGTCAGTATCACCATAAAATGGCAAGATTTTAATCTTGTCCAACAACAAAAGATCTAACTCATCTCCCTATCTGAACACAAGATAAATCCATTGCCATGTCAATTTCTAACAAGCAAAAGGAAAAACTTCAGAGCAATCATCATCCAGAAGAACATATTCTCATTATCGTGTAAATTTGAAGGTTTTAACTTTCATGAGTCTACATACTCCTATACAAACAATAGAAGCATCATTTTCACAGGGTTAAAGCTGCAAACCTCGCGGTTCTGCAGAGCTAGACAACGTAAGCAACATGAGAAAGCTTCCCATCATCGAAAGGCAACCGGATATACTCCTTCGCAAACTCCTCCGCAATCTCGAATGCAAGCTCCCCCTGCAAGGCTTTACAATACATATAAAACACAGCAGTAGCAGCCACAGTGTAAAGCATCAGAATCGACATAAAACCCGTGTAAACAACTGCTTGAAAGACCAAAGCCACGCTAATCCAATCCCCCTTACTCAATCCGCCCGCGCTGGGCACCAAAGTAGAACACAAAAACCCTAAAACTCCAAGCAGAAATCCAAAGAACAGAATCATGCCAAAAGCAAATCCCCTCATCCCTCTCACCAACAACGAGCTCCTTTTCAGAGCAGCGAAGCCCCACTTCGATTCCACTACGACGATCACATTCGATAAACACCATTGCACTTGCAAGTAAATCAACAATGCCACAAGCAAAGCAGTGATCAAGGCAACAAACCCCATGAAATACACGTTACCGTGATCAAATGAGATTCCCAATAGGTTGAGGCAATTACACACCAACACCGTAAAACCCCCAAATCCGAAAGCAATTAATCCGAAAATGGCTTCGGAGATCATTAGGGTTCCGACTAGGGGTAAGAAGGAGACGAGGACATACTTAATTGACGAGATAAACTTGACAGGCCTACCGTAGAAGCCATTGAAGGTGCTGTGGGTGATTGATGCGGTGGCGCAGAGAGAGAAGAAAGCGACGAAGAGAGCGTATGCGATTGCGAGTAGTATGTGAGATCTGTCGATTGGGGGAATTTGGGGGTCCGGCGTGGAGAAGAAGAAACTGGATCGATTGAAGTGAGAGAGAGGCGAATGGGAGCGAGCGAGGGAAGGATAGACGATGAGAGAGAAAGAGAGAGGGAGGAGGAAGACGACTGACAGCGCTAAGAAATGGCGCGAGTGTGCGTTGATTATGCGCTTCGCTTCTGAGAGCACCTCGAAGAAGCTCAAGGTGTGAGACGCCATGGATGGAGTTGATCAAGCTCGTAGTTTTGTCCGTGCGTGTGTGCGAGAGAGAAGGAGAGAGATGATTCGAGAAGACGATGATATGGAGAGAGAGAAAACGCAACACGTGGAGAATATGAATTCAAGCAATTTGGGCCTTTGACCCGGAAGCCGTGTTCAAATGAGATTCTCAAATAACCCGACCCGACTTGGCCCGAATACGAACCGCAAAAGTATCTGCAGATTCTTGTACACGGAACATGAATCTTCAAGCTTCATTGATTTTCTACAAATTCCGCCAGTATATACGTATACGCACGGTGTATCTATAGAGGGAGAAAATCATAGAGAGATACGAAGCACGATACCATCAATTATGGATTCTCTGACATCCGTATCACCGTCGATCGTGCTCCCGCTCCCGCTCCGCCGCTACCACCACTACCACCGCCGGCGGCAGGCGGCTGTATCATTTACCTACAGGAAATCCGTCGGAGAATTCGGGATGTTCAGTGATTTTCGCGGAAGATGTCAGAACACGCGAGTTTGCTCTAAATTGAGCGAGGAAGGTGAACAGGGAGGAGAAAATCAACGGAGGGATGAGGAGTTGGAGAGAGCGATGCGGATGGACGGCACGATCCCTGGAAGCTCGGATGAGTTCGTGAAGCAAGTTTCTTCGCACGCTTACGATATGCGCCGGCATCTCCAGCAGAGTTTCGATAGTAGTAGCTACGATGGTAAGGTTGCTCTGATCAATTCGAATTTCCGCTTTTCCTTAGTGTCATTGATTTTGTGCATACAGTTCAAATCGTGTTTAATTAGCAATTTGATGAGTTTGATCGTGCTGATGAATGTGTAGTTTGGAGATTTCTTCTTCCTGAAATCTTGTTCTCGAGAGATTCATGCTTAGGATTTTCATAACTCTGATCCTGGTTCCCCTAATTAGGGACGAGTAACCATAAAATCTGATCCTCTTGATCTTTGAATGGACATAAGTTTATTTCTGGTAGTTACTGTAAATCTTCATCGTCTTCATCCCTCTCTGTCATTCTTTTCATGCTGGACTGCAGTCTGCAAGTGTTTGAATGGATGTGATAGCAACAATAAGTTCTGTTAGCAAGAATTAACTTTTCTACTACATGTCATATGTGCAGTATTGGAGGCAAACCCTTGGCGAGAGGCTTCAAAATCTGTCTATGTGCTCACTCACCAAGAAAACCAACTATGTACAATGAAAACACGTCGAAATCGCAGGTGATTAATGTCACTAAAGTCCATGTTTTGTGTTTCTTCAGGTTTGCTCTGCTTCAATACTTGCTTCCAGCTTCGCTCAAGAGGTTATTCTCAATGCAGTGAAGTTGAGAGGGAGCTTGGACTTCTGTTTTCTAAAAGAGAGAAGCAAAGAAACCAGTCGAAGCAGTCTGGAACCAGCACCAAGTTTCAGATGCTTGTTGAGGACGTCCAAGAGGGTGTACTAGTAAGTTCCTTCAATCATTTCGATGTTGATTTTGTCTATTTCAACATCAGCTAACTTCTTGAAGAATTGAGAAACAATATGTTTGAAAGTGCACTTGTTCCATAAGCCAGTAAAACTCCATTCCTAAACTATTGATTGAGAACTTTTTTGTCAAAGAAAGTTAAATGAAGATTTTCTTGTGATAGAAGAGCATGGTAGAGTTAAAGTCAATGGAGCTTAAGCAATTTGATACTCGAGCATCATAATGGCTTTCTTATTATATAGAGAAATAGGTATTTATCCCTTCTGCAAGACATTAATCAGGCCCTTATGCTCTGTATCAATGGTGGAATGGTAACTATTGGCTTGGTAAGAAGTATTGCAACAATGGTGGAATGCCCCAATATATTTTTCTAATTAGTTCCAATTTCTTGATATCCTACTTGGCTTCTGAAACTTTCTGATAATCCGAAGGTATTTGAAGATCAAAACGATGCAGTGAGATACTGCGATTTGCTTCAAGGAGGAGGCCAAAATTGTGAAGGTGTTGAAGAGATAGAAGCCTCATCAGTAAGCATCTCAATCCCATCTCAAACCAGACTCCACATTTCATGTATTTTCAATACCACCCACAACTTTCCTTGCAGGTGTTTGATCTTTGCCAGAAGAACAGAGCTCTTGCTGTCTTGTTCCGTAGGGGCCGTACGCCCCCTCTGCCCGAAAGCCTCAAGCTCAACCTCAAAGCACGTAAACGCTCCCTCGAAGACCAAGAAGACTCGGTTTAAAGGCGTTGGAGGAGTCCGAATACGAGCCATGACAAGCAAGAATTGGACACTACTACCATAATGTAAGTTCATGTAAAGCTAATACTTACATACATTGATCGTATATATACCGTATATATTGGCTCCCTCTCCTTCTTTGAACATACCCTTAAAAGAAATCAAATCACATAATATTTATTCAAAATTGGAGTGAGTTATATATCCTGCTTAGATAAGCTTCTTCTTTTGAAAGTAATCCTTCAAATGCCAGAGCTGCAGTATGTTAGGCATTTTTACGTGAAGGGTCCGTATTTTATGCTTGAAGTAATCCTTCAAGCAAGAATTGGACACGAAAACGAATGCAAGATATGTTAGGCATTTTTACGTGAAGGGTCCGTATTTTATGTGCTTTTCGCGCCTAATATACAATAATACAAAACCAAAACCCACTAGACAACATTAAATGCATACGTCATGGGTCTCGGAGCGGCTTCTTTCGTATAACATTGTGTGCACCACACCACAAGGTATTAATATGTGGCATTTATCATTAAATCAAATGTGTCATATTTAACACATGTCAATATCCTTGTGGTGTAGTACACATAAGGGTATACGAAAGTGGTATACACAAATTTTTGGGCATGTGTCTTTATAATTAGATCCGAGAATACGAAAAATTCCAAATTCGAACACAGAGATTGTACCCGGACGGAGATTTTATGAGCGTCAGGTAAAGGCAGGCCCTCATTAAAGTTGACGACGTGGTACTTTCCGACAGACATTGAATTGCGCTTGATATCCTCCGCTATGCACTTCGTGTGGCCCGGCACCAGATCGAACCGGACCGATCCGACCCGACTCCATAACAGCACCATCGGGACCAACACCACCAACACTTTCTCTCTCATCGTCGTAAACAACCTAAGAAATTCGAGGGTCGTCTCTCTCTCTCTCTCTCACTGCATGAGATTTAAGATTTAACACGTTTGTTGCTCGGTTGAATTCTTCATATGTACGCCACGTGTTCTCTTTAAAAAATCCAAGTTAATTGAATAAAAATCACTAATTATGAAAATAATTAATAATTCTCAATTTCTCATTAATCATTGGTAGTTACATCTATGGTTCATAGGTTTTACTTCCCACATAGATATTTTGTTTCACTTTCTGATGTCCCACTCGTATTTCATTGCTATTTTTAACTGTAAGCATTTAGGTGTTTACGATTTGAATTTTAGGTTTATCGTAAGAACCCAAGTGTTTACGATTAAAATATAAGTGAGACACACAAAAAAAGTAAGACAAAAGATCCGGATTGATTTTACTTTCTCAAGCCTTAAGCTTGAAATTACTAGCGGTAATATTAATATTAAGTCTTACAAATCTTTAATTATTTTCAAAAGAAATAATTTTGATCACTAACATGCAGGTAATCATGATATTAGTTTTGATCACTAGCATGTAAACTTTTTCATACTCCCTCCGCCCCGCTATTACTGTCCTACTTGCCTAATCGAACTGTCCCGCTATTACTGTCCTCTTTCCTAAAATAGTAAAAAATACTTTTAAACATAAAATGAAGTGGGTCCCCCTTACTCACTACTCAACCCCCACATTCTTATACTCTCTCTTCAAAAATCTATCTCCCACTCGATTATGTTCCGCTCCGAACTCAGAAAATTATGATTTTTATCTTTTCGAAAACTTTAGATTATTTCTTCAAATACAATATAAAAAAAATATAAAAAATAAAATTCGATTGTCTTTTACTAGCCTTGCAAAAATTTGGATAATTCTCATTTCTTTCCACCAACCACTCCGAAAACTGTCTCATTTTCTTTATACAATTAAAACTCATAAAATACACATTAAACTAAAATTTCTTAATCTCCGTGCCGAAGTCAACTGGGACAGAATTAGCGGGACGGAGGGAGTACTATCTTAGTAAAAATTCACGAACCAAGAAGATAGTATGAAAAAGTTTACATTCTACGATACCATATTAAAGCTGAATCGTTCATCCCCTTAATAAATCTAATAACTGAAGAGTATTAGCCAATATGTAAATAAATCAGTATGACCAATTGAAGTGACAAGTTATAATGGTGATTAGCTTAATTAACAACACACAATTAATCTAGCTAATTAAATTCGATAACACTTTTCATATAATCAAAACACGGGCGATTCCATGGGCGAACTCACTAAATTAAGCAACTCGTTCCAATAACTCTTGTTATCTTCCATCTCTCCGGCGTAAGAATTGTTGTAACCATCGGAGCTCAACAACGTAGGATCCGTCGAACTCAACGCAGAATACAAAGATTCCTTCTCATTAACCACCTCCACCGAATTGTCCATTCTGCCCCTGTTCTGCATGTTCTCATTCTTCTTTACGGCGTCGTTTTCCAGGAGAGCGCCGCTGTTCACGGAGAAGTTCAGAGTCGACGTCGGCGATTCGAGGCACTGCGGAGAGGCGAAGAAGCCATTCGGAGTGGCGGAGGCTTGCCACACTTTGAGCACGTCGAGACACGGCGGCGCCGCCGCCTGCAGCGGCGGCGGGGCTCCATATTTGTGGAGGAGCTGAATCATGGACAGAAGCTTCGACTCTCGGACGAGCCGTGCTTCGGCCTCGAGCCGAGCCGTTTCCCACTGAGCCATGTGGCTGACAACCGCGGCTCGCTGAGACTGAGCCGGATTTTCCTTCGGTTTGTGGGTAACCGGGTCGATCCCCATCCGGGTCAACCGTTTCTTGAGCCGGGTGTTCCAATAGTTCTTGATCTCGTTGTCGGTCCGCTTCGGCAAATGAGTTGCTATTGCCGACCACCTAATTAAGCATATGCAAAAATCAAATCATCAAGAAATTAATACCTGAATTTAATAAACTCTAATTAATTGATACGATTTTGAAATAGAAAATCTCGTCATGACCTATTGCTCAAAAGCACGTGAAGTCAAGTAATGGCCTTAGAACTGAATCAAGAAATTTATACACAAATCTAGCCACTAAACCCTAACTAATCTATATTTAACGAACAAAATACGATTTTGAAATAGAGATTCTGGTCTCGACCTATTGCCTAAAAGCGCATGGAGTCGAATAATCGCCTTCTCCTCATGGGTACTAAACTTGCCCCTCTTAATATCCGGCCTAAGATAGTTAGTCCACCTTAATCTGCAGCTCTTCCCACATCTTTGAAGCCCTACAAACATCATAAATCAAAATGAAAATCAAATTTTTCTTAATTCATACAAAAGAAATGTAATTCATTCAAGATTAATGACCGGCTTTAGATGGGAGGGCTCGCCAGCTGCCATGGCCAAATTCTCGAATATGAGCAAGAAGCTTCTCATCTTCCTCTCGAGTCCAAGGCCCTTTCTTCAGCTCCGTCTTCTCGTGGTTGTCCGATCTTACCATTTTAGGGTTATTACCAAAAAAAGAAGACAAAACTAACCTTAAAAAGTTGAAAAAAACCCTAACCAAATCTTGCTAAGAGTAGAATTTTGGTAGGGTTTTGGGAGGTGTGGTGGGGGTTTATATATAGTGTGTAAAGAATTAAATTAAATATTTTTAGATTGCCTTAAAAGAGTGTTATTTAGCTACTTATTAATCATTACTCAATCTCAGCATTGTATGCTTTTTTTTTATTAAAAAAAAAAAAAGCAGCAGGCAGGCAGCATCCTTTAATTGGCTGCAAATAATGTCGGAGACACTGATAAGATGATGACATCAGTGTGACAGCAGCAGATTTAATGATATACTATTAATGATGAGGTCATGGTTAATAAAAATAATTTGGTGCAAATGTCATTTTTGCTATTTAAGGCAAGGGGCACTAAGATTTTGTGGTGGGAGGGGAAAAAGAGAGTGATGAGGTTAGATGGAAGGTATAAATGACATTGTTTATTTATTGCTATAAATATCAATATATATTAAAAATTATTGATTATTAATAGCACATGTATTTAGCCACAATATTAATTAAGCTAGTTATATTAGGATCTCAATCTTTTTTTTTCACATTTAATGCCCACCAATGAAAAAATGATATGTGTATTTATTTTAATAATTACTCATTTTGTTCCGTTATAGTTTAGCTTAATTCTTTTTTGGCATTAAAATTAAGAAAGTGAGTAAATGTGTGTTAAAATGGTGAGATCCATTTATTCATAGTAGTTATGATCCACAAATTATTTCTACTTTAGGAAACAGGCAACAATATAATGAAACGAACTGAAAAACAATACAAGCCAACAATAATTCTTTCCCCTAGGATTAAAGAATCTCAAATAGGGTATAAAATTATTAAAAAAGAACATGTGTCACCATTTTATTGGTGGAACATTGAATGAGACACAAGAAATGAGATAGAGGATATAACAATTTAGTATAGGAGATCTAGCAGCCATTGCCTATTCAAGCAATTCGGATCTTCTAACCCACTTTCTTGTGTCTCACTCGTTTCTCACTCATATTTAAACTACAAATACTCAGGTGTTTACGGTAACCTTAAAATTCAAATTGTAAACAACTAGTTAAAAATGACAGTAATTAAGACACGAGTGGAGCATAAGAAAGTGGGACAAAAGATCATGTGGGATATTCAAGAGTGTGTGGATTTGTTTGGAGCATGTCTTATATTAACATGATGACAATGATAATGTAGTAGTTATATACGATTAAACTATGTAGTAATAAATTTAAGTGTTTGATTAAAATATGTGATCATAGGAGACGATAAAAGATGATGATTTATTTCGAACATGTCGCCTTTGATTTTGCTCATGTGGTTATACTTTATAGACACAAGATTCTAGACAAGTACGTGGGTTTGTCTCCTATCATGAAAATAGGAAAGAGCAAAATTCCAACTTTTTGATTGAATACCTAATAAGGAAAAGATGGAATAAATATTTTTGAGGGTCCTACCTCCTCAATTTTATATGATATTTGTACTATCTAAGATATTAAATTTTGAATCTGAGAGAAATCGAAAACGAATAAATTAATGTATACTTATATATTACTCCCTCGTAATGTCAACATTTCCTTTTTTGGATTATCTCATCTCATTTGTCTACTATTGAAATAAGGAAATAAATTTCAAATGTTTATCAATTCAAATCAACGTTAAATAATTAAATAGAGCAGATTTCCAAAATATTATTTTTTTAAAAATTAATTCCAAAAGTATTACTCTACAAAAATAATTCCCAAACTATTACTCCTCAAAAAATCCCAATCTATTAGCCTATTAAAAAGGAAATATCTTCAAAATTGGTAAACTTTATCTTTCTAAAACTACTTTCCTTTTTCAATAACGATAATAATAAAAAGAATATCTTATTGTCAACAAAATTTTTATTTTTATAAAATCCAATTCAAATTATCTATGTATAAAATTTTTTAATTCAACTTGTAAATTTTAAAACTACACGTTTTTATTTTTAAAAAATATTATTTATTATCTATGTAAAAAAATATATTATCTTTACACGTAAAAAATAAATAAAAATATTTATTTAATTAATATCCTACTATTAAATGTACTGATAACGTAAATACTTTTAATTTGAGGGAATTTTATATATTTATTTTAAAATGTTTAAAGTATAAATTCGTACTTCTAATTTAAAAGTAGTTTTAAATAAAAATTAATTGTTATGTTTATTGTGTAATGTCAATTACTACATTGATACTTTTAAATATAAAAATCATTTTTAATAAAAATATAAATTTATATGTAGATATTTTTAAATATAATTTTTAGAAAATAATAACATCAATATTTTTAAGATTTTCATTTCATAATTGCGTTGGATATTTTTTTTTCAAGAAAGTTAGAAAATATTATGTTATGCTATTGTCATTATTAAAAATGGAAGTTTGTTTAGAAAGAATAATTCTAACCATTTAAGAGATATTTCTTTTTAATATGATAATATATTGAGAATTATTTTTTGAAGAGTAATCTTTTGGGAATTAGTTTTTTAGATTAGCATTTCAGGAATTAATATTTTTGAAACTAATATTTTGAAAATTTGCTCTAATTAAATATCTATATGTGTCTCATATCTTTAGCACACAAACCAATTCTACATAATTATTTAATTATATAGGTCTCACACTTTTATTATATAAAATCAAACCGTATTAATAATCGTGCCAAAAAGAAACCACGCAAGTCGACTGGGACGGAGAAGATACTATTATACCACTGTTTCAAATCCTCTTTAGAGCATCTCCAACCATAGAGCAAAACTCATTTTGTAGTCAGTTATTATGTCCAATCATGCTGTAAACTCATCTGCAATTACTTTTTGAACAGTGAAAACTCAAATATGAGTTTTTACTGTAGCGATTGCATTGGAGTTCTCTGCAAAAAGATTAATTGCATTTATATGTGTCCCTACAATTTAGATGAATGGAGAGAGATAGAGTGGAGGAGGGGAAGCGTGGAGAAGAAGAAGAGGGAGAGAGAAGCGGAAGTTTGTTAAAGAGATTAAGTGGAAGGGAGAAACTAAAGTTGCGGCCCTTATAATGTAAATTAATTAGTGTTTTATTAAATTAATAATAAAATATGCATATTATTTACATAAAATTTGTTTAACTAGAGAGATTATTTTGTAAAGCTATGTAATAATGTAACTCTATCTATGTTTTAATATTATTCTTTTAAGTTGTGCAATTAATTCGTATCCAATAAATAATTTAATTATAATTTTTATTTATTAAGTTATCTTATAAAACTGAATTTTGTTTAGAACATTTCAATAGTTGAAAAACTTGAGGAGATCAATGTGTAGTTTAAAAAATATATATAGTTAGAAATGAAAAATATTATGTGAAAGAAAATATATAGAAAATATTCTTTTGAGATTGAGTTTAAGTTTGATGGTTTGAGATAAATTACTGTTTGATGTAACATAAATTGGAAAATGAATTTGAGTTTAGTGTAGATGGTTAGAGATGTCCACAGACTCATATAACTCATTTTTCATGTGTAAATTTTAAGTTTTTTTTCTCAAAATTTTACTATTTATTCGTTTTCCCGAAAATCTATTTTTTGCCTCCCTTTTCTTTTATTTCTAGGTCCGCAAGTAATTACTTAATGACACCGAAAAGTTATATATATCGAAAATATTGCATGCATATGTCATTCATTCCTTATATATGTGCTCCCTTCGTCCCATTATTTTCGTTTGGCTTCTTTCCAACACAGAAATTAAGGAAATTTATTTAAGTATTTATTTTATAAATTTTAGTTGTATTAAGAATTGGAATCAATTTTCAAGTAATGGTTGTTTTGAATGAATGAGAATTAATCCAAATTCTATTAAGGCATAGTTTAGACAATTGGTTATTTTTTTCTTTTTTTTATATTGTAATTAAAAAATAATTTGAGTTCGAAGTGGAACGGAATCGTGAGAAAGAAAGACTTTTGGAGAGAGAGAGTATAAAATGTGGGTGAGTACTGAGTAGTAAAGAGGGCTCCACTTTATTTTAGGATTGAGAGTTTAATTTTCTCAATTTTTGGAAATAATAAAAAATTAATGGGAGAATCTAATTAGAAAATTAAGACATAAATAATGAGACGGAGGAACTAATATTCTTGACATGTGATCCACTATTGTTCACCGTTTCATTGATATGTGATCGAATGTTACATCTCGTATTATCTCAACTCTCAAGTGTAAGTTAGATATATCATTAATTAGATTAATTAATAGGCAAATATATCTTGTGGGATTAATGGAGTGATGTATAGTAAATACTCCCTCCGTCCTATTATTAATGTTTTGTTTGCCTTTTTGATTGTATCTTATTGTTTATGTCACATATCAAATAATAAAATAATCACAATCAATCTAAATAAGTTAAATCCATCATTTATACTTTTACAACACAACTTTATACTTTTATACTAATTTTCTTAATTTATGTGCTCAATTTCAATGAGACTTAAATGACGGGATGAAGTGCGAATATGGGGAGACATATTCACAATATTATGATCATCCGAATAGTTGCCACCATTTTTAATATGGATTTAATGGGAAAAAGACACTGAACCTGATCTCCCAAGAGATCTAAAGAGAGAAGGAGGAAATAAATTGAATCTTGGAGTGATAAATGGCATCAACTACTTTGCAGGTTGTATAATTAGGTCAAGAATAAATTTTGTCCTACACCTGTCATATCATCATGAAACCCTAGTAGTTCTAAATGCCTAGTATTCAGTTTTTTAACGGTTTCAGACCAATTATTTCTACTATTATTTATTTTAATTATTACGTATACGAAATTATTTCCCAAAATAATTTATTTTAACACGGTTTCTGCGCCTAGCGGTTGAGCAATTTACTAATGTATATCAAAAAGTACAACCGTTTGAATAATATATTTGCCCAATTTCAAATGGATATGCTCTTATTAAAAATTATAAAAGTAGTTGTAGATCACTTAAACTTGGAAAAACTTTTAAAAACTCATTGAGTTTATGTTAAAAAAAATATATTTTTATTCGCGAATTTGAGGAGTTTATGCTATAAAAAAATGCTTTTACGCGCATATTTGGTAGAGAAACCTTCATCTGATTATTATGGTTTATTTTCATAAGTTTATGCAATTCTTTCTATTGTGTAAGCGATTATCGTAGAAATGCTTAAATTAAATAAGTTAGTACTTAAGTTCGATGTACATATTGTGAATAATTTATCCAAAATTATTAAAATAAAATAGAGAGATACTCTTAATAATTCTTCTTAATTCTTGAACGTACATATGAACCAGTTTCTTCCTGAGTCGCCAATTAAGTTGCAGAATGCATAGGTCGTTTTCAAAGATTGCATCTTGATGACAAGATACATAAGGAAAAAACATTTCAATTTATTTTATTTCCTACAGAATTAAATTTTACAGCTTCTCGGTTTCCTTTTCTACAGTAAAAACTTTTACCGCTTTTGGAATTAAATACCTTGTGACATTTGTTATATTAGCTCAAAACCAGCTTCGTTCTTGAGGAAACAAGGGCTTCGGGGCTATAAAATTTCACATTCTATTTCACTAACTTTTTAATTCATTTCCCTTTCTGAACCAAATTAAACTTCCTCTTATATAAGATGTTGTCGAGATTCGAATTTATGACACTTAATTCATAAGTTCATCAACTATGTCAATTAAAATTCTGAAGAAAGTATTTTGTATTGCATGGCAATTAAGACAAGGCATGCCCACGGAAAACATACATTAATGTTTGGCTGCATAGGCTGTCCAACAACTTGCTATTATGTACACACTATTTATATTATCCCATCAAATTTGATAAGATCAAAATAAATACAATTCCTACGTACAAATAATTATTGATGAAGTGATGCCTACTTATCCATTGTTCGATTAAAATAGTACATCCATATATGGGGCAAATTAATAAATGTGTGATGATGTAATTGAGAGGTAAGCTCGTGTGGATTGAATACTAAAATCATTCTTTCTATCTTCCTTCCTGCCATGCAATAACAACTGCGACATGCACACTAAATTCCCCCTCTTCCCACAAACAACAAACTCTACGTGGTGAGTAGGTATGACAATGGACCGGATTTAGACCGGAACCTCTTAGATTCATATCCATATTAGGAATTTTTTTTACTTTGGTTTAAATTCAGTTCAGATTCATTAGATTTCAAAAAATGAGATCCAAACCCATATTCATATGATCCATAGGGTTTTAGGTCTAGACCCGAATCCATGTGATTCTTTTAACTAAAATTAACAAAATTCTAGATTAATTAAAATTTAGCTAAATTAATTAACTCTATAACACATTAATTTATAAAACCATTACTATTATTAAAAAAAATTAAAATACTATGATACTACAAAAATATTACAATCATCTAAAAACCCACAATCTTCTCTCAGAAAAGAACTTTTGAAGTCGTGGACAGTAGCTACTCGATCTCCACCATCTTTTTTATTTATTAGATTACGAATAGAGTATTTCAAACTCAATATTAATGTGATGTAATATTTTAAGTATAATAATATAATATTTTTAGATATAATAATAAATAATAATTTAGTTATAAAACTGATAGATTCTGGATCTAATTGGATATCAAAAGGTATAATCCAGATATCCGCAATTTTTAAAATGGGTCCAGATTTGATCCAAATCCAAGAGAGATTTTTTTTTTAAGATCCCGATTTGGAAAATGGATCTGAATTCACGAATTTGGATCAGGTCCAAGATCCACTGCCATTCCTAATGGTGAGCAGATTTATAATTTAGAATCGGGACACAAGGTAGTAGATTTGAGATTTCAGGAATCAGGATTACAAAATTGCAATTTCAGAAGAGCAGATCCGTAATTTTCAAAATAAAAAGAGAGAGAATCTAGGGTAAAGAAACCAATTTGGGATGTTATGGCCTTACGGAGAAGGGACGAATATATGATTAAGAATGAAAAAGGAGATTATGGCGAGATATTATATTTTACAAAAAAATTATGAAAATTCAGAATTCTTCATGATTAATTTGAAGGCCCTTATATACCACCACTTAGACAACCACGTACCAACCAATATAAACAATTAAGTCGTTTTCAGCTGTGAATTATTTTCGTCGTACCAAAATTATTGACAATTAAATATTAATAGTTGACTCTTACCTATACCAAACTATAGTACTCCCTCCGTCCCGTCCGAGTTGTCTTATTTTTGTTTGGTACGAAGATTAAGATGAGTGGTGGTTCTGTATAGATGAGCGGGTGATTGTGTTTAAAGAGGTATGCTCATAAAGAAAAAGTTGAAGTTTGTATAGTAATTATTTTTTCTTTTTTGAAAATAAAGCAAATCAAGTGGGACGGTTCAGAAAGAAAACAAGACAAGTCAAACGAGACGGAATGAGTATTATATTAGTGGCTCTATAATTATTAGACCTTAAAAAGAACCAAATCCACTCTGCGGGTCGGAAAGCGGAGCAATTAGTTTGCTAAAACGGTTCATTAGTAGTTTGGGCCGGGCCTATCAAATTAGGTTGGTGCTTTCTATTGAGGCCCACAAATGAAGCGGACCCAATCTGATCCGGTCCAATTAGAGATCCATCGAATTATCGGTTTTGATTGGGTTTAATTATATTGGAACCCCTATTATTTATCTTCTTATTATTATTATATATACTATAAACATACCTCTGTATACTCCATTCGTGTCATTAGTAACATCCAATATTTCTTATTGGAGTATTCCATTATAAATGTATTGTTTCTAAAAAAAGCAAAGAATATGTGGATATAAATTTACTAATCAAAAGTCAAACAACATACACTACAAAATATTACTTTCTTAATTTATGTCTCAAAAGAAACAGCACGTTACTAATGAGACGGATGGAATATTATTTTGGATTAGAGATACAGTACTATAATCATCAATACATTTTAGTACACGTCTCACTTAATTTTAATGAAATAAAAATAAAAATTACCCCTATGTCCTATTGAAATAGTCCAATATACCTTTTCGGGTTGTTCTATTAAAGTTGTTCAATTTTCTTTTTTAACAAATTATTACAAAGACTTTTTTAAGGGACCCACAATTTTATATAATTCTACACATATCAACTACTTTCCTGAAAAACCGACACATAAGAAATTTGACTGTTTTAATGGGATGGTGAGAGTAATTGTTACTCCCTCTGTCGGATTCCTTTTCGGAATGTCTCATAGAATGTATCATGTTTCTATAAATGGTAATTTATTATTAATATTTTATTTATGGGACTCATCACTTTATACAACTTCACACACAACTTTCAACTCTCCTTACTAATTTTATGTATGAGACCCATCAATTTACACATTTTCATACACAACTTTCAACTCTCTTTAATAAGCGTCTTCAAAAGAAAAAAAGATATATTCTTTGGGATGGAGGGAGTATTATATTTCAAATATCGTGTGCAATCACATATTGTATTCTAAAATTTTGATAATCAGTCGTATCGTATCTCGTGTCCCGTGTAGTAGTAGACCACAATTCAGCCACGACAGGTGTTGATAAGATAAATTAAATCGCGTGGGCCGTGACCAACGATTATATAAAGAGATTATTCCACAATTAGCGTTAAAATCAAGAAGCTGATCTGCTCCAGGAGGAAGCCTAATCGTGACGTGGCTGGAAAACAACCACACTTAAAAAAAATTAAGATATTACTTTAATTGTTGATGCTTATCTTTGTCGATCCCGTTGAGTGCTTATCTTTGTTGATCCCGTTGAGGAAAATTAAGGACACGTGTCGCCTTGTAAACTGACTCTGCTACTTCCATCTCTTTAACTATTTTTGCAAATTAATTATGCATTTCCTTATTTTACTAGTCTTTAAGGATTCTAGCTTTGATTTTAAGTAATTTGATGGAATTTAGAGGGTACCCATGAAATTCTAATTAACTAGAAGCTTTTTTTTAATTGTTATTTTTAACTTTTAATGAAAAAGAATAATAATTTAATAGCCCAAATCTGTCAACCAGTAATCTGCAAAGAGTGAATTCCCAAGTTAATACTAATTCAAACTTTAATTCTCAAAATGATACTCTTTCAACTTTAATTTCCAAACTAATACTATAATTTTTGCCACTTCGATTGCCATATGTTAAATATCTCATTTATTTCTTTTTCTTTAGCAGCATATCTTCCAAATTAATAAATTATCATCTAAAAAGATATTTCAAATACAGAAGCCATTTCTTTAAAGTTTATTGATAGAAAAACACCGAATTTCTTCTTTAAAAAAAATTGATTAAACACTAAAAATTATAGCATGTAATAGACGACAATAGATTTTAAACTAATTATTATTACGATTATTAAACATTTGTTTTCTAACAGACGAAAACTAACTCCCTTCATCTCATATGAAACGTTTTGTATTCTATTTTGGTTGTCACGCACAAATATCCTCATTTTAAAAAAGAAAATAAATTTATTTCACAAAATATCACTTTTTGTGGGTCCATTTACACTACTCTCTCTTAACACACAAAAATCTATAGCACAAATTACCGCGCCGAGAAAAAATAGGGCGTTTCATCCGGAACGGAGGGCGTACTATTTTATAGACATTGTATGATGAAGAAAAACTGCTTTAAAACTTTCTGTATTATTTTAGGAAGATATTTAAATATAATAGACGTCATATGATTTTATAAGAAAAATAAAAATTAAATTTTGATATTTATTATTACTCGGGAAACATCTATATTTTTTAATGTATTAAACAACCGAGATTTGACGTGATTCGTAAATAAAAATATGTTTGATGTTTTTTTCAATAATTAAAAAATATATATTTTTGTTGATATGAAAATTTGTTTTGGATAATAATTTATCTACTTGCCACTTATATTAGCAAAAGAAAAAGCAAATAAAAAAAATAGTTGACATGTGGCAAAAAAAATACTACTCCCTCCGTCCCTATTTTATATGCACATTTACTTTTTCACATAAATTAAGAAAAAATTTAATGATATGAAAGTTAGATAAATGTTGGTATTAGAATTTGAGTAAATTAAAGTAAATTACTAAAAAGTTAATGTCATAATTGTGTTTGCTATTATAAAAATTGGATAAAATAGTCTTTATCTATATTATCGTATTAATTAGATCTATTAAAGTTGGTGAAAGATAAAGTTGGTGAAAGATTTAGTTAGATACAAAATAATTGTGAATAGACATATAAATTTGGGACAGGCGAAAAAGGAAAGTAGACATATATATTTGAGACGGAGGGAGTATTAGATTGAGAATTAAAGTTAAAAGTGTGTTATATTGGAAATTAAAGTTTAAAAGAGTATTAATTTAGGAATTGACTCAATCTGCAGACCATGCATCAATTTTTCATCCTTTTCCACGAAATGTGTGGCCAAAAATTGAATTAGTGTTCCGGTGGAATGGCGTAGCGGTGAAGGTGGGTGGCCTAAAACCGAAAGGTCATGGATTTAAATTTCACTTGAAACGCTATGTGTGTCTGTCACCTTAGGATGATTTAATGCACATGAGCGAAGTTTACTCTGTGCGCACCAAAAATAACGGCTGCGGATTCTTCGTCATAAAAAAAATGAATTGGTTTTCCATGAAGCAATTATTAAATACTACATCCGTCCCGCTATTTCTGGCACACTTTCCCGAAATGGACGTCCCGCTATTTCTGGCACACTTCCTAATTTGGAAATAACTATCATCTCTCTCATAATTTACCATCTTATATCTCATATTTTTTTATTATTTTATCATCTTCTCTTTCTTACTTTACCATTTTATCTATTTTACTTTACTATTTACTCTCACTCATTTTCTCTCTCCTACTATATCATCTACCTCCATCTCATTCTTAATCATCTACTTTCTTAATTTCCGCATTCAAATGAAGTATGTCGGAAATAGCGGAACGGAGGTAGTACTTTACTATATTCTCTTAGGAAAAAAACAAGATAAAGTAGGCAATAACAGCTACTGCTGCAACTGGTAATCTTATCTTATTTCTTTCTTTAAATTTAAACTCAAGTAGGAAAAATTTAGGAATACGATTTAGGAGATCGAATCCCTATTTCGAGATAGAGGAAAAATAAATGAACAATCTCAAGTGTGGATGAAATGGTAGCTTTTTCAAAAATATACTAAAAAATTAGAATTTGGTACTCCCTCCGTTCCAATAGTAAAGTTCTATTTTTTCCGACATGGAAATTAAAAAATTAGTATTTTGTGATGCATATTGTTTGATTTTTGGGTAGCTAATTTATATTCATGCATTCTTTATTTTTTTTAGAAATATGACATTTATAATGTGACACTAAAAAAAATATAAAATACTACTAATGGGACAGAGGGAGTACAATTTAAAGGAGCAGCCCCCCGCTAATGCAGATAAGAAATGTGTCACGTGTCCCCTTAGGATGGCAAAGTTGGTGAAGGTGCTTAGCCCGGGACCGATAGATCCTGGGTTCGAATCCCACTGGAAGTAACTTTGTGGAGCCTGTCACCTATGGTTAGCCTAGGGTGGTTGAACTCTCCTGTTTGGTTTGCAGGCTATTGCACAAGGAGCGGGGTTTACCCAGTGCGCACCGAAGGTAGCGGTTGCGGATTCCACTTATCAAAAAAAAAAAAGAAATGTGTCACGTGTCTCATTGGGATGACGTAGCGGCTAAGGTGCTTAGTTTGTGGTTAGAAGATTATAGTTCAAAACCCACTAAAACCGCTATGTATAAATTTATCACTTATGGTTAGCCTAAAGTAGTCAGTCCCTCATGTATTGTTTGCATATTAGTGCACAAGAATGAGATTTACCTAATGTGCACTTCGGTAGCGGCTGCAGGTTACTCTCTTAATTATAAAAAAAAAAGAAATTTATCACACGACTAATATATTGAGTACAAATTATATGATATAAAAACTTTTCCGATTTATAACAAGATAGAGGAAGACCCAACTCAATGTATCCGATTGTCCAAAAAACTCTATTATTTCCCATAACTTAATTCTTTATTTCCAGCTTTATGGGTATGAATTTGATTACTTTAGTATTTATTGATCACAAAATTCTTAAGAAGAAAATTCTTGATCACAAAATGGACAATATATTAGTATATTCCCAATTGCCATCCACAAGTACAAAAAAACAAAACCAAAGTAGAGTTGTATTCTATCTCATCCTGCAGCATGTCATCATTCATTACATAACATAAAGTCAAGAAAACAGCCAATCAGAAGAGAGATTATCCCACAAGGTGACAAAATCCTCACATATAAATTCAGCAGCCATAGCCTTGTAAACATTTCAAACACTCCCTCCTTTCCTCTTCCAACATCCCCACCCCACCCCACCCCACCCCACCCACACTCTTTAGTCTTACTTCATACAAAAAAAGAAAGAAAAATGGTAGGCAAATACAGCACTGATCTACCACCTGGCTTCAGATTCCACCCCACTGATGAAGAGCTAATCATGTTCTATCTCAAAAACCAATCCACATCAAGAACTTGCCCTATTTCAATAATCCCAGAAGTGGATATCTACAAATTTGATCCATGGGAGTTGCCTGGTTAGTTAAAAACAATCAAACACTCCAAGAAAAAACCATTCTTTAAAATATTAGGTTAATTTTCCATAATTGCATGTACTAATTGATTTACTTTTCTTTGCATGTAACAGAGAAGGCAGAGTTTGGAGAGAGTGAGTGGTACTTCTTTAGCCCTAGAGACCGGAAGTACCCGAAGGGGGGCCGCCCGAATCGGGCAGCTGTTTCGGGCTACTGGAAGGCAACCGGAACGGACAAATTAATCTACAGCAGATCCAAATTTGTGGGTGTGAAGAAAGCTCTTGTTTTTTATAAAGGGAAGCCTCATAAGGGTGTTAAGACTGATTGGATCATGCATGAGTATCGGCTTAACGAATCGAGGCCACATCCGAGCAAGCAGAATGGCTCAATGAGAGTAAGTCTTGTATTCCATTTCAGGGCGTCCGCTATTAACGTCTTTTTTTTAAAATAATACTCTGATCAATTCTAGTGGGCCCCCACTACTTTAACCATAAAGTCAAGCTTCTTAATAACCGTGCCCAAAAGAAATAAGGTGGTAATAGCGGGACGGAGGGAGTAGATTGGATGAGGATTTGGCGACTAATTTGTTTTGTACTTTTGTGTGTAGTTGGATGATTGGGTTCTATGTAGGATCTACAAGAAGAAGATTCTAACAAGGCCTAATGAGCAAAGAGTTGAAAATTCATCTATTCAGCCTATGATTGCAAAAGAAGTTATGGAGCCACATATGCAGAAGTTTTCAAGAATTGGTTCTCTAATTCATTTGTGGGAGTTTGAATACATGAATTCAATCTCCCAACTTATGGATGAAAATGCATACAATCTGCCCTTCAATGATCAAGAAATGGTAATCGAAAACGGGGGTGAAAGATTTCAGCAGGAGCAAGTTCAAGTACCTTACACAGATGCCATGAAAATCCAAGTGAAACAAACAGTTTTTGTGAATCCACTGCAGTAAAAGGAGCAATGTCTAAACATGGGACTAAGGAACTCAGACAGCAAGTGTATAATAGTACCTTTTGTTGTTGAACTACTTAGTTAAAATTATGACTGCTTTTAGATTTCTACTATATGCTTTTTGATGATATGAAAGATTCTCCTATTTATGCCAAATATATGCCTGAAAATAGATTCATGATTTAAGCATATGAATACTACTTCTCCCGTCCCATTAATGTTGTCTTGTATTACTTTTTCGGCTATCCCGTTATTGTTGTCCTATTGCTAATATGGATGGTAATTAGTGGACCAAAATCAATTTACGTGCTCAGAATCAACGAGACAACAATAATGGGACGGAGGGAGTAATATATTAAAACTCCTCATATAATTTTAAAATCTTCATAACTTTTCTTATAAATATTATCAGAACTCCTCATATAAAATTATTCTAGTATTCAAGTAGTGTACAGATGGTAGGATTATATCAATAAATGATATGTAAGAGGTTTTGGAAGTAGTTCCCGTATTTTAATCTCGTATTTTATTTCAATAGTACACGCTACATAACAAATTTAAAAAAATCAAACTTTACACATGTACAAAATAGGCAATAGAGACAAAACAGAGATGGGGTATCTTAGCATCATCTGAATGACAATGAAAGCTGAGTTATTCAACTTGATCAAGAATGACTTTAGACTAACATGTGGCTTATAAGCTTAGGCTGGATCAAATCTCATGTTGGTCAATAAGACGATGCTTTTTCCATAATTAGCTAAACAAGGCTATAAAGAGAACTAATCTTAATTGCAACAGATTGCATAATATCGTTCAAAGTCAATAACCGGTCTTACCATTTCCGTCCACACCTTCGACATGCCTTGCAGATTCAGCTCATGTGCACGCCCTGAAAGCAACAAGCAGTAGTTATCTCAAGATGAAGATAAAATTGTCTTAATCTACACTAATTTCACATCCCTTTCTTGGAAAAGAAGGATAGCAACAAAGAAGTTTTAGTTTGACCAAACTGGCATAATCATTCATCCAAATTTCTGGGGATGTTTACAAGTCCTATATGTGGAAGAAAGTCAATTGCTTCTTCCTTTAGCTGATATTTACATCAACCTTATCCCGAGGCATGCATTTTCTTCAATTATTTGGAGTGTAGAATGTACTCGTACATGGAAGGCTTTCTCAAAGATGATATTTTAGCACATAAAACTCTTGAAATTGGAGACTTTGAGAACACAAATATGATCAAGAAAACAGCTGCACATTATTTGCTTAAGATCAGCAGGTCTTGTCCACTAAAGCAAAATTTGACAGAAGGACAATATTTTCAGCAAAATCAACCCCAAAGACTTGTTTATTCCACACCAAGATACGTACGTTCAAGAAAATTAAATGAACAACTTTTTCTTGGCTAGAATTAGTGAAAGTTAATCCACAATCTTCTCAAGAACTAAAGATGACTATAACTCTATGTGCAAGGCAATCAATAGACGGTTAAAATAGACGGGAGGGGGTTTTGGTGCAACATGTTCAAGAACATAGGATAACTTTTGCAGTAAAAGGAATGCATGATAGTTTAACGCAGTTTCAAGTGAACACCAAGTAATTTGTTTGGCCTTTTTCCGTATATATGAAAAAAAGAACTACATACAATCCTCTTAAAGTTATCAAGTTGGTTCTTCTTCCTCCCAAGAAAAGTAAAGATTTGGAGTGCCCATATCATTTCTACCAAAAACAACCGTAGAACCCAGCCTTCAAAACAAAACAAGTGTAAGAATTCGAAATTATTCGAAACGAATTCTATCTAAGGTGTGATGGAAACAAAAGGGGCTTTCACAAAGAAGATAATCCATTCACCAAAAGACACTTTCCTAACTAAAGCTAAGTTCTTAGAAAAGATCCACCATCCATACTTCAATCTTCACTCAACCATAAAGCTACATTTGCCTTAACCAGTTATTTTCATCCAAGAATTTCGATTTTTCATGGCTAAACCCTCATAAATCAGCGAATTTCCAACAATCCCAGTTCGAATTTGAATGGGGAAAGCAAAAATAATGTAAAAGTAAACAAAGAACAACAAGAATAAAACTTACCCCTTCGATCGCCGGAAAAGCTTCTCCAGATGATCGGAGAATTCAATCTTTTTTTTGTGTGTGGATATGTAAAATTAGAAGATGGGTAATTAAGAGATTAAATCTTTTTTCAATTTAAATTGAATTAAAAGTGGATAAAAAATGACATGTCGGATGAAAATCAACGGTCCACGTTGGCGCCAGAAATCATCCACAAATCTTCTGCAAACCTAATCCCCTTTCCTCCTCAACTAACCACTCTGCAACTTCAATCTCCATCCCCGCCGCAGCCATGACCGCCATCCCGAGCTCCACAACCGCATTCCACCGCCGCATCGCCGCCGTGGACCACCACCAATCAAGTCCACGAGTTGAAGAAACTCAATTCTCCCGCCGCAAAATCATAACCACATTCCTCACATCATTAGCCCTAGGCGTGCAATTGCAAGCCTCAACGCATGCAGCCCTAGCGGAAAGCTGGGGAACGCGTTCGTTTCTGAGGGAGAGGTTCTTCGAGCCGGGATTGTCGCCGGAGGACGCGGTGGAGAGGATCCGGAACACGCGGGAAGGGCTCCACGAGCTGCGGATCATGCTGGAGACCATGTCGTGGAGGTACGTCATATTCTACATTCGCCTTAAACAAGCATATCTTTCTCAGGATATGAAGACGGTGATGACGACCGTGCCGGAGAATCGGAAGAAATCGTACGTTAAGCTCGCCAATGAATTGGTCGACAACATGGCCGAGGTGCGTAAATTGATTGTTGAATTAGTTGAATTGTTTGATTAATTGGATGATTCGTGATGAACTTGGGGCTACTCTGGTGGTGCAGTTTGATTACTACGTACGGACGCCCAAGGTTTATGAATCGTATTTATACTACGAGAAGACGCTGAAAGCAATTGATGATCTTGTCGAGTTCTTGGTGTAATTAGTGTAATTGTTTTGTGTGGATTGTAAAGAATCGCCTCATAAATTGAATACATAATTGAAAAGGTTGCAACTTGCAATTGATTTCTCGCACTAGAATGCATAATAAATCTGTAGACAGAAGCACATTCTTAGCATATATAGAGAGAGAAGATGAATTCGAATTGAACCAATGGAGAGATTCCACGTGGGAAGAAACACTACCATTGATAAATTTCAGATTCCAAATTCATTTATTCCATTTGAGCTTCAAATGGAACGCAATCTTTCTTCCTGTGTGAAGAATTGGACCAGATTCAGCTTCAGGTATACTCCTAACTTCAGTTTCTTTCTTGTTTATGTGTTTATGTATATTATGATTAAAATTTTTATTTTTTTTAATGATTCGAGTCTTACTGGTTTCACTATTATTATGAAGGTGGTAAATATGAATGAAGATTGTTCCATGACTGTATCAAGAAACTGGATTACTTCTTATACTTCAAGAAAATGTTTTTCTTCTGTTCTTCTTAAGGATTTAAGAGAATTTGCAAGATTCTGGTGTTTAGATGGATGCCCTTGTAAATTCATGATTGTGGTAGAATTAGAGAGAAGATGGGATACATAACACTGATTTATAATGTTGATAAGTTACAGAATTTGGTTATAGTCTTGATAGACGGTTAAATCAGTTATGCAGATTGCATTGATTGTGAAAGGAAATGGAAAAATGGGGTTAATTTCTCGATGGGAATTTTGTTTAATTAACTTATTCTTCAATGTTGAAGATAGTGTTATGCACTCCTTGAAGAAGATAATCTTGCTTTCTTGTTCAGAGATAACTACGACATGGCTGAGAGAAACGAAGTAGCTCATGCCGAAGAGAAAACTACTCTTATGGACTCTGCTCCAAATGTTGAGGAGGATGTAAGTTTGTCTCAAGAAGATCCGGGAGATGTCGATACATGTAATGAAAACGAAATGCCCTCCCAGCAGCAGGAGGTATATATCTAAATAAAGCTCTACTCTTCTTGTGTTTATGTTGAAATTGGCCTCAATTTGATGGTATGAAGTTGATGTTTGTGATTGAGCATGTATATAGTTAGATTCATTTCCTCTCTTTTTGCAGGAGGAAATGATCAAGAAAAAGTACGGCGGTTTACTGCTGAAGAAGAAGCCTCCATTAATCTCCAAGGTAATTCTTGGCCATCCCTTCAAGAATCTCACTTGAACAATAGATTTGATGACTTGAACGTTAATCTTGTCGATTTTGCACTTGTTTAAAGGATCATGAACGCGCTTTCTTTGACTCCGCGGATTGGGCTTTGGGTAAAGTAAGTAGTAATGCTAGTCCCTTGTATAATCAGATGGTATAAACTGCAGTAAATCTCAAATTTACCTTTTGATTTTACTGCAGAAGGGCAAAGGGCCAGTTGAGGCTCTTCAACCTAAACTGCAGGTAACATTTGATCCTCGGTTTTACGGTTTTACCCTACTATGTTTGACTATGCATTGTTGGACAGCCAACTCCACACCATCAAGTGCGTTCGCGGTCGCCTTGTGCCCCTGCAGATGAGGCTGAAGGTAAACAAACACCGATCAACGGGTTTTCCCTTAGCTATGTGTAACATGTTTGATTTGGAAACAGATTTGTAACATTTTGTCTTTGCTCAGAAAACCATGGTAGCTCAGATGAGTTGAGCCCTAGTGAGACCCACAACCTTAGTCCGGCGGATGAGAATCCGTAGATCGGTTCATCTGTACTTCGTTGTCTTGTGGATCTTGTGGTGTTTTACGACTAGTAATAAGTGATGGAAAGATGAGAGAATACATGGGATAGGAATGTACAAGTATATTTGGCTTACTATCACAAAAAATCAGTTTGTTTTTCACATCTCTCTCTTTCTTGTCACAAAAGAAAGTATGGAAACTAAAGGATAATAGTAAAAAAATTGAATGCATCTAGGATTAAGAGTTCCGCGATCAGAAATTTGAATTCCGACGTAGAAATAAAGTTGAAAGACATATTTGCACTTGCAGTATCATTTTTATAATTATACTCTCTTTGTTATATTCATTTTGTCTTATTTTTCTTTTCGAGTTGTCTCGTCCATCTTGTCATTTTTTAAAAATAGGAATTTATTTACACGCAACTACCCACTTTTCTTTTATAAGACTCACTCATTTGTGCACAACTTTAAACTCTGCATTATAACCGTGCCGAAAAGAAAGCGAACAAACTCAATGGGATGTAATGAGTATTATTTAAACACAAATGGATTAAAATTGAAAAAAAAAAAACACAGTTGAATTGGGCCCAACTTGGATAATACATCAGGCCCATTAACACTAACGAGATGGACAGAAATGGAAAGTGTCGATTTTGCCCAAACAGGACGTGCAAATTCCATCCCGGCGTAAAAACTTTGGTCGATCGCGCCGCCCTGGTCGTGGATTCCGGTCTCTCTGGCTGAAGCTCCTACTTCTTCAATCCGCTAATCTAAACTGCAGAAAGCAATCGACCTAAATTTTGATCTCCGCTCTGCCCCTCTTTCTACTTCATCACTCGATGGCTCTTCTTCTTGGAACTCGATTACTCCGCCGCCGTCGCTCGCATTCACGACATGTGCCCTAAGATCCTCACCGCCGACATTTTCCCGATACTCATTTGTTGATTCGTACCGTCAGAATTCCCGTTTCTGAGATCCGGAAATCGCTAATTCGGTGCCCTAGGGTTCTCGTCTCCCAACCTGGACGCCCAATTGAAGCACGCATCCGAGTTACTGACAGGATTGGGATTCATCGCCCCGAATAAATTGACGTAGCAGATCAATTGATCCTCGTTTCGAGCTGGATCAAAAGCTGATGCCGTAGATCGAATGTTTAATCGGAGTTGGGGAAGATTAAGTTGCGCTATGGGCTTTTGATTGAGCGCGGGTTCTCGTGTTGCTACCGGAGATATTGAAGGTCATCGGCGGCGAATTCATCGTTCAATTGATCGAGAAACGCCTAAAGATTGCGGAGGATCGTCCGATTGCAGAATTTTATGCAAGTAGTGATTGCCGTCTTAAATTCCTTTAGATTGCTTGAGATGATGATGTGAATGCGCATATGATTATATTTCAAATTTTCAATGCAAGATTTAATCTTTTGTCCCTCTTAAATGTGCAAAATCATATTCTAGAAATTAAATTTGATGTGAATTAATCATTAATCACCTCCTGCTAAATGCTTGTTTATGATTAACTGAATTGATTTAGCTTGTTTTTTAGTATAAATGTATAATGGTTTGTAGAACTTGAATTGCCATCCTTCTTAAGTCCTTCCTTGTTATCCCTCCGGTATTAAAGTCTTGTTTCTTTTCTCTGATTATTATTCCATTTAATATAACAGGACGGGATAGTAGTTGATATGATAATTGAGTATTTGAGCAACTCTCTCTCTCTATATCTCTCTCTCTCCAGTTCAACAGAATAGAGTAGGGGAAGGGGGAAGCCATTAATAGAGTTTCTGTGCATTGCTTGGGGTGTACGGTTTCCTAAAAAAATCAGCCCCTCCATATCCTGTTTTTGCACCATAGGACAAATCCCTAAATTCAGTTAGGCTTAAAGATTCATCTTTTTAGCTTTTCTTATTCCTCATTTTGTGATGCAATGCTTACTCCAATAAACCTCTGACAACTGCTCCTCATTTAATGCTTCCCCTCTCTTTCTTGGAAATCATCAACTCCATCTTGCTTTTGCTTGTGTACTTCATTTTCTCCAACAAAAAGGGTTTCATTTTCTTTAGTCCACCCTTTCTCCTTTTGCAATAACTGTTCTTGTGTGTTGGTCGAATTCGTGATTTTGTTGCTATCATTAAATCTGAATTTTGGACAAAACCCGCAAATTACTTTCACATAAGGTTTATATAAATTCTTGAACCCAAAATCCTAGTTTCTCCATCCTACTCTTATGTAACAAGTGTTCTAGTGGGTTGGCCTTGATCAAATATTTGTTATAAAAATGATGTTTTATTGGCAACTTTGAATCAAATCTGAGTTCTTCTTTGGATCTTTAGATGTGTCTTTTGGACGGTACCCACTAAATTACTTCATATCGCATTTATATCGATTCTTGATCCCAAAATCTAGACAAATGTCTACTCTAGGAATGGTTGTACATTGCATGTGGTTTTAGTTTCTTTTGTACAACACTCCACCCTACTCTTATGCAATAATTGTTCTAATGGGTGGCCTTGATCAAGTGTTTGATACTATTAAAAGACCCGTTTCATTCGCAACTTTGAATTGAGTTTGAATCCTTGTTTCCAGGATCATTAGATGTGGGTTTTCAAATAAACTATCTTTATATAGGGGTTTTATTTTCTTTGGTCCACACTCCACCCTTAGACAACAACTGTTCTAGTGGGTTAGCCTTTGATCAAATACGTTTTCCGTCTCAATATTTGTGGTTCAATTGATTTTGGCACGAGAATTTAGGAAGTGGTGTTATGTGGTATAGATTGTTTAATTTTTTTATAATTAATTTTGATCAATACAATCATTATCTTTTTTAAAAGTAAGCCACAAATATTGAAACATCCATTTAGAGAAAGTGAGCTGCAAATATTAGAATGGAGAATAATTGTTATTATCAATGGTGTTTTGTTTGAATTAAATTCGGGTTCTATTTTGAGTCTTTAGATGTAGACTTTGTATGAAACTAACTTTGTATGAAACTAAATTACCATTGTTTGAGATTTATATGGATTCCTGATCCGAAACTCTCTCAACAAATGTCTCCTCTAGGAATGGTGGTGGAGAGATTGCATGTAAATACTAAACACCAATATTTACCCTTGGATTTGATGGGGAGTAGGAGCACTATTGACGTCAACTTTCTAAATCTGAAGGATAATTTGACAAAATGGGGAAGAGTAGACAAGTAATAATAGCGAAAGAGGGGGGCCCTTGTTTTGCAAATACTTTAATATTCTTAGGTTAACAGCAGCACCTACCTGCAAATACATAGGAGTTCATTTGTCACCCAACTTCCCCCAACACTGACTTGTTTACATCATGGGAAACTGTGACAAACCAACCTCTACGTACCCCCTTTCAGTGTATCAACAACTTTCAAACTCTCTCTCTCTGCATCAATATGGGCACAGAAAACTGACTGTTAAAACATGGATGGCAATTAATCACTTCACCTTTTTTATCCTTATTTGGTATTGGATGCCTGTGAAGTTCATCTCCTTGTTTGGATGAGTCAGTAAAATATTTTTTACATGCTGTGTTTTTACTGGTCTCTTTTTTTGCTTGCTTGATTGTCTACTCTATTTCTGCAACCTCTACTACCACTGTCCTAACTGCATCAGCAGTCTTTTTGGAGAGAGAGATTACTGCTACTAATTTTTGGTATTAACACTGTAATTAATTAAGATAAAATTATATTTTCGCCTTTGACTTGCAGCTTGGAAATCCACAAAAATTTACATTTGAGGAGGGAAAGTATTTAAATGAGGTAGTTGGAAAATTAATCCAAAAATGTCACATTGACAAGATGGAAGCAATTACACCCTATTTCCATTTGTATTTAGTGTTTTTTTTTAAATCACTTTTCTGTTTTTGAATAAAGACTTCTGTTTGATTACAGGGATTTCACGTGCGACTAGGGTTGTAAGTGGTTCCAGTCCGAACCGCGAAACCGACGGAATCGAACCGAATCAAATCAAAAATACGGTTCGATTCGGTTTCGTAGTTCGGTTTAGTTTATATTTTCCAAAACCGTTTACAATCGGTTCGGTTCACGGTTCCAAAGGTTTAGAAACAGCTCAAACCGAACCGAACCAGTGGAACCGAATGAAATATAAAGATTTTTGTTAATACTACATACTACTTACTGGGTAGTATACTAATATGTGATTACTAGGGGTATAGTAGATAATTGATACATATGTAAATATGTAATTAAAAAAATTAAAAAAGAGATGTTAATATTACTATTACACTAGGACACGCCGCACAACTGAATCCTGACTACACCACTCTTCTGTCTTCTCAATTCTCATTTTCATCTTCTTTCTCATTTCTCAATTCATTCTCAATACGATTTTCACTTTTTCTACCAAAACGTAAAAGTTGAACTACAAGTCCTCCATCCGTAGGAATTTTTTCTGGGAGTTCTTAGTTTATCCGTTTACGTGGAGTCATGAAGTTGTTTCATTTTGCTACTGCCTATGTGGATTGTGGAGTCATGAATTTGTTTCCCCTAGTTGGAGATTAACTATTGTAGTTATGTTAAGCATATTTATATTTTGTTAATATTTTGGAGCCCGAGTTGGAGATTAACTTTTGTAGTTATGTTTATTATATTTATATTTTGTTAATATTTTGGAGTTGTCGTGCTTGGATTTCATTCACGTTAAGCATGTATGGAATATTATGGTTCAAAAAAATCTATTTAGAATTTAAAAAGGTAGAACCGATAAACCGAACCGAACCATTTTTAAGCGGTTCGATTCGGTTCGGTTCCAAAAGTAAAGTATACCTTAAACCGAACCAAACCAAACCACTTTCATATGTTCGGTTCGGTTCCTAAATTGTACTAAAAATCGAACCGAACCGAACCTTTACACCCCTACTTGCGACCTCTTGCTCCATCAGTTTATCTAAAATACTACCACTATTTCGGTCGAGAATATGTTCTTAAAAATCATTTCAATAACTAATTCATACTCCATCCGTTCCACTCTAATTGTCCAATATTTTTTTTGGGTTATTCCACTTCAAATGGGCAATAGGAATGGGACGAAGGGAGTAGTATATATATATATATATATAGAAGGAGGTTCAAATGTGAACAGTCTGTTATTGTGTGAACATTGCACTTTAAAGACAAATGTACAACACTTTACAGGCAAATATATTGCATTTTAAAGTGAAATACTTAAAGTATTTCACTTTAAAATGCACTTGTATTATTTAATAGCTTATTTATTTCGCCTAGTTTGTATTATTAAATTACCATGGGCATCGTCTATCACATAAAATGCATAAAAATATACTTTATGTATTTCTATGTAACTTAATATATATTTTAATTAGTGGAATTGTACGATCCTACCCACTATCCCTATAACTACAAAACTACCCATTTTGTTAAAAACTATGTAGGAAATACCCAAATTTACTAAAATACCCTCGCTTTTTCAATTTTTTAACCATAAAGTTGTCAGATCCGAAGAATGCACTGATTTTAACACATTATCCCGATCGATCGGAACAAATCAAGAAATGGCCGGTCGATCGGGCTTTAAAAAAAAATTAAAAAAAAAATATTGTGCCGATCGATCGGCACGTGCCGATCGATCGGGCTTTAATTTAAAAAAAATATATATATGTATTTGTGCCGATCGATCGGCACTGCCCGATCGATCGGGCTTAAAATTAAAAAAATATATATAATATATGTAGTGCCGATCTCATTCGATCGGCACACTCGAATCGGACCCAAATTTTCTCTCTCGGCATGGGAAAGTCGGCACGCTCATCGGCACGCACATAGGACACAATTTCTTCATCCAAATCCGTCGGAAACAATGGAAGAGGTTAGTATTTATTCTTGAAATCTTAGTTTCTAAATTAGTTTGTAGATGTTGAAATTAATGTATGATTGCATGTTTAAAGTGGTTTTTGATGAAATATATATGTTGGGTTTAGTGAGTATAATATTGATCTGGTTGGATTGGGTGAAAATTGGTGAAAATGAGGTATAAATCGCCGGAAAACCGGCGCGCCATGGTCGACGACAATTGAGCTTCAGTGCCGACCGGTCTGCCCGGTCTGAACCGGTCCGACCGATCGGCACGAATATATATATTTTTTACGTGATTTTTTTTAATTAATGTTATTTATTAAATATTATAACTGTAATAATTATAATTTTATTAAATATGAATTGTAATATATAGGTCAATTTTAAACGGTTAGCACTAAGAGACGTTACCCCGAGGATTACAACATATTATAAGCATACTTTAGGGACATTGATTAGAGAGAAATTATCTCGTCAGGGTGGTATGGATCTGTTGGTCCGGAGACAAATATTAGGTGTAGAGGGGGGGGGGGTGAATACACCTGAGTACCGTTTCTTTTTCTCGGTGAAGGTCAGCAGAAGCTGTTGGTTGCAACTGATGAACAGTGCCAAATAAACCTTCGATCACGGGACAGAGTGAGTCGGCCATCGAGCTCTCCTACCGACTTTTGTCGAGATTACTCGAAACTCGCCGGAGACTTAAGTGTGCGGATAAGTGTGGGGCCCGGAGTTTGTCTCTTTTTGAAAACGTGATTTCGCAGATTAAATTCTTTTGGCTGTGCGCTTTTAAAACACGTTTTATGCAAACATATGATTTTGAAGAGTTTGTATGATATGCAATAAAACAGTAAAGAACACAAGCGATTTAACGTGGTTCGGATACGCAAGATCCTACGTCCACGGTCCTGAGCAAGGCATGAGAACTTGTTGATTAATCTGAGCAAGTCTCAGCAAGAAAACTGTACACAGGACAGATCCTTCTAAGTTATAGTCCTTAGCGACTTTTACAATTCAAACCTAAGTTCGAAAGGGAGGGAATAATCTCCAACTAAGAAGGAGTTCTTACAATAAGAACAATTCACAGAAAGTGAACTCCTTCGAATCTAAGCTATAAATATGGCAATGAGCTTAGTCTAGAGAAGAGAGGGATCTAAATACTCTAGAGTGAAGAACTAAGAATATTCTAAGAAAGCAAGTTCTTCTCTGGATGATCTTTCGAGTTTGCTAGAGTGTTCAAAACTTGAGCGTTTTTCCCTTGTTTATTCCGTGCGTGGAGCTCGAATTTCTTCTCTATTTATAATTGTGAGCTATAGCATATGTCCGTTGGAGACGACGATGCCACGTGTCACAAACTTCCAAAGAAAACGGCCATAATTTCGAACTTGTTGCAGGCAGGCGCTTAATTACGTACATGAGAGCAAACTTTTTACGTATAGAGCGAGATAGGGGCGTTGTCGGCTTCTCATTGGTCGAGGTTTGTGGTTGGTGAAAATGTGTCAGAGTCAAAGTTGACTATTCAACCAACCTCGTATGATCTTCTGCTGAACTTCGAAAAGGCTTGTGCGACTGGGTCGTTTTCTGTCGGACACAATAGACTAGATAAGTCTCTGTCTTCTTCGACTGAGTCGTCTGACAGGGAGTACATCTACTGAGTAGGTCAGCTGGTGACTGCGAAGGTACTGAGCTTTGCATAGGTTCTTCTGTTGATGGCTTATCAGCTGTTGGACTATCTTCTACTGAGGTGAAGACCAGCTTCTGGCTGAAGAACGCAAGCTTCTTACAAGGATGACGTGGGGTTCTGGAGTGTAACTTCGTCAGAAGATCAATCCAACAACTTACCCCGTACAGGACTTAGACAAAAGATAAACAAAATAAACAAGTCTAACCTATACATCATCTAATCCTAACGACACACTGAACGACTGATAACAGCTGGGTTTTGGGATCTTCAATTCCATAGTACTACTATGATTTCCCCCAATATTCTTTTAACCACTACTCAGCTGAGTATCATCTACTGACTCATAACCCAACAATTTCCCCCTAATTGATGATGCCAAAACCTATATTCTACCATCTGCAACTACTAAAGACATTTCCCCCCTGAAGGTACTAATCTACTGACAATAATTTCCCCCTGATTCATCAGAAGACAAACAAGGTGATCAATAAAACCTCAAGTTAGCAGGCGGGAGATAGGCAACATCCGAGAAAACGGTTATGTGAGTGTGTCAGATCACTTAGTGATCAGTTGTGAAAAACACAGATAAAAGCCATGAGACAATGAGTAATTGTCTGGCAAGCAAATAGGAACCCATATATATAATCATGAGAGTACAAGGGTCCTATCACTATTACAAAGAGGATGAGAGATAAGAGACTAAGTCTGACTCTTGAATTTCTTCGTTCGTTTCTTGAAGTCAGTAGACTTGTCAGCTGGAGGATCCAGATAGTAGTATTTGTAGATTCTGGTTCTCAGAGTCTGGATTTCCTCATAATCAGCTGGATTGTCGAGATTCAAATATAGATGATATGCTGCTCCTTCGACTTCTCTCTCAATCTCCTTTGTGCACAGCACGACGCGAGCAGTCCTTGGAGGAGGGATTCTTCTGAAGGCTGGAGCTCTGAAGGGTATATTCTCTCTCTCCATGATCTGACGGATCTGATCTCTGAACTCTATATCAAACCGGGAAATAAGTCCGTCAAAGTGTTCTTCAGCCGGTATGTCATATTCATAGATACCCCATACGTAGTATCCCTTAATAAAATCTTCTTTCATTTCCTCCCATTGCTCGTTGAGCTCGGCTGGCACCCATTTATCCACATGAGGTGTAGGCTCCTTCTTGATATAAGGTGCCCTTCTGAACTTGGATCCTCGTGGAATCTGCTTCCTTGGATCAGCTGCTGGCTTTTCGGATAGTCTCATTATCTTAGCCATGTCGCCTATCCTTTTCTTCTCTCCGAGAACCGCCGCCTCTAGAATCTCCTCTCCCGAGGTTTAACCATTGCAGCGTAGCTTCCCAAGTAGCTTTATCCTCTGCCTCCTGCTCAGGTGTAAGATTAGTCGGGTAATGACTCTGAGCAGTTGGCTGAACTTCAGTAACTAAGGCCTTGGCTAGCTCCTCCTGAGCTTTCTTCTCATCCTGAGCCTTCTTAGCCTTGCCTTTAGCAGCCTTTCCTGCAACTTTCTTTGGCTGCATGCCTTTCTTAGCCTCTTCCAGCTGATGCTCCTGATCGAGCTTATCCTGAAGCTCCTGAGCAATCTGGAGGTCGTAGGCTTCCTGCTCCGCTCTTGATTTGAACTTGTGAGGCGAGGAAGGTGGAGAAGTGGGTTCAGCAGTAGAGATCTCCTTCCCGGGCCTTTGCGGTGGCAGTCCTTGAGGCTCTTCTTCCTCTAGAAACTGAGCAATCTCATCTATGTGCTGGGAAGATGAAATGGGAGCTGCCTCAGTCACAGATTGCCTCAGTGGGGTATACTCCAGCAGGAGTACAACTGAACTGGGTCCAGCCTGAGCGCCTGACCCTTCACCTCGAGCTGTGCTGACTCCTTCCCCCTTAGTCACATCCTCCACCAACTCAACTACAGCCGGTTCCGCCTCAGATTCTGACTTCACTTCCTCTTCCCCTTTTTGGCATCATCTGCCTTAGAGAGTTGAGTGCGGATGGCTTGGATGTCTCGTTCAACATTATGGACTGAATCCTTAATAAGAGAAGTAGTGGATTCGAAGTCCTTGACGAGATTGCGTAATTGTCCCAATCTTTTTCTTGATCGCCTCTAGATTTCTTAAGGCAGTGCGGTCGACTCTCGACGGAGTTTCAGCGAGCCTGATCTTGGGAATCTGACATTTCTTTCTGAATGGCCTTAAGGGCCTCTGCCTGTTGTTTAATGGCTGTCTGTAGGCTAGAGGTGGCCACTTTATTTCTCTCGTCAATTTCCGCTGACCGTAGCCGTGAGCCTCGAGTCGCTTGCTCGAAAAGATCTTCTGCCGATTTTGGAGCAACTGCTGACTCTGTGCTTCTAAATCTGTCTTCTGAGCTGCTAAGGCGGTCTCAATTATCTCCTGAATATTCAGCTGAGGAGTAGGAGCTTCTAAGACTTTCTCTATGCCTTCAGCCAGTCGGTCTATACTAGCTGTTTGAGCCTTAGTGTATTGGCCCCATTTGATATACACATCCTTAGCTAGTAGGCGATTTTTATCCCCTTGACGCCTAATCGCCTTGTTTACCGACTTAGAGGTGACGGAACCAATTGGTTGTATCTGATAAGAACTTGTTCCGATCCTCTGCTCAGAAATCGCGAGGAGTTGCTCTCGACTGCGCTTCGAGGCACCCGGGGCATCACCTGATGTGGATGGAGGTGGTGATTTGCCCTTCTCGCGGGGAGTGGAACCCTCAGCAGAGCCTCCCAACTCTGCATCCTTGGGTGCGCCCTGATCCATCTCCTCATCTTTATCTCCTTGATCATCATTATCAGGAGGAGACGGTGGCGACTGACTGTCGTCGGGCACTGAGGTGCGCAAGCTCAGCAGATAGAGCATTGCCGCCCTCAAGTCGTCAATAGTTGCCAGATCAGCTGGTTCCCCGAACCCAATTGCTGACTGCAGCTCTTGCTCTTCAGCAAGTAAGGAGAGTGCTGTCTGAGTCCTTATAATTTCTGCAAGAATGTCCCAGCTCAAGAACCTCAGCAGCATCTGAACTCTACCCCTTATGGCTATATCCACCATATCAGAATGTTCTAATATCTCTGGGATCTGTGTGTGGATCTCACTCGTGGCTTGGAGGCGAGTGGAGTGGATGGCTATCCACTCAGAGGAAGTCTGTTCAGTCGGAATCCTGACGTCCGACTGAGTCTCCTCGGAGCTGATCACTTGTACCTTATCCTTAAGTGTGGCTCCCTCCATCCTTGTGTCAGAGTCAAGAATGTGTTCGTCAGTAGGAGGAGGAGAGGCTGGTTTAGCTTGCTCTACTGGCACCTTAGCAGGTCCAGTTTTAGTCAGCCTTTTCCTTTTCGGAGGGTCGGCGCGAGGGGGCAAAATAGTAGCTGATCTTTCTCTCTTCTGATCAGGCGGCCCTCGCCCAACAGACTTCTCTAGTTTGCTTTAGTTTTGAATTTTATTAGCTTGTCGTCAAAGAATTTGGCGTCAAGCAAAGGAAGAATTCCTCGCTACGATTGCTCGATCGAGATGGACATCTTGGTCCCATACGAGTAGCTTCCCAATGCCGATCATCTTCCTCTCACCAAATGGGTAAGGTGGTGAATTTGTGTGCTCGAGCCTTCAGCTCGGCTACGTAATAATCCGTCCCGGTTCACTGGACTCGTCGTCTATAGCCATCATCAGTGAACACGTGGCTTAGACAGTTGATCATAAGATCCTGCAGAGCTCGTCAGAATATGTGACACGATGTAGGCGAGCCCCCTGTACTGAGGTAGCAGCAGGTTCTTTGGAAGAGCATTTTTGAAACTGATGTCTTTCCTCCCACAGAACTTTTGAACATATGTGTTCATCTCCTTCTCCTTGTAGCCAATAGGAGAAACACCACTGTCTGGCAGATCGAACGCTAATCCCAATGCGTCTCGGATGTTGAAGACACACTGACTCACATCCCATGAGTTTGGGGCAACCTCCTTCATATATGAGAAGGAAGATTCTTCTCCTCCGGACGCGAGAGTCTTCCAGTTGAGGTATACTTCCGCAACTTGCCTTGGCAGAAAATCCCTAGGCTGCTTGGATACGAGCCATCAAGTCCTGAATGATCTAGCGCCTCGAAGACTGGCTCAAGATAGGGAAGATCCACTTGACGAAGCGCCATGGTGGGTTCGAACTGAATCCGTGAGAGTATGATCTCGTTCATATCAGAGGGTTCTAGAACATACGCCATTAAAATCTGCAAAACAACTTGTTAGCACTTGAAAATAGAGTAAGTTAGTAAGTATTCAGCAGATTCAATACATTACCGAGTATTAACAAGCTTGAGAGATGCAAAAGCGAAACAGTTAAGATGAATTTGAGAGGGAAACTGAACGCTTGAAAATAGCTCTTAAGTTGAAAATGGCGAGAAGTGAAGAAGAAGATAGAAGATGAAAGATTTGTATATCTTTGATTGAAATTCAGTTTGAATCCAATGATCCAATTTTAATCTTTCAAAATCAGTAGACGGCCAAGATTAAATGTTATAAAAAGGAAAGATTACATTAGCCGCCTCAAACATAGACTTACGTAATAAAGGTAAGTGAGAAGACATGCATTAAATGCGCGACAGACAGCATTAATTACAAAGTTTATGCGAATGAAAAGGTTTCCTACTGACCTTTCCTTAAACTTATTAATGGCGGGAAATAAATGCACATTAACTACTGACTGCGTGCGACTGATATAATAAATACAGACATGCTTCTGAAAAGAAAATAAGTATATGATATTACGCAAACCTCTTCAGCTGGACTTTCGATCAGTTGGTTACCGTTATATCGCAGGAGGATGTTTGAAGTACTGATAACCATATTCCCCCTTGTTGTGTACAGTGTGATTCTTCCCACTGAATCACTGTACATAATCTACTGACTTGTTGTACTGGTTCCATCTACTGATACCAAATATTTCCAATTGTCTCCACGGCCGCTATCGGTAGTTGTCTTCTACCGATGCATTTCGGTAGGATCCAAGAGACCTAGCTCAACCGATAATTCTCCGAATCGTTCTCGCCTAGTGGTTTGGTCGGTATGTCCGCCCTTTGTTTGTCGAGTATGGATCTTCTCCATTCTCGATATCCTTCTTCTCGACATGGTCTCCGATGAAGTGGTGTCGGATATCCACGTGCTTGCATCTCGTATGTAGAACCGGGTTCTCGAGTTATGGCAATAGCACCGGTGGAGTCACGGTAGATGGGCACTTCATTCCGAATGATACCATAATCTCTCGGTTGTTGTCGAAGCCAAAGGATGCGGGCACGAAGAACTTCCAAGAGCCATGTACTCGGCTTCGGTAGTGGACGTTGCTACCGAGAGTGTTGTTTCTTTGAGAACCAAGATATCGGCTTCTTGCTCTAGGAACCGACACGTTCGGAAGTTGACTTACGATCTATCCCGCATCCCGCATAATCGGCATCGAATAACTCTGTCGGATTAGATTATCATCGCCAGGATACCATAACCCAACATCAGGTGTTCCTCTCAGATAGCACAGAATCTTTTTAGCTGAGTCCAGATGACTTCGCTTGGGACCGCTTGAAATCTTGCGCATGCACCTACAACATAAATTATGTCAGGTCGGCTAACTGTTAAATATAATAAAGAACCAATAATAGCTCTATAATCAGTAGAGTTAACAGAAGCTCCCTCTTTGTCTAGATCGATTTTAAAATTCGTATTCATGGGGATTTTGACTGGCTTGCTGGAGTCGCAGCCGGATCTCTTGAGAAGGTCTCGAGTGTATTTGGCTTGATTGATGAAGATTCCTTTAGGTGATTGCTTCACTTGAAATCCAAGGAAGTAATTCATCTCTCCCATCATGGACATCTCGAACTTCTCTTTCATCATCTTCTCGAACTGCTGACATATGATCTCATTTCTCGCACCGAAAATGATGTCGTCCACGTAGATTTGCACCGCAAGATGTCATCTCCCGACTTTATGTTGAATAGGGTGCGATCTATTGTCCCCTTCGAAAACCTTTCGAAGTAGAAAGTCCGATAGGGTATCATACCAAGCCCCGGGTGCTTGTTTTAACCCATACTGAGCTTTCCTAAGTATGTACACTGATGTCCCCGCCGAAAGCCGGGCGGTTGTTCCACGTAGACTTCTTCCTTCGCACGCCGTTCAGAAAAGCTGACTTTACATCCATCTGATAGACTTTGAAGCCTTGATGTGTTGCATAAGCTAGGAATAGACGAATGGCTTCCAATCTAGCGACTGGAGCGAACGTTTCATCAAAGTCAATTCCTTTTGCCTGACTGTATCCCTTTGCAACTAGTCGTGCTTTATTTCTGACAATGACGTTGTTTTCATCTCGCTTGTTTTTGAAGACCCACTTAGTACCAATGACATGCTGATGTCTAGGTCTGTCTACAAGCTCCTAAACTTCATTTCGAACGAACTGGTTCAGCTCTTCTTACATGGCGATGATCCAGTTAGCATCATTAAGTGCGTCCTCTATCGACTGAGGTTCTTCTGTAGACAAGAAACAAGAATAAAGTGAGCTTTCTCCTTGATTTAATCTCGATCTTGTTCTTATCGTTGCTGATGGATCTCCTATTATGAGATCTGAAGAGTGAGCATCTAGCCATGATCGTCTGAGTCTGGCTTCTTCTTCTGATACTACTTCTCACAATCAGTAGGTGTGTTAGGCATCTCAGTAGTACTGTTTTGTGACTGTAATATTTCAGTAAGAAGGTTAGGATCCACTGAGTTTCCAGGTTCAGGGGCATTTAGCTCAGGAACATTAATCGTTCCCCCTGAGTTTATATTCTCAGTAGAGGTCTCAGTTACCACTGGGGCTTCCTCATCGACCGATGTTATCTGTTGTTGATTCTGTTCGGGAGAATCAACTAGGTCAGCTACGTCGACTGTTGGCTGAGTCTGAGTTTGTTCATCGTCTGACTCATCATCCCAACAATGCTGGATCTTTTCAGCTTTATCGGAAGTCCGAGATCCCGTAGCTTGCTGCCGACATCATCGCATTTGACTGTGTATCTTCCCTGTTCTCAGTAACAAATTCATCAAAAACAACATGAGGGCTTTCTTCCACACAAAAAGTCCGATAGTTAAAGACTCGAAGGCTTTACTTGACTCGAGAGTATCCTAAGAAAACTCCTTGATCGATTTGCTATCAAAGACCTTCAACGATCTTTCCCATTATTGTGGATAAAGCAAGGACGTAAAAAAAATGAAAATGAGAAATAGAAGGAATTCTCCCTTTCCATAATTCATATGGTGTCTTCATGTGTTGCTTGAGTGAGTAGTGAGCGATTCTCGAGTGTAGCGAAGCGGTGTCGGTTGCATCGCCCCGTAACTTCGAGGGTAGTCCAGAATCTGCGAGGAGCGTTCTTGCTCCTTCTTTGAGTGTTCTGTTCTTTCGTTCAGCAAGTCCGTTCTGCTGAGGAGTGCGCGCAGCTGATGTTTCGTGCTTAATTCCCTCTTTATCGCAGTATGTCTTAACTACTGAGTTTAGAAACTCTGTTCCTCTGTCCGAACGAATTCTTTGAATCTTGATGTTCTTTTCCACACTGAGCTTCTTCAGCAGATTGGGCAACTCAGTTTGAACATCAGATTTATTGGCGATGAAGATGACCCAAGTATATCTCTAGTAGTCGTCAATAACGACGAGGGCATACTTCTTGCCTCTTATAGTCACTGGAGAGACTGGCCCGAATAGGTCCATGTGCAGCAGCTGAAGGATTCCATCAGTGGAAGGTGACGGAATAGATGGATTGCTGTTCTTTGTTTGCTTTCCCTTCAAGCATGCTTCACAATTTCTGTCTTTAACGAACGATTCGTTGGGCAATCCTCTGACTTTGGAGTTCTTGGCTAGCTTGTTCATGGTCTTGAAGTTCAGGTGGCTGAGTCTCTTGTGGCATAGCCATCCTGTCTTGTCACCAGATTTTGTCTGTGCTAGTAAGCAAGCCTCAGGTTCTGCGGTTTTCCAGTCTGCAACATAGATATTTTTCCTCCGCGATCCTGATAACACTGTTTTCCCTGTAGAATTATCAACAACATCACAGAAACCAGTGTCAAAGATAACTCTGTTAAGATTATCACAGAATTGACTGACAGAATGGAGATTATGTTGAAGTCCTTCAACATATGTTACTCTTGGAACTGAAGCAGTCCCAATGTTCAGCGTTCCGTATCCCCTTGTGTAGACTTTTGAGTTGTCACCAAACTCAATTCTGGGACCATCTTCTTGTACATAGTTGGTCAGCAGGCTCTTCTGATATGTCATGTGTCTTGAGCAGCCGCTATCCATTATCCATGGGTCCTTATGCACCTGCAAAACAGAAGCATCTTTAGGTACCCTTTGGTTCAGTTGGGTCCTTACTGGTTAGTGGGTGATTTCGGAACCCAAATTTGTCTCGGGACCTTAGAAGTCTGAGACTTCTTCTTCTGAACCTTGTCAGCTTTCTTCTCCACAGGACTTGGAGATACTGACTTTCTCCTGATGATTTTGGGTTCAGGCGCTTTCTTCTTCTGAGTCTTAGCGCTTCTCCTGACCCTGGGCTCATAGTAGTACGAACCGTACTAAGCCGGATGCTCATACAATGGCTCCTTGTACTGTTCTGCCCATCTAACCTTCTTGGTTCCCCCTGAGTTCGATCTCGGTGTCCTGGGGCTGGAACCTTTGGTTAGTTGATTGTTGCTACTCGGCTGAGGTGCGATTACTTTCTGTTTGTTCTTCGCCTGAGGTGTGGTGTCAGCAGCTTGCACCTTTCCTCTGACGAACCTATCAGCCAGTGTTTCTGAGCTTTTGGAGGTAGAAGTTTCATGGGTGTAGCCAAGGCCTTCTTTTACATGATAGTTGGTCGTTGTGCTCTGAGCATACTTTCTAGCTTCTCCTTGGCTCCCAGGTACTGTTCAGTCATCAGCCCTCTCCAGACCTCATCACTCCTCCTGAGTGAGTCATAATCTTTTGCACGTCTGTGAGCTTCGATCGAGTTGGGCTATTTCAGTCTCTTTCTCAGAATTGTCCTTAGTCAGAACTGAGACCTGAGTCTCTTGAAGCTGAGACTTAGTCATAAGAGATTCAATCTCTTCCTTGAGTCTCGCAACTAGATTCTCTGACTCAGTAGAGACCTGACAATCAGAAGAAAGTCTCTGATTCTCAGCCTTTACCTGTTCAAGTTCCTGAATCGTTCGCTTGAACTCTGCTCTCGCCTTGAATTTGCTCCTCTAGCAGATCGTCGTAGGCTTGTACTACGTCCAGAGGATCATCTGTAACCGAGCATGTGTCGTGTGTGCTGTATGAAGGTGAGGTTATATTAAGTTTGGAAGTTACCTCAGCATCTTCTCCGGCCATCAGACAGTATTCATTGTTCCTTCAGGAACTGTCTCTACGACCTCAACTGCTACAAATGCAGCTTCGTCCTCAGAGGAATACATGAATGTATCCTCCTCAATTGAGTTGTCGGATATCTCTCCGGCTATGTAGGCCTGCCTCCTTTTGGCAAATTTATCTCTCCCGGCTGCCGTTACGCTCGTTGAACAGTGAGAGAGTTCGGGACGATCGTGCGATAGTGTCCCTCCTTCTTACAGTTGTAGCAGGTGGATGTTCTGCTGCTTTTTCCGGCTGAGTCTTTTGATGGACTAGCAGCAGGCTCCGTGTTCCTGCATTCAGTAGAAGGTTTAGATTCTTCCCTTTTCTGATAAACTTTCTTACCTGATGGAGAATCTCTGTTGTATTTCCTCAGCTTTCTGACTCTCTCCTTCTCTCTTTGATATTTGAGAGCCATCAATGCTAGTTGGTCAGGGCATGAAGTCTCAGAGGACTTTGCTACTGTTGTGGCCACTACCCTGCTTGAGGAAATAGGTTTGGCTCCAGTTTTGCTGACTGTTGCTTTGAAAGCATGGTCAATCTGAGTGTCAGCTGGAGCGCTGGAACATCGTTGGGGTAGGCTATGCTCAAATTCGTCCGTTTTTAGTTCTGAAAATATAACATCAGGAGTTAGAGCATTAAGATCAGAGCGACGTAAATAAGTAGCAAAAGGAAGCCACTTTTGTCGAGGTAAAGCTCTCAAGATCTTGGTGTTCATCTCTTTGTTGGTGAACGACCTCCCCAGCCCGTTGATGACATTGACTTGATTCGTAAATCTGACACTGAGCTCGTCAATGGTCTCACTGGGCTCCATTGCAAAGGCATCGAACTTCTGAAGCTCTAGCTCGAGCTTATTCTCTTTGATCTGCGGGGTTCCTTGGCTCAGTACAGCCAAAGCATCCTATAGTTCTTTTGCTATTTTGCAGTCCTGCACCCTCCCGAGATGAGAGTCACTGAGCGTTGTCAGTATAGCGTTTCGCGCAACTCGGTCAAGGTTGTGCAGCTTTTTCTCTTCAGGCGTGAAGGCTGATTTGTCTTTGAGAACCTTAGCACCGATTTTTGCTCCTACACCTCCCACAGCGGCAAATTCTACGCTGTCGATCATGGGAATGATGGGTCCTGTCTCCAGAACATCCATCATGCTGTCGTGCAGCGATGTGAGGTGTGCCTCCATTCTTACGCGCCATACCATGAAGTTCTCTATCGAGAACATCGGCACCATCCGAATACCTGACATATCAGACATTATGTGAACGAGTATAAGGATGAACGAAGAGATGCTCGTGCAGTGAAAACATTTTCAAGGATCTGTTCGAGAAGACCAGTAGTACAGAACAGGTGATCAGTTGAACACCGTGCGCTCTGATACCAATTGTTTGTCCGGAGACAAATATCAGGTGTAGAGGGGGGGGGTGAATACACCCGAGTACCGTTTCTTTTTCTCGGTGAAGGTCGGCGAAGGCCGTTGGTTGCAACCGATGAACAGTGCCAAATAAACCTTCGATCACGGGACGAGTGAGTCGGCCATCGAGCTCTCCTACCGACTTTTATCGAGATTTCGAAACTCGGTCGGAGACTTAAGTGTGCGGATAAGTGTGGGGCTCGGAGTTTGTCTCTTTTTGAAAACGCGATTTCACAGATTAAATTCTTTTGGCTGTGCGCTTTTAAAACACGTTTTATGCAAACATATGATTTTGAAGAGTTTGTATGATATGCAATAAAACAGTAAAGAACACAAGCGATTTAACGTGGTTCGGATACGCAAGATCCTACGTCCACGGTCCTGAGCAAGGCAGGAGAACTTGTTGATTAATCTGAGCAAGTCTCAGCAAGGAAACTGTACACAGGACAGATCCTTCTAAGTTATAGTCCTTAGCGACTTTTACAATTCAAACCTAAGTTCGAAAGGGAGGGAATAATCTCCAACTAAGAAGGAGTTCTTACAATAAGAACAATTCACAGAAAGTGAACTCCTTCGAATCTAAGCTATAAATATGGCAATGAGCTTAGTCTAGAGAAGAGAGGGATCTAAATACTCTAGAGTGAAGAACTAAGAATATTCTAAGAAAGCAAGTTCTTCTCTGGATGATCTTTCGAGTTTGCTAGAGTGTTCAAAACTTGAGCATTTTTCCCTTGTTTAATCCGTGCGTGGAGCTCGAATTTCTTCTCTATTTATAGTTGTGAGCCTTGGCATATGTCCGTTGGAGACGACAATGCCACGTGTCACAAACTTCCAAAGAAAACGGCCATAATTTCGAACTTGTTGCAGCAGGGCAGTTAATTACTGTACATGAGAGCAGCTTTACTGTATAGAGCAGATAGGGCGTTGTCGGCTTCTCATTGGTCGAGGTTTGTGGTTGGTGAAAATGTGTCAGAGTCAAAGTTGACTATTCAACCAACCTCGTATGATCTTCTCGCCGAACTTCGAAAAGGCTTGTGCGATCGGGTCGTTTTTCGTCTGGACACGATGAGCTGGATAAGTCTCTGTCTTCTTCGACTGAGTCGTCTGACAGGGAGTACATCTACTGAGTAGGTCAGCTGGTGACTGCGAAGGTACTGAGCTTTGCATAGGTTCTTCTGCTGATGGCTTATCAGCTGTTGGACTGTCTTCTACTGAGGTGAAGACCAGCTTCTGGCTGAAGAACGCAAGCTTCTTACAAGGATGATGTGGGGTTCTGGAGAGTAACTTCGTCAGAAGATCAATCCAATAACTTACCCCGTACAGGACTTAGACAAAAGATAAACAAAATAAACAAGTCTAACCTATACATCATCTAATCCTAACGACACACTGAACGACTGATAACAGCTGGGTTTTGGGATCTTCAATTCCATAGTACTACTATGATTTCCCCCAATATTCTTTTAACCACTACTCAGCTGAGTATCATCTACTAACTCATAACCCAACAGGATCTAGTCCAACGATTTATTCGTGGTCAGTTCGGGGGCATAGTGGGTTGGCCAGATGGTAGGAATGCTATGCGAGCTCTTCACCAGCTATTATGCTATGAGATTTTGGTACGACCTTCGGAGGTTTGGTTTAATTACGTTGGTCACAACATCCGTTTCTCTTATCCGGAGTTTGCATTGGTTACTGGGCTCATATTCGGCGAGTGTAGTTTCGATATGGCAAGATCTTATCGCCTACTCGATCCGGGGTCTACAGTAGGTTCAATGATGGGAGACCGATAGAAGCGAAGAACTTGTTAAGCTGGTTTACAAAATATGAGCCCGGTGGCGTTTCAGATGATGACTTGATTAAGTTGTCGAATATTTTGGCTCTTTTCTTCTGGTTCTATGCTCCTGCAGAAACTAAGAAGATTGATACATGTATATGGATATTGGCTGATGATATCAACCAATGGAATGCGTTCCCATGGGGTGCTTTTACCTACGAGGCCATGTTGCACTACCTCAGTTACGTACCAAATTCACTGGACCTCGTAGGATCAAAGTATAATCTCTACAGGCCGATTTGGGCCCTACTGGTATAATATTTGTTCACAACTTAATTATTACTAATTTATAATTTTTTATTAGTTTAAATAACTCGATATATTTATATTGTAATATAGGTGAGGGCATATGAGGCCATTCCCAGTTTTGGAGCTCGTTGTGCGACCCTTCTACATCCCGATGGTTTCCCTCGTTATTTACGGTGGTCGTTTAATGATGCCGATCAGCGTGATATAGCCGGGTTTTTTAAGCGCCAGGTAAAAATACTTTTATTATTAATTACAATGAATATGTTTTGGATTTTTTTATTAATATTTAATGCACAAATATTATGTATTTCAGATGAGAGACTCGGTAGTGTTTGAAGTGTTAGTACCGAACGAGCTTGAGGAGAGGTGTCTATATTGGCAGAGTGCAGTCGGTAGTAATCCATTTGGGATACACTTTCATGTGCCCTTGAACCCCCTACAGCCGGCGCAGTATGATCAAGGTGGACGGCGTATCTTGATCAGGCGCACCGAGGAGAGCAGACGTAGTACGAGCAGAGGAGTTGTCGGTGAGGAAGAGAAGCAAGAGGAGGGGCACACTGTCGTAGATAGTAGGAGAGTTCAGAGGCGTGCCCGCCGTACACAAGCATCTTCATCAGCAGCGAGAGATGCATCTGGTAATAAACTTAAATTTTAAGTGAAAATGTTTTGGTCAATTCCTCCTTTAATAATCGTCTACTTTTTTGATAATTATTAGCAGTTGATGAGACATCTAGTCTTCTGGACCCAATAATAGATGCCATGATCAGTCGATCTATTCAAGAGAATTTTGATAGGTGTGAGCAAGATATGATGAATAGAATTGATGATTATCATCGGACTCTCAGTCAGGAGCTAGTGAGTAGGTGTGAGGAGCTGCTAGATAGAAGTAGTAGGTCAAGATCATATTCATCATATTATGATCACGAGGAGGAGCCTAGACCATTTCAGTCTGGATATAGCTGGCATGCTCAGGCTACGCAGTGGCCTCGGTGGGACGAGCCCGCACCACATACCGATCATGTATGGGAGAGGCATCCATCAAATCAAAATGAGGAGGCTATGGATGTGACTGGCGGCGAGTTGGTAAGAGAATTCTTCAAATAATTTAATTTTTTTTCCTAATTTAATAATTAAATTTTATAGGATATGTTTGAGCCGAGTAACTCGTTGGCTAAGAGTTTTGAGCAGTATTTATCCGGTGAAAGCTTAGCCTTTCGACGTCCAGATACTTTTGTTCCGATCGATCGGATTGTGCCGATCGATCGGCACAATAATTTTGTTCCGATCGATCGGCACAGTCCGATCGATCGGACCATTATTATTTTTTTTTAAAATTTATTTCGACCGATCGGAAGGAATTTTTTTATTTATTTATTTATTTTTTAATTATCCGTTCGGAACGATCGGCACAAATATTAAAAAAAAATCATTTTTTTTAAAATTTGGTCCGATCGATCGGCACAGTCCGATCGATCGGCACAAAATTAAATATTTTTTTTAAAATTTGGCACAAAGATCGGCACAGTCCGATCGATCGATCGGCACAATCCGATCGATCGGACCATTATTTTTTTTTATAATTATCCGATGAGACTTATATTTATTTGAAATAAGAGTTATAATCAATATAATTCAAATAGACTATTAAAAATTATAAAATTTAAAATAAAAATATTATAAAATTTTATAATAAATATTTGAGGGTAATATTATGAAATGATGTAATAAGACTTTATATATAACTATATATTAACAAAATTAAATATTGATTCATTATTGAATCATGGAAGTAGTTATGACTCTTTATGAAAAATGAACTCATTTTTTGAAATAGGTGAAGAGGTGGTAATTTTTTTTTTAATTATGTCTCTATTATTACACTTATTCAAAGTTATTGATGATATTCTCGTATCCCGTTCTTATATCACTTTTTTATCACTCGAATCTCACATTTTTATAGTTTAGATGAAATAGTGTTTGGGGTTTTGATCAAGGGTTTTTCAGGGTTTAGATGAATAGTATTTGGGGTTTGGATTTAGGGTTCAGCACGGTTCCCCTTATATTTTAATATTTTTATAATTTATTCTGTCTGACTAAGACAGTAAGTCCTTACAGGTCGGCACAAGGGTATTCATTATTTGATGACTAAGATAATTTATAATTTTTATATTTTTTTTTCGCGATTTTCATATGAGATTATATAAAGACAAAAATAATAGACCATATCATACGAAATATTACGTACATAAATTTAACACTACATGAGATTATTCATTATTTGATGACCCCGGACACTTACGCCTTGTGTGACCTTGTTCCCCGCACATGCTACACTTATTTGGCGCACGAGATCTGCTGCTAGATGTATCGGCTTCTACAGCGGATCTTTGTCGGCTATTCCTCGGTCGTCCTGCTTGACGCGTGATAATTGGCGGTAGTACCACCATCGCATCAATCTCTGCTGAAACACCCCACTCGCCCCGTGGAGGTAAAGGATTCACCACACCCGCATATATCTCCCTCCATGTTTCCGTCCGATAGTCGTAATTGATGTGATCATATAAATTCTCCCGACGGTTGTATAAAACTGCAATTGCATGCTTACAGGGGATCTCGTCCAGTTGCCATACTCCACATTCTCATGAATGACTACTCAGATCAACTCTCCACTGTCTTTTTCCAGTGTCTACCTTAAATGAGTCAGCAGTCACGGATGTAACAACATACCTGAGTGTTGCATCTCTTTCATTTCTCATTCTCACATCTGCACGATCCACTTACCGTATCGAGCAATCTTATTTGCGATGTGGTAGTAGCAAAGACCGTGGTGTGCTTCCGGATAAACATCTCTTACCGCGTTGGCTATACTTTTGTGTTGATCTGATACAATTACTAGATCACTAGTGGAGGAGAGTGCTGCTCGGAGCCGAGTTAAAAACCACTTCCAAGAAATATCATTTTCAATCGGACCAACACCAAAAGCAAGTGGGAATATTTGTTCGTTAGCATCAATACCAACAGCGACAAATAGTATGCCCTTATTCCTTCCCTTCAGGTGTGTCCCGTCAACCGCAATCACGTTTCTAAGCTGGAATAACCAAGGACTTCGGCAAACACCAAGCATAAAAAATAGATGTCGGAAATCACCATCAGGACCAACATCTAGATCGGTCAAAGGCCTGGATTTTGCATACGGAGCAAATGCAAATACTTCGGAAGATTTTTATATGACTCTGCATGGCAACCGTAAATCATTGATATCGCAAAGATTACGTGCTCGCAGCCGCCACACTATAACTCGCTTGGATTCCAAACCTATCCAAAAGATCGGCTTGAATATCGGCGGGTTTCAGTATCTTGCTCTGGCGGTGCATACTCTACGCAATATAGGCGGCTACGACCTTTGCCCGCACATTTCTCGATCCTAAGCCAGATAGATCGCGGTTGCGAGTGTGCTCGGGGTTGTATACGGTCACCTCCCAAATTTTCGTGGCCCTACAAGCAAAGACAAAGAAAATATGGACACGTGTCATTACGCTTGCATATGTATTTGAGTCTTTTTGTGCACGAACGTCGGCACATGAAATCCACTCCATGTTCCATATGCCACAGTGCGACCATAGCATATAATTCATCTTTCTCCCAAAAAACAGCTCCTTGCCGCAAATCACAATCCAATATAAGAGGCAAGCTCGTTGTGAATGGTGGGTCAGATGTATCGAGAGGTATAATTGGAATGATCCAATTACTTGCTGCTTCCATGTTGCTGTACAATATTTCGTCATCGGTATTTGGACGAGTGATTGGAAGAAGCATTGACATGAGTTGGTTGACGCCGCCCTCTCGTCGGATCCATGCAGCAAAGTCACCAAGCGAACAATTGATCAATGCTTCAGGAATACCTTCATCTTCATCCTCAGATGAAGTGTCGAGATAAGCTTCTTCATCTTCATCTGTTTCGACATGGGTCTCCTCTTCCTGACCACTTCCACCGGGGTTGCTTCGACTCCCACCTGGGTTGCTTCCACTGTTTGGCCCTTTAAATTGGTTATCACCTCCGAATTGATAAGACTCAACGAATGTTGAGTTTCGAGCTTCACGATTTACTACGCCGGTATTATTGGGATGCACTAAATACACTGCAGGCTCTACATCTAGAAGACAAATACGTTGTAGATCAAGATCACTCCCGATAACGGCCTTGATCGTTCTATGACTTTTACGAGACTCTGCAGTATAATAGATGTGGTAGTCGGGAGGAACTGAATATGCATCCAGAGCGTATTGAATATATTGTCGTAGTACTGCAAGACAAATATTGTTTGCCGGAATCCAAACCATTGTCTCTTGGCCACCAACATATTTCGATTCACTATCGAAAACTCCATTAAAATTGACAACAAATTGTTTCCAATCATTCTCCATATTTTTTTCTTGGTTTGGTGGTGGTGGAAATGAAAGAGGATGGTAGCAATAGGAAATGAAAGAGGATGGTAGCAATAAAGAGGATGGTGAGAAATAAGTGAAGTGATGAGACGAATTGTAAAGAATTTATTGATGATAAACTGTGCGCTATCGGTCAAACTGTATAATTTATTCACGTGAAAGTTTCTATAGATCGGACATGTCATAAGGGCACACACTGTAAAGGTGATAGGGCGCACTGATGAATTTATTCACGAGTGCCCTATCGATCGGACACATGTGATAGGTAAACTCTCATACTGCCATATCAATAGTATATATCGGTCCGATAACAGTGTGCCGCAGCTAAAAAAGGTGATAGGGCACTGACACATTTTAATAAAGTGACTCCGATCGATCGGACCTTACATATGTGTCCGACCGATCGGACATATGACACACGACCAATCATAAACGGCCGATGCGATCGGCCACGGCCGATCAGTCCGATCGATCGGCCAGGCCCGATCACATATTTGTCCAATCGATCGGCCACGGCCGATCATGCGTGTTCGAGGCCGATCGGTCGGACGTGATATTTTTATTTTTTTTAAACACAAATCAATCATTTATTTCACGAAAAATTATAAAAACAGTTGACAATCATTGAGAAGAGATTGTATTTATTGAAAAGTATGGGTATTTTCGTAAACCTGGGTATGTAGTGTTGTTATATATAAGAAATGGGTATATTTGTGTTTTACTTTAGCGTCTTGGGTATAACACCAAACGCCTCTTTTAATTATTTGAATTAGAAAGTCTTTGTTTCTAAGTTCTAATTTTTATTATGCTCAACATAGAACTAGGATAAAAATTATTAAAAATATCAAAGAAATGAAAAAAAAACTTCTCTCCGTATAATTTTTTTGCTTGCTCTTCCCAGATCACCTCTCCCAATCGCCCTTACAACTATCCATCTTAAAAGTACTATTTTTTTTCTGACAAAAAGTAAAAACTTATTAACTTTCATTTATTTTGTAACAACTACATCACTAGCTACTTTCGTGCTTCTCATATAGGAGAATTGACATGAATCTCATTTTCTTGAAAACAAATATACTACAAAATTTCTGCCAAAAATTTAAGAACTCACTAGATTAGTCCTGTTAGTTGCATCATATAGAAGATGGATCCGGTAAGTTATCATATTCACATTTCTACAAAATTTAATATTTTATGCGGTTTAGTTAAAAATTGGTCGTGGTTCACTCTTAATTTCATATTTTATGCGATTTAGTAGGGCTAATGTGTTTATCTAAGTTATCTTCACTTTAAATATCGTTTGAATGTACTTATCTACATACACTTATGCGACTTTTGTGGAATGTTATGTTGTTCATGACCAGACGATTGAGTTTTATCGCTTGGCGATTGAGTTTTATCGTTTGGTGAAGCGAGGCGATGTTGTTAGTTCAGAACCTTATAACTAGGCGAATGCTACTTCTGTCACGCAATTGACTATTAACTTCTGCCTTCGGTGGGCTCTAAGCTATTACCGCAAATATGTTACCGCTAGCCAATTATCAAATACCGCCAGACGATTACATTATATATTAAGACAACATTAGTTTTAAATTGAATTATATTTTTATGACGTTTTTTTACATCCAACCTTATGTTAAATATAAATGTTTTGCATCAGTGTAAACATTATGAATCATTATATTTTAGATCACTCAATCTCAATGGTAGACCACTCAATTGAAGTAATAATATAACTTGAGTACACTTTTTTGAAAACAAGTTCTATACTCTTAGATTATTATGGAATTATGTTTCACTAAATTGATTATGTATGTTATAATTCATATTATTATAATCAAATATTTTCATTTAAAACTTAATGTATAATTTAGTTAATATATAGTTTAGGTAGTTTACAGTTCAAACCCCAAATGAGGGTTTGGAGTTCAAACCCTAAATAAGGGTTCTGGGTTTGGGTTCAGGGACTGTCAGGTGATTGCTAACTTCCGCCAGACAATTGACTATTAACTTCCGTCTAATACGGTAATACCACAAAATTGCTAGTAATATAGATCCATATATCCATAATTAAATTTAGACAAATACCATAAAACACCAAGTAATACAAATCCATATCCAAATCCACGCTAAACAAATACCACAAAATACGAACTAATATAGATCCATATCCAAATTTAAGCTAAACTAAGTGCGGACGGTAGAACACACTAAAAAGCCTTAAACTTACAAACTTCTTATATTCGAGAAACTTTGTTTGATTGTGTTCTATCGGCGGGAAATCACATAAGAATCTGTCCACATACATCATGACGAATGTACCACATTGTCCGGCATATATGTCAGTCTGCTGGTACTGCTCCTCTTTTGGCATCTTAATGAGTCGGAGCTCATCAAAAATAGGTCTTCTCCCGACATGAGTCCAGTACCCAGCATCATCTAGTGCTCGGGGTAGGAGTCTCAAAAGACAAACCAACTATCGATCTCTTTTCATGTATTTCTCCTCATCGGCTGGATCTTCTATCAACATCCACAACAAAGAGTCATATAATTCGACTGTCCACGAGAGTAGATCAATACGAACAACAACCCAGTGTCGTGACTCACTAAGACAACAAATCAAAATGACCTACAACAAGAATAAATTAAGTTACAAAATAGTTCATAAAAAAAAATTAGTTACACTTAGTCACTATAACTTACCCATCGAACATGAAACCAACTTTGTGATAATCCATGATCACTGCATCTGATCAAGCTGAGTAATGGCTTTGGCACTATACAATCTTCATATTTGCAATCTGTGGTTAATTTACTCCGACCATCTTTATTGCCTGGATGTAACTTGTCCCAAAAATCTAGAGTGGAAGAAGCGTGATGGAGAGATGATGAGGAGAGGGAGAGGCGAGAGGGAGAGGTGATGAGGATACGAAAAGTTGAGAGGCGACAGGCGAGAGACGAGGAGAGGCGACAGGCAAGGGAGAGACGAGAAGAAGAGATGAGAGTGAGAGGAAGAGACGAGAGCGAGAGGCGAGAGACGAGAGGAAGAAGAAGAGGCGATTTTGGAGATAAAGAGGCGATTTGGTAGGCGGCGATTTGGAGATAGAGAGGCGATTTAGGTGGAAATAATAAATCTATAAAGTTATTTATTTCTTTACAACCTATTATAAATATCTATAACAAATATTAACTATCGTTTTTTTAACTCTTTTATGGATAAACTTCATAATGTTTATTGGATAAGATGATTTAAAATTTAATCTTCTACCCTCATTATGATTTATAATCTATAATAAAATAATTTAATTTTGTTTAGATAAGATAATTTTAAGTAATATTACAAGTTATTTAATAATATGTGGTGGACGATTTTGTGGTAGGCGATAAACATGCTTATTAAATAATTTTTTTTGATAAGACAAACAATGACTACAACAATGACGATTTAATTAGTTGTCAGGCGATATGTCAAAAGTGGCTAGATAACTAGTTTTTTCCACAGGTTGCTAAAATTCATATGTAGTTATTCAAATCGGATAGAAAGAGAGTTGTCCCATATATATTTTTTTATTTTTTTATTTTTAAAGTACTTATCAATTTTGGTTCATCTGGCTAAGCAAAATCTAGTTTTCTTGTTTCTTCAGATTTACTGTCTTATTCTCTTGAATTTACATTTTTGTCCCGTCAAAATTCTAAATTCTAAATTTCACATATGAATAATTTTTTTAGATCTGCCTTTATTCAGAACCAAGCTCATGAACTGGTCCAGCTCAGAATCAGTTAAGTTGGAGTTGTGATTTGTGGTATAGTAATTAGACAAGGGGTGGCCGGTTGGCCCTAGGTTTTGCAGGACAAACCTAACTGACTTTGGCAGTTAATATGTTGAATTCTCCACTGTAAAAATTAATGATGTTTTCTTGTTCCTTGTCTTGGTGGGACTCAATGCCATGTTACTGGTTGCAATTTTGTCTTCTTGATGAAATGGTGGAACCCTAATTCTCCACCCAAGGGAAACACCCCCAACCGAATCTCATGGGAGACTTGTCCCACTACGAACAACTCGAATTTTCTTGTCCGATGAGAGAAACCCGTATAGACCCTCGATTTTTGATGTGTTTCGGTATGTGGGGCATACACGGGAGCCTTGTCCCACTACGAACACAACTTGAACTTTTTTGTCCGATGAGAGAAACCCGTATAGACCCTCGATTTTCGATGTGTATTTCGATATGTGAGGCATGTTAGTGTTGCGATAATATTTTGTGGATACATATGTTTTTTGTATGTTTTTGGGTCATTATCTGCATTTAAATTAGGTGTCTCCCAAGTTGTTATGATGGATGGACTAAGACTAATTTGTTCCGTACGGACACAGCATTGATGGCTTCTTGTTATTAACTAATTTCCTTCCTTGCTTCTTCCTAATGTCTCATTTTGTCTTGTCACATTTTATGAAATATTATTGGCTTATATATACAGAGAGAGATATTTCTCTATAAAGAGATGATACGTAATTATTTCCTAAAATACATAAAGAGAATAGGTGTAAATACTATTATTCCTTACGATGTTGTTAACATTATTAATGCCTATAAATAAACAAACTAGAGACATGGTTTCACACGTATGCAATAAGTTGGTTAAATATTGTTATAGGAGCTTTATTTTATTTCGTCCAACATCCATTATGAGTTAGGGTGTGTTTATAAGAGCTTATTTTAATTATATTTTTTATTTATTATATAAACATATTTTAGTAGTTAAATCCATAAGTATCTATTGAGGTGTTTTTGATGTTTAAAACAGCATAATTTTCAAAACTGTCATAAATATTTGTTTTGCTAATATTAATAGGAAAAATTGACCCTGCTTTCGATTAAAAAAAAACACTTTCAAATAATATATTCGAAAAAGCAAAGTACAACGAAGCTGATTATCATAATCGTCAGTTGAAATTAAGGACAACACAACACAAGATGGCCCAAGAATAGCCGCTCTGAAACTATCACAAAAAACATCATAATTTACGCCGACAGAAATCTAAAATTAGAACCACCCCAATTCGCCCATTTTAATCAAAGTCAGGTATGAAATATATAAAGGGAGGTTTGCTGAAATATCTATTCACACTAAAAATAACACAATATTATCATTTTCTTAAAGTTATGTTCACCAAATACACAATATTACTAAATTATCCTCAAATTTTCGTCAGCATGCATGAATCCAAGTGTTTCCCTTTTAATTTTTACCAGCAATGATTGATTTTCGAGTAGATTAGAATTTTTTTTGTTAAAAATAGTCGGTGCTGATGGAGTACCGCTGAGAGCCTACAATTTATTTCCACTAAATATAATTGCCCTGGTGCCGTTTTGAAAAGCAAAAAAAAAAACCGTTGTGCCGATGGTAGAGCCGAGGGCGTGCCTTAGGCTATCGGCACTGTTAATAATGTCGAAAATCTTTGTTTTGAACAAAAATTTGACTGCTTTGTATAGTAAATCGACACTAGTGGGGCAGCATCGGAACCCATAGGCTACCCTCGGCACTCGATGACAGTCAAATCTAAAAGAATGCAAGTGAAAAAGTGAGGGTGAATTGATAAAATTGAATATTTTATAACTTTAATTTTAATCATGACTATTATTATATTTTTTTTAATGGGAATGGTTATAAACATACATTTCCACGCATATAAATGGGAGGGGGGTTACATACTGACTGAAAAATAGGCATCAAATTCATTCAACAGTTATTTTGAATTAGAGCAACCACATTGCAGATAAATTATCCATCCATAATTATGGATAGATGGAGTCATGGGTTGCAGGGAGTGTGTGGATGGAGAGAGAAAAATTATACTCCCTCCGTCCCATTAGTAGTGTCCCATTTTTCCGAAATGGACGTCCCATTACAAGTGTCCCATTTCCTTTTTTGGAAAATAATTACTCTTCTAACTAAAACTTAATTATCACTAAACACCCTTAATCAATATCTTACCCTACCCCCAACCCGATTCATTACTTCATTCACATCGCTTTTCTTCTGCCTTCTCTCTCTCTCTCTCTCTGTTGGTCCGGAGACAAATATCGGTGTAGAGGGGGGGGGGGGGTGAATACACCCGAGTACCGTTTCTTTTTCTCGGTGAAGGTCAACGAGTCGTTGGTTGCAACCGATGAACAAGTGCCAAATAAACCTTCGATCACGGGACGAGTGAGTCGGCCATCGAGCTCTCCCTACCGACTTTTGTCGGTACTTTGAAACTCGGTCGGAGACTTAAGTGTGCGGATAAGTGTGGGGCCCGGAGTTTGTCTCTTTTTGAAAACGTGTTTTCGCGAGATAAAATTCTTTTGGGCATGCGATTTTAGAAATACGTTTTATGCAAACTTATGATTTTCAAAGGTTTGTATGCAATAAAACGATAAAGAACACAAGCGGTTTAACGTGGTTCGGATACGCAAGATCCTACGTCCACGGTCCCGAACGAGCAGGATAACTTGTTGATTAGTCCGAGCAAGTCTCGGCAAAGGAAGCTGTGCACGTGGGCGGATCCTTCTAAGTTATAGTCCTTAGCGACTTTACAATTCAAACCTAAGTTCGAAAGGGAGCGAAAACAGTTCTCCAACTAATGAAGGAGTTCTTACAATAAGAACAGTTCACTAAAAATGAACTCCTTCGAATCTAAGCTATAGATCTGACAATGAGCTTAGGTAGAGAAGAAAGGGATCTAAAGACTCTAGAGAGAAGAACCACAAAAATATTCTAGTAAGTGCAGATTCTTCGCTGGATGTTCTGATTGAGTTGCTAGAGTGTTTGAGAGCTTGAGCAATTTCCCTTTTTAATTTCGTGCTTCGCGCTCGTGGAGCTTCGAAATCTTCTCTATTTATAGCTGTGAGCTATGGCATATGTCTGTTGGAGACGACGATGCCACGTATCACAAGCTTCCAAGGAAAACGGCCATAAATTCGAACTTGTTGCAGCAAGGAAGTTAATTACTGTACATGAGAGCAGCTTTACTGTTTGGAGCAGGTAAGGCGTTGTCGGCTTCTTATTGGTCAAGGTTTGTGGTTGGTGAGAATGTCAGAGTTGACCGTTCAAACAACCTCGTATGATCTTCTGCTGAACTTTCAAAAAGACTTAAGTAGCTGGGTCGCTTTCTGTCGGATACAGTAGACTGCAAAGTCTCTGTCTTCTTCGACTGAGTCGGCTGACAAGGAATGTAACTTCTGAGTAAGTCAGCTGGGGACTGCGAAGGTACTAGGCTTGCATGAGTTCTTCTGCTGATGACTTATCAGCTGCTGGGTTGGCTTCTACTGAGGTTTACTCAGCTGATGACTGAAGAACGCAAGCGATTACACTGATGACGTGGGGTTCTGAAAAGTATCTTCGACAGAAGATCAGTTCAACAATTACCCCGTACAGGACTTAGACAAGAATATAAAAACGATTACAACAAGTCTAACCTATACATCAGCTAATCCTAACGACACACTGAACTACTGATATCAGCTCGGTTTTGGGATCTTCAATTCCATAGTACTACTATGATTTCCCCCAATTTTCTTTTAACCACGAACAGCTGAGTATCATCTACTGACTCATATCCAACAATTTCCCCCTAATTGATGATGCCAAAACCTCTACTTCTAAACTCTAAACATCTTATAAGAAGTGCTAACCTACTGACATCAATTTCCCCCTTAATCCATCTGAGGAAAACAAACTGATATGATGACTATAAAACATCAGCAGATGAGAGATAGGCAAAATCAGAGAAACTGATTGTGAGTGTGTGTCAGATCACTTAGTGATCAGTTGTGAAAACACAAAGCAAAATGTTGTAAGACAATGAGTAATTGTCTATCAAGCAATAGGAACGATAGCATATATGATCAAGAAATTACAAGTTCCTATCACTATTACAAAAGAGAGTAGAGAAAAACTACTGACGCTTGAAGCCTTGAGTGCGTTTCTTGAAATCAGCACATCTGTCGACAGGAGGTTGCAGACCATAGTATAGGTAGATTCTCTTCCTCAGTGTCTGGACATCCTCGTCGTCTTTAGCTAGGTCGAAGCGAGAAGCTGCAGTTCTGATCTCATCCTCAATATCCTTTGTACATAGAATTCCGCGCGCAGTTCTAGGAGGTGGGATGCGCCTGAAAGCCGGAGCTCTGAAGGGAATGTTCTCTCTCTTCATAATCTCCAGAAGTTGTTCCCTCAGCTCAGAGTTATAATTGAACATAAACTCGTCAAAGGCTTGTTCGATAGTCTGCTCACTTTGATAGAATTTCCATACGTAGTAGCCTTTGATAAATTCCTCTTTGAGCTCTTCCCATTGATCATTAACCAGAGCAGGAACCCATTTATCAACATGAAGCACAGGGTCCTTTTTGACATGAGGCGCTCTTTTCCTTGATCCTCGTGGGATTTGTCTTACGGGATCACTGCGGCTTTTGAGATAAGCTAATCATCTTAGCCATATCGGTCATTCTCTTCTTTTCTCGGAGAGCCGCCGCCTCTACGCCTCCTTTCACCGAGATTTAGGCCTCGCAGCGTGGCTTCCCAAGTGGCTCTATCTTCGAGTTTCTTGCTCGGTGTAAGATGAGTCTGATAGTGACTCGAGCGGTAGCTTGATCTGTAGTAGGAAGAGTTTTTGCGAACTCCTCCTGAGCCCTTTTCTTTTCTTCGTCCACCGACTCTTGCTTCTTCTTACCTCTGCCCTTAACAACTTTGCCCTTAGGCTTCTTAGCAAGTTGAGCTTCTTCCAGCTGACGCTCATGGTCCAGCTTGTCTTGTAGTTGTTGGGCTACGCAGAGGTCGAAGGTCTCTTGTTCCGCTTTAGATTTGAATTTTCGGACCGGGGAGGAAGGAGGAGTAGTAGCGGTAGCAGTCTCCTTCCCGGCCTCTACGGAGGAGCCTGTTCTTCTTCGACTCTTGCTCAATGAAGTGAGCAACATCTTCTATGTGAGCGAGCGAAGATGAGATGGGGGTAGGTTCTAGAGGAAATTCGAGCGCAGTAACCCCCGAGTATCTTCGGCTGAGCGGCTGAGGATTGAGCATGAGCAGTTGAGGGTTGTTCCGCCTGAATACCTTCCCCCTGAGTCTGAGCATTAGAGGGTCCTTCCTCCTGACCACCCTCTACTATTTGGACATCAGCCATATCCGTATCAGGTTCATCCTTCATAATACCTTCCCCCTTTTTGGCATCATCTCGCCTTAGAGAGTTGGGTGCGGATGGCTTGAATGTCTCTTTCCACATTGTGGACTGAATCCTTAATCTCGAGTTGCTGCGGATTCGAAGTCCTTGATGAGATCGCAATATAATTCCCGAGCCTTTTTCCGATCGCCTCTAGATGTTTTAAGTCATGGCAACTCCAGACGGAGTTTCAGCGAGCCCGATCCTCGCGATTACGTCATTTCTTTCCGAATAAGTTTCGAGCCTCTCGCCTGTTGGGTAATAGATTTCGAAGGCTAGAGGTGGAAATCTTATTCCGTTCATCGATTTCGAGCTTAACGATTGTGAGAGCTTGAGTTAGCCGCCTCGAAAATATCTTCTGCGATTCCTGGAGCAACCGCCGACTCTGGGCTTCTAGATCGACTTTCTGAGCTGCTAAGGCTGCCTCAATAATCTCCTGAAAGTTGGGTTGAGGAGTAGGTACCGGAGTCTTTGAGATGCCAGCAGCTATTCTGCCTAAGCTCTATGTCTAAGCCTTTGTATACTTTGTCCATTTCAGATGGACGTCCTTAGCCAAAAGTCTGTTTTTCTCTCCTTGGCATCGAATGGCTTTATTTACGGACTTCGAGGACACGGAACCGATAGGTTGTATCTGGTACGAGCTGGTTCCGAGCCTCTGCTTAGAAAACGTGAGGAGCTGCTCCCTACTGTACTTCGGAGCACCTTGAGCATCACCTGGTGTATCAGGATGTGGTGATTTGCTCTTCTCACGGGGAGTTGAACCCTCAGCAGAGCCTCCCAACTCTGTATCCTTGGGTGTCTGATCCTTCCTCTGATTGTTGTCATCATCATCTTTCTTATCAGCAGGAGGAGATGGGGGTGGAGGAGTGTTACCAGGGACTGACTCTCGCAAACTTAGAAGGTAAAGCATTGCGGCTCTGAGATCTTCAAGAGTAGCTAAGTCAGCTGGTTCTCCGTACCCTATTACTTCTTGTAGCTTCTGCTCCTCATCGAGCAAGTAGATGACTGAGTGAGTTTTGATTATGTCTTCTAGAATATCCCAACTCAGAAATCTTAGAAGCATTTGAACCCTAGCCCTGATGGCGATGTCGACTAAGTCTGAGTGCCCAGCGATCTCAGGAATATGATCGTGTACTTCAGTGGCGCGGCACGAGACGAGTGGTGTGAATAGCCGTCCACTCGGGCCGCAGCTCTCCTCGGTCGGTTCCCTAACGTCCGACCGTGTCTCCTCGTAGCTAATTACTCGGACTTTATCTTTGAGGGTCGCACCCTCAATGCCGATATCGAGAATCTAAAATCTCGCTCTTCGTGAATAGGAGGAGGAGTGGGTTCAATAATAGAGAGGGCCGAGCAGTGAGACCTCAATGATCGGTCTTAGTCGGCCGCCTCTTCTTAGGCACTTCGGTATGCGGGGGCGAGGCGGATGCTGCTCTCTTCGGCTCGGGCGGCCCCTTACCGATAGACTTCTCGCCGCCGCTTTAGTCTTGAACTTAATCGGGTTCACGTCGAAGAACTTGGAATCGCCAAACGACGAGTGCCTTTGAACAGAGTTTTCTATGAGGACTGACATCTTAGTCCCATAGAGTAATTTCCCTACACTGGCTAACTTCCTCTCTCCAGTGGGTAGGGTAGTGAACTTCTGGGCTTGGGCCTTCATCTCCGAGACATAATAGTCGGCCCAGTTCACTTCAACTCCATCATCTATCGCCATCATCAGCTGAATCCTTGGCTTGGATAATTGATCATATGATCCAGCAGAGCTCGTCAGGATATGAGAGACTATGTAGGCTAGTCCTCTGTATTGGGGAAGCAGGAGATTCTTCTACAGAGCTGACTTGAATGATATGTCAGTTCGTCCGCAGAACTTGTGGACATACTCGTTTATCTCCTTCTCCTTGTATCCGATAGGAGAAATACCAGAGTCTGGAAGATCAAACGTCAGCATCAGCGCGTCCCTGACGTTGAAGACTCTCTGAGTAGTTTCCCAACAATTCTGATCAACTTCCTTCATGTAGACGAAGGAAGATTCCTCGCCTCCAGACGCGAGCGACCTCCAGTTGTAGTACACTTCTACCACTTGCCTAGGTAGATAAGATCTCGGGTGCTTCGTCACTAGCTCCTGAAGACCAGAACGCTCCAGAGCATCAAACACGGGTTCCAAGGAAGAGATATCAACTTGTCGGAAGGCCAAAGCAGGTTCAAACTGAATCTTGGATACCATTATCTCCTCTATATTCTCAGGAACTTGAGATGTCGCCATTGAAATCTGCAAAATAACTTGTTAGCACTTGAAAATAGAGTAAGTTAGTAAGTATTCAGCAGATTCAATACATTACCGAGTACTAAAGAGCTTTGAGAGATGCAAAAGCGAGACAGTTAAGATGATTTTTGAGAAAGAAACCGAACGCTTGAAAGTAGCTCTTAAGTTGAAAATGGCGAAAAGTGAGGAAGAAGATAGAAGATGAAAGATTTATATATCTGACTGATTATAAGTTTAGATCCAACGATCCTATTTTAATCTTCCAAATCTATAGATGGCTGAGATTAAAAGTTATAAAAGGAATGATTACCAAAGCCGCCTCAAACATAGATTTACGTAATAAAGGTAAGTGAGAAGACATGCATTAAATGCGCGACAGACAGCATTAATTACTCAGTTTATGCGAATGAAAAGGTTTCCTACTGACCTTTCCTTAAACTTATTAATGGCGGGAAATAAATGCACATTAACTACTGATTGCGTGTGACTGATAAAATAAATGCGGACATGCTTCGAAAAGAAATTAAGTATATGATACTACGCAAACCTCTTCAGCTGAACTTTCGATCAGCTGGTTACCGTCATATCGCAGGAGGATGATTGATGTACCGATAAGCACGTTCCCCCGCTGGCGTATGCAGTGTGATTCTTCCCATCGAATTCGTGCGAGTCTACTGACTTGTCGTACTGGTTCCATCTACTGATACCAAATATTTCCAATTATCTCCACGGGTTGCTATCAGTAGTTGTCTTCTACTGATGCATTTCAGTAGGATCCAGTAGACCTAGCTCAACTGATAATTCTCTGAATCTGTTCTCAGCTAGTGGTTTGGTCAGTATGTCTGCCCTTTGTTTATCAGTATGGATCTTCTCCATTCTGATATCCTTCTTCTCGACATGGTCTCTGATGAAGTGGTGTCGGATATCCACGTGCTTGTATCTCGTATGTAGAACTGGGTTCTGAGTTATGGCAATAGCACTGGTGGAGTCACAGTAGATGGGCACTTCATTCCGAATGATACCATAATCTCTCGGTTGTTGTCGAAGCCAAAGGATGCGGGCACGAGCAACTTCCAGCGAGCCATGTACTCGGCTTCGGTAGTGGACGTTGCTACCGAGTGCTTTGTTTCTTTGAGAACCAAGATATCGCCTTTGCCGCCTAGGAACCGACACGTTCGGAAGTTGACTTACGATCTATCCCGCATCCCGCATAATCGGCATCGAATAACTTTGTCGGTATTAGATTATCATCGGCAGGATACCATAACCCAGCATCATGTGTTCCTCTCAGATAACGCAGAATCTTTTTAGCTGAGTCGAGATGACTTCGCTTGGGATCCGCTTGAAATCTTGTGCATACACCTACAAGCATAAGTTATGTCAGTCGGCTAGTCATTTAAATATAATAAAGAACCAATAATAGCTCTATAATCGGTAGAGTTAACGAAGCTCCCTCTTTGTCTAGATCGATTTTAAAATTCGTATTCATGGGGATTTTGGTCGGCTTGCTTTGGAGTCGCAGCCGAATCTCTTGAGAAGGTCTCGAGTGTATTTGGCTTTATTGATGAAGATTCCTTCAGGTGATTGCTTCACTTGAAATCCAAGGAAATAATTCATCTCTCCCATCATGGACATCTCGAATTTCTCTTTCATCATCTTCTCGAACTACTGGCATATGGTCTCATTTCTGCAGCCGAAAATGATGTCGTCCACGTAGATTTGCATCAGTAGGATGTCATCTCCTGACTTTATGTTGAATAGGGTGCGATCTACTATCCCCTTTTGAAAACCTTTCTGAAGTAGAAAGTTTGATAGGGTATCATACCAAGTCCTGGGTGCTTGTTTTAACCCATACAGAGCTTTCCTAAGTCTGTACACCTGATGTCCCTACTGAAAGCCGGGCGGTTGTTCCACGTAGACTTCTTCCTTCAGTACGCCATTCAGAAAAGCTGACTTTACATCCATCTTTTAGACTTTGAAGCCTTGATGTGTTGCATAAGCTAGGAATAGACGAATGGCTTCCAATCTAGCGACTGGAGCGAACGTTTCATCAAAGTCAATTCCTTCTGCCTGACTGTATCCCTTTGTAACTAGTCGTGCTTTATTTCTGACAATGACGTTGTTTTCATCTCGCTTGTTTTTGAAGACCCACTTAGTACCAATCACGTGCTGATGTCTAGGTCTGTCAACAAGCTCCCATACTTCATTTCTGACGAACTGGTTCAGCTCTTCTTGCATAGCAATGACCCAGTCAGCATCTTTAAGTGCGTCCTCTATCGACTGAGGTTCTTCTATAGACAGAAAACAAGAGTAAAGTGAGCTTTTTCCTTGACTTAATCTTGATCTCGTCCTTATAGTTGCTGATGGATCTCCAATGATAAGATCTGAAGAATGAGCATCGAGCCACGAACGCCTGAGTCGGGCTTCTTCTTCTGATACTACTTCTGCACAGTCAGTAGGAGTGTTAGGCATTTCAGTAGTACTGTTGTCGCGATCGTAGCAATTCGGTAAGAAGGTTAGGATCTACCGAGTTTCCGTGTTCGGGGGCATTTAGCTCGGGAACATTAATCGTTCCCCACCGAGTTTATATTCTCGGTAGAGGTCTCGGTTACACATCGGGCTTCCTCATCGACCGATGTTACCTCGTTGTTGATTCTGTTCGGGAGAATCAACTAGGTCAGCTACGTCGACTGTTGGTTGAGTCTGAGTTTTTTCATCGTCTGACTCATCATCCCAACAATGCTGGATCTTTTCAGCTTTATCAGTAAGTCCGAGATCCTGTAGCTTGCTGCTGACATCTTCAGTATTTGACTCTGTTTCTTTCCTGTTCTTAGTAACAAATTCATCAAAAACAACATGAGGGCTTTCCTCCACACAAAGAGTCCGATAGTTAAAGACTCTGAAGGCTTTACTGACTCGAGAGTATCCTAAGAAAACTCCTTGATCATATTTTCTATCAAAGACTTTCAGCTGATCTTTCCCATTATTGTGGATAAAGCAAGGACAGTCGAAAATATGAAAATGAGAAATAGAAGGAATTCTCCCTTTCCATAATTCATATGGTGTCTTCATGTGTTGCTTGAGTGAGTAGTGAGCGATTCCGAGTGTAGCGAAGGCGGTGTCGGTAGCATCGCCCCGTAACTTCGAGGGTAGTCCGGAATCTGCGAGGAGCGTTCTTGCTTTGCTTCTTTGAGTGTTCTCGTTCTTTCGTTCAAGCAAGTCCGTTCGCCGAGGGGTGCGTGCGGCTGATGTCTCGTGCTTAATTCCCTCTTTATCGCAAGTATGTCTTAACTACCGAGTTTAGAAACTCTGTTCCTCCGTCCGAGCGAATTCTTTGAATCTTGATGTTCTTTTCCACACCGAGCTTCTTCGACAGATTGGGCAACTCGGTTTGAACATCGATTTATTGGCGATGAAGATGACCCAAGTATATCTCGAGTAGTCGTCAATAACGACGAGGGCATACTTCTTGCCTCTTATAGTCACTTGGAGAGACCGGCCCGAATAGGTCCATGTGCGGCAGAATGAAGGATTCCATCGGTGGAAGGTGACGGAATAGATGGATTCTTGTTCTTTGTTTGCTTTCCCTTCGAGCATGCTTCACAATTTCGTCTTTAACGAACGATTCGTTGGGCAGTCCTCGACTTTGGAGTTCTTGGCTAGCTTGTTCATGGTCTTGAAGTTCGGGTGGTTGAGTCTCTTGTGCCATAGCCATCTCGTCTTGTCACCGATTTTGTCCGTGCTAGTAAGCAAGCCTCGGGTTACTGCGGTTTTCCGATCCGCAACATAGATGTTTTTCCTCCGCGATCCCGATAACATCAGTTTTCCCCTGTAGATTTATCAACAACATCACGAAAACCGATGTCAAAGATAACTCTGTTAAGATTATCACGGAATTGGCCGACATAAAGGAGATTATGTTGAAGTCCTTCAACATATGTTACTCTTGAACCGAAGGCAGTCCCAATGTTCGGCGTTCGTATCCCCTTGTGTAGCCTTTTGAGTTGTCACCAAACTCAGTTCCGGGACCATCTTCTTGTACATAGTTGGTCGTGAGGCTCTTCGATATGTCATGTGTCTTGAGCAACCGTTGTCCATTATCCATGGGTCCTTATGCACCCGCAAAACGAAGCATCTTTAGGTACCCTTTGGTTCGGTTGGGTCCTTACTTGGTTAGTGGGTGATTTCGGAACCCAAATCTGTCTCGGGACCTTAAAAGTCCGAGACTTCTTCTTCGAACCTTGTCGGCTTTCTTCTCCACAGGACTTGGAGATACCGACTTTTTTCGATGATTTTGGGTTCGGGCGCTTTCTTCTTCCGAGTCTTAGCGCTTCTCCCGACCCCCAGGCTCATAGTAGTACGAACCGTATTGAGCCGGATGCTCATACAAATGGCTCCTTGTACTTTACGCCCATCCGACCTTCTTGGTTCCCCCCCCGAATTTGATCGCGGTGTCCCGGGGCTGGAACCTTTGGTCACCGCTTGTTGCTACTCGGTGAGGTGCAATCATTTTCTGTTTGTTCTTCGCCCGAGGTGTGGTGTCGCAGGCTTGCACCTTTCCTCGACGAACCTATCGGGCCAGTGTTGCTTGAGCTTTTTGGAGGTAGAAGCTTCGTGGGTATAGCCAAGTCCTTCTTTCATGATAGTTGGCCGTTGTGCTCGAGCATACTTTCTAGCTTCTCCTTAGCTCCCAGTGCTTGTTCGGTCATCGATCCTCTCCGGACCTCATCACTTCTCCCGAGTGAGTCATAATCTTTTTGCACGTACGTGAGCTTCGACCGAGTTGGGCTATTTCAGTCTCTTTCTCAGAATTATCCTTAGTCAGGACTGAGATCTTGAGTCTCTTAAAGCTGAGACTTAGTCATAAGAGATTCAATCTCTTCCTTGAGTCTCGCAACTAGATTCTCTGACTCAGTAGAGACCTGACAATCGAAGAAAGTCTCTTGATTCTCAGCCTTTACCTGTTCTAGTTCCTGGATGGTTCTGCTGAACTCTCTGCTCAGCTGAATTTGTTCCTCTAGCAGGTCGTCGTTGCTTGTACTATGTCCATAGGATCATCCGAGACCGAGCAAGTGTCGTGTGTGTTGTGTGAAGAGGAGGTTATATTAAGTTTAGAATTTACCTCAGCCTCTTCTCTCGGCCATCGGACACTCGTTTGTCCGGATTCCTCGGGAACCTTCTCTCCGACTTCAACGGCTACGAATGCAGCTTCATCCTCAGAAGAGTACATGAATGTATCTTCTTCAATTAAGTTGTCGGATATCTCTCCGGCTATGTAGGCCTGCCTCTTCTGGGCAAATTTGTCTCTTCTGACCTACCGTTCTGCTCTTTGAGCAGCTGAGAGTTCGGGACAGTCCTACTGATAGTGTCCCTCCTTCTTGCAGTTGTAACACGTGGATGTTCTGCTACTTTTTCCAGCTGAAGCTTTCGGTGGACTAGCAACAGGCTCCGTGTTCCTGCATTCAGTAGAAGTGTTAGATTCTTCCCTTTTTTAATATTCTTTCTTACCAGGGGGAGAATCTCTGTGATATTTCTTCAGCTTTCTGACTCTCTCCTTTTCTCTTTGGTATTTGAGAGCCATCAGTGCGAGCTGGTCAGTTCCAGACATTTCAGATGTCTTTGTATGCTGCGGCCACGCTTGCCTTTTGGAAGAAATATTTTTGCCTCCGGTTTCTTGATCGTTGCCTTGAAGGCATGATCGATTTGAGTGTCAGCTGGAGCACTGGAACACTTCTGCGGTAGACTATGCTCAAATTCCTCCGTCTTTAATTCTGAAAATATAACATCAGGAGTTAGAGCATTAAGATCAGAGCGACGTAAATAAGTAGCAAAAGGAAGCCACTTCTGTCAGGGAAGCGCTCTTATGATCTTTGTGTTAATCTCTTTGTTTGAGAACACCTTTCTCAGCCCGTTTATCACATTGACTTGATTCGTAAATCTGACGCTCAGCTCGTCAATGGTTTCACTGGGCTCCATCGCAAAGGCTTCGAACTTTTGAAGCTCTAATTCGAGCTTGTTCTCTTTAATCTGAGGAGTTCCTTGGCTCAGTACAGCCAGGGCGTCCCAAAGTTCTTTCGCCGTTTTGCAGTCCTGCACCCTCCCGAGGTGTGAGTCATTGAGCGTTGTCAGTATAGCATTTCATGCGACTCGGTCGAGGTTATGCAGCTTTTTCTCTTCAGGCGTGAAGGCAGATTTGTCCTTGGGAACCTTCGGACCGATACGAGCACCTTCACCTTCCACTTCAGCGAACTGAACGCTGTCTATCATTGGAATGATGGGTCCGGTCTCCAGTACGTCAGTCATGCTGTCATGCAGCGACGTAAGGTGTGCCTCCATTCTTACACGCCATACCGTGAAGTTCTCTATTGAGAACATCGGTACCATCCTGATACCTGACATATCAGACATTATGTGTACGAGTATAAGGATGAATGAAGAGATGCTTGTGCAGAGAAAACGTTTTCAAGGATCAGTTCGAGAATACCAGTATTTCAGAACAGGTGGTCAGATGAACACCGTGAGCTCTGATACCAATTGTTGGTCCGGAGATAAATATCAGGTGTAGAGGGGGGGGGGTGAATACACCTGAGTACCGTTTCTTTTTCTCGGTGAAGGTCATCGAAGTGCTTGGTTGCAACCGATGAACAGTGCCAAATAAACCTTCGATCACGGGACGAGTGAGTCAGCTACTGAGCTCTCCTACTGACTTTTGTCAGTACTTTGAAACTCAGTCGGAGACTTAAGTGTGCGGATAAGTGTGGGGCTCGAAGTTTGTCTCTTTTTGAAAACGTGTTTTCGCAGATAAAATTCTTTTGGCTGTGCGATTTTAGAAATACGTTTTATGCAAACTTATAATTTTCAAAGGTTTGTATGCAATAAAACAAGTAAAGAACACAAGCGGTTTAACGTGGTTCGGATACGCAAGATCCTACGTCCACGGTCCCGAACGGAGCAGGGGATAACTTGTTGATTAGTCTCGAGCAAGTCTCAAGAAGGAAACTGTGCACGGACGGATCCTTCTAAGTTATAGTCCTTAGCGACTTTACAATTCAAACCTAAGTTCGAAAGGGAGCGAAAACAGTTCTCCAACTAATGAAGGAGTTCTTACAATAAGAACAGTTCACTAAAAATGAACTCCTTCGAATCTAAGCTATAGATCGACAATGAGCTTAGGTAGAGAAGAAAGGGATCTAAAGACTCTAGAGAAGAACCACAAAAATATTCTAGTAAGTGCGGATTCTTCGCCGGATGTTCCGATTGAGTTGCTAGAGTGTTTGAGAGCTTGAGCAATTTCCCTTTTTAATTTCGTGCTTCGCGCTCGTGGAGCTTCGAAATCTTCTCTATTTATAAGTTTGTGAGCTATGGCATATGTCCGTTGGAGACGACGATGCCACGTGTCACAAGCTTCCAAGGAAAACGGCCATAAATTCAAACTTGTTGCGGCGGGGCGATTAATTACATACATGAGAGTAGCTTTCTTGTTTGGAGCGAGTAAGGCGTTGTCGGCTTCTCATTGGTCGAGGTTTGTGGTTGGTGAGAATGTCGAGTTGACCGTTCAAACAACCTCGTATGATCTTCTCGCTGAACTTTCGAAAAGACTTAAGTAGGTTGGGGTCGCTTTACGTCGGATACGATGAGACAAGCAAAGTCTCTGTCTTCTTCGATTGAGTCGGCTGACAAGCAATGTAACTTCTGAGTAAGTCAGTTGGGGACTGCGAAGGTACTAGGCTTGCATGAGTTCTTCTCGCGATGACTTATCGGCTTCTTTGGGTTGGCTTCTACCGAGGTTTACTCGGTGATGATCGAAGAACGCATAGCGATTACACCGATGACGTGGGGTTCTGAAAAGTATCTTCGACAGAAGATCAGTTCAACAATTACCCCGTACAGGACTTAGACAAGAATATAAAAACGATTACAACAAGTCTAACCTATACATCAGCTAATCCTAACGACACACTGAACTACTGATATCAGCTCGGTTTTGGGATCTTCAATTCCATAGTATTACTATGATTTCCCCCAATTTTCTTTTAACCACGAACAGTTGAGTATCATCTACTGACTCATATCCAACACTCACCCTTGAAGCCCTACCTCTCGCCGCCTCTCTCTCTTTCTCCCTCCCAAGATCTCGTCGTTGTGATGAAATTCTTGGTCTTCAGTGGTCGTTTACCTCCGTTTGGCCCCTACCATCCCCTCGATTATCCATATTTTGATTCCGATATGGGTGACTGGCTGGACGAAGTTGAAGAGTTTTGTTGTGATGGGGCAGATGGAGTCGGCGACTCTCTGCCTTACACCTCTTCCAACTCAGAAACAATTGACTACAGGAGCGAAATCGAGGAACAAACACTTCTCACCGAGAGTGAGGCAGTAGATCTGGGCGCCGACTCGATGCCTTTCGACCCTTCGATCTCGAAAATCGTCGAATGGTCACCGATAATGGAGGAAAAACTCATGTGTCTGAGCTATGAAACCGCTTCTCGCGTCCCTAAGACAATGTTATCCGCCTATTCGAGCTCAGATCTCGGCGGTGGTGGATATACCGGCGGCGATGAAGTCTCTCGCGTTCCTGAGACGTTGCAATCGGCCTATTCGGCCTCAGATTTGGGTTGTGATGGAGCTGCCGACAGCGAGGGGCCAGATCTTGGCGGCGATGAGGCAGCGATGGGGGAGGGGAGGTTAAGAAAACTGCCTAAGATATAAAATAAAATAATTAAATTAAAATTATCTCTATGTAATTATGAATTTTGTTTGAAAAAAGAAATACTACTATTAAAGAAATATTGGTAGGGGAGGTTAAGAAAACTTACTAAAGCAAGGTAATTCATGTGGGCTATAGTCATTACTATATTAAAACCAAGTTTCTTAACAACCATGCCGAAAAGTTTTGGGACACTACTAATAGGACGGAGGGAGTAATTTAAAGTGTTGGATGGAAGAGAGAGGGTATTAGTGAGACCACATTTATTGGAAGTTGTGGAGAGATGAGAGAGAATGTTGGTGGAGGAGGAGAGATAAATATTATTGGAATCCAAAATGCTTGAAATCATCATCCAGTTGTAGAACACCGGCACGAATACGCGGATCGGCAGCGAAAACCGCCGCGAAAACGACAGCCCCCTTGATCCCCTCGGTGTCTCCTTCAATTATGCCGTGGAAAATGTACGTGATCGGGAGAAATAGCCCGATTACCGCTCCGACGAGGACGTAGATGGTTAGGATTTTGTTTGTCTCGTCGAAGATCGGCGGCTCCGGCTGGCCGGAGCTTGCCGGAAATGAGACTCTGGAGATGAAGTAGATGTAGAGGATGGAGAAAAAGACGAAACCTAGGTCTCCAGCGCTGACCATGCCGCTGGCGGAGAGGACAATGATAACCGCTAGGGCGTTGAGCTGCTGTAGAGTGAAGAAGCACTGCCTGACATTTCTGTTTCTTTATTCAAGATTGTGGTGGAAGATAGTGTCTTGTGGTGGAGAACTGTGTGGTGTATACGTGTCTTGAGAAGGGAAAGTTGTGGCATGGAAATTTAGAGACTTTACGTTTCTTCCAAGTAGGTAGTTCGTAGTGAGTAAACTCATTTCCTCAAGTAGCAATTATGACGTTACTAAAATTGCATAAACACTTCTATAAACTAGTCGTTTATGAATGTTACTAAAATTGCATAAACACATTTTTATAAACTAGCCGTTACCAAAAAATTCCTATATATATGCAAAGAATTGAAAACAAAAATCACACAATCTTAGTATATTTTTTTAACTTTCTTAGTATTTATTGTTTAATGAATCTATCTAAATTAATTAATAATTTTTTTATTTTATAATTATTAATTTATTTGTTGAGTAATAATAATATTATTATATACTGTTTGTTGTTATTAAAATATAATGTTTGAAAAAATTAAAGTAGTGGAACCCAAAAAAGTAAAAAATATTTATGTGGATGGATGAAGGAATGTAGTTGAGATTTTAAAAGTTGAATGTTTTAAAAAAGCAGATGTGACGGAGAAAGAATGTGATGGATGAATGTTTAAATAGGGAAGGAGTGTGTATGCTGTACAAATGTTTGCCAGTTTCAAAGATGCTGACCAAAGGGTTAACTGGAAACGTAGTGCTACATTCTCTCTGCCATATTATTAAATGAAAACGTCTGCCATTGGCTTTGGAGGGACGAGCAATAACCGGAAAATGTGACAATGTATTTCATTATTAATTGGAATTCATTATTATAATCCTAATAATTAATATTGGAACATATAGTATATTTTATGTAATAAAATAATAATCATAATAATAGTAATATGATATTTATTTGGTCAGACAAGAGCCGTGACAATACATTAATTTGCAACGAGGGCTGAAACCTATGTGTCATTACATGCAGGATATGGATACAGGATTATTGGTCAGAAAATTACAGTAGCTTTCTATGAAATTTCGACAGAATTCTTGGGATATATACATACATTTTTATATGTAATACTAACAATCAAATTTGCAATCCAATGGTAACTTCTCTCTTTCTCTCTCAATATTAATATTTCTATATAATAGTATGCCTATTAGCAATTTTTTTTATGTATAACTAAATATTTTATTAAATTTCATGGGTTTAATTAATATGATGATATAAAAAAAAGAGTGTTCATCCGACTTCTATAATAGCAAATAGAATTATGTCATTAACTTTTTAATAATTTACTTTAATTTATTCAAATTTTAATACTAATATTTATTTAACTTTTATATCATAATTTTTTTTTCTAAATATGTGAAGAAAAAAAAAACGGACATATAGGTACATTACACTAAACTGAAAAAATGTGCGGGCCAATTTAAAAATAAATAATATTGATGATTTAAAAAAATCATTTTACATTATGTTTATATTTTAGACTTAGAAGATTCATTCTTAAACGAGAGATTTAACATGTTCTGTTGGGTGATGATTATATCATCAGCAGTGTTGATAAATAGTGGGAAATGACTCGGTCTTACGTGGTAACATACGACTCGGTAGCCACGTGCTCCCGAATAAGTCTCGTGAAGATTTGAAGATCCCAAAACTCTATTTTGTTTGGTGAACCATTACGTTGTAAGTTGTTTTGTCTCTGAGATTTCAGACTCAGCAGACCCTCTGCTCTGGTTCAGGCACTCAGTAGATTATCCGCCTCAGCACCGAAGTAGAAGACTCGGTATGTCTTGGACTCGGCGGGAGCGATATGCGAAAGAAGTCGATGGGCCCGAACTCACCAGAGTAGTTCACTATACTCGGAGCCGATCTTCGATGAGAGCCTACTCGGTAGGAGCATGCTACCGAATCAGATATCAGACTCAGCAACGGCCAGACAGTCTTCTGACTGTCAGAATCTTTGAAGTCACTTTTCAGCAGAGTCAAATACGAGGAAGAGAGAAGTCAGCTTCAGATCTCCTTGAAGTCTGTTCTGTCTCAACCACCTTCTGAACCTCGGCCAATGACAAGCAGCCACATATCCTATATCTACTAAAGCTGCAAGTCAACAACTTTCCAGAAAAGGAGGGAAAGGACACTGCCACCAAACTTCAAAAGAGCCGTTAGGTACCCAAAAGAGAAAGACAAAGGATCTTCGTCTCCAACGGATCTATCCTAATCTCTTCTCTATAAATAGATGGATAAATCGAAATTTGAAGCTCACAGGAAGAACACGAGAGGACATACAGAGCATTCAAACGAGCAAAATTCAAAAAGCCTAAGTCTTCCGCAAGAAGTTCGAAGGATCTATCTCCAGCGAAAGACTACATTCCAACTCTTAGGGAACCAAGCAGAACTGATTAATACAGCCTCTAGTATCCAAATGACGATACACGAACCCAAAGCTATATTCAGTTGTTCGTCGTTCTAGAAGCCATTTCCTTGTTCCCTACCCCTCTAACCTAAGCTCAATAGAATATATCCATAGCTTAGACGAAGGAGTTCACCTTTGAACTAATCCTTATTGTAAAGGACTCCTTCACAGTTGGAGAGTTTTTCAAACACTCAGTTTGATAACCGTGTAAATTGAGACTTGCTCAGTATAAATCTCAAGATCAGTGTTTGTCCAGCGTATAAACTGACTGAGACTATCTCAGTATAATAAATAGCTTCCTGATCTTTCGGGACAGTGGACGTAGGATTTTTGTGTCCGAACCACTTTAAAAATCTCTATGTCTTGTGTTCTGCTCTTAACTGTTGCATTGATTTACTGTTTATACTGAAAACCTTCTTTAAAATCATTCAACTAAGTTTCAGCAAACTTAACAGACTGCACTAATCAACTGAAACTGTTTCAATAAAAACGTTTTCCTAACTCAAGTGAATTGGGCCTACACTATTCCGCACCACTAAACTCTATCTGCAAGATACTGAATTCTGACTCTCAGTCAGCTAGCAGGTCTCAGTAGAGCCAGTCACTCTGCCAACACGACATCATCCTGAAAAGGACTGTTCGTGTTTAAGTTGAGAAAATCGATTTTCAAATGTATTCACCCCCACCATCTACACCTGAACGTGCTCTCGGGACCAACATGTTCTATAGTTAAACAACTCTAAATCTTTTGTAGGTTCCATATCCAAGTGGTAGTATCAGGTCCTTTAGCTATTGTTCTTGAGAAATGATCCGGTTTGACCCATTCCTCAAAAGAAGTTTTTACGGGATCCTTATCCACCAAAATTTTTACTTCTGGTTCCGGTGAACGAATAATCATTATTTAGATATATAAATATATTTACATTTTAATATCATTTTATTATTGTATAGAGGTAGATTTTTAAAGATGTCTTAGAAAAAATAGAAAATATTACCATAAAGAGTTATTTATACATTATCGATTTATTAGGGTTAAGGAGGAAGCAAAAGTACTCATTTACGGTTAAAAAAGACAAAAAACAACTATTCCTTAAATGATGAGCAAATATATACTCCCTGCATTCTATTGGAACAGATCTAGTATATTTTTTCGGGTTAGAAATTGTTCAATTTTCTTTTTTGGTGAGTTCTTACACATACTTTCTTTAATAAAATGTATTCTTACATATACTTTTTTAATAAATCCACAACTTTACACATTTTTTCTTAAAAACCGTGCGAAAAGAAAATGGACAAGTATTGATTACCATGCTTACACTATTCACCAAAAACAATATAACTCTTTCTTGACAAAATTCCAAACTATTGGAAATTAAATTTACTATAATAATCAATCTTGGGGATCGAAGTGAAATCTTTTGTACACTTAAACTTACTGCGAGAATAAATGCAGTCATTATCATGTGTGATGAAATTAAAATCTTTTTTTACAGTATATGAGATATGGATTGATAGGGATAGAGAGGGTGAGGGTGTAGTTAAAGCAACTGTATTCCAACAGACTGCACACAAATCATAACTAAGATATATTTCCAATATTTTTAACTAATTTCGAAATCTGAATTATATATATATATATATATATATATTAACAAAATTCATTTAAAATTCATATGGGACATTCTTATATTTAATTTAATATAATTAAAACTTGAGAATGGTAAAAACTAGACATGCCGGGTTGGTGAGTGAATTGTGTAGAAAATGATGAAGCAAAGAATCATAATACATCACGTAGATGTTGGATTGTTTGTTGTCATTGTTATGAGAGATAGGGAGAGAGAGTAAAACTCCAAAAACCCTACTTCTCTCTCATTGTTTGTTGTTATTGTTGACAAATTAAAGAGAGAATCTCTACAAACCCTACTTCATCACTCTCATTTTCTACTTATCTAATCTTAATAATTGTTGGTATGTGATAGTTCGAAATGACTATTACATACGAATACTTTTTCATAGCACATTTTTCGTATACTACATTTAATTTGTATAGCGTTTGAAAAATTGAACATACTGAATTAGTCAACTTGAAATGTTCTTTCTTAATATATAGTTCGATTTCAATTTCTAACATACGTAATCTCATGAAATAATTATCTAAAAAATACACTACATTATGTCTTTTTCCACCTTCACAACCTTCAATTAAATATATCAAATTTCCAAGAATAACTACATTCATTTCAAATCTTTTTACTACATGTGAAAAATATAATTAATTTGATTTAAATACTAAACAATTCTTAAAAAAGTGTGTGCACGAGCTACTGATAAGTTTAATAATGAGACAAAATCCTAGTAAAAGATTATCAAATAATATAATAATATGTTGGCTTTAAATAGTAACGAGGAGCGGGATAAGCATATATGAACAGAAAGCCTCTCACAGAACTCATCCATCATCACCACCACCTTCACTCCCTCTCTCTCTCTACCTCTCTCTCTCTAAATCTTGATGATGTTTACGCACTTGAGAAGTTCGTGTATCAACCAAAATGGCGGCTTCCCGGCGCCGCAAAACCTGGATCCCGGCGACAACTCGTTCGGAGAAGACAACGATTACACGATCGATCTCAACGCATCCTTAAACGACGAAGAGTCCGAACAGGATTATTCCGACATGCATGGATCCAGCAATGCAAACGCCCAATCGAAGCTCTGCGCGCGCGGCCATTGGCGGCCGGCCGAGGACAAGAAGCTCAAAGAACTCGTCGCCGTCTACGGCCCGCAGAATTGGAACCTCATCGCCGAGAAATTGGAAGGCCGATCAGGTAGATAGAGAAAGTCATCGAAATTAGAAATAGTAATCGATCTGAGTCTCTCTATTTCTCTCTCTATCTGACGTCATTGATAATTTTGATTGAAGGTAAGAGCTGCAGATTGCGGTGGTTTAACCAGCTGGACCCGAGGATTAACCGGCGGGCGTTCAGCGAGGAGGAGGAGGAGAGACTGATGGCGGCGCACCGCCTGTACGGAAACAAGTGGGCCATGATTGCGCGGCTGTTTCCGGGGAGAACGGATAACGCGGTGAAGAATCATTGGCACGTGGTGATGGCGAGGAAGTACCGAGAGCAATCCACCGCTTACCGGCGCCGGAAATTGGGGCAATTCGTCGTCAATCGCGTCGACGACGTTAATCCCTTCGCCGTTAAATCGAACCTCCAGTTTCCGCCCTGCGCCGGCGCTGCAATTTTTCCCACTCCCGCTTACTGGACCCCGCCGTTCTTCCCGAGTAATTAACTAATTAGGGAAGGGCAAAACAGTCATTTCGTTACTATTTGAATTAATTTTTTTAATTGTTGTATGCAGGGGGGGCTCGTGGTAATAATGGTTGTACCGCGGGTGAGGTGATGTGGAGGAGTACGTGGAGGCAGAGCGGGGTACAGCGGGAGGAGCAGTATCATTTCCCATCGTCACAGGCGGGTGGTTCTAGCAGTGAGGCAGGTGGTGCAGAGGAGAGAATTGAGGCGCCATTTATAGACTTTCTTGGCGTGGGAGCTTTATGAGAGAGAGAGAGAGAGAGAGAGAGCCTTGTTTTCTTGCTAACCTGACAGCCCTACTAATTGAGGCGCCATTTTGGTTTTGATGGTGAAAGATTTGAACTGCATTAAGAAAATTCTTACCGTTTTCGTCGTGGTAAGGAAAATTATAATTCGAATTTCAGTAAATATATATATACTCCCTTCTTTCCACTATAAATCGCTTAGTTTTTTAATTGGTACGTTCCTTGACTCATTCGAAAAATAATGTAACTGATGGAGTACTACACATCTTAAAGAAAGCTCCTTTATGAATGCTAGTTCCCTATTCAAAGAATGACGACCTTTAAAATTGCCCTAATTCTTTCAAATGTGAAGCAAATTCATTTATGAAATCAAATTCCACGAACGGTAACAAAATTACCAATCAAAAAAATATGTAACGATTTATGGCTAAGCATTAGATCTAGTATGATCTACTCCCTACGTTCCATTGTTGTTAGTTTGTTTTTTTTAGTATGGGGATTAACAAAATAGGAAGAAATGTGTTAAAGTATTGGGTTCATTTATTTAACGGATCGTCTTCCACAAGTCATTTCTTTGTTTTAAAATAAAACAATAATAATAAGACAATCCAAGAGAAAAAAATGCCAACAATAATAGAAAAGAGAGAGTATTTAGCAACACATATACTTGTAGTGCAATTGTCAATTTTGGTGGACCGGTCCATCCCGAGCCCATTGGGCCCAGTTGAGTAATTGGGCCGGGCATAATGTTATCGAGACATGAAGCACAGAGTGGCCCAGAACAATGGGCTGGATCGTTGAGTCCAAGTCATGTCGGGTCGGACCAGAATATTCGGACTGCATTAACTTTAGTAGTTAGTAGTTTTAAATGGTCTTCCTTTTTTTGACCTTTTAATATTTTATTTAAGTGAAGATAATCTAGAGTCCAGTCAAGTTTCTTTGACTCAGAAAATCTGACTTTGAGGGTCAATGAAATTAATGAATTAAATGTGATCAAACATTTCATTAATAATCTCTTAATCTCCACCAATTAATGCAAGAGCAAAACTACCACCAAGACTGGATATTCTAGCTAGGAATTTTTAATATAAGAGTTACTACTTATTAGTGATGCAATTAGAACTAGTTCTTGAACACCACATAAATTAACTGCTTAAATTAGTGGAGGCCAAGTCCTCTTCCCTTAGCGGATCTGAGAAAGGGCGATTGATGTAGGGGTGTAACGGTTTGGTTTGGTTCGTTTTTTTATGTATTTTAGGAACCTAACCAAACACATAGAAATGGTTCGGTTCGGTTCGGTTCGATATGTTTCAAAATATCGGAACCGAACCGAACCGCTTATAAATGGTTTGGTTTGGTTCGGTTCATCGGTTCATCTTTTTATTTATTTTTTTATTTTTTAAATTCTAAATAATGCAAAAATAATAGTTTATAGGATGTCACTCATTCCGAACTCATAAGTATAAAGTTGTTACTCCTTTCTCTTCCTTTATATAGATTAGAATTGATTTTAACTAAAATCTAATATTTAAATCCAACGATATTCTCATATAAGAAAGATAAATATTAAATAAAAAATTAAAAAATGGGACATTGGTTCGGTTCGGTTCGAACCGTTCAAAAATTCTTGAAACCGCAAACCGAATCGAATGTAAACAGTTCCTAAAAAATAAAACCGAACCAAACCGCGAAACCGAACCGAATCACATTTTTCAGTTTGGTTCGGTTCGGTCCGATCGGTTTTGCGGTTCGGAGCGGAACCACTTACACCCCTAATTTGAGGCTCCTAAATTGTGTAAAATCTTGAATTTTTAATATATTTTTAAAAAAAGTTATTAAACAATTAAATTGATCCTTTACAATTCTCATAACATTCGTACTAGTCATTCACTTTTCAATAAAGTTATGTATAAGTCTAAACATCTCAATTCATCGTCATATTCGTTCCTCTACATTTCCCATAAAATTCAAATTGGTCATCTATCTTTCAATTGAGTCATATAAGTCTTAATATTCTAATTTTGTCCGGCATATTCGTCCTCCCCTTCGCTACTTCCCTCAACTTTTAAACCGTAAATAAGTCCCAATTTTTCTTGAAGGAAGAAGTTAATCAAATAAACGCATGTATTTCGATATTATGACGGAGTTAATGCTACGAGGGAATTTTATCAGCATAAAGAGAAAGTAAGGTGAAGGGGATTGAGGATGAATATGATAGCTGAAATTATGATATTTAAGCTTATATAACTCAATTGAAATGTGGATGACCAATTTGGATGTTATGAAAAAGTTAAATTACTAATGTGACTATTTACTGTTGTTAATTTGTATATCTGCATTTTGAAATTTGAGAGATAAGCAATTAAATCCCAACATAGACATGGATAACTAAAACTTTATACAAAATCTTGAATTAAAATCCAAAGAAATAATATAATAATTGGAACTAATAATGGAGGAAACTTGAAGATGAAAAATTATGGATATGCACGGAAAAACTATTTGAAATTAAAATCCAATAGTTGTATGAGTGAATATTTATTTCATTACAACTAATATTTGTGTTTGAATTCTAAGTATTTCACCACTCTTAAGTTATTACAACAACCACCCCATGAATCCCACCTTCAATTCCCATAAACAAGTAGTTGACATTATCGACCCCCCCTTCCCCCACCCCACCCCACCCCACCCCACCATCACTCACAGTAAAACAACCAAATTCCCACAGAATACAAATTGCACAAAATTATTCAACCATTTTTTTTACTCCAATTCAAGCAAACAAACCAAAAATCTTTATTTAAAGCCCTAAACTCGTTTTCTTGAAATCTCACTACAAATGGACGTAGACGGCAGTGAAACCGATACGCCGCCGCAAACAATCAAGCCCATATCATTCATCGACGCCACACTCCTCCACCGCCCGCCACCGCCCCCAATGGCGGCGGCTTACAAAGAATGCATGAAGAACCATGCAGCTGAGATAGGCGGCCACGCCGTGGACGGCTGCGGCGAGTTCATGCAATCCGATTCCCCCTCCCCCTCCTCCGCCGCAGCCTGCCACACCTCACTAACATGCGCCGCTTGCGGCTGCCATCGCAACTTCCACCGCCGCGATCCCGAGAGCACCCCCAGCTCCGCCGCCATCACCCCACCGTTTCTTAATTTCCGCCACCCTCCTCTCCCTAAACGGTTCTCGATCTCACTCTCACACTCCCCGCCGTCTCCGTCGTCTACGCCGACGCCGCCGGAGACACATGCTCGGAACGTGTTGTTTGGCCTCGCCGCGGCGGCGGCGGCGGCGGCGGATAACCAAAACCACCGTGGGCCAATCACACCGTTTGGGAGAACGAAATTCAGTGAAGAACAAAAGGAGAAGATGCAGTCTTTTGCGGCGGAGCTGGGGTGGAGAATGCAGAAGTCCGATGAGGCGGCGGTGAGAGAATTCTGCCGTGAAATCGGAGTTCCGAGGGGGGTGCTCAAGGTGTGGATGCATAACAATAAGAACACATTCTGCAAGAACGAAACCAACGGTGGCGGCATTACGAAAGACGGTGGGCTCAGATTTGAGAGTAGCGGCGGCGGCGATGAGGAGGAGATTTAATAAGAGTGTTAAATTGTTGACTAGTCCTCTTTCTATTTTTCTGGAGTTTAAAATTTAAATGTGTGGTTAGCAATAATCTAATCAAACGAATTAAAGACTAATTAGAAATAAAATTATAGATTAGTAATTTTCAAGTAGTTACTCTTTCCTTGAGTTCACATATATTATACATGGAGTTACTCTAATCGTGTGTATAGCTTCCGTCCTCGAATCCTGTACAATCCCATTTTATATATTGCTTTGAGAATTTATTATTTATATTGCTTTGAGAGTATTATTTTGAAATTCAAAAATGTGGATTTCGCTTTTTTATTGAATTTACGATTTGCATGTATGAAATTGCGGATTCGTTATCATAATTATTGTAAGTGTTATTGTTCAATATTTATTTTGCTAAAATAATAACTAATGATCGAAGTATATAGCACTTCTCTTTTAAGTAATGCAATATCTACACCCTAATCCAAATTTCTATTTCAATCATTGATTTGCCATCTTAAGAAAAACATATACATACAACATATAATGTAGTTGGTATTCTCACTTCTGCGTAAATAGATTGATCTAATGTTCAATTCCCGTTAGAATCGATTTAAATGAATAATAATATTTTAAGAAAAACATAATCCAATATCCAAATCATTAAAAGTAAAGTAAAATAAAATTATGTAAAGTTTACCATCTGCTCCCTAAAAATATCGACGGCGGATTTATAGTTATTATTATAAAAAAAAGCAACACATAACTTGTTTTTAAAAAAAAAGGGATGTGAAATTGGTGAATCCGTGGGAAGAATCAGACAGTATAGCTAATTCAAATATTATGTCCCCATTTAGAAATAAAAAAAAATGTTCTCTTGTTACATCTGAACTTTTAAGGCAAGTCGTAGTAGAAGAGGAAGCACACTTTCTTTTTTTATTTTATGACTTGATGTTATGAGATTTTTGGCCCTCCACCTTACACTTTCTTGTCGGCTGCAAGAGTCAGAATTAAAAATTAGGGGACGAAATTAACAATTGCATGCAAATAATTTTATAGTTCAATTGTGAAATCTGTAATTTAAGACAAATAAAATAATAGAATCTTAAAAAGTCTAGAAATATGGAAGATAATACCAAGTCTATGACTACTATTCCCTCAATCTCATTATAGTTGCCCTAGTTCTTTTCGAATTAAAAAAGTGGTGGATGTATATGTTAAAGTGGTCGGGCCCACTTATTTTCTTTGAGAATTATTCCCTCCATCCCGAATATATATGTCTATTTTGATTCTTCACACATATTAATAAAAAATTTAATGATATGAAAGTTAGATAAATGTTGTATTGGAATATGAATAAACTAAAGTATATTACTAAAAAGTTAATGACATAATTGTATTTGTTATTATAAAAGTTGGATAAAATGGTCTTTTGTTATATTATCATATTAATTAAACCATGAAAGTTAATGAAATATTTAGTTATGAACAAAAAAATGGATAATAGACATATAAATATGGGACATACGAAAAAAGAAATGAGGTATATATATTTGGGACTGAAGGAGTATTTCAATTTTTGAAAATAGACCAACAATAATGGGACAGCTCGAAAAGGAAAGTATAAACTAAGCCAATATATCATGTTGGGCCTAGTGTGTCATAATGGGCCACCAAATTAATCTTTTTTCACCTTGAGTTTTCAGTTAATGGGCCTTAAATTAACGGGCCTGAAGAACTTGGGCTTACTCCAAAACCGAATCTAATCCCAGCCGTAGATTTGAAACGTGCACAAAATGGGAACATCTCCACCGTACGTGGTCTAGGGTTGCAGCAACCGCGTCAATCTGCTTATAAGACTTCCTCACTCCCCCTGTTTTTAGTTTCCTCCGTCACAGCCACCAAAATACGAAGCTGAAAATCTGACTCGCGGCGAAGATGGTGCAGCGGCTGACCTACAGAACGCGCCACAGCTATGCCACTAAATCCAACCAACATCGCGTCGTGAAGACTCCCGGTGCGTTCTGATTTTATACTTAAATTTCTATGGTCTTTGTTTGATTCGTGTTGTTCTAGAATGTGATTGTGTTTGCGAATTTGCGATTGATGGAGTATGGTATTTGCGTGTGAAAATAAGGAGGGAAGCTGGTTTACCAGACTACCAAGAAGAGGGCTAGCGGACCTAAATGCCCTGTCACTGGAAAGAGAATCCAAGGGGTATGTATTACTGTTTTTAATCCTTAATTATGCAGCTTGTGAAATGCAATGGCTTGTTTTTCCTCGATTATTTTGGTGAAATCATTTGTTGGATGTAATGTTCAATTTTGTTCATTTTTTGATGGTATCATGTAATGCAAACCTCTGCAGTTTCTTGTTCCTGCTTCGGTTAGCCACAAATAACTTTCAACTAGTCTTTGGTAGCTGAGCAGTTTTAATGTACCATTTTTCAATTGTAGATATTGCAATGTCCGAGTTTTATTTTAGTTGAATTTTGAATTTTGAGTTTCTACAAATGTGCATCATTGTTTTTCATGGAACTCCACTGGTTGATGAGATGCAGTTATAATCCTGCCTGCATTCCCCCTTGGTTGATTCTATCTAAAAAAAAGTCTATTTCTTCTAAGTTTAAGCTTTTGACCATGATTATACCATATAAAATTTGTAAATTTGTTAGTATTATTACAAAAATTTATACATTCGCCTTGGGGCTTACGCCTGTCAGTTAAGACATTTTGGTTATGGATTTTTTTTTTAAAAACATTGCAATTTCTGTCGATTTTTTTAAAAAACATTGCTTGTAGATGGCATGGTTTTTACTATTACATTACCAGTTGAAATCTTAGCCTCCGTTTGTAGTTCTATGCTACGAGTGAACTATAATGCCTTCCGAGTTGATGAGATATTATAAATCTGATTCTTTTATTTACTTTGTATGATCAGATTCCACACTTGAGACCTGCTGAGTACAAGAGGTCTAGACTGTCCAGAAATAGGAGGACTGTGAATCGTCCTTATGGAGGTGTGTTGTCCGGTAGTGCTGTCCGAGAAAGGTTCGTTGTCTTCAAGCTCTAAACAAAGCCCTTTATCTGTCCATTTCTTTTGTAACCTTTGGTCAACTTTCTTCACATCTGTATCTGATTTGGTTTTGAAGGATCATTAGAGCTTTCTTGGTCGAAGAACAAAAGATCGTCAAGAAGGTCTTGAAGATACAGAAGGCCAAGGAAAAGGCTGCTTCCAAGAGCTAAATGGTGAGAGGTGCACTGCTTTAGTTTTCGATACAAGTAGCCGGGAGGAATCATGGAAACTATAATCTTGATATCCATATCTTTCTTTGTGGTTATTTGGAATATCACTTTCTTTCTTGTTCTTTAGTTTGTCGAATTAGTGTTTCCAGTTTTCGGCCATTTGATGACACTATCAACTCATTTTGGAATTCTCTTTTATGTCACTTCAAATTTTGTCTAATTATTTTGTGATTCCTTGTGTTTTATTTCTTTGTTCTCCATTTTATGACTATCAACTCATTGTGTTGTTGACTTGTTTCTGGTGTTTTGTGTATGTTTGATTGAGGTATTTTTATGCTAGAATCCTCGAGGTTTTGGAAAGGTTTTTTTTTTTTTTTGTTCTTTCTAAATTGTGTATTATAATGTGTTTCTAATATCGTACCTTGAAATCTTATTCCTATGAAGGAGGGTGTTTGCAACAGTTTATTATTAAGTATTTTTTATTTGCTTTTGTTTTAAGTTGAAAATAATTGTTTTTGAGTAAAATTAGCAGATATTTTTAGTAAATTCAATAATTATAGCGTTTGTATAAAGTAAGTTTTGCAAACATTAGGAAAAACTAAGGTTAAAAATAATATAATTACTTAAAATAAGCTCTTACAAACACAATCTATGTACATTGTTGTGGTTTATGCTTATGTTTTCCTTCTGGCTATCGAATTGACAATCATTTCAATTGACCCTTGTGGAGCTTTGGAGAAATAGTAGCATGTCTTTGAAATAAAGCTCTACATGGAATCAGAAGTACTCCCTCTTCAGCATGTAAATAAAGAAAATTGTGTTTTTTTGGTATAGATTGTTTTGATTTTTTGGTTGTTGAATTCTGGCTAGACATTTTTATTTTCAGTTTTTTAGAATGTGCCATTAATTAAGAAAGTAAGTTACTTATAATAGAACGGAAAATTGAATTGACAATCATTTCAATTGGACCTTATGGAGCTTTGAGATAAATTAGCATGTGTTCGAAATATAATTCGTGATGGATCAATGAATATGAATTAGGGGGTAAAATTAGCAATTTTAAGATTGTTGGAGGTGGAATCAACAATTTGGGGAGGTAAAATTTGCATTACAATAAACTAGAAAAGCTATCTAATCAAGAGTTGCAATTGCTAGTAGAGTAAGTGGTGGAGAATTGAGAAGAATCCCACACCAGACTTGATCTCCATGCATCTTTCATCAACCCCCACTCATCATCTTGTACGTTACACGGCTCGGGCAGCACGTTAAAGCCGGCGCTGCCCAAGCCTCTTACATCTCCTCCGAGCACGGAACTCGACATGTTAAGCAACAAGGAAGAAGCATCGTTGATGGAGATTGTGCACGCCGGTTCATTAGATATAGCTCCGGTGTAGCCAGCGTTTGCATCGACCACATTTAACGGCCATGTCAATGATTGTTGTGTGTCGTTCCAAAACGTAGTCGTATTGCTGATAGCAAAAGGGTTCATCGTATTTGAAATAGTGGTGCTGTCGGAGAGAGGAGAAATCCAAGATCCAGAGTGAGCCCTTTGTGCATTCGAGTTGGCTTTCTTGAAAATCCTACATATTGCCCATGCTTCCTGGGAAAAAAAAATTTAATAATAGAATTAAGTTATCGTATTTACTATTTTGACTTGGTAGATTGTTGATCTGGGGTCAAATATTTAGGCGCGAAAACAGCAATTTCAAGAGGACAAAAGAAAATACTCTTCATCTTGAAAAAATGATGTGAAATCTGTAATTTCGAGCAGATACAAATAGAATACTCTTCATCTTGAAAAAAGGATGTGAAATCTGTAATTTCGAGCCAAAACAAATAGAACACTCTTTAAAGATATATATATATATATATATAAAACTAAATTCGAGATTATACGTATTAATTATTTTGACTAGGGATATCAACAAGGGGTCAATCCTGGGTCTAATTTAAGGGGGGAGAATCTTTAATTTTGAAAAAATAACGAAAATTTTTAAAATTTTTAAAAGTGCTAAATAGAGGATTTTTAATAAGTAAATATTAAAAAAATCGAGACTAAACCGAATTGCACGATCCCTAGACCCCCAATGTGTGATAGCGCACTTACGTTGGGAGGAATATTTTTGTCTGAAAATTTGTTGCTCGAAAGTGAGGGCAGACGAAACTCATGCATCATCCAATCAGTTTTAGTTCCTCTTGCAGCTCTCCCTTTGTAAAACACAAGGGATTTCTTCAATCCAATGCATTTCGAGCCGCCGTCAGACGAGTAGATCGGCCAGTCCGTCCCGGTCGCCTTCCAAAACCCGGCTCCGGTGACCCGGTTCGGCCGGGCACTGTTTCTATATTTTCTGTCCCTTGGGCAATAGAAATACCATTCTTTCTCTCCCCCACTCGCCACCACTAATCAAACGCACGCACAAAATAAGAATTAAAAAAATTGGATGACGAGGATTAACTACAGCCGATTAAAAAAAATCAAAATTGTTAGAATCGAAGTTTAGGGTTTTACTCGGAAGATCCCATGGATCGAATTTGTAGATGTCGAGCTGCTTGATGAGTTGAATGGAGATAGGTTTGTGGTAAACCTTCCTTCTTAGATAAAACCCTACTAGCTCTTCGTCGGTCGGGTGAAACCGGAAACCCGGTAGCATAACATCGTCATCCTCGATCCGCACCTCCATTTCTTCTGTAGTTAGGACAAGCATTGAAGAAGAGCTACCAAAAAAAGCCTAATATATGTGCGCTAAAGTCTCTCTTCCTTAATTAGGACTCATGAACCAAACCTTGTTGCATTAGTTTAGGGCCAAATGGAGGAATCTCAAGAACAACTTAATTAGTTAGCCATGGAGAGTAGACTAGGATGTAATATAATATATGTATGTATATATATACACATGTGAAGACAAAGCAAGCTTCTAAATGCATGGCGTTTGAAATCTTTAATTGCATAGGAATTTGGAATAGAAAAGCAACTACCAATGCAAAAACTCGAAATTGTATTCAGCTGTAAAATTCCCATGAGACTGAATATATTGTATTTAATTAATAGCTTCTATTCCATACCCCGGCTTCTATTCCACTGAATTGTCAGGATTTCAATAATCTTTATCGGTCTCACGATTCTTATTATATTTCTTTTAGTACCATATTTTTGGAGAATTGTTAGTTATTCCTCCGTCCTATGATTCTTATTCTATCTCTTTTAGGTACCATATTTTATGAGAGTTGTTATATAAAGATATAGAACCTTACAATAAAGTGTTTCTAATAATTTTCTATTTTAAGAAATTGAGTAAGAATTGAGTTACGGTCCGAAAGGATAGTGGAACAAGAATTATGGAACGGATAAAATATTGTATAGATGAAAAGGTTGGTTTAACAACAAAAAAATTTATTTGATTAAAGGATATGATTTTACGTTGTTTTTTATTCTTTTCATATGTAACGAGCTACTAGTGCTTGCGATAGTCATTGAGGGATCTAGAATTGTTTGTGTATGTCTATTCCAAAGAGTTATTTCCTCCATTTCATTCATCTTGTTTCATTTTTCTTTTCGGATTGTCTCATTCATCTTGTCTTATTTAAAAAATGGCAACACATCTACTCACATCTAACAACTCTCATTTGTGAAACCGACCGTTTACTCACAACATACAATTCTCCTTAATATATGGGCCGGAAAGAAATGAGACAATCTCAATGGAACAAATGGAGTATTATTTCGTCTCCCTTATTTTGCCCCTTCTAAATTTTGAAACCTCCTATTTCATCCCTAATTCTAAATTTTAGATCCCGTGAATATAGGTATAATTTTGAACTTGTGTTTTGGGATGCACATGCGGATTGACACGTGCGCGGAATTTCACGTGCGGCACTAGTAACTTTGACGTCGCCTCGAAGCTTGCTAGTCAGCCTACCCTCGAACAAACACTTAGAGAGAGAAAGTAGAGAGAGAAGTCGTTGGAGAATAATTTGTATTACTTGAATACTTAGTGATTACAAATGAATGAAGGTGGGGTATTTATAGCCCTCCTCCTCTACAATGAACGGCTTAGATCAATTCGATCTAACAACTCCTATCTACCTTCTAGAACCCTACCATACATATATACAAATCATATCAATTACATATCAATCATATTAATTACATAGATCTTTCCATATTGATCTAGGATCTAAAATATTCTAGAAGTATTCTAGAATCCTCCAAATGTGGGCTAGGCTCATGGATAGCCCAATGTAGCATGGCCCAATTCGTACGAAAAAGCCTCATTGAGTCATGCGGCCGTTACATTCTCCCCCACTCACTCGGCAACGTCCTCGTCGCATCCGTCTTGTATGCTTCGAGCTCGCCTCCTTCTAGCATCGACCCCCGCCTTTGCTAACTTTACCAACTCCGTGTTGGTATTCACTTGAGCAACCTTGAGCCTCGCGGTCCCTCTGTCGTCTTCGATCGTCCTCGCCGCCCTCCTTAAGCCTTGCTTTGTTGTTCTACCCTCCCGGGTGATGGACATCCCGCCTCCCGTCGGAACTTTGTTGGCCCTCCCGACCTTATCCAATAGGTGCATCGCCGAGAAATAAAACATGTTTTATCCAATAGGTGCCCTCGCGACCTAAAGCATGCAATTTCTAAGCGCATATAATAAAACGTGCTCGCGAAAAAATAAAACATACTTTAACAATGACATAAATCCTATTTACATGCTTTTCTAAGCGCAATTAATCACATAATCGCATGCTAAAGCATAATTAAAAATAAATACGCAAATAGGAAATTTAAAATCGTTATCGGGCTTTAAAACACGTAATTCCTAACTATTACATTGCCCGATCAAAATACGGATCTTCGAAATCTTGAAAATCTTCGAATCCGGAAACCGTGTCGAAAACCGCATCGAATTGTCGTCGCCACGTCATCGGGGGGTTCGCCACGTGGCGGCACACATGGCGGACACGTTTCGCTCGGTCGCCAGAGAGGGCCGACGTGGCGCACCACGTCGCCGCGCCATGTCGGCATCACCTTCTTCATCAAATCGCGCCGCCGCCGCCTGTTCCAGCCTCGCCGGAGCCCGCCGTCGTCGGGGAAGATGCCCGCGGCCACGCAAACCTTTCCCCACCTCGTGCCGCGCCGCTGCCGCCGGGAATCGAAGCCGCGCGCGGCCGCGCTTCCGGCAGGCCGAGCGCGCGGCTGCCGCGCGGCCTCCACGGCCGGGCGCCGCCGTTGCGTTGTCCGGTACCGCCCCTAGGCACGATCCTCACGCCTGGTCTACCCAAATCCGGCGACAATTGCCGCCGCCGCACCGGGAATCAAGCGAATTTCGCATCCTGTCGCCGGCGAGCTTCACACTCAAATTCGTACACTCCGAGCCGCAATTCGATCAATTGAAAAAGGGGAAACATAATTGGAACACTCACGACCACCGTGTAACGGATTCCGGCCGAGATTAGTTCCTCAATTTCCCGAATTTCAAACGATTCGCCGGAACGAATTCATAACGAGCAAGATGAACTTCAAACGTCAATTCCGGTCGCATCCGGGATCGGATGACCCCATACGACCTATCAACGCGAAGCTCGTAAGACGAGGATTCCATCGGTTCAAGCCGATCGGAAATCCGACTACGGACTGGCCGGGAATCGCCGCCGCAAGATGCGGCGGAACCCTAGAAAACAAGGGTTTTCTCGCCAATTTGGGGATTTCTCGACAAAGACGACCACTTCTCCTTTCCGACGCTATTCCGGACAAACCAGAAATCGGAATGGGTCATGCGACCTATCCGGACGAAGCTAACGAGAAGACGATCAGGTGTTCATCTCGCCAGAGATAATTAAACGTCTCCATAGTGAACATATACCGATCAGGTGTAAATATCACCCTCCCACTACGTCGAACGATGTCGGGGAGCCGTGTTAACAGTATGTGCGCTTACTCGTGGAGTACTATCTTGCATAACTGGCTGTTCAAGTGGAACCCGACCACCTTGTAATTCCTCAAGGATGATGTCGACTCGAGATTTATGGTTACTAGTGTAATCCTCTTCTAAGAACCGAGCGTTAGGGCTAACAACGATCTTCTCGTTCTTTAGGATCATAAAAGTATCCACTCTTCGTTTTCTTCGGATGCCCTATGAACAACATCACTTCTGAACGTGATTCCAATTTGTCGGCCTGCCTATTCAGCACATAAGCAGGATAACCCCAAATCCTTAAGTGGTGCATACTGGGTTTGTGCCCGCTCCACAACTCGAAAGGGATCTTTTGTACCGACTTGGAAGACACACGATTCAGCCAAGTATGTTGCGCCTCTACAAGGCATATCCCCAAAAGAAAACCGGCAAAGTTGCATAACTCATCATCGACCGAACCATGTCTAAGAGACTTCGGTTCCTTCTCTCCGACACACCATTCTCGCCGAGGCGTGCCCTTGTGTCGGTCACCGGGATGTAATCCCACATTCCGTCAAGTAGTCCTTGAACTCGTTGGATAGGTATTTCCCACCACGATTAGATCGCAGTGTTTTGATTTCTTTACCTAACTTCTTCTCCACTTCTGCCTTGAATTCCTTAAAGGTTTCAAAGCAATCCAACTTGTGGCGAAGAAGGTAAACATATCCATACCTCGAGTAATCGTCGGCCAAATTTGACGAAGTACTCATACCCTCCACGAGCTTGTGTAGACATAGACCCACACAAGTCGAATGTATCAAACTTAATACTTCTGTGGCTCTGTAACCCTTTGCCTTGAAAGGCCTAGTCATCATCTTTCCTTCCAAACAGGTTTCACAAGTTGGAAACGGTTCAATCTTGGAGAGACTCCAATGATCCATATTCCACCAACCTCTGAGTCCTGTTAAGATTGATGTGACCTAGTCTTAAGTGCCATAGATAAGTTTGGTTTACCTTAGAAGACTCTTTCCTCTTCTTAGGATTTGATGATGAGGAAGCAATATTAACAGAACTACACGGTTTACAAGTAATAGTATATAAAGATCCGTTTAATGGTCCACCACGCATAAAATCATCGTCTTTCATGATAGAAACTTCACTATCAAAACTTGATTTATAACAATCCATGGTGCGTAGTTTTGAAACATAAATAATGTTTCGCCTAAACTCGTGCACATATTAAACATCTTTAAGTACTAAAACAAACTATCAAAAGATAGATGTAAATCTCCAATGACAATTGCGGGAACTTTCGATCCATTGCCCATTGAGACTACCACCTCGTCATTGCTCAATTCGCTTTTCTCGCAAGAAACATTGCAAGGTGTAATAAACATGATCAGTTGCCCCGAATCCACTACCCATTCGTGGGTAGAAGAGGAAACCAGAACAGTTTCAGTTACAAGAGCGACTCGCGTCTCTTTCTGTTTTTGCCATGACATCTGGATTATAATTCTTCCAGTGTCCTTTCTTACCATAATTGAAGAACCTTCCTTTCTTCTTTGGCATTCGCATGCCGCCGATAAGGACAGTCTTCTTACTCCCACTTGCTCTTCTTGAATTGTCCACCCTTTCTCGCTCTTTTTCCGGTTTCCGCATTTCAGAGGATTCCTTGAACTACTAGGGATATTCAAGACTTGAGCACTCTTGCCCTTTTCTATAACCTCTTTGACCGCTACCAAAGATTTGAGTAACATACTCAAAGTAAACTCGTTCTTAGACATAGCGGTCCTAAAAAAGAAGTTCTTATAGAACCTTTGCAGAGCATTTATTGGGAAGGTAAGATATCTCTTCCACTTTGTAAAATTATTTAAAATTGTAAACCCGTTAGGGTTTGGTTGGTGAGACTGTTTAGGAACTCGAAATTAAAGTTTTTCGAACAGACATATCTGAAAAAATATAAATTAAAAGCATGTATAAAATTAATATTTGCACATAATTCGTAATTAACAATCATTGTAACCTTTTGAAAAACCAATGATGTTAAAAACCTCGAACCGCTCTAGGAATTCCACTAGCAAGCCACGCAGGTGGACGTTTACTAGCGTAACCCTAAACCAAGCTATTTACCTAGCTCTTTAATTCCAATCCACGTCAAGGTTCTTAAGACGAATGAAATTAATAGTTCGATATACTGGACCATGCCACTATTAAAACGCGAGAAGGGACTTCGAGGGAAGTGAATTGTACCTGCGGTGACATCTAAGCATTGACCATTAATTTGACCAAATAGAATCAAATCCTTGAAATTGACATACTTACTCGAACCATGCCGCATTCAATTTGATCTAATTAGCCATCCTATTTAATTATTATCTTCTAGAGTACTCGTGTTTACTAGGCACGCAAGCCACGCAGGTGGACGCTTACGCTTCGCTCCCACTACTCAATAATAATAAAATATTATTTTGGAAAACTCATCTCACAAAACTGGTAGCTCAAAAATGCAAGCAAGCCACGCAGGTGGACGTTTACTTACATAATCTTACTACTTTCGTGTAGAGTCCAATTAATGGAGGTCCGATTAAGTGTTTAATATCCAAATTAATGGAATCTAATTAAACATTTAATTTTAAAAATTGCTTAGTCTTTTTATTCAAAAGGTTTGTAACGAATCATGTATATCACATAATTCCTAAAGCATGCAATTTCTAAGCGCATATAATAAAACGTGCTCGCGAAAAATAAAACATGCTTTAACAATGACATAAATCCTATTTACATGCTTTTCTAAGCGCAATTAATCACATAATCGCATGCTAAAGCATAATTAAAAATAAATACGCAAATAGGAAATTTAAAATCGTTATCGGGCTTTAAAACACGTAATTCCTAACTATTACATTGCTCGATCAAAGTACGGATCTTCGAAATCTTGAAAATCTTCGAATCCGAAACCGTGGTCGAAAACGCATCGAATTGTCGTCGCCACGTCATCGAGGGGTTCGCCACGTGGCGGTACACGGCGACACGTTTCACGCCCGGTCGGCGAGAGAGGGCCGACGTGGCGCACCACGTCGGCCGCGCCATGTCGGCATCACCTTCTTCATCAAATCGCGCCGCCGCCGCCGTTCCGTGCCTCGCCGGAGCCCGCCGCCGTCGTCGGGGAAGATGCCCGCGGCCACGCAAACCTTTCCCCACCTCGCGCCGCCGCGGCGGCCGCGGGAATGAGCGCGCGGCCGCCCGCGGCCTCCACGGCCGCGCGGCCTCCGCCGGCCGCCGTTTTCGTTATGCAGTACCGCCCCTAGGCACGATCCTCACGCCTGGGCTACCCAAATCCGGCGACAATTGCCGCCGCCGCGCCGGGAATCAAGCGAATTTCGCATCCCGTCGCCGGCGAGCTTCACAGCTCAAATTCGTACACTCCGAGCCACAATTCGATCAATTGAAAAAGGGGAAACATAATTGGAACACTCACGACCACCGTGTAACGGATTCCGGCCGAGATTAGTTCCTCAATTTCCCGAATTTCAAACGATTCGCCGGAACGAATTCATAACGAGCAGTGAACTTCAGACGTCAATTCCGGTCGCATCCGGGATCGGATGACCCCATACGACCTATCAACGCGAAGCTCGTAAGACGAGGATTCCATCGGTTCAAGCCGATCGGAAATCCGACTACGGACTGGCCGGGAATCGCCGCCGCAAGATGCGGCGGAACCCTAGAAAACAAGGGTTTTCTCGCCAATTTGGGGATTTCTGGACAGCACGACCACTTCTCATTTCCGACGCTATTCCGGACAAACCAGAAATCGGAATGGGTGTGCGACCTATCCAGACGAAGCTAACAAGAAGACGAACAAGAATATCCGAACAGATCGGAAATATAATGTAGCACGCGCCCCCACGCGCTTCATCAAGCTGGCGGTCGTGTTCTCGCCGTAAATTAGGTTTTCGCCCTTCCGCTCCGTCGCGCCTCGATTTTCGTGCCAATCGGACCAATTACAGTACAATTAAAATACAATCACATAGCACATTGATCCTATCAACTACTCGTGGATTTTCTCACAAGAAAAGCGTTACAACGGGGTCAAAACAATGGCTCGCAGTCCGCCCCCAAACACGAAAATTAGCCCGATAACGACGAAATAAAACCTAATCATGCATCTAACAGCAACAATCGAGCCTAAACCAGGCTCGATACCAATTGAAGGAATAATAGGGTTTACGGTAAGGCTACCTTCCTCCCGGTGTGTTGTCGCGGCTTCCGATTGTTGCTCCCGTGTCGATCTTCCGATCTCGTGTCCCGGCCTTTTTCTCCCTCCGGGTGGTCGAGATCTCGAAGAAAATAAATTTATTCTCTCTCTATAAACTCACGCCACTCTCGATTTTTATGAATCAATTGTGTGAGTTTCTGAACAGAATACTAATATATATAGGCTTCAAAAACCTATATAATATTAATATATTTGTAGCCCATTAATTTAATTATAATCCAATGGGCTTCTATTAAATCGACCCATAATATAATTAATTAATTTATTGGGCTACTAATATTTATCAATTAATTGGCCCACCAATTAATTCCGTATAAATAACATTATTAAATAATGTAAAATACATTAATCCATTAATAATGAATTCTGAGAGACAATAAATTACTAGACAACTAATTGGGCCAGACCAGGGATCCAATACAAGAAATAAAGCTGGGCCTCCAATTAATTAATTATCCATGCTCAGCCCAGAGCAAAATTAATTAATTAACACGCATTCATTCCACTAGAGAATCCGTCTTGACTTACCCCTTTATCCCAATTTGAGCAAGGGCTTGTATTTTAGACTTAATCGATCTCCGTATTTAAGATAGAAATATCCGTTAATTAATTAAGCTCACCGACGCCTTAAATTAATTAACATCTTATATTCCCTGAGTAGTACCACTCGACCTTATTAACACACCCGAACTTAATCAACCTACGGGTTTAGTGTGCTAATCCTTTCGAGTTCCTCGGGGGATATTATCAACCCATTCCCGGGATACGGCCGCAAGATACGGACAATCGGCCCGAGCCACAAATGACTACTAACACCCAAGATACGTAGATCCGGTCGCTCATTGGACGTTCACCATAGTAGGTCAAAGTGATAGATAGCCAAATGCACTCACCGAAGTCTTACCAAGCTTAAGACTAGCTAAGTCACCGAGATCTTGGTTTTCCACTAATGTCGGTTAGGAAAACACATCTCACCGTGATCCTTCAATACACCACCTTAAGTGTACCAAGAAAGACAAGCGGCCTAAGACAAGCCACTTCTTATCTAAACTGCAGCTTAAACCGAACAACTTCATCCTTAAGTTGTCTCACCGTGTTAACTTGTTTATATCTTGTTAGTTCAACCAATTTGTGTTGTCTTACGTGATACCCGACACACCACACAAATCTAACTTTTATACAAGATAAAGGATAACATGTGCAAATATACATATTTATCGATAGGAGAATAAAACAAAGGTAAGGACCAAAAACACATTGTATACAAGCATAAAACCCGCTTCCAAGATACAAAATCCCAACAATTCTCCCACTTATACTAAAGCATACTTTTAGTATACAATGTGTCGGTTCTAAGTACAAACTAGTACTCGGCTATGGTACAAACTAGTACACGCCTATCTCTTAGCTATCTCGTCCTATCTATCATCGCATCTTCTCCCACTTATACAAAAGTTTCGTAGTCCTAAGTGGGGGGCATCTCTACCACTCCTAAGCCACGAACATGCTTCTCGTAAGTCGGGAGTGGTAAGCACTTTGTGAAAGGATTAGCTAGGTTGAATTCATTTCCAATTTTGTCAATCACCATGTCTCCTCGATTTACGAATACTCGTATAACGTGGTACTTCATGTCTATGTGTTTAGACGCCTTGTGAGATCTAGGTTCCTTTGAATTTGCCATCGCACTCCGAGTTATCACAATAAATTGTGATAGTCTTAGGCAAGTTCAGAACAATATCAAGATCCTGGAGGAAATTCTTGAGCCAAACTGCCTCTTTCGAAGCTTCTGAAGCAGCCACATACTCTGCTTCCATGGTTGAGTCCGCAATGCATTTCTGCTTTGCACTCCTCCATGAAATGGCTTCACCTCCCAAGGTAAACACATAACCCGAGGTAGACTTCTACTTGTCTCTGTCAGCCTGGAAATCCGAGTCTGTATAACCCAAGGACACTAGACTGTCTAACTGGTGAACAAGCTTATAATCTCTAGTCCGTTTAAGGTACTTGAAAATATGCTTGACCGCAGTCCAGTGTTCCTTTCCAGGGTTAGACTGATATCTTGAGACCATGCCTACAAAGATATGAGATATCTTCTCTCGTACAAAGCATCGCATACATGAGGTTACCGGCAGCGGAAGCATATGGTACTAGCCTCATACTTTCTATCTCTTCAGGCGTTTTTAGGGCACTGATTCTTGGATAGAAAAATGCCATGTCTGAAAGGTACTGAACCTATCTTGGCATTTTGCATGCTAAAACGAGCAATAACAGTGTCAATGTAGGACACTTGTGACAAGCTTAACATCCTTTTTCTGGCGATCTCGAATAACCTTGATCCCAAGGATGTAAGCAGCTTCACCTAAGTCCTTCATTTGAAACTGCTCAGATAACCACGTCTTTACGTCTGATAACACTTCAACATTATTGCTAATACGAAGGATGTCATCTACGTAAAATGCAAGAAACACCACTGATCCGTTAACACAAATACGTTACACACACCTCGTTAGGACAGGATACAAATCCATAGGATTTGACTACTTCGTCGAAAACGCTGATGCCATAACCGGAAATCTTGCTTAAGTCCATGAATAGACTTCTTAAGCTTCCAAATTAGATGCTCTTCGCCCTCCTTCACATAACCATCTGGCTGTTTCATGTAGATGCCCCTACCTTTTTCAAGGTGACCGTTTAGGAATGCGGTTTTGACATACATTTGCCAGATATCTAGGTTTATGTGAGCTGATATGGCAAGGAGAATCCGAATGGACTTGATCATTGCTATAGGCGAGAAGGTCTCTTCATAATCGATACCTTCTTTCTGGGTAAAACCCTTCGCCACTAGTCTGGCCTTAAACGCCATGATCTCTTCATTCGGTGCTCTCTCTTTCTCTTGTATACCCACTTACTACCAATAGCATTGAAGCCCTTAGGTAGTTCAGTGATCTCGTATACATCCATATCAGTTATGGACTCAAATTCTGAGTCAATGGTGCATCTACATCTCCCACTGCTTCGTTGTAAGTCCAGGGATCCACGGTATCTTGTTCATCTGCCAGGAGATAATTAAACGTCTCCATAGTGAACATATACCGATCAGGTGTAAATATCACCCTCCCACTACGTCGAACAGTGTCAGGAGCTGTGTTAACAGATTGTGCAGTTACTCGTGGAGTACTATCTTGCATAACCGGGCCGTTCAAGTGGAACCCGACCACCTTGTAATTCCTCAAGGATGATGTCGACTCGAGATTTATGGTTACTAGTGTAATCCTCTTCTAAGAACCGAGCGTTAGGGCTAACAACGATCTTCTGTTCTTTAGGATCATAAAAGTATCCACTCTTCGTTTTCTTCGGATGCCCTATGAACAACATCACTTCGAACGTGATTCCAATTTGTCGGCCTTGCCTATTCAAGCACATAAGCGGGATAACCCCAAATCCTTAAGTGGTGCATACTTGGGTTTGTGCCCGCTCCACAACTCGAAAGGGATCTTTTGTACCGACTTGGAAGACACACGATTCGAGCAAGTATGTTGCGGCTCTAGGGGCATATCCCCAAAAGAAAACTGGCAAAGTTGCATAACTCATCATCGACCGAACCATGTCTAAGAGACTTCGGTTCCTTCTCTCTGACACACCATTCTGCTGAGGCGTGCCCGGTGCTGTCAGCTGGGATGTAATCCCACATTCTGTCAAGTAGTCCTTGAACTCGTTGGATAGGTATTTCCCACCACGATTAGATCGCAGTGTTTTGATTTCTTTACCTAACTTCTTCTCCACTTCTGCCTTGAATTCCTTAAAGGTTTCAAAGCAATCCAACTTGTGGCGAAGAAGGTAAACATATCCATACCTCGAGTAATCGTCAGCAAATTTGACGAAGTACTCATACCCTCCACGAGCTTGTGTAGACATAGACCCACACAAGTCAGAATGTATCAAACTTAATACTTCTGTGGCTCTGTAACCCTTTGCCTTGAAAGGCCTAGTCATCATCTTTCCTTCCAAACAGGTTTCACAAGTTGGAAACGGTTCAATCTTGGAGAGACTCCAATGATCCATATTCCACCAACCTCTGAGTCCTGTTAAGATTGATGTGACCTAGTCTTAAGTGCCATAGATAAGTTTGGTTTACCTTAGAAGACTCTTTCCTCTTCTTAGGATTTGATGATGAGGAAGCAATATTAACAGAACTACGCGGTTTACAAGTAATAGTATATAAAGATCCGTTTAATGGTCCACCACAGATAAAATCATCGTCTTTCATGATAGAAACTTCACTATCAAAACTTGATTTATAACAATCCATGGTGCAGAGTTTTGAAACATAAATAATGTTTCGCCTAAACTCAGGCACATATTAAACATCTTTAAGTACTAAAACAGAACTATCAAAAGATAGATGTAAATCTCCAATGACAATTGCAGGAACTTTCGATCCATTGCCCATTGAGACTACCACCTCGTCATTGCTCAATTGCCTTTTCTGCAAGAAACATTGCAAGGTGTAATAAACATGATCAGTTGCCCCGAATCCACTACCCATTCGTGGGTAGAAGAGGAAACCAGAACAGTTTCAGTTACAAGAGCGACTCGCGTCTCTTTCTGTTTTTGCCTTGACATCTGGATTATAATTCTTCCAGTGTCCTTTCTTACCATAATTGAAGAACCTTCCTTTCTTCTTTGGCATTCGCATGCCGCCGATAAGGACCGTCTTCTTACTCCCACTGCTCTTCTTGAATTGTCCACCCTTTCTGCTCTTTTTCTGGTTTCCGCATTTCAGAGGATTCCTTGAACTACTAGGGATATTCAAGACTTGAGCACTCTTGCCCTTTTCTATAACCTCTTTGACCGCTACCAAAGATTTGAGTAACATACTCAAAGTAAACTCGTTCTTAGACATAGCGGTCCTAAAAAAGAAGTTCTTATAGAACCTTTGCAGAGCATTTATTGGGAAGGTAAGATATCTCTTCCACTTTGTAAAATTATTTAAAATTGTAAACCCGTTAGGGTTTGGTTGGTGAGACTGTTTAGGAACTCGAAATTAAATTTTTTCGAACGCACATATCTCGAAAAAATATAAATTAAAAGCATGTATAAAATTAATATTTGCACATAATTCGTAATTAACAATCATTGTAACCTTTTGAAAAACCAATGATGTTAAAAACCTCGAACCGCTCTAGGAATTCCACTAGCAAGCCACGCAGTGGACGTTTACTAGCGTAACCCTAAACCAAGCTATTTACCTAGCTCTTTAATTCCAATCCACGTCAAGGTTCTTAAGACGAATGAAATTAATAGTTCGATATACTGGACCATGCCACTATTAAAACGCGAGAAGGGACTTCGAGGGAAGTGAATTGTACCTGCGGTGACATCTAAGCATTGACCATTAATTTGACCAAATAGAATCAAATCCTTGAAATTGACATACTTACTCGAACCATGCCGCATTCAATTTGATCTAATTAGCCATCCTATTTAATTATTATCTTCTAGAGTACTCGTGTTTACTAGGCACGCAAGCCACGCAGGTGGACGTTTACGGCTTCGCTCCCACTACTCAATAATAATAAAATATTATTTTGGAAAACTCATCTCACAAAACTGGTAGCTCAAAAATGCAAGCAAGCCACGCAGGTGGACGTTTACTTACATAATCTTACTACTTTCGTGTAGAGTCCAATTAATGGAGGTCCGATTAAGTGTTTAATATCCAAATTAATGGAATCTAATTAAACATTTAATTTTAAAAATTGCTTAGTCTTTTTATTCAAAAGGTTTGTAACGAATCATGTATATCACATAATTCCTAAAGCATGCAATTTCTAAGCGCATATAATAAAACGTGCTCGCGAAAAATAAAACATGCTTTAACAATGACATAAATCCTATTTACATGCTTTTCTAAGCGCAATTAATCACATAATCGCATGCTAAAGCATAATTAAAAATAAATACGCAAATAGGAAATTTAAAATCGTTATCGGGCTTTAAAACACGTAATTCCTAACTATTACATTGCCCGATCAAAGTACAGATCTTCGAAATCTTGAAAATCTTCGAATCCGAAACGTGTCGAAAACCGCATCGAATTGTCGTCGCCACGTCATCGTGGGGTTCGCCACGTGGCGGTACACATGGCGTACACGTTTCGCTCGGTCGGAGAGGGGGCCGACGTGGCGCACCACGTCGGCGCGCCATGTCGCATCACCTTCTTCATCAAATCGCGCCGCCGCCGCCGTTCCAGGCCTCGCCGGAGCCCGCCGTCGTCGTGGGAAGATGCCCGCGGCCACGCAAACCTTTCCCCGCCTCGCGCCGCCGCTGCGGCGGGCAGCGCGGCGGCGCGCGCGGCCGCCGCGGCGGCCTCCACGGCCCGGCGCCGCCGTTTTCGTTGTGCAGTACCGCCCCTAGGCACGATCCTCACGCCCGGGCTACCCAAATCCGGCGACAATTGCCGCCGCCGCGCCGGAATCAAGCGAATTTCGCATCCCGTCGCCGGCGAGCTTCACAGCTCAAATTCGTACACTCCGAGCCACAATTCGATCAATTGAAAAAGGGGAAACATAATTGGAACACTCACGACCACCGTGTAACGGATTCCGGCCGAGATTAGTTCCTCAATTTCCCGAATTTCAAACGATTCGCCGGAACGAATTCATAACGAGCAGTGAACTTCAGACGTCAATTCCGGTCGCATCCGGGATCGGATGACCCCATACGACCTATCAACGCGAAGCTCGTAAGACGAGGATTCCATCGGTTCAAGCCGATCGGAAATCCGACTACGGACTGGCCGGGAATCGCCGCCGCAAGATGCGGCGGAACCCTAGAAAACAAGGGTTTTCTCGCCAATTTGGGGATTTCTGGACAGCACGACCACTTCTCCTTTCCGACGCTATTCCGGACAAACCAGAAATCGGAATTGGTCGTGCGACCTATCCAGACGAAGCTAACGAGAAGACGAACAAAAATATCCGAACAGATCGGAAATATAATGTTGCACGCGCCTCCACGCGCTTCATCAAGCTGGCGGTCGTGTTCTGCCAGAAATTAGGTTTTCGCCCTTCCGCTCCGTCGCGCCTCGATTTTCGTGCCAATCGGACCAATTACAGTACAATTAAAATACAATCACATAGCACATTGATCCTATCAACTACTCGTGGATTTTCTCACGAGAAAAGCGTTACAACGGGGTCAAAACAATGGCTCGCAGGCCGCCCCAAACACGAAAATTAGCCCGATAACGACGAAATAAAACCTAATCATGCATCTAACAGCAACAATCAGAGCCTAAACCAGGCTCTGATACCAATTGAAGGAATAATAGGGTTTACAAGTAAGGCTACCTTCCTCCTCGGTGTGTTGTCGCGGCTCCGATTGTTGCTCCCGTGTCGGATCTTCCGATCTCGTGTCCCGCCTTTTTCTCCCTCCGGGTGGTCGAGATCTCGAAGAAAATAAATTTATTCTCTCTCTATAAACTCACGCCACTCTCGATTTTTATGAATCAATTGTGTGAGTTTCGAACGTAATACTAATATATATAGGCTTCAAAAACCTATATAATATTAATATATTTGTAGCCCATTAATTTAATTATAATCCAATGGGCTTCTATTAAATCAGCCCATAATATAATTAATTAATTTATTGGGCTACTAATATTTATCAATTAATTGGCCCACCAATTAATTCCGATAAATAACATTATTAAATAATGTAAAATACATTAATCCATTAATAATGAATTACGGAGAGACAATAAATTACTAGACAACTAATTGGGCCGGACAGGGATCCAATACAAGAAATAAAGTGGGCCTCCAATTAATTAATTATCCATGCTCACCAGAGCAAAATTAATTAATTAACACGGATTCATTCCACTAGAGAATCCGTGCCGACTTACCCCTTTATCCCAATTTGAGCAAGGGCTTGTATTTTAGACTTAATCGATCTCCGTATTTAAGATAGAAATATCCGTTAATTAATTAAGCTCACCGACGCCTTAAATTAATTAACATCTTATATTCCCGAGTAGTACCACTCGACCTTATTAACACACTCGAACTTAATCAACCGGCCGGGTTTAGTGTGCTAATCCTTTCGAGTTCCTCGGGGGATATTATCAACCCATTCTCGGGATACGGCCGCAAGATACGGACAACCACCTGAGCCACAAATGACTACTAACACCCAAGATACGTAGATCCGGTCGCTCATTGGACGTTCACCATAGTAGGTCAAAGTGATAGATAGCCAAATGCACTCAGCGAAGTCTTACCAAGCTTAAGACTAGCTAAGTCACCGAGATCTTGGTTTTCCACTAATGTCGGTTAGGAAAACACATCTCACCGTGATCCTTCAATACACCACCTTAAGTGTACCGAGTAAAGACAAGCGACTAAGACAAGCCACTTCTTATCTAAACTGCAGCTTAAACCGACAACTTCATCCTTAAGTTGTCTCACCATGTTAACTTGTTTATATCTTGTTAGTTCAACCAATTTGTGTTGTCTTCTCGTGATACCCGACACACCACACAAATCTAACTTTTATACAAGATAAAGGATAACATGTGCAAATATACATATTTATCGATAGGAGAATAAAACAGGTGGTAAGGACCAAAAACACATTGTATACAAGCATAAAACCTGCTTCCAGTATACAAAATCCCAACAAACGGCACCACGCTTGGCTTGCCACCCTCCGTGATGAGTAAAATGTCGGCATAAGGAATTGGTATGGCCTTGACTTGGTCCACAAACTCCATGCCAAACACCATTAGATAATTGTCCATGGCCACAATAGAAAAGTCGACACGTCCACACGTGATAGGCCACTCCCACAAGTGGACTAGGCGCCGAATTAACGGCCTTGAGCATTCCTTCCCGCTTGGTATACTTTATACCCAGCTTCTCCGCCTCCGCGACCTCCAAGAAGTTGTTGGATGCTCCGGTGTCCATAAGTGCCTTCACAACTTGTTGACCGATGTTGGCCTTCGTGTAGAGACGCATCTTTTACGTTGGATGTCTCTCCTTTCTCCTTAATTGCGCCGAGAATTTGGAGTGAGCCAACCTTCACCGGCATCTCCTTGTCACCCTCGGACTCTTCTGTCTTGTCACCCCTTCCCTCGAGTAAGGCGGATAATTTGTGCTTCATCGAGCAATCTCTCACGACGTGTGGTCCATCGCAAAGGAAACACTTGAGAGCAGGTTTAGAGGACTCCCATTGCCACGGTGGTCTCCCCCACTCTTCGTCTTGTCCTCTCAATCTTTTGGTGTCCTTGGGTCCTCCGACCTTTTGAACTCGATCAACGACTCGACAATGGCGATTGCAGTAGCTAGGTCGGGCGCTCCTCGCCGTTGGATCTCCAACTTGACCCAATTTCGCAAACCATCTTTGAAGGCAAACAAAGCCTCCTCCGGATAATCTAGAATCTCCAAAAGCACTTCACAAAACTCTTTAACATAGTCGTGAATCGTACATTTTTGCGATAGATGTCGCAACTTGGCTCTTGCCTCCTCCTCGGCATTCTTCGGATAGAATTGCCGTTTGATCTCCCTTTTGAACTCGTTTCATATTTCGATGGTACAAGTCCCTCTTTCGATGTCACCACACTGTCGCCTCCACCACACCATAGCAGTGTCCTCCAAGTAGAGTGTGGCACTATCGATCCGATGGGCATCCTCCTCCACGCCCAATGCATTGAAGTACCTCTCAAGGCTCCACAAGAAGTTGTCCGGCTCCTTCGCATTCCTTGAGCCTTTATACGCCTTTGGCCTTGGAACATCGACCCATCCAGAGTTGGCAACCACCGTCGGTTGGGCAATGATCCCACCTTGAGCAATTGTCCGTTTGCAAAGGATCAGCTCGTCCTTCACATCTCTCAACTCCGCTTGAGTTTTCTCCAAGTCGGTCCCCAACGAAATGAGCCTAGCCTCGTACTGTTGGGATTTTGTATACTGGAAGCACTTTTTATGCTTGTATACAATGTGTTTTCGTCCTTACCACTATTTTATTCTCCTATCTGATAAATATGTATATTTGCACATGTTATCCTTTTATCTTGTATAAAAGTTAGATTTGTGTGGTGTGTCGGGTATCACAGAAGACAGCACAAATTGGTTGAACTGACAAGATATAAACAGTTATCACAGCTGAGACAACTTAAGGATCAGTTGTCGGTTTAAGCTGCAGTTTAGATAAGAAGTGGCTTGTCTTAGCTGCTTGTCTTTACTGGTACACTTAAGGTGGTGTATTGACGGATCACAGTGAGATGTGTTCTCCTAACTGACCTTAGTGGAGAACCAAGATCACGGTGACTTAGTTGGTCTTAAGCTTGGTAAGACTTCAACTGAGTGCATTTGGCTATCTATCACTTTGACCTACTATGGTGAACGTCATCGCGACCGAATTTACGTATCTTGGGTGTTAGTAGTTATTTGTGGCTCAGGCTGGTTGTCTGTATCTTGCAGCCGTATCCTAGTAAAATGAGTTGATAATATCCCCTGAGTAACTCGAAAGGATTAGCACACTAAACCCGACCGGTTGATTAAGTTCAAAAGCGTTAATAAGGTCGAGTGGTACTACTCGGGGAATATAAGATGTTAATTAATTTAAGTCGTCGGTGAGCTTAATTAATTAACGAATATTTCTATCTTAAATACGGAGATCGATTAAGTCTAAAATACAAGCCCTTGCTCAATTTGGGATAAAGGGGTAAGTCAGCACGGATTCTCTAGTGGAATGAATCTGTGTTTATTAATTAATTTTGCTCTGGCTGAGGATAGATAATTAATTAATTTGAGGCCCAGCTTTATTTCTTGTATTGGATCACTGATCTGGCCCAATTAGTTGCCTGGTTATTTATTGTCCCCCAGAAATCATTATTAATGGATTAATGTATTTTTACATTATTTAATAATGTTATTTATCTGGAATTAATTGGCTGGGCCAATTAATTCATAAATATTAGTAGCCCAGTAAATTAATTAATTATATTATGGGCTGGTTATGTGGAAGCCCATTAGAAATATAATTAAATTAATGGGATATAAATATATTAATATTATATTGGCTTTTGAAGCCTATATATATTAGTATTCTGTTCAAAAACAGATTACACACAAGCACAAATACTCACGCACGCACGCGAGTAGAGAGATAGTTATTTTATTTTCTTCAGTTCTCTGACCACCCATAGGAAGAAAAAGGCCGGGACACAGATCAGAAGATCTAACACAGGAGCAACAATCAAAGCCGCGACAACATACGAAGGTGGAAGGTAGCGTTTCTAACCATCAATTATCCTTCACGTACATGTCCCCCAACTCCCCGACGCGATCCATAAGCTTGGTCAAGACCTCGTTCAAGGCACCTTGCATCTCTCCACGGAGCTCCTCCCTTCCCTTGTCGAGATCCTCGATGCGTTGGTCCATCTCGTCTAACTTGTCTTGCCCCTCGCCAACCGTTAGCTCGACCCTCACGAGCCTAGAGTTGAGATTCGTCATCACGTCCCGAGAACTTGCCCTCTTGGCCTCCGCTTGCTTCATGACCTCCACGTTCTCCACATTCACGACTTCACTCGAACCGCCATTTCTCTCGTGTGCTCTGACTGTACTACCACCGGAGCTCTGATACAACTGTCACGTGCGTGGAGTTTCTCGTGCGGCACTAGCAACTTTGACGTCGCCACGAAGCTTGCTAGTCAGCCTACCCTCGAACAAACACACTTAGAGAGAGAAAGTAGAGAGAGAAGCTCTTGGAGAATACTTTGTATTACTTGATTACTTGGTTACAAATGAATGAAGATGGGGTATTTATAGCCCTCCTCCTCTACAATGAACGACTTAGATCAATTCGATCTAACGACTCCTATCTACCTTCTAGAACCCTACCATACATATATATAAATCATATCAATTACATATCAATCGTATTAATTGTCTTGATCTAGGATCTAAAATATTCTAGAAGTATTCTAGAATCCTCCAAATGTGAGCTAGGTTCATGGATAGCCCAATGTGATGTAGCATGACCCAATTCGTACGGAAAAGCCTCATTGAGTCATGCGGTCCGTTACAGGATGCAGGTGATGCGTGTGCGTGACAACTCACTCCAAATTTTCAAAAAGTTCAATATTACTCCTTCCGTCCCATAGATTAATTAGTTCAATATATTTTTTCGGGTGGTTCCATTAAAATAATCTGATTTACTTTTTTTGGTAAATTATTACAAATCTTTTTTTTAGGGACCCACAACTTTATACAACTCTACACATATCAAGAAAAAAAATGGATTAAATTTATGGGAAATGGAGAGAGTAGTACAGTTAAACCTTGATAAAATAATAACATTGGGATCGAGAAAAAATATTCATTTAACGAGGTTATTACTTTATCGAACATTATTTTAGTGCATTGACCCATATCGAGACTGGAAGAAATTATTATCTTAGCGAGGTTATTATTTTATTGAATATTACTTTATCGAGGTTTAACTGTAACTTTTATTTTTGTAAAATAACTATTTTGTCCCAGAAAATTGTATTTCTATACTTCCAAAAGTTGTAAATTCAAAATTTCGCCATTCCAATTTCCAGATCACAAATTTTGAATCTTCCCCGTGCTTATGTCTTGCAATATTAATTAATTATAGGGCGTTGATTTTCAGTTAAACGGAAGGCAGCAGAAGTCAACAATCTCGGATTTTGTAGCCTTATGGAAATCAAGGGCATGGATCTCCTCAAATCTTCTTGCTTGTACAAAAGTCATTATTAAATCATTCTTAATTTGATTTATTGCACAATTATTTCCCCCACTGTCTTGAATTTTGATGACAATGAGAGTCGTCTGAATTAAATGCCGAGTTAAGGTTTCATTAAATACCAAAATAACTCGGGGACTTCAAAATGTACAATGGCAAACTCCAAAAACCTAACCCTCGCCTATAGCCAATGTTGTCTGTTATTTTGACCTAGGTTTTTGCTTCATCTCTAATCTTTGTCTAATAAGTATTAATACCTACTACTCTCCTTTCTAAAAATAAGTAAATAAAAGTACTCTTAGTCACTGCTTGAGCATAAATAAAGAGTGTACGTAAATGATTTTTGAAATTTATCGATTTTTTAAACCATACACAATTATTTTTAACGTTTGTAAAGTTTATTTGTATGGTAAAATCTCTAACAGTAAAACTGCTGAAAGTTCTAAGCATCATTTGAACTATTTTTTATACTTAAAAAAACACAATAATTAAGCACACTACCTTTTTTTTTTACCTTTTTTTTTTTTATGACGAGGAACCCGCATCCGTCGCTTTGGCGCGCAGGGTAAACCTCGCTCCTGTGCAATAGCCTGCAAACCACATCGGAGAGTTAGCACAGGAGAGTTAAATCACCCTTAATGTGACAGGGTTACAGACACATACATAGCATTTCCAGTGGGATTTAAACCCATGACCTATCGGTCTCGGGGCACCCACCTTCACCACTATGTGGTCCCATGAGGACAACACTACCTTTAATTTTTTTTCGATGACGAGGGTAACCCACAGCCGCTATCGAAATGCGCACTGGGTAAATCCTAAACCTCGCTCATGACCACCCTTAATGTGACAGAGTTACAGGCACACACATAGCATTTCCAGTGGAATTTGAATCCATGACCTATCGGTCCCGGACCACCCACCTTCACCACTATGTGGTCCCATGAGGACAACACTATCTTTTTTTTTGGGCCACCCACCTTCACCACTATGTGGTCCCATGAGGACAACACTACTTTTTTTTATGACGAGGGTAATCCGGAGCCGGAGCCGCTACTGAAATGCGCACTGAGTAAACTCCGCTCTTGTGCAATAGTCTGCAAACCACACAGGAGAGTTCAACCACCCTATGCTAACCATAGGTGACAGACAAACACATAGCAATTCCAATATGATTTGAACTCATGATCTATCGGTATCATGCCACCCATCTTCACCACTATGTCATCCCATGAGGACAACACTACCTTTTTTATTTCGTACATATGTTTTCCTCATTATTTTACCACGCATAATTTTATTTTGTCACGTTTTAATAATTAGAAATGGGCCAAGGGTAGTCCAAATAGAATCTGTGATCCAAAAATGGATCCGCACAACTTTAATTTTATTGAGCCCACTAGCTGCCTCCCACCAACTCACAATGGGAAAATTATATCCTAGACCCGGTCTTGTAGACCTGTGGTGTAGGATTAGAGTTGTGTGTTTTTTGAATTTTTTTATTTTAATAACATCTTATGTGACATGTTTTATAACCACCGGGTCCACAACTTAAGTTGTGGACCGGGTCTAGGATAGAATTTTCCCTCACAATGTACTAAGCATGTTTGCGGATGCATAATTTATTGTTTGAGAGTGCAAAACTATCTTTACCGTGTGGATATACAATATCAGGAAATAAAACATTAAATTTTTGAAAATTCCTATCTAAATTCTTAAAAAACAAAATCATAATTTTGCCACACCGCACAGACCCCTTGTGTTTGCCTAGGGATGGCAAAAAGACCCGGAACCGTTGGACCCGCCCTGGACCCGCACGCGATGGGGCGGGTAATACCCGCCCCGTACGAGGACGGGGTAGTTCAGGACCCGACCCGTGCCGGGTTCGGGGCGGTTCCGGTTCCCACAGTGGACCCACCCCGCCCCATGTAGAACCGAACCGTTTAGACCCGCCCCGCGCAGGACCCGTCCCGGACCCGTCCTGCAATAAAAATATTGTTAGCGGGATTCGAACCCGCATCAATAGCTTTTGTACATGAACTTATTCCAGACTTTTCAGTTAAGCTAATATACACATTCGTTATTTTTTCACATATATAGTGATATTAATATATAAAAACATAATATACTAAATTAATACATCTAACATAATTAGCTTATAATATGTAAATATTTACTTTTCTAAACTTCAATATACTATATTCAAAATTGTAATCACGACTCACAAGTATGTATTTCGAAAATAAAATTAACATTTTATATATTATAAAATAAGTATTTTTAAAATATATATGTTTAAAACGCAATTTTTTATTTCTATTCTTTAATTGAAATGGATTATATGTGTAAATGCAATCATGTAAATGAACAAATACAATTAAAAACTTTTTATAACAAGTGAAAATACATCTAACAAAAAATTAGCTTAGAAAATATAAATATTATTAATATTAACTTTGTAGATTTCAGTATTTTATATTCAAAATAGTAATCATGAACATGTATTTCAAAAATGAAATTAACGTTTTCTATGTTACAAATAAGTATTAATGAACAATTACAAGTTCACAATCGAATTTTTTTCATGACTAATGAACAATTGGAGTTTGGAATCATAACATATGCATAGGCAATTCATAAGTTCGTAAGAATCATAAGATTTGAAAGTATGTCTGAAAAATTAAAGAAAGATGATGAACTAAAGCAACAAAATTGATATTTGTTCATGTAAGAAAATTATTGATATAGGTGAAAAATTATACTCTTATCTTATTATTTATGAACTTCAGTTATAAATTGATAAGAATTATAACATATGCACAAGCAATTGATAAGAATCATAAGCAATTGATAAGAATCATAATATATGAAAATATATTTGAAAAAGTTAAAGAAAGACGATGAATAAAAAAAATAAAATATATATTTGAAAAATGATTTTCGTTATTTTCGCCTTTTTATCGTTATTTTCATTTTATATATTTGATGTGTAATAGTACTTTAATAAGAATCATAACATATGAAAGTATATTTAAAAAAATTAAAGAAATATGATGAATAAAAGCTACAAAATATATTTGAAAGATGATTTTGTTTTTGTGTTTTATTTTTATTTTTCACATGAAATATTAGTCATGCTTACTACAATCATTATATTTGATTAAAGTTACTACATTTTTATTTATGTTTTAAATTAAAATTAATAAAATATTAGTTTAAAATTATATATATTTTATGTTTGTCTAAATTTAATAAATAAGTTGTTGGTCTAGTGGTCAAGAGTGTTTGTATATTTTCGGATGACCTGGGTTCGAATCCTTGTGGGAACATAATTTTAAATTTATTAATATCTAAAATATTTGCGGGCCGCACGGGTCCCGGACGGTAAACCCGCCCCTACGGGTCCGGGGCCGGTCCTAAATTCCGGATCCGTGCGGGTCCACGGGGCGGGTCCGGGTCCAATGATACTCGGCCCCGACCCACAAAATTGTCATCCCCATTTGTAACAACTTCGTATTTGTACTTTTAAAAATAATAATATTTTATTTATTGGATACTAATTAGTAATTAATGACAATATATTGGTAAATGAGGCAAAAATTGGAACATCATAATTTGGATCAAACGACTGAGGAACCGAAAGTGGGCGAATCACAGCCCTCCATCATACCGACATCTCTCTCCTCCTCAGGGACTACGGAGGACATGCCCATAGTGGATCCAAGGAGAGTGGGGCCACGCATCTTCAGGCGCGCGGGCCCAGCTACCAACTGGAAAAATCTGCGCACCCCCGGCGTACTTTAGCATCGAGCGGCGTCTTCTATTTGTTTTTGTTGTTTATCAGAATTAATCATCTTTGATATTACTGCACTATTATTGTCCATCGTAATAGTACTCTCATTAACAGTAATTTTCATTTCAACCCCTTGGTTTCTGCTTAATTTCAATTTATCACCGTCTTCCTCATAATTATTACCTCTCCTCCCATATCCAAATTTATACTCTCTCCGTCTCAGTATAATGTCCACTTTATTTTTTGCACGATTTTTAAAAATAGTTGTTAATTGTAAGTATAGATGTGTAAATATGTGGATCCAAAAAAAAATTATGTGTAATAATTTGATAAAAGGGAAACTAAACATTATATTTGAGACAAGTCAAAATAAAAAACTGGAGATTATAATTGGGACAAAGTGAGTATTAAACGATTCTTATCTTCACATTTTGTAGTCAAGTTTTTCATTTCGGATTGAACCACTTTCTTAATCCATTTTTCCTTTTTAACTTAAACAATACTTTAATATATTCTAGTGAACTGCAATATTTTATATTCCTTTTGTTCCATAGATTTTGTCTCATTTATTTCCAGCGTGCTTATTAAAGAGAGTTGTTAGTTTTATATAAAGTGTCCCTCAAAATATGCGTAAATCATAATAATAAAATCTTAATATTTTAAAAAATAAGACAAGATCTATATGACAACCGGCATGACAAAATGTATACATTACACACAACAAAACAATTTAATTTCCATTGAAAAGATTCCGTTGAGAAGAAATTGGACTGCATTAATGAGTCTGATAGTAATATCATGCGCCGTTGTAATAGTCTTACTGGTGTAATTTGACCATAAGTATTCAAATTGACCATGTTGGAATAAATTCATTTTGCCGATCTATGAGTATTAATGGAGTAATAATTAGAGGATAATATTTCCAATAAAAAGGCAAAGAAAAAGGAAAAACCAATACTCCATAAATCTCTTACTCTGCCTCCACCACGTCACTGGAATTAGTGAAATTCGAACCAACCAGGTTTATTTGCCGGGTAAAGAGAGAGAGAGAGAGCGAGTGAGGACGGCGGAGTCAGACTTACATATCGGATTCGGACCGCGTCGATTCGGACAGAACGGGTGCGATTACTTCGAGGCTGCAACTTAACGAGCAACATTAGGGTTTTCGACTGTCAAAATTATTTTTTTTAATCTGAGAATTCTGAGCATTGGATCTGTGTTCGTTGCAATTCCCAAGTAGAAGTTCAGAAAAAGTACGGATTTTATACTTCGTTGAACCAGTGTTGTCGTGCGAGCATCAATTGATGCTACTGGTATGAAATTTGAATGCTTTTTACAACCTTCATCTGCTTAAGTTACCAAGCTTCTAATTCTGTTGATGGGTTTCACCCTCCTCGAGTAAAGCTTGTTTCTTTCTCTAATTTTGTTTGTTCTCTAAGGATTCACTTAAGAAAAAGGAAAATTTGAACTTGCCCTTTTAATCCTTAATTTGGGAAATGTTATGTGTTCAAATAATTTTCTAGCTTTTTTACTGATGTAGTTGCATTTTGGTTGGATCTTGTTAGAGTAGATTATTTATTTATTTATAAATAATTTTAGACATTTGTTAACTGAGATTTTAAAGAGTTGTTTTGAAGTTTAAGCAAAAGAGGTTTATATTCTCAATTGGTTTATATTCTCTCCGCTTTTGGTGCTACTAAGAATATGATTTGATATTCTTGAAGTTTAAGCAAAAGATGTTTATATTCTTTTTTGCATATTTCACATATTCAAGACAGAATCCTGCAATATGCTTGCATATGCTATGTGTTTCATGTATCACACACAACATTACTCACTTTAACAATGATGAGATATTCACTTTTGCTTTTATTATTAGTTTCTTGTGTATATCTAAGAAATTTATTGTGGTTTACCAAATACATTTTGCTGTCGTGGATCTTATTTCTTACTTAATTTTCTTTCTTGCTTCTTTAGTGGTTAAATGCATATATTAGCACTAGAACTATGTTAGTAGAATTGAAAAAAGATCTGCATTTGAAGCTGATCTTCCTCTTTCTCTTGTTTGTGGTTAAATTTCAGAAACAATAGTTTCACGGTTTATAATGGCGAACAAGTTTCATTCAGGAGACAGTAGAACAAGAAGTTCAGTCTCCCTCTTCATAGTAGCCGGTCTGTGCTGCTTCTTCTACATTCTAGGAGCATGGCAGAGGAGTGGATTCGGAAAAGGGGACCGAATAGCGATCCGTATGGCCGAGAGTGGAGCGAATTGCAACATCCTCCCCAACCTCAATTTTGAAACCCATCGTGGTGGTGAAGCCGGTGTCTTTGATGATTCCGATTCCAAGGGGAAAGTCTACAACCCTTGCCCTCCTAAATACACCGATTACACTCCGTGCCAAGATCAAAGACGGGCAATGTCTTTCCCTAGGGAGAACATGTTCTACCGCGAGAGGCATTGCCCTTCTCAAGAAAAGAAGTTGCATTGCCTTATCCCGGCTCCTAAAGGATATGTTGCCCCATTCCCGTGGCCTAAGAGTCGTGATTACGTTCCTTATGCTAACGCTCCATACAAAAGCTTGACGGTTGAGAAGGCCATCCAAAACTGGATTCAGTATGAAGGGAATGTGTTTAGGTTCCCCGGTGGAGGAACACAATTTCCTCAAGGAGCAGATAAATACATCGACCAGCTTGCTTCGGTCATTCCGATTGATAATGGGACAGTTAGGACGGCTTTGGACACTGGTTGTGGAGTAAGTTTAGAGCTACAAGTGTAATATGTTTGTGTTTAAAATATGTGTCGTTTAACTTTCTATTGCGTGTTTGTTTTAGGTTGCAAGTTGGGGTGCGTATCTATGGGAGAGAAACGTCATAGCAATGTCGTTTGCACCGAGAGATTCTCATCAAGCCCAGGTTCAGTTTGCTCTTGAACGAGGCGTGCCTGCTGTGATTGGCGTTCTTGGAACGGTTAAAATGCCGTATCCGTCAAGTGCTTTCGACATGGCTCATTGTTCGCGTTGTCTTATACCTTGGGGAGTCAATGGTAAGATACTAACATCTAAATGACTAAATCCATTTTGTTATCTTTGAATGCATTTCATTTCAAAAAGTGGTTCTTAATAATCTTAGAGCTGGCTATGATGCCTTTTGATTTTGTTCAGATGGACTTTACATGAAGGAGGTCGATCGGGTGCTTAGACCCGGTGCCTATTGGGTGCTTTCTGGCCCCCCCATCAACTACAAGACTAATTACAAGGCGTGGCAGCGCCCATTGGAAGAGCTCGAGGAAGAACAGAGAAAGATTGAAGAGGTTGCCAAACTTCTCTGCTGGGAGAAGAAGTCTGAGATTGGTGAAATTGCAATATGGCAGAAATCAAAGGATACGGATTCTTGCCGCGCTGCACAAGCAAATTCCGAAGCTCCGTTCTGTAAATCCGAAGATTCTGATGATGTCTGGTAAGAATCACTAATCTTGGAATTTGCAACTGCATAGTGTATAAATAACTGCATTTGATGTTTTCATTAATTTTAGGTACAAGAAAATGGAGCCATGTATTACTAAGCACAACGTAGAAGCTTCCGGAGATCTTAAGCCGTTTCCGGAGAGGCTAGATGCTGTCCCTCCAAGAATCAGTAGTGGCTCGATTGCTGGGGTTTCTGTTGAAGCATACCTTGAAGACAATAAGGAATGGAAGAAGCATGTGAGTGCATATAGAAAGATTAACAAGTTTATCGACACGGGCAGGTACCGGAATATCATGGATATGAATGCTGGCTTCGGAGGCTTTGCTGCTGCTCTTCACTCTCCCAAGTTGTGGGTTATGAATGTGGTACCAACCATTGCTGAGAAGAACACTCTTGGTGTCATATACGAACGGGGCTTGCTCGGGATCTATCATGACTGGTATGCCCTCGTCTTACTATCCCTTCAAACTCACTAGTTATATTGTTATAGATCTATCTTCTTGAATTTGTTATTTTGTTAGGTGTGAAGCCTTCTCGACGTATCCGAGGACTTACGATTTGATCCATGCTAATGGTGTTTTTAACTTGTACAAGGACAAGTAAGCTCCATTTCATCTTATCGTTTTAGGGCGTATTTGCAACTACTTTTTTAAGTGTTAATTTGTGTTTTTTAATCCGTTTAAGCAAGTTTTTTTGGTGTTTATAAAGCAAGTTTCATAAAGTCAGACGTCTCAATATGGTGCTTAAAACACCATAATTATTTGATGTACCCAAAACCTATTTTAGTTTTTTTTAACTTTAAGCAAAAGCAAATAATCACGGTTTTGGTGTTGGATAGTTGGTAAAGATGAATTATGAATGCAGGTGTGAGTACGAGGATATCTTGTTGGAAATGGACCGGATCCTACGTCCGGAAGGCGCGGTTATATTCCGCGACGAAGTGGACGTGTTGGTGAAGGTGAAGAAGATTATAGGAGGCATGAGGTGGGACTCTAAGATGATGGATCATGAAGATGGCCCTCTTATACCTCAGAAGATGCTTGTTACTGTGAAGCAATACTGGGTGGGCAATGCCACCTCTGCCTAGTCGAAAACCACCACACTCCGATGCCCCGACGGACGGAGATTCTTTTGTTTCCTACACAACTTCCCTAGAATGGTGGGATGATTTTGCCACGTGGAAGAGGTGTTGATGGATAGCCACTGATTTGTTATGCTTCTAGATGAGGTGGTGGATTATAGTAGTTATCCTTCTTGTAAAGAATTAATCTTCTTTGTAACATAGTTTTGACCTATTACTATATATGTGTTTAATCAATCCATGTCATCGTTGCAATGCCTAGTTTTTAGAGAGAGAAATATACATAAATAGAGAGAGTGGGGATCTGATTGTATCCTAAAAACCTCCCTTTCCATTTATACTCAATAAAGTACTAAAATTACGTAGTTTTGATAATCTAGCTACTCTTTTGACCCTCTCTTGTATCAAAACCACATAATTTTGTACCAAAACTGCATAATTTTATCATAGGCAAATGAGATTGTACATCTTTTTGGACAACATATCTGATCCTAAGAGAGTATATATAAAATAGGAATTGATACACGTGGATAAGTAGAGAATACCTAGCGGTGTGAGACCTATCTCTCTGAAATTCGGCAAAAATAACCTCCTCACAAAGGGGGTTGCAATGATCGGGCTCAAACAACTTTTTTTTTACCGAAACACAACGTGTCGGAAGGTCAAGAAAGTTGACAACCTATAATGAAGAAGACAATAATACCCTTCTTTCCATGCTTCAAATGTTTATATTGAGAAGAGAGCTAATCGTATTACATAACATTGACATTGAGGCAAAAGTTAAACAATAGAAAAAAAAAAAAAACCTATATAGTGATGATACACAATTGTTACAAAACAAGTGACACAATATAAGTCAGTTTTCCTTGTACTCTTTCGAGGGACGTGCTTCAAACCCCCCTTCGCTTCTCTTCACAAGCGAATACGCCATGTGCGTACCAAGAATCCGATCCCACATCACGAAGAACGGCTGCGAAAAGTTATACTTGTTCCCATAGAGCTGGTGGTGAATATCGTGGTAGGCCGAGTTGTTTCTAAAGAAAAGGTGAAAGAGATTGCCCGGTAGCCACAGCCCGCAGTGGTCATCGACTGTTTTTAGGGTAGCGAAGGAAAAGAAGAAGATGGAGGTTCGAGGAGACATGCCTGATAGGAGGAAGGATAAGGCTCCACCGATGGTGTCGAGAAGGAGGCCTTCCAAGGGGTGGTTGTATAAAGCTCCGAAAGCATATGGGACGACGAGGCGGTGGTGTTGAGAGTGGATGTGTTTGTATAGGAACTTGTTTTGGTGCATGTAGCGGTGCATGAAGTATTGCCAGGTATCTAAGACCATCATTGCAACCAAGAGTTGTCTAGCGAGGACGATGAAGGAAGTCGGCTGAGCTTGGGCGGGATCAGTGTCGCTCCCAGTAACCTACACAGAAAATAGTTCATTTAGAAAATAAAACAATAGATTACTAATTATAAGGATGCAAAGAAAAAGGAAACATAAGCTAATCCACTAGCTCAGATCGGTAGGCAGGATCAGGACAAATCATCCGAAAGCAAAAAATTCTCCAAATAGAAGACGGGAGCACCGCCATACAGCAACCACAAAGAGGCACAAGTACATTAAATGGAAAATAGGAATACAGTTAGAAAAGATCGCAGACTAAACTTGAGATTGTTAATGTATCTTTCAACATGCTTGACATAATGCCGGCATACCTAGGCAAACAATTTCTTTAGAACCCAATTACACGGTATGACAATCTGTTTTATTGAAAAATTGCTAACGTTATAGTAATCATATCTCACAAATGAAAATTCTAGAATCCAAAGTTTTTGCATAAAGAAGGTAGGGTAGCAGGTCAAGATTGCAGTCACATTTAAAGATCTTAAATTCTTAATTGAAGCCAGCCAAGTAACCGCTCAGGTAAAAATAAGTTCACCTCAGAAATTGACATTTAACACAATAAATAATACTCCCTCCGTCTCATTCATCTTGTCTTGCTTTCCTTTTCGGTATGTCCCATACCAAAAATGGCAACCTTTTTACCACACAACTAACCACTCTTATTGTGGGACCTAGCCTTTCTCTCACATCTAACCACTCTCCTTAATATATGTGCAAAAAAGAAATGGGACACACTCGCTGGGACGGAAGGAGAAAATGTGATAGTAGATGCCTCATCCCACTAAACAACAGCCTACAAGCATTACTCTCCTAGAATAAACAAGTTCCATAATTCAAGATATCAGCATGACTGAGCAGAGCTTAATCAAAAAGTGTAAATACAACTTCAGCTAGTCTGAATATGGCTATGGACATGATAATTTCGCAAACAACTCTATGCAGTGATAATGGCTATAGTCATATTTACAATAGGCATCAATTCCATTTAGATAAAAAAAGGAAAAGCATAGTCTGATTTATGGTTGCAGACATGATAATTTCGCAAAACAACTCTATGCAGTGATGATGGCTATAGTCATATTTAATATCGGCATCAATTCCATCTAGATAAGAAAAGGAAAAGCAAATGATTCAGCAGAAAGGAAATAAAATTAATTCCAACAACACTGAATTTATGTATCATGGGGCCATGTATCCTTGTTAGTTTTTTAAGCCTGTTATTAGAAATCCAGGTTTGCATGTAGAAACAATCCTTGGAAAGTACTGATACTCTATTGAGAACTACCGCAGTTAATCCTATTTCTAACATAGACTTTATGCTCAACTGTAGTTCATTAAAATTAAAGTACTTGACTGTTATGTCAGAAATGAATGGCAAGTTACAGCATAACATATAACCCGTTCAACTATAACAACTTCATCAAAAGATCGACCAACTTGTCCCCTTAATCAAGAATTTTTACTAGGTGGTCAAACCAAAGAGTAAGATACAATCCCTTAACAAATCGAATTTAAATACTACACTAATTCATTTACCTCTATCCTTTTGTGACCTAAGACTGAGAATTATAGATGTGAGAGATAACGAGACATCTTCAAATGGAGAAGCATAATTTTATCAGTGAATTATATTCCACAAAGTGCTTTATGTAAAGTGTTTTCATATCAATCAGTATATTGTTTGAAGTTTGAACTCATTTCACCTAAACAACTGAGTTATTCAATGCGCAATAAGATTCCAATATATCAAGGAATATTAATAGCTAATTCAGATATTTACGAATCATCGGTTACCATAAAATTCTTCTTCCAATGAAGAAAACGCTGTCACATCTGGCATACCTATTGAGATCCAATAACTTGAATCTAGGTATTTCAGAGAACTTGTAGAAGAATAATATCCTAAAAAGTGTTGTAAGAATTCAATTAATCGCAAATGTAGAAATAACTGGTCACATCTTCCGGCAGCAACTAGAGAGGTAGTTCCATTGCCATTATATACTAACTATTATGTTCTACATGAAACACCAACGGATGGTAGATCTTCCCTCCTCCAAATAACATGTAGAACATCCATCTACAAATCATTAGGCAACAAGCAGCTAGAAACACCATTGCACACTGCATCTGCATCACCCTTGATCAACTATTACTATGGACACAACAGATCTAGCAAATAATACTAAATCCATACCATGATGAAAATTTCATCACAGAGCAAATATCAACAAAAACGCATAACAGATTCTAAATCTACAGCTGAGGAGTATAAATTTACCACCTCTTATCCACATAACAAAACCACATCCAACCCTCTCCCTACAAAGAAACACATGCACCTCCGCGGCAACAGAGATTAACAAAATCAAGCAACCAAACGAACAAACAAAAGTCAAAATAATAAAATTAAACACAAAATGAAACGAAAAGAACATAGAACCGCTACTTACGGCGAAGAGTAAGGTGGCGACCACGGCCTGCACCGCCTGCTGGAGGAGGACGCCCTTGACCACATCTCTCTTCGACACCAAATTCTTCTCATCTTCATCCTTGCGCGTGTGCAGCCGGTAATCATCGAGCGAACCTAACAGCACGTAAATCCCCGAATATATCCAGTACACGATTATCGGCGCAAAAGTCCCCAGCATTTCGTCGGAAACTTTTACAAAGCTCATCATCTCCATACCTAGTATCGCCGATCGAGAAGATGGAGACCTCAAATCGGAACAAACCCTAGGAACAGACTACTCGGCGGATCAATTTGGGGCTAACGATCCTCCTCCTCCTCCTCCTCCTCCTCCTCCTCCTCCTCAGAAGAGCTGTGGGCTGATCCAAGAGGGATGAAAGCATGTATGCATCATGATTTGATTCTTAGATAATGCTGTGTATGTATAGAATATGTGTTCGAGTTTACTTTTTATACAGTCTGGAGCAGACCATAATTGAGATATTAATAATTCAAATTAAAGTTGCATTTAATTATAAAAATGTGAACTTGTATTTGTGCGATTTCTCATTAGAGTAGACGACAATTCTCCCAACTATCTAACTTGTTACAGCTAGTAGACTTCCTACCCCATACAATGAGCTAATGTCAATAACTCCCACATTACAACTAGTGCGAATCATCTGTCTCACTTTCTTGTATCTCATTTATGTCCCACTATCATTTTTAACTGTAACACATAGGTGCTTACGATAATCCTAAAATTCAAATCGTAAGCACCTAAATGCTTACAGTTAAAAATGATAATGGAATATAAATGGGACACGGAAAAATGAGAAAGAAGATCCTGTGCACATTACAACTAATTGACGAAGAATAATGCAGGGGTAGCTTCAAAAAGATGATGACGATATCCCACCTCACGCAATACCCATATTTTGATTAGTTTTCGATACTTCGCACGTGTGGTTGATGAATGTAATTCTTTTTAGCACACTTGCAACGAATTAAATAGTTCAGGTGTGATTTTTACATTTTCATAGTCTAGGAGAAATCGCATAAATGTATTGTTTAGGAGAAATTGCATAATATAACCGTCTAAAGGTAATTTATACATTTTCATAGTATCGCACAAGTGCAATAGTCTACGAGATTTAAAACTTTTATTCCATTATTATGGATAATACATTTCTTAGTTTTGATTTGTTTGTATATGTCTGGTTTATTAGAAGTGAAAGAAACAAGCTAAGTTCATTATTGTATATGGTTTTATTATTAGTTATTAGGAAATAAATCCATAGTACACATTGACGAGGCATACGACAATAAAGTCAATTGATCATCCATGGATAAAGATGTGACAACGGCTTGTGAGTTATTGGCCGGCCGTGGTCACTCTTCAAGGTAAAAAAAAAATACAATTAAAAAAATAGTGCACTCTTCATTCCATTCTATTAGTACGTCATTTTTATTTAGGCACAGAGTTTTAAAAGAAATTTTCTTAATCCACAACTTAAAAAAATCCAGCAAAATACATTTTTTTAAATTAATTTTCATCCTCAATCATATGGTCATTAGACCTAGTCTAGGTAAGAATTTCCAAAAGTGATCTTTGTGTTGTATATTGTTTGATTTTTGAGTAGTTAATTTTTTGTCTATACATTATTTACCTTTTTTAGAAATATGAAATTTTTAATGGGACATTCACATTCCTATAACGAATACAAAACGTTATTAATTGAATACAAAACGTTATTAATGGGACGGAAGTAGTAGTAACTTATAAAGGTATTCACTCCGTTATATTATTGTTGTCTTGTATTTTTTTTCGAACTATCTTATTATTATTGTCTTATTTCTAAAAAAAGAAACAATATGTGTACCACAATCACTTAAATTAATGGACTCCACTACTTCATGATATCTCTACTCACTTCCTAAATCTCCTTATAAAAAACAAACAGTAATGAGACGAAAGGAGTATATAATAGAGACAATTTAAAGAACATTAGTAGTAATAGGTAATTTAAAATAATCTTAATATATATATGGCCTGCACTGCAATTCGCCATGTGCAGTAGTAGTCCAACCATGTGGTTATTGCCTATCATCTCTTTCTCCATAAAGTTTCTATTAGCTTCATTCTTTACAATATTTTATCTCTATTTCATTTTTTATTATTTATTGGATTGTTATTTTTTTTTTAATAAAGAGGATCCACAAACATTATTTTTGATACGTACAAAATAAATAATATATAACGGCCAGTGGATTTAAACATTTTCTCTATATCTTTTTTAGCATGAAAATTATTATTATTATTATTATTATTATTATTATTATTATTATTATTATTATTATTATTATTATTATTTGATTCGTGGAACCCGCAGCCGCTACCTTCGGTGCGCACTGAGTAAACCCCGCTCCTTGTGCAGTAGCCTGCAAATCACACAGGAGAGTTCAACCATCCTAGGCTAACCATAGGTGACAGGCTCCACATAGTGGTTCAAGTGGGATTTGAACCCAGGACCTATTGATCCCGGGCCACCCACCTTTACCAACTATGTCATCCCAAGGGGACAGCATGACGATTATTTAATCTATAGTGGAGGCTCGGAGGTAAGGGTACAACGGTCCAGTTTGGTTCACTTTTTCATGGCTTTTTGGAACCGGATCAAATACATATAAATGATTTGTTTTAGTTTGGTGCCAAGTGTATTTAAGTGTCGGAATCAAACCAAACTGCTTATAAATGGTTTGGTTCGATTCATCAATTCACCTATTTTTTCTTAAATCCTAATTAATCAAAGAACTCATTATAGGAATGTTACTCGTTCCGAACTCATAAATATTGAGCAGCTATTCATTCCTCTTCCCTTATATAGATGATGATTAATCTCGACTTAAATCTAATATCTAAATTCATTAACATTCTCATAGAAGAAACAAAAATATGAAATATAAAATAAAATAGATAGGATATTGGTTCGGTTCGAACCGCAAAAAAATCGTTGAAACTGCGAACCGAACCGATTATAAATTGTTCCTGAAAAAAATCGAACAAAACCTAAGAACCGAATCGAATGATATTTTTCAATTTAGTTCAATTCAATCAATTTTGCGTTTCGAAGTGCAACCACTTACCCCCTATTCGGAAGTATCCAATGATTGATTCTTGAGGTCCATTAAACCAATCAAGATCCAATTTGCACATAATAGTTTTTATAGGTTTTGTTTCATTATTATATTAATATATCAGAGTGGCGCAGCGGAAGCGTGGTGGGCCCATAACCCACAGGTCCCAGGATCGAAACCTGGCTCTGATAATTGGATTCAAGCTTTTCACACTTTCACATCTTTTTAAAAAAGTACAATTTTAATTAATGAATTTCGCAATAATCAATTACATTATTAATTAACTATACCATACTCTCATATTTTTTTAAAAAATATATACAATATTTAATAATGAATCTCGCAATAATCAATTACATTATTAAATTAAAACTTAAAATGTTATAGGTTGGTCATTTTAATTTTGAAAAATACAAGATTTGTAGAATGTTTATTAATGAATTTCGCGGTAATCAATTACATTATTAAATTAACTATACCACACATCAATTTTTATTAATGAATTTCGCAATAATCAATTACATTATTAATTAACTATACCATACTCTCATTTTTTTTAATTTATACAATATTTAATAATGAATCTCGCAATAATCAATTACATTATTAAATTAAAACTTAAAATGTTATAGGTTGGTCATTTTAATTTTGAAAAATATAAGATTGTAGAATATTTATTAATGAATTTCGCGGTAATCAATTACATTATTAAATTAACTATACCATACGTACTCAACTTTAATGTTATATTAATGAATTTCGCAATAATCAATTACATTATTAATTAACTATACCATACTCTCATATTTTTTTTTAAATTACACAATATTTGTTAATGAATTTTGCAATAATCAATTACATTATTTAATTATAACTTAAAATGTTACAGGTTGGTCATTTTAATTTTGAAAAATATAAGATTGTAGAATATTTATTAATGAATTTCGCGGTAATCAATTACATTATTAAATTAACTATACCATACGTACTCAACTTTAAATGTTATAGGTTGGTCATTTTAATTTTTCAAAAAGTTTTAGCAGATATTTTTCGTATCTCATATGTTTGCTCCTAATTTTAATGAAAATTACAAAATTACTTTATTTTACATTTCAAACGCTTTGTTCAATCAGCCTATCGTATCATAAATTCTAAAGATATATTATGACCCGTGTCCATATCGTTTCGTATTTTGTGTCGTCGGCCTCGTATCAGGCGTGGCGGGTCTACGGATAATATAGTTGGGCGCGTCGTGGATACCCAACCCGTTGTCGTTGCAAATAGCCCAATCAATATTTGGGCTGTTGGAAAAATGCCTCAAGCCCGTAGCCCGATCCCGCTATTAATAAAACCACAAGCCCGTTAGGGTTTAGGCCCGAAAGAGACGAGTATAAAAGATCAAAATCTTCTCCATCTAAAAGACCTCCAGTTCGTTCTGCGATCGCCGATCAGCCACAGAGGCAAGAGCAGATTGTCGGATTGACGGCGGAGGAGGAGGTCGGCAAACATGGTGCACGTCTCGTTTTATCGCAACTGTAAGCCGCCTAACTCCTTCACAGGATTATCGATACACGCATATACGATACACAAACTAATCCTGGCTTGATTTTTTTGATTATGGGTTTCTGTGTCTTCTTCGCCGTTTTTTTTGAATTGTTATCGTGTTACTGATGAGTATGTTACGCCATTGGATTTTAATTTCATTATTCTCAAATCTCCTGATTGCAACCACATTAAACTTGAATTCCTCAATGTGTTTCTCTGTGTGGATCGGTTCTAGGTTGGAAATCGATGTGTCTTGCTAAGGTCTAGGTTTTTTGAATGTTGTCTAAGTATGCGATAAGCCGAAGGATTGATAGATGAAGCTTTGAATTTTTTGCTGCCTTTACCAAATTACCAATAATCACTTGATCTCCATGTTTGTCCTTGTTTTTCGTTCTTTTGCTTTTGATATTTTTTGAAGTTTTTGTCTTTTGCTTCAATGTTTTAGTTACATATCTCTTGTTAAACTGGAAAATTCGCTGAAGGCACCGAAACAAGCAATAAACAATGGGTACTACTACTATGCAAAGCACTGTTAACATGTTCCTGTTGCAGATGGAAAGACTTTCAAGAAGCCTCGTCGTCCTTACGAGAAGGAGCGACTTGATGCTGAGCTGAAGCTTGTAGGAGAGTACGGTCTCAGGTGCAAGAGGGAGCTGTGGAGGGTTCAGTACGCCCTGAGCCGTATCAGGAACAATGCTAGAAACCTTCTGACCCTTGATGAAAAGGATCCACGTCGTATATTTGAGGGTGAGGCTCTTCTAAGGAGGATGAACAGGTATGGTCTGCTGGATGAGAGCCAGAACAAGCTCGATTATGTGTTGGCCCTAACTGTTGAGAACTTCCTTGAGCGCCGCCTCCAGACTTTAGTGTTCAAGGCAGGCATGGCTAAGTCTATTCACCATGCTAGAGTGCTCATCAGACAAAGACACATCAGGTACTGATAATTCGTTTTATTTATCAGCTCAGAGCTCAATTTCTTGTATCTTTTTTAATTAACATTTAGGATGTCATGAATGTTATCTGAAATTAAATCTTCTGCCGCTTACTTTTGATAATAGTACTTAGTTTTGGGTTGAATTGATTATAAATTTCAGTTTTCATTTTATGAAAGTATACTGAGAAGTGAGAACTACATGGATAAGCATTTTATTGACTTTTTCTAGATACATATACGCACCCATTAAATTGTAGCTGATAGGTGGTTTTAGGATGCCTGCAAAGATTTAAATTGAACTTTCTTCATCTGCAATGGGTTATTATGTCATTATCTATATCTATCTTGAGTTGATGTTGAGTTATTTCTGGAATCAGTAATTGGATTAACAAATTGTAAGTGTTCTTGTAGAGGTTGATCTCAAACACAATGTTTATATTTGCAACATTTTAACTTCTTTCTTGTTTAACATGTAATAAATTCTTGTTGCAACAGATGTTATCTCGAAATTCACATCAAGTAGCTTCATCTACTTTTTTGCATCATCAGCAGAAGTCAAAAAATGTTGCATACATTTTGAACTTCATTTGTAGGCTAATTGTTTAAAAAAACTCCAGGGTTGGGAGGCAAGTTGTGAATGTACCATCTTTCCTCGTGAGAGTAGACTCCCAGAAGCACATCGACTTCTCCCTCACAAGTCCGTTTGGAGGTGGCCGCCCTGGTAGAGTGAAGAGAAGGAACCAGAAGGCAGCTGCGAAGAAGGCTTCCGGTGGTGACGGAGATGAGGATGATGAAGAGTAAGGCGTAGTTGATAATGATAAATGAGTACTATTTAAAGGGCAGGGTAATGGAGTTTTTCTGCTGCTTTAAATTAACAGTGGTTTTGATGATAGGATGGAGTTGGTTTCTTTTGAGTTTTGACAATTGATGTTGAATTTTTGTCATTATATTGAAAAACTGGTTGCATTCAGGTGGAATCTTGGGGTTGCATGATTTTTTTGTCTTTACGGTTTACATCTTTTATATTATTTGTAGATTATTACATAGAAGTAGAAATTAGGTAATCTGTACATTGGCATTTTTGCTTGAAAGATCATGTTATTTGATGGGAGAAGATTATACATAAGCAAGGAAATCAAATAAAATGAAGAAAAGAAGAAACTTAATCTATAACTATTTCAAAGAAACCTTTCAATTTAATCTATAAAATGACAAAAGCGTTTAATAATATTATATAAAATCCTTCCTACCCTAACATTCGAGAAAAAAAGCAATTCTTCATACAAAGTAACCCATTGCCCATCCTGCAGTTCATCCATCCCATCTCCAAACACGAGACAAGATACGAAACTTCCGCCGTAACTCCTCAGCACCCCATTACAACACAATTGTACACAAAACTCCCCGACCTCTTCCTATCAAGCAAACGCCACTCCGGTGGACCTTCGCTAGGCATCCAAGAGTTCACCTCAATAAACCCCTCACCCGCATTCCGGGGACCCCCGATGACCACAAGGCGATCGCCACATCCCTCCCTAAACGCCAATCCCCATCCGTGCATAGAATCTGCGCGCTCCGGCAAACTCCCTACCGTACCCCAAACCCTGTTACCCTTGTCGTACTTCCAAACCTCCATATTTGCATAGTTTGCAGCATACAACTCATTAATCACAACTGCGATGAACGGATGTGCCTCAGATGCAACTAGGGGTACGTCACCCCCAGCTGCACCACGGACCGGGGACCTATTGGGTATCTCAGTCCAAGAACCAGTATCCAAGTCATACTCCTCCCCACATGCGAGAAGCTCGGAGTTAGCCCCTCCGATGCCTCCCACGATGTAAACTTCCCGTCCATGAAAACCGCGGAGCACATCTTCCATGGCTTCTTCATGCTCGGAAGCGTTCTCCAAATTCCCATCTCAGAGTTGTACATCTCTGCAGAGCTAAGTACGCTACCGTTCCGAGTCGCAACCACCGGCCAGTATCGCGATCTCCCCGAGGCTTGCTGACCCGAACAAACACCGGGGCGCGTGCATCCTCACCCCGGTGGCCCACGTGTTCGCTAGCAAGCTGTAACAATAGATCACATGGGACATGAGGTCTTTACCGAAGACGAGAAGCTTGGTTCCAACTGGGAGTGATTCCTTATCTGAGAATACGAAGCAATCGTTCCGGTCCATCCTCGGTAGCCTTATCCACTGTGAACGGATAGGGTCGAACGCTTCCCATTCGAGCAATTGGCAAGACAAGTAAACCCAATGCTCAACCATACCACTTTGCCTCCTCAATCTATACAACTCCCCACTCCTAACTAGGGATCGGAAGCTCGTATTTAGTGATGAAATCGCGCCATAATCGGCTCTCGAGCACCTAATGAGACAACTAATAAAGTTGTCTCTACCAATGGATGATATAAGTGAACTAGTATCAGAATCTTGACCTACATCCTCCTACTACCGGGTTGATCTGAAGTCGCCCTCAAAATCCCACCAATTGTTAAGGAAGTATCAATTTGTTTGTCTGATTGCTTAGGCAGTTTTCATGCAGCATTATCTTCCTCCTCCAATGGCCTCTTTGTGTGATGAATCTCAGCCTTCTCTAACCTTAAGCTTATGTAAGGCCAATTAACCAAACAAGCCCTATCTTCAAGCATATCCTTGAGTAATTGAATGCAAACACCCAAAAGAAGCACAACTTTCTCTGTTTAAATAGTTAGAAATTAATTTTTCTCACTTTTTCTTGAAGAACTACTGAAAAACATAAGTTCGCAATCAGAAACTGAATCAAGAAAAACACACAGATAATTCATCTACATACAGAAATCAAGAAAACAGAACTATAGGAACATTTACCAATATTCTGTTCCATTCATCCTTCCAAGTTCTCAAATTGACTTGATTTTTTCAACAATGAAGAAAAGTTCAAGAAACTGATCTTTGGGCAACAGCTACAATAGAACTAATCTAAATGCATGATGAATTAACAAAACCCAGATTCAAGAACACTCGAACACCTTAAAAATTAAAAAAATCATAAAACAGAACAAATATGAATGTATATGATAGAAGTTTCTGAAAGAATGAACAAAGCCCAGATGCAACAACACCCTAAAAATCAAAACTTTGATCAAGAAATCAAGAAGCCACCAACATTTAGATCTCAAATTCAGATCAACCAACAACCACACTTACCCACATCTCGTAATTCTCATAAACCAAAACAAAAGCTTCAATCTTGCAATACACAACTAACAATAAAAGCAGAGGCACAGAGACAGAGTAAAACTGAATAATAATAATAATAATAATAATAATAATAATAATAATAATAATAATAATAATAATAATAATAATTACAAAAATCATGATAGAGAGCTTACATGTGTGTTGGATAAGAAGAGAGAAAAGGCAGAGGTTGATTGAAAATATTCTCAAAAAAACCAATTTCTTTATCTTCACTTTACATGTATATATATGCAAAATTCTACCTCTGTAATTGTGTGTGTGTGTGTGTGTTCTTTCTTTTTTCTATCTGTACTCAAGCTTCTGTGTATGGGATAGAATCATAGGACTGCAGTTTCAATTCTTGCCGTTCTTCGTGAAGAGAAATCCTTTGGATTCTCTCTGTAAAGCAAAGCAAAGGCTTTGGGCTTTGGTTTTAGCTTTCGGTTTTGGGCATAATTCTCTCTCTCTCTCTCTCTCTACTCCTTTACGCTCAGCATTCTCTGTCTCAACATTCGGTGGCCCATTCGATGGCCCCCCAATCACGCCCCGCCACGCGTGCATTAGTGGGTCACCCTTTTATAACTAAAATAGTTTTTTATTGCTAACATGACCCACCAATGCATGCGTGGCGCCGCGTGATTGGTGGACCACCGAGTGGAATACGAATTTTGGGCCAGAGGATTCGGATTGACTCCTTTATATACGTATTAAAAAAAAATGTAGTGCGTGAATTCTGTAACACAAAAACTTCACTAAAATCCCAACTTTTTCTTGAAAAACATCATTTCAGATTCTAATGACACATGCAGATTCTTGCTTCTATTCTATCAAATAATACTATTAGATTATTTTTAATTTTAGTTTTTTAGTAAAAACCCGTTCATAGAAAATATTTTTCCTTTTAAAATGTTTAGATCTTTTCGTTTATTTTTTTTAAAAATAATATTTTTTATTTACTTAAATAAAATATTTGTTGTAATTTTCCCAAGATTTATAATTTCGGCAAATTGACGTTAATGGTCCCCAATGTTTGCCTGAATTGGTCCATAATGTTTATTTTTTAGTTTATTAGTCCCCAATGTTTGATACTTTGGATAAATTGGTCATTCCGTTAAAATTTTCATTAGTTGACCGTTAGTCAACGATTTTTTAAAAATAATAATAAAATAATTTGAGGTCATTATCGGAATAAAATTTAACGGGACCAATTTATCCAATATTTTGTAACTTCTTAATTTACTTCCTCCTCTCCCTCTTTCTCTCCTCTCTCTCTCTCTCAAGTAGTGTTCCACGACTCCTTTTTCTCCATTTCAAATTCTTCTCCACTTCTCTCCCTAATTAACCTCCCCTCTCTCTCTCATCACCAGGTAACGTATTTCTCATTTTGCGCGAATTTATTCATCGTCTGTGTTTATGTTTCGATTGTGTAAGATGATTTGATTTTGAAGTTGTTCGGATTTTATTTGATAATCAGTGATTTGTTCCTTAAATCTGCCGTTGACATTCTCTAATGGCGGAATCGTCTCTCCTAGCAAATCCGAACCTATTGCGGAAGCGTCGGAAAATCGATTCAGATTTCGGCGCTCCAATCGCCGCCGAGACCGATCCGAGCCAGTGGCGGAGCAACAGATACATTCGTCAAAGCTCGTCGACGCTCTCCGCAGCCTCCGCCGCCCGGAATCCGCCGATGCCAGCAGCCGCGTCGTCCGCGACGCCGCCGACCGGGTGCTGGCGGTCTCTGCCCGGGGTAAGACGCAATGGAGCAGAGCCATCCTCATCCTCACCAACCGCCTCAGTCTCCGCCTCGCTCACATCAACAAAAAGCACAAGAGAGCGGCTAAACCGGCCGCCGGAAAACCGCAGGCGAAAAAACCGGCGTTGCAGAAGAGACTCCTGCCGTTGCAGAGGAAAGTTAAGGTGTTGAGCCGATTGGTCCCCGGCTGCCGGAAGGTGTCGCTTCCGAATCTTCTAGAAGAAACCTCGGATTATATTGCGGCGAGAAAGAGAGCGGTGCGCGCGGGACTGTGGATGGAGGCGGTGGTTTGGACGCGGGACGGAGGCGGTGATTTTACTCAGTAATTTATCAATGATTTGCTTTTGTAATTTTAACCTAGGTAGTAAATTGAGAAGTTGCAAAATATTAGATAAATTGGTCCCGTTAAATTTTATTCCGATAATGCCCTCAGATTATTTTATTATTATTTTTAAAAAATCGTTGACTAACAGTCAACTAACGAAAATTTTAACGGAAGGACCAATTTATCCAAAGTATCAAACATTGGGGACTAATAAACTAAAAATAAACATTAGGGACCAATTCATCCAAACAGACAAATATTGGGGACCATTTACGCCAATTTGTCTATAATTTCAGTCTCCTAATTCTTAATCTTGAATTTACTCGACTAAATATGAATTTGCTAATCTGAAATGACAAGATTGTGAATTCAAACTAAATAGAATTAATTGTCCAAATAATGCAAGATTTCTATATTTAGCAATTTTCTGCTATGGTATTATTTTTATTTTATTTTTCTATCAAAGTAATAATCATATCTGCCTACCTAATAGTGAATAGAGCGGGGTCAATTTTCTGGTCTACTTCAAATTATACGCATTCAATAGTCATAAATTGTCTTTCATTTAATACTTTACAATAAAGAAAACCCGTCTCTACTATTCGACATACATATAAACTGACATTCATCCTTACTCCTTAGTCAACAAAAAATTATAAAATAATGATTTTAAAAATAGGCCGCTGTCATCCCTAATTAACTTTTGTATTGATGGAATTAATTGAGTAGAAGAACAGGTGAGTTTCCGCCTGGGCCGGCTTTAATTCCCATTTAGTACGAATTGTTGCTTTTAATACTCGATTATTTTGGTTTACATAATTAATAATGCTTTAACTTTAACTAATACTACTACATTATCATGTGACATGTGTAATTCATTTATCTTTTTTAAAAGCATCATTACATTGACCTTAAGTTAGTGATTAAGTTAATCTAATCCTCTTTTAAAAGCAGAGAGTAATATAAATGTTAAATAACATGATTGTACACATGTGAATCCATGATTGATATTTATAATGATATGATAAAAGCAATACCGAAGTACGAGATTTTGCACGACTTGGGAGCGACGGTTGATCCTTACTTGATTTGATCATAGTTAAATCTCTAACCAATCACCTTAAACTTGCAAATCAAGCATTAATAATGAACTTTATGATAAAATTCAATCCTGTCAAAATCGACTTAAAAAAAGGTTCTAATTTGATGCTGTGGTTTTAGGAAAATTAAGTAAGAAACATTGCTGATTTTCTCACAATCTCCATGCATGTAATTTTGTCACATCAAATAATATTATGTTAGTATTATTTTATGTTTTCAGCTGATTTCGAAAAAATAATTGGAAGAGACGTATTGATTTCATGTGCATTTTCAATGTTAACTACGTTGTTAGGCAAATGTCACATTCAATTCACCCTTTTCAAAGCTAACATTACATGCCCAATTCATATTCCCTTTTGAATTTTGATGTATGAATTTGGTTGAAGTGATGAACCCTAGTCGTGCGACTTCTTAAAGGATTAGGTCAAAAGTTCAAAACTCACGTTCTTAACTTTCTCAGTACATATATACATTAGTATGTCCAATTCAAAGTTTTTGTATATTTATTGTGGGTGCATGATAAATGCAGATACAAAGGGGGTGCCCGACTGCGGTTGACCCTTTTGGAATAATGTCGAACCTCAATTTTTATATATACTTTTTAAAATTTTCGTGTTTCGTCCTCTTGAAATTCTATATTTCCATAATTTTTTACCAAAATTCAAATCTCATTCCTCAGCTTTCGTTATTCTGGATCTGTCCCTACAACAAAAAAATAAAATAAATGTACTTGATGATGACATTTGTGTGTGGAAAATAATAGCACAAAACAAGACTTGGGGAACACTATGACTAGGATGTGAAGACAAGAAAGAGAACAAAATGATCACCCATCCAATTAAAATCAACTAAATAGTAATCAAAGCATTTAAGATAATGAAATAAATTAAGAAATGCCAAATCAGAGTCAACTGTGATTAATTATCTGCTATTAATACTCCAATGGAGCATATAACGCCACGTGTAAACAACAAACAATTCGAACATTTCGTCGATGCTAGTACAAAATTATCATAATATTACTATAGGAGTAATTAATGTCTAATCACGACTAAGTACTAATTAACAGACCTTTTATCTAACTTTTTAAAAAAAGTATAATCTCTATATTATCACAATAAAATATGTTTATAAATAAATTATCTTATCAGGCCAAATTTAAGTTTTTATTTAAAAAATTAACAATTTATTTTAGTAAAGAGGGCCCCACTGTCGAATTGTTTAGTTAACTAGTACTCACTCCGTCCCATTATTAGTGGCCACCTTTCATAATTTGGACGTTCCGCTATTAGTGGCAACGTCCTAAATTAGTAAAAAGTTAACACTCTCTTTCCTACTTTATCATTTTATCTCTTACTTTATATCTACTCTCATTATTATATTCATTTATCTCTCCTACTTTATTATCTTCTATCTCCTATTCTCCCATTATTACACTCATGTCTCTCTCCTACTTTATTATCTACTCATCTCTCTTACTTTATTACATATTCTCTTAATTACCGTGCCGAAAAGAAAAGCGCCACTAATAATGGGACGGAGGAAGTACTTTCTTAGGCCCATTAATTTGGCAGCCCGGGCCCGATTAGAATTAAAGATTTCCATTCTAGTTTGTAATGAAAAGTTTTGTAGAATGAGCCCGATTAGAATGGGCTTTCAACGATGGGCCCAATTATGTAGTACATTGTTGTTGTTTTTAATTTCTGAAAATGGGATTGTTTTGGAACTATTGAATTAAAACTTATGTAATGAAATCTTCAAGTTATATGAAGAGGTTGACAAATTACTTTCAATGGGGAAAAGAGTGACGTCAAGCAGGGAAGCCCACATGAGGTTGAGTTTCCACCATTTTTCTTTTCAATTTCACAATTATAAAAGAACGGGAGAAATTTACAATATTGGAAGGAAGGGAGTGAGTGTAGAATTTAGAGGAGTAATACTATTATTATTTAAAATATATATATATATATATATATATTTATATATATAAAAATAGAATTTCGAAATGATTTGAAAACGACATCAGCATTCACATGCTCTTTATATCCGCCCCTACAGCATAAGGTCCATCTCGTTTATTAAAATATTCAAAATAAAATTTTCGAATAATATATGTATATATATTGTGTGTGTGGAGAATGAAGGGATTAGAGGTGGATAGAACATGTGTTTTATATTCCAATTTTAGTAACCTTTTCAATATTGGCACAAGCGGGGCTCTCTCAAACCCTTATCTCCAAAAAGGCCCACTATTTACTTATACTTGACATCTCTAAATGATTATATTAAAATTGGGTATGAATTCGGTAGAAAGTCAGAATTATATAAAAAGATAAGAAGTATACACATTACCTACATGTTTTATGCATGAATCTTTTAACTTTTACACTTTTGCCCTTACGCATAAAATATATAAAAAATTTGCATAAAGAATATTATATTCCGGAATACATTCAACCCAAACCATCAAATGATAAAATGAAGGGTACAGATTTGCTTCTTATTTATTATTTTAAGTAGTCTTCTTATGAGATGTATTACCAATCATAACTTCCTCATCATATATGTTCTTCTACAAAAAGGTTTTTGTATTTCAAATATTGCACCTTATGCGTTGGCATATTTTAAATGAAGTGATTTCTTAAAGGAATTTCCACTTTTAATATTATTTTCAACGAAATGGAGTATTAGATTCCAAAATCATTTGATAACTTTAAAAAATAAATGGGATAAAACCGCCAAAAACTAAATGTATTAATCGACAAGAAATTGAAATATTCTCCAAGGAATCTAGCTAGATTGGAAGTGTGGGCTAATTTTCTTGCAGTTAGCTCAAATGTCGTTTTCTATTACCTTCATCACCATCTCTACCTCACTTCTTGTTTCATTTTTTTTATTGTTATTAATAGACAAATTTACTCGAATATTCAAGAAAATAACTTGCACCAGAAAAATTCCATGCCACGGGCTAGAAAATATTAGTGGAATTTGAAAACTAATTCCTCATGACATTTGTCGATAAACATTTTATTTTTATCTAAGGAACAACGATTAATTCAAGTAATCCATAACAAAATTAATGTATATACTAAGTTCTAATTAGTAAATTAAATTCTTGTCCTCGTCATGATATATACATTGATGAAATAAAATACGAAACTAATCAATTTGAGCACACTCATAGCTCTTATCTAATAAAAAGAAATATATGAAAAATGAAATGGCTTTATTACTATAATCCAAGAAAATGATGGAAAAAATTGAAATAAATTAATTTAAAGGTGGGAATGTGGTAGCATATGCAATTTTTTTTTAAAAATAAAAAATAAAGAAAAGAAAACTAAAGAAGAAGAAAGAAAGAAAGCAGTGAAATGGAAATGGACAGTTGGAGGAGCACCAGTACAAAAAAAAGAACAGTTTGGTAGGCCTATCAAAATGCTCTATTCTCTCTCTCTCTGTGCTGGGTTTTTTGTATTTTTCTTGACTCAGTGAGTTGCAGAATCCATGGTGAGAGGAAAATGGCGCGACTTCGTCTAATCCACGATAGCTGTTGGTTGGTCAGGTAGCAAACCCTGCCCCCCTTAACCGGACCCATCCACATATTCCACTCCCCATCTCATCTCAATTTCGAATGAGTATCGATTTTCGTCATGTAATGTTGATTGAATTTTCGATTTTGATATTGTAATATAGTTCTTTCAATTTTCGTCTGATAAATTGAAACATCATTCATACAGTGATTTACTCAATCCGTCCCAATAATATCGTCGTGTAATCCCGATTGGGTCGTCCCAATAATATGATATTATTTCCCGAAAAAAAATAACATAAAGCTAAAATTCTCTAAAAGTCAAGTAGCTGGCTCATATCATTTTACACATAAAAATCAAGCTTCCTAATCTCAAAAAAGAAAAAAAGATGATATCATTGGAATGAAGAGAGTATTATGTTACTAGTAATTAAAAAGGGGTATCGGTATAACATGATAGATTTTTATTATTAACGCAATGTTAGATACACGACGTTAGGATTATATGTCAGTGTGTCAGGTACTCAACTGGAAATATATAAGTCGACGAAAAATTGCCCCAAATAGTTTTTTAAATTACAAGACAAAAAATAAAAAAATTCCACAATGGATAACCACAATCGAAATTTTCGATATGCATGCACCCTCAAAAACAAAAGATTAATAGAGATCACTTTTTTTTTTTTAAATTTTTTTTTTTCCTTTTTCCCCCTCAAGGGAATCTAACTGCTGCAAATTTCTTGGACAAACTGTCTATAGTAGTAAATTATGCAGCCCCCTTCACACCGTATAATATAAAAATTCCCCATTTTTTAAAATTCCAAGGCTGTCCTTTTTTTTTTTTTTACATAAATTTAGTACTATTCACATTTGATCTAACTTGTAATAAAAGCAAAAATGTCTTCATATAAACAAATCCCATTTCTCAAGATTGAAAATATTCAAACCCTAGAGAGAGAGGAAAAAAGAAACTTTTCTTGAACCTGCTAAGATATAAGCATATACCCAAATGAGTGGAGCAAGAAAGTAAACCAATGAAGGCAGGTGGATCGATCAGCAACCCTGCGGTACAACTCGCGATGAGGACAGTACAACCGGTATAGCTCATGGTACTAGTGCTCAAAAATGGCCTTCTTCCATTCCAATTTCATGCTGCAAATACAAGATCACGAACAACACAATATTCCATCCACTCCAATCCTCCAAAATCAGGAATTTCATGGTAATCAATCAATCAATTCTCCAAAAAGATAATAATTATAATAAAAAAAATCCCTTTTTTATTTGAACCTCATTATATCGAATATATATAGGAGTGGCTTCGCTGCTCGGAAAGAGGCCGCCGGAGATGGCGTTCTCCGGCATGGAAGAAATGAGAGAGGAAGACTTTTCCGACGACGGAGTGCAGGTCGGGGAGAAGAAGCGGCGGCTGAAGATGGAGCAGGTGAGGACGCTGGAGAAGAACTTCGAGGTGGGGAACAAGCTGGAGCCGGAGCGGAAAATGCAGCTGGCCCGGGCGCTGGGGCTGCAGCCGAGGCAGGTGGCGATCTGGTTTCAGAACAGGCGGGCGAGGTGGAAGACGAAGCAGCTGGAGAAGGATTACGAGGTGCTGAAGAGGCAGTTTGATGCGGTCAAGGCCGAGAACCACGCTCTTCACACACACAATCACAAGCTTCATGCGCAGGTAAAATATTAATTTTATGATTTTTTTTTTACTAGTATACAAGAAAAATAAGCGTCTCTTCAATAATGTTGCATAAAAATATCCCACTTCTATTTTAACCGACTTTAAATTGCATCAAAACGAACTTGTTTTGGTGCAAAATGGAAAAACCCGTATTCTTGAATAATATTACATAGAAATATCCACCATCTATTTTAATTGAATTGAAACTACATTGTGTTTATTTTATTATAAAAAAATATTTACATTCTTCAATAATATTGCATAAAATCTAATGGGTATATTTTAACTGACTTGAAATTTCGTCAAATTAACGACTACCTATGTTCATTTTATTGCATAAAGATAAAAAAAAAAAAAAACATTTATTCTTAAATAAAGTTGCAAAAAATCCCTTCTGTCTATTTTGACTGTATGTGAATTTCAAATACGCTCGACTTTGAGAATCCGTTACTTTATCATTAAATTTAAGTTTTTACCCTTTTTAGATAAATTGTAATTTATGATTAAAATCTAAGACAGGATCACCTCGTCGTTTTTGAGATTTACGCAAGGTTAAAATAGACGGGAGTAATTTCACGAGTGTTTTTCAGTGGTAGTTTTACACAATTTCAAGTGAATACGGTTTTTTTCCCCTATTCTAATATGAGCATGAATGATTTCAGATATTGTCAATGAAGAGTAGGGAGCCAACAGAATCGATCAATCTGAACAAGGAGACGGAAGGCTCTTCCAGCCAAAACAGTTCGGAAATCAAGCTGGACATTTCAACAACTCCGGTTTCAAAGGCGACCGGAAGGCCGTTCTTCCCTTCTTCCTTGAGGCCAAACACGGCGGCGCATCAGCTCTTCCTTAATTCGACGAGGCCGGAAATAGACCAACACGTTAAGGAAGAGAGTTTGTGTAATATGTTTTGTGGGATGGATGATCAGACCGGGTTCTGGCCGTGGTTGGATTAGCAGCAATTCAATTAGGTTTCGGAAATTTGAGAGAATGAGACACGAAAAAAGGGCTCCCCTTACATCCGCCTCGTGGGTAAGTTTGATTGTAATGTTGAATTGATGATGATCATGTTTTGTTGTTTTGTTGTACAAATTAGTAGGGCCACGGTTGAGGGGTTGGGTCGAGGATTTGAGGAGTATCATTAATGAATTATTATTAGTATTTTTTCAATAAGAGGGCTAAGAAAGAAAATGTTATATATTCTTGTATGCAGATTCTCTTCATTATTCACCATTTTCTCTTACCGTATCACTGCAAAAAGCAATTAATTTCGATGAGAGAGAGAGAGAGAGAGAGAGAGAGAGAGAGAATCATGCACACATTACAAGGAGAGGAGATGACAAACAAAGAAGAAAACGAAGGAAGATAATTGACGATCCGAGAAACCATTTGTCGTTAATTGACGATCCGAGAAACAAACATTTGGATTGTGAATATGTTATTTTATCAATTGTTCCGAAGTTAGCATCAAATTAATACCAAGAACAAACATTATAACAAAGTGTCATCCTCTCATATAACTAATTTTGAAAATCTCATATACTCTCTCCCGACTCTCCGTCCCAATAATCTTACCAAGTATTCCATTTTCGGATTGGCATACATATACTGTTTAGTTCCCTTTTTTAGCAAATTATTACACTGAATTTTTTTGCGAGATTTTCAATTTTCTACCACTTTACACACAACTATCAACTCTCCTTAAAAATCGCGTCACAACCAAAATGGACAACATGATTGGAACGGGGAGTACAAGATTGAAAAAAATTAAAAATAAATAAAAATAAAATAATTGACAGACACCTTTCGCTGAACGTACGAAAAAATGGTCAGAATGCATGGATGGGCCGTGATTGGATCTTTCCACAAAATGGAGCCCTCGTTCCAAGGGGGTCTCATTGATAATGATGCAATCTCCCCCACCCTTTTCTTCCTTATGATGTGTCATCCCAACCACAAAGGAAAAATCAAGACCAAACCCTAATCGACAACCACATTTTTATCAATCCATACTACTTGTAATGTCCCACACGTTATGAAATGTACCTCTCAATTGATGATTTCTCTACTAACTCAGAGCTAATCGTTTCGTCGTGTCCGTTACGTGTCGCTCCCGAAGAAGGAAAGAGGTTATTGATTAGGACTAAAAGTTGTAAACTCATTGGGCTATTGCAATTGTGAGATCCGCTCATGGACTACAAAATGTGCAAATTAACCATTCTGAACTATATATCTTATTTGTTGTAGACAGTAAAAATACCGACAAACGAAATTACAATCGACGGCTATGCATAGGAACCAGGTTAAGGGGTAGTATTGTAAAAACAGACCCCACCTTTATTCTCCCTCGTCAGTTAATTGGCCGGAAATCGATGGAACGATCGAAAGAATTAAGCTAAAGAATGTAGGTTTTTTTATTTTATTTTATCTTGTTATGTTCAATAGAATATGAATCGACTTCACATATAAAATTTTTCCAAGGTGTCTTATACTTGTCATGTGACTTTTTCAAGAAGTATATTCCTTTTTTATTAGAATTCTATTCCTTGCAATAAATTCGGTAACTCAAAAGGTGATTTGAACATATTCATAGTTCAGGTGGAGAACCTAACATTTACAATAGTCTAGAGGGAGTTTAAAACGTAACCCCTATTGATAATACAACACTCATCTAAGGCCTAATCTTATGGTCTTAACTTTATTAAACGCACTAGTGATTCATACTAGCTTTATTAACTCGAGCGAATTATTTTGTCGTGTCCGTTACGTGTTGGTGTCGCTACCAGAGAGATTATTAATTAGGTGTAAAAGTTTTAAACTACTTGAATTATTATCTGCAAAAAATTAGATAGTTTGGAAAGTAATGAGAATTGGAGAATTTTTGGTTGGGTGGATTCTAAGAAAAGAAGGATTTTTGTCTATCTTACTTTACTTTCTTTTTCCTTATATAAAAAATTATATATATTTAACTATTTCAAAAGTTAAAGAGACATAACTAAAAGTTCAATGGATAAATTGCACATAAATAAAGTGAACAAAATTAATAAAGTTTTAAGTTTTTAACACTACAAAAAATCTATCTTTTACCGACGGAAAAATCCGTCGGTAAACATTAAAAAATCCGTCGAAAAACGGTTTTCAACGGATTACAGAGGAAAATAATCCGTCGTTATAGAGCTTGTCGGTAAATTTTACCGACGGAATTGAGTGTCGGTATTTACCGACGGAAAATTCCGGTAATCCGTCGGTACACATGTTGTTGGACTAATTTTTTAAAAATAAGCCGACAATTGACCCCCTGGCTATCGAGTTGGTAGTCGGCGGCGATCGAGGTGGAGGACGGCCGGCGGAGATCGGACGCGACGGTGGCCGTGGTGGAGGCTTGTTCGCGCGGTGCGCGCATATGTATAGCAAGATTCTTAATAGCTTAGAAGTAGTTTGATATATAAAGGTGGAAAAAGTTTGTCAAAAATTCGATGTGGGATGCAGATTTTAATTAAGTGTACCACGGATTTAAGGACGGAATTTTCCGTCGCTAAATACCGACGGAAAATTGACTTCGGTAATCCGTCGTGGAATAACAAAATGAAATAGCGGCGGAATTTTTGTCGGTATTTAGCGATGGAAAATTATCGATGGAATCGCCGTCAAATTAAACTTAATAATTTTTGAATTTCCGTCGGTAAATGCCGACCCGTGTTTTGTCCGTCGGTAAATCCGTCGGTAATTAGCGAAAATTTTGTAGTGTAACCCTGTTAATTATGGGTTGGGATATGTTGTCCCAAATTACCCTGTCCCAATCCTCTCCCCAAGTAAAACGAGGTCGTTTTAACCCCACAAGTGACTCACTCTGTAATTATTTTTTAACCATTTACAGACGTAAAAAACCGCTCCTCCCTCATTAATCTCTCTTCCTCCAAAAAAGTACTCCCCCATTTGCAGAAAATCACTCTCGCCACAGTTGTTCTTGGTTTTTTGATAGCATTTCTCTTCATTTCGTCATGGCGCTTCATTCAATTCGAAGTTTTGACACAAATTGTGTAGAAAAAGTTGTCAATTTAAAAGGATTTTGCTGGAAAATATTAATCTGCAACTACAACCGTAGCCCTCAACCATTAAGGTAAATTGCTTGAGAAAATTGGGCACATCTTGTGGGGTGGAATTCATACTCTCTTGGGTGTAAAATTGAAATGAATTCATTTATGAAGCAGTACTTATCTGTTTTTGAAAAATTGAAAATAGCGGTTGATTTGCCAGTTTGGGAGCAAGGTTGAGGAGACGAGAACACCGGAAATTAAGAAATGAAAAAAGAATTTTAAAAAAATTAAAAACGGTATTTATGGGGTTAAAACGACCTCGTTTTACTTAGGGACCGGATTAGGATAGGGTAATTTGGGACGACAGATCCCAACCCGTTAATTATACAGCAGTCATCGAAGGCAAAATCTTGTATGAGACTCTTACAATTTTAGGATTAGGTATCCTATGAAGGCACAATATTTTAATGTAGGAAGATGCAAATAATTGTTCGGACAGCATATTTAATAATACGGGGAGATCAATCTGGGATCATGTGAGAGTGCATAGAAAATGGCTGGAAGACTTTTGGGTTTGTGTATTTTAATAATTTCGAGATGCGATTTCTGAAAATAAATCCAGTGGGAATAAATATTAGGCAAATTGGCAAAAATAGTCCTCAAACTTCGTGTTTTTGCGAATTTTGTCCTCAAACAATTTTTTTTTATTTTTTTGACCATCAACTCATTGTTTTTGCGAATTTTGTCCTCAAAATTTTTTTTTTTTTTTTGGGTTATTTGCCTCAAAATACACCAACTTTCTTCATTTTCCCGTTTTGCACACGAACTTTAAAATTCGCCCGTAAATGCATGAACTTTCAATTTGTTTCAAATTTCATATGGGTCAAATTTATCCCAAAATCAAAGCTGACTTGGCAGCCGGAAAATCCACCGCCGTTCCGAAATCGATGATGACTCCGCCGCGACTGTCTCCGCCGATTTCGAGCAGACTCAGAGAGAATTGTACCGCCTGGCCGCCGACGTTGATTCCGGTGAGGCCGATGTAGTGATAGGTGTCGATCAACGAGTTTCTGAGTAGAGGAGCGAGTACCGAGTCGCTAGGTCGGGCCGAGTTGAACTCGAGAGTCGACGCGGAAGTCGAGTCGCGGTTCACTAAGCGAGAAGAAAATGACGTCGCTCCGATTTGAGCGGGCAAAGCTAAGGAGCCGCCGCCGAGGCCTAACAAGCCGGCCGCACCGGCGAATAATCCCTCGTTGTGGTGGCCGCAGCCCAATGGCGACGTTTGGGACAGAACTGGAGGAGCCGGAGGAAATAGTTTCGGGGAGTAAGAATTCGTTTATGTATTTTTTAAGTTGCACTTGATTCAGATTTTTTAAGTTGCACTTTAAATAAAATTTTAAGTTTATGTACAAATCGAAATCAAATTGAAAGTTCATGTGCAAAACGGGAAAATTCACAAAGTTTGTGTATTTAAATTTCAGACTTTTGCTTCAATACTGACTGGACAGCCACGTGTGCGGACACGTCACGTCGGAAATTGCCACGTCAACTTTGATTTCACCGGATTTTTGACCGGTGTGAAATTTGAAACAAATTGAAAGTTCATGTATTTACAGGCGGATTTTAAAGTTCGTGTGCAAAACGGGAAAATGAAAAAAGTTGGTGTATTTTGAGGCAAATAACCCTTGTTTTTTTCACTCTAAACTCCTTATTTTTGCGATTTTAGTTCTTAAACTCATTGTTTTTGCGATTTTAGTCATATCGTTAGATTTTCCGTCAATTTAACCGTTAATTCAAAAAAAATTAAAAAAATGAAAAATTGAAAGGGCAAAATCGGAATTTTTATTTACATGGACCAAAATAGCAAATAAAGAATGATTTGGGACCTATTTAGCAAAATAAAATAGTTTAAGAACTAATTTCAAAAAATTTAGACAAATAAGCTAATTGATTCGTATCGATGAGATTTTGCGTTAAATTTTCGATTTTTCATATAACTTTATTGCTTCGTATCACATATAAGCTAACCAAGATTTCGTACTAATATAAGCAACATTTAATTCGAAATGCAAAATATATATTGTGAATTAATCATTAAAAAACAAAGTTATTATCACCCAATATTTTTACTTCAAAATAACATGAATACGAGGGAAATATATGTCAGTTCGTAATTTACGATGAATAATATGTTATAAAAAATATTTAATTCATAATTTTTCATGAATAATAGAATACGAGGAAAATATGTATCAGTTCGTAAATTACAGAAAATATTAGTTTTATTTGCAAATACTATAATAAGCCAAAAATATTGGGTGATAATAACTTTTTTCGTAAATTAGTTTTAGTTCGTATTCTAGTTATTTTGAAGTAAATATTATGCGCTAAATGGTTATTTTGAAGTAAAAATGTTGGGTGATAATAACTTTGTTTTTTAATGATTAATTCACAGTATATATTTTGCATTTCGAATTAAATATTGTTTATATTAGTACGAAATCTTGGTTAGCTTATATTTGATACGAAGCAATAAATTTATATGAAAAATCAAAAATTTAACGCAAAATCTTGTCGATACGAATCAATTAGCTTATTTGTCTAATTTTTTTGAAATCAGTCCTTAAACTGTTTTATTTTGCTAAATAGGTCCAAAATCATTCTTTATTCGCTATTTTGGTCCATATAAATAAAAATTCCGATTTTGCCCTTTCAATTTTTTATTTATTATTTTTTTTTGAATTAACGGTTAAATTGACGGAAAATCTAACGATAGGACTAAAATCGCAAAAAGAAGGAGTTTAAGGACTAAAATCACAAAAATAAGGAGTTTATGGTGAAAAAAACAAAAAAAAAAGAAGTTTGAGCACAAAATTCGCAAAAACAAGGAGTTGATGGTCAAAAAAACAAAAAAAATTGTTTGAGGACAAAATTCGCAAAAACGCGAAGTTTGAGGACTATTTTTGCCAATTTGCCTAAATATTAAAGATAAATATTGTTTGGTGAAGTGAAGCTGCTCAAGTGGCCACATGGAGTCTGTACTTGCACCACAAATAAACAATTAGGGTCTGCTACTGTTGATCATATTGTTAATTTATTCTATTGTTGCTAAATTATTTTTCTATGTCAACGAATCTTATACTATAAATTCAAATGCTAAATTAGTTTATTCTCTCTCATTTAGAGAGAGAAGCGGCCCAATGATTCGGCCCAATATAGCTAGTTACGTCATGGGTGATGGTGACCTAAATTTAAATGCATTTTATAAACTAATCAAATATTTTTGGTTTGATTTTATATTTTTTTCGAAGTTTTGATATTCAAATTTGAATGTAAATGATCTCTTAGATTAATATATAAATCCTAATATTTTGCTTGATATTTACAAATGTTTACTTTTTCCTCTGTCCTGTTACACTTATCTTGTATTAATTTTCAAATTGTTCCACGAAACTTGTTTTGTTTATAAATAAGAAAAGTTATTAAACAAAGTACAAAAGGGGGATCGGACCCATTAGTTGTAGTGGAGAGAAGCAATTAAGTGTAAATAATTCACTAATTAAATGGATCCTATATTTTTATGGAACTAAACTAACCGAACACTCCAATAGTATTATTTATAAAATAACACAAAGAAATGAATTGATTAATCCGAGTGTCAATATCAAACACGTCTCGGTTTTCTTTTTGAGTTGTTTCATAGATTTTACATTTGTTTTCGAAAAATCAAAATCTTACTGTAAAATTTACACACAATATGAAGGACCCACAATTTAAAACATAATTAAAATTCTCCTTTATAATAGCGTCAGAAAAAAATAAGACGGTTTTTATGGAACAGATGAAATAGAAATTAGATTTAATATCCATAAAATAATGGAAGTCGAAAGCAAATGGAATACCGTGTTATTTGGCTCTCTTAGTTTTTAACTCTAGCTACATATTTCCTTTAGATTTTATAGTGATGAAGTATTGTATAAACCATTAATATTATTAATATTATTGTAGAAAATTGGGAGTAGTATGGTGATGGGACGTCTTATCGAAGTGGTGGGCTACTATATTTAGTACTTTGACATGTCTGAAATTAGGCCCATTAAAGAGTTATTATTGTCAGGTGTTTTTGATAAGGCTGTTTCATTAAATGGACCATTTTAAAGCTTTTAAAGTGGGGTTCCCCATTTCCTTTCGATTCATAATAAGGCAATGATGTGAGATTGATAGCCACCCATTTAAAATCCAACTACAGATTCTAGCACTTCCTCCTTCCCGCTATTACTGTCCTACTTTTCTAATCGGGTTGTCCCGCTATTACTGTCTTTTTTTCTAAAATAACAAAAATTATTCTTAAACAAAAAATGAAGTGGATCTCTCCTACTTAATACTAATCCCCACATTATCATACTCTCTCTCGCCAAAAATCTCTCTCTCACACAATTTTCGTTCCACTCCATAATTAGAAATTTATGTTTTTGAACTTTTTGGAAACTTAAGATTATTTCTTAAATTACAATATGAAAAAAAAAACAGAAAATCGATTGCCACAATTATGCCCTGCAAAAATTGAATAATTTTTCATTTCTTCCACCAACTACTCATCGAAAATTGTGTTCATTTCTTAATACATTTAAAACTCATTAAATACACATAAACAAAGTTTTTTAATCTCCGTGCCGAAATCAAAAGGGATAGTAATAGCGGGACGAAAGGAGTATAATTTATTTCGTGCAATTTGCATGCTATTTTAAAATATTGATGTTTATTAGGGATTCAAATTTATTTTTTGTCACTAAAAAATAAAGTAAACGATCACACTAATTTCCACTTTTCAATGAAGTCATATAAGTCTAAACATCTCAATTTTGTCGCCACATCCGTATCTTTACCTTTTCAATAACATTAAATTGGTCCTTCATCTGTTAATTGAGAATAAATTTAAACATCATAATTTCGTCTGTCATATTCGTCTTCTCGCCATTTTCCCTCAATTTGTAAACAGTAAAATTAGCCCTCAATTTTTTACTTGAATTGAGAAGCTAATCAAATAAATATCTGTATTTCGATGTTGTAACGGAGTTAATGCTATAAGAGAATCATATCAGCAGAAAGAGAAAGTGGGGTGAATGGAAGGACAAATATTATAGATGAAATTATGATATTTAGGCTTATATGACTTAATTTAAAAGATGAATGCTCAATTTAGGGGCGGATCCAGAATTTATTGTTGGGGGGGGGCAAAATTTAGGGAGATGAGTTGTATTTATCTGGGGGTTCGGGAGCGGAGCCCCCGAGAAATTTTTTTGGGGGTATTTTTGGTCTAAATATACTTACTAATTAAGACTTATTTAGTGATATTATATTTTCTTTTACGAATAGCCGTTATATGTTGTTTGTAATTTATTCGAAAAATATAGTACAAAATCGTATTTTGACGACGCCTAGATTTAGTTGTAGGATATTACGAAGAATAACAATTTCTAACTTATAAATTAATCAAGTATTTGAAAGATAGAGTTTTTCATGCTTCAAATGTTGCTAATTTTACTTAAAGGACAATCAAGTATAAAAAAAGAAAAGAAAGCACAAACATAACATATAACTGCATAAAAGATATATGTTATATTATATATATAACTCTATCAAAATAGATATCCAAAACTTTAAATTTTAGACCTTCACTAAAATTAAAATTAGTGACACGTAACATATAGTTTTTAATATTTGCCTAAATTAGTGGTCACATTCACACTAATTCTTAATTTTTACTTTGGTGTAAGTTGACAAATTCAAAAATCTCGGGGGGGTAGTATTACACGAAAGTTCGGGGGGGCGGTCACACCCACCTGCCCCCCTTTATATCCTCCGCCAATGACTCAATTTGAATGTTATGGAAAAGGTTGAAGACCAATTTAACTCGTTTCGCTATGGGTGGCATTTATTAGGAAGAAGAAAAATAGTAAATAGTAGAGAAGTAAAGTGATAGCAAAATGGGCAAATAATGGGATAATTAGGTGGTAAGAAAATGAAGGTATCGGATTCCTAGAATCTCTCTTTTTAAGAGAGCGTGGTAGAAAGCAAGTTGAAGTGGAAATCTATTTTCTATCACCTTCAAACTGTAACAGTGCGTGCCTAGTCTGTAGGAATCCGAAGCAAATCAACCCTACACATGTGTTTCCCTATTTTGTGTAACGAATATCATACGAGAGTGATAAATATGGGATTCAATCTCTTCTCCAAACCCGTAGTGCCGGACTTATCACGCCCAAACAATAAAATTAGAGTGTTAATTTTGAGTTTTAAAAGTGTAGTTTAAGTATATGATAAGGTTTCTAAAAAAGTTGGATCTGCCTCTGATAATGCCTCTGATAATAGGTAACTCGTACAAGAATAAATTAATATAGTGTGAATTACTACGCACATATAAAATTGGAAACGAGGAAAATAGTTTTTCTTCTTGTGAATGACAAAGTATAATAGAGTTTTTATTTGATGAGAAAGAAGAGAAAGGTTTGTACTCCTTTGTCTACATTTGCTACTCAACAAAACTTTATTAATATGTAGGGTAAAATGACCATCCCTTTTGGACATCATAACATGTGTGTGGTCCAATTTAATTTAGTCTTTTTCTACTTTATCCTATAAGATGTTCGTAGCTAGTATCCAATTTGCGAATATATTGTATGTTTCTGTATAATAGATTGCAAACATAGAACATTTATATCATGTTAAACTAATTATGTGCAATAAATTCAAAGATATAATCAAAACAGTACATATAAATCGCACTAAATAAATTATGTGCAACCAATTCGAAGATGTGAGCGGAACAATTCACTCTACTACCCTAAACCCTAAAGAGTAATGCATAGTAGATAAGTAAAAAGAGAAGGAGGGCTACATAGATTTCTATGTGTCCCTTTTTGTGAAACATAAAGTGTGGCTGCACTTCAAATTTTGTTTGTTTTTTCTTGACAATTTACACAAGCAACAAATAACGTTTAATCAACCACTTTTCTAATATCAAGTTTTTTTGTTCCTAAATAAAGAAGAAAATTCTCCATCATTTGGCTTTAAATTAGGGTTTTCTTACTTTAATTTGATAGTTATGTTTTTCACGATCAAATAGCTCTAATCCAAACACGGGACAGTTGTCGCATCCCTATTGGTTAAACGTCGCTAATTAATTTGAATGTTGATTGTTTGAATGTAAGAAGAGAACCAAATGGAACTAATCTCAAGGCCCACACTCGCCACAATCAATCTCCTTCGGAATTTGGACCTCCCTAACCACAAATCCACTCAAGAATAAGAATAATAATAATAATAATAATAATAATAATAATAATAATAATAATAATAATAATAATAATAATAATAAATTATTCATAATAATAATAATAATAATACATAAAATCAGATAACATAATTGGAAGTACTTAAACTACTATATAGCGCGCTCTCTTTTTCTCTCTCAATTGAATGACATTATATTCGTTAAACTAAATTGAATAATCCAAGCATAAAATTGCTGCGGTCTAAATCATGATTAAGGCATTCGGCTCAAGAAATGAGTAGTTTGAAAATAAAGAATCAGCATCTTAGACCGTCCACAAAACTCTATAATTCTCTCGAATCTCGATGCTTTTTTATAAGAGTCCGGCGGTGAAATGCCCAAATAAGTAAAGTCAAACACATTTATACTCAATTGTTATATTTAAGTTCATTATATACTCAAAAAGACTAAAATATCCCTGCTTCTTCAATAAAGTCAAACGATGGGATGGTCCGATCACGGTCGGCACAAAAAAAATTGTGATCGGCACGACCTTATTGATCGGCACCATTTTGTGCCCTATCGATAGGGCCGTGCCGACCATCACCATTTTGTGCCCTATCGATAGGGCCGTGCCGACCGATAGGGTCGTCCCTATCGATAGGGCCGTGCCGACCGATAGGGTCGTGCATAATATGTAGTGCCCGATCACAATTTTTTGTGCCGATCAATAGGATAGTGCCCATCACATAGTGCCGATTTGACAAGTTTAGATGAAAAATTTGAAAAAGTGAGGGTATTTTAGTAAAATTGAGTATTTGCTAGATAGTTTTTAAATGAATGGGTAGTTTTGTAGTTGTAATAGTCAAATAGGGTATATTGATATATTATTACTTTTTATAACTACATCATTCGCAATATATATCCGAAAAATTCTCATTAATCAAACCTCACACATTGTGCATGTCAACAATCTTAACTTGATCGAAAAAAAGTTGAAAAGCAAGTTGATTTGCCATAAAGTGGGCATAGTTGGCATAAATGGAATTTATGATTCATTCAACAATGCAAAGTGGGGCGAATAATAGGAGGAAATAGCAAACTTTTTTACATAGGGTTCCATGAGAAGATGGCTTTTGTGGGTTCATTCATACGTGGTAATATTTTCTATAAATTAAATTAAATTAATAATTTTAAATAATTAACATATTTTATTGAATTCGATAAAACTTCAATAAAAAAACAATATCTGACCGTTAAATCAGAGTTGAACGGTCAGAGAAGACCATGAGCGGAGTTTGGAAAGATAGCAACATTCCCCCTTTGCCACAATCACGTGGGGTGCACCCCAATGCACCAGATTAATATGATTTCAATCTGACATATCTAATATATTATTCAATTTTTATACTTTTAGTGACCAAATTGCCCTCCCAAAAGTTGGGATAAACGAATTTTCAAACTATCATCAACTCAAAAATATTATCTAAACTTTCAAAAACTTGACCATAATCTAAAGACAGACAGGTGCGTTCAGTAAAATTATGTAGTTTTCAACTCTAGTTTTGTCGATATCAATTGGAGAGTGATTTTGAGAATATGTGATCCCATTCCTCCGAAAAATATGATAAAGTGAGTAAAAATTGTATAAAATTTTTATAGTACGTATATCGGAGAAGAATCTACGGTAGTTGATTTGCACTTCCTATCAATTTAGTAATACATTCATGTACTTTGAAGAAGTATTATTGATAAAATAAAGCACGAAATCTAATTAATTTGCAATTATAACACGAGCTTCTAATCTATTGAATTAATTCATGAACTTTTGAATTTTGCAATTGAAGGCTTGTTGGGAGCCCCAATTTTTCCTTTCATCGAAAGAAATTAGAAAGACGTCGTCTTGCTGAGTTGGACTCACATCTGAATAAAATTGCCACATATTTAAATCAAGACGACGTCGTTTTGATAACATGTCACAAAAAATTGTCACCTCATTAATTCAGAACAACGATACTAACGAATAAAAGATGGATTCTTACCCACTAAATGAGAAAAACACGTAAATCTAACCCTAAACCAAAATAGTGTCATTTTTTACCGTCCACGTAGATGTCCAACTCAACATCTAACTTCTGAAAAAAATTGTGGATCTATACATGCATTCAATAACAAATGTACATTAATTCGCCATGATTTGAAGTCCGTACTCAAATTACAAATTAGCTATATTTCGTGTTTTATTTCATCAATAACCCTTCAAGTAAAATTGTAAGAAGCTTCTGAAATTTGAAAATCCGAGCAGTTGAGTCACGAATTTTGTCGAACCCCTAACGTGCAAACATTACGCAAGGGACATAGAGAAGCCAGCAATCCAGAAATGGAGTTGAACCATAGCACGCACAAACACATTCAGTGAGCGTGGGATGTGGGGCTGCTCTATCCTCCCATCATTAATTCTACTCTCGTGGATTAGCGTTTTTTATTTTATTTTAATTTTCTGCAGTTTTCATTCGTCTCTTATTTTATTCTATTTTTTCAAATCTCCCCTTCATACCCGCGCTACGAATCAACAATCCGTTTGAATAAAATTCTCATTTGATCCACTTTGCCGTTCCGAGAGAGGAGAGAGAGAGTCCCACTTTCGGACAGCATGAAAGCAACCACCATCTTTTGAACACTTAAAAAAAGAAAAGAAAAAAAAATTGATTTTTATATTGCTCCTCGTATGCATACTTGGGTTGCAAGTTCTATACGCTTTCTTTCTCGAATCTCGATGCGGGCGGTAAAGGTACATTTAAGATTACTGTTACATATATTGTGTAACGCGTAGTCGAGGTTTTTTCTGTTGGAATTCTTGAAAAATCGGATCCTATTTTGATTGCTCTCCACATGTTTGATGTAATGTCTCAGAGAAAAGGTCGAATCCTAGGCACTTTGGGTAAACGGCCAACTGTTTGATTTTTTTGGAGTTGCTGTTCTGCTCCGTTTTGGGAGGTTTAAAGACGATCTTTTTCACGGGTCTTTGTTATCTTTCTCTCTCTCTCTCTCTCTCTCTCTCTCTCTCTCTCCCACGAAAATTATCTGTTCTTGAGCATGCAAGAAAGAAGAGAATTTTACATTTTCGGAGAAGATGAGGAAGGAGGATAGTATTAGCAGCAGTAATCTTGATGCAAATCATGGGCAAGTGGTGAAGAAGGAAAGACATATAGTTTCTTGGAGTAGAGAGGTCAAATTTTGATGAACTGCTCTGTTTTCTTTTTCATACTTACAGTTGATTTTATATGAATAAGAATTTGTTTACAGGAAGATGATATTCTGAGAGAGCAGATTCGGTTGCACGGCTCCGAAAAGTGAGAATTTGTTTGCCTCTTGTTGGTGTAATAATATGATTGTTGGATGTGTGTTTGATGTTATATTTCGTGGGAGAAAGTTAATGAGTGGTGTTTGTTATGATAGTTGGGCAATTATTGCGTCGAAGTTTCAAGACAAGACGACGAGGCAGTGTAGGAGGAGGTTAGTTTGCATTAGTTTGATAGTGAATTAGTAATAGTTCAAATATGTACTCAATATTGTTGTTCTATTCTGCAGATGGTTCACTTATTTGAATTCTGATTTCAAGAAGGGAGGGTGGTCGCCGGAGGAAGATATCCTCTTATGTGAGGTACATTATAATTCACTCTTGTTTTCGACTTAGTATCTTGCAAAATGGGATTTCCTCTTTTAGATTCATCTTTAAGTTTGGTTATCTTTCTTTGTGACAGTGTTGTATAAACATCTATTATTAGATTAGATCATTCAAGCTTGGATTAAGATTTTGCGTTAATGGCAAAGACGATTTAGTAAGTGAAGTGTTTTGCAGGCGCAGAGGATATATGGAAACAGATGGACTGAGATAGCAAAGGTAGTTTCAGGAAGGTAAAGATTTGAACTACGAACCAAATTGCCTCCTATTTTCTTGATGTAAAAAGAGTTCTTTTTGCTACAAATATTCTCTCTTGCAGAACCGATAATGCTGTGAAAAATCGATTCACCACTCTCTGCAAGAAGAGGGTGAAGATTGAAGCTCCGGCAAAAGTGAATAGCACCACTTCTTCCTATGTCAACTTAAACAACAAAAGGGTTATATTTCGAAACATGGTAAACTCGGATGAAGGGTCTGGAAATGCTGCATCTCTTAAGAAGATAAGGTGAGGCTAATTCAACATTCTTCTATAGTCAGATGTGGTATATGGGATTTATATTCTTGCATATAACGTTCGACTGGTGATGCAGGGCATGTATTTCAAGTATGACAGAAAATCTAAACCAGGAAAAAAAGTATGTTGAAGTTAATAAAATCAATGAGGCATTGACTGATAAATGTGAGTTTGAGAGGCCTTTTACTCGTAGTAACTCAGTGATTGCACGAGGAAATAAATCGAGTGAAGATAATTCTGAGGAGTGATATAATTTTTGGTTTCATATTTCGTGCAGCTAAGGAAAACAAATTGCTACATAATTTTCTTGAGAAAGACGATCCGAAGGTCGTTGCATTGATGCAGCAAGCAGAACTGCTGAGCTCTCTTGCAGGCAAAGTCGATACAGAGATGACAGATCAGATTCTTGAAAGTGCCTGGACTGTGAGTAGCAAGAATTTTAATAGATTATATCTCTTTTTTAATACGCGTATAATTCTTGAGATAAAATGGCCTTAGGTCCTTGAAGATCTTCTGAAACAGAGCAAAGGACAAGTGGGTAAATTCACAAATGGAGATACTGATTTTCAGCTAGAGAAGTTGGAAGAAGAGGAAAGCACTAGATCATCTTGGAGGTAACATAGTGGGCAGAAAGGTGTAACTGCAGAGTCACCTTCTAGAAGTTTCTAAGTCTGATATTTGTGCAGGGATGTCGACGTGTACGAGTCTTCCCCAGCGGGCTCTCAGTACAGCACAGGATCGACTAACGTGGCGTGTGATAAAAGAGAAGAATGTGATGCAGGAGTTGCTGTTTTGCAAGCAGAAAGACTAGAGAAAGATGGTCTCAATCTAGTGAAAAGCATGCCAAGAAACGAAGAGATGAAAGCCGATAATGGAGCTGGATTCGACAACCCTAATTTGGAATTCAACTCCCCTAGTCAAGTGACGCCATTGTTCAGAACACTAGCAGCAGCAATTCCCAGCCCAAGATTCTCAGAAAGTGTAAGAATTCCAAGCAAACTTAGCTGTTCTTCATGTTTTAGCATAAGTTTTGCGTTCTCAATTAACCAAGTTGATCCGTTGTGAGCAGGAGAAGCACTTCTTGATGAAAACTCTAGGGCTGGAATCGACATCTCCGAGCCCAATCAAGAATCCTTCACAGCCACCACCACCCTGCAAGAGGTCCCTCCTCCATTGTCTGTGACTAATCTCAATGTGATATCGGAATTTTACCACCGCGTAGAGATCTTTCGTTTATCTTTTAGGAGTTGGATTGCAGCCATGTCCACCTATATTTTTAAGATAGGTCTGTGAAGATCTGCATCCCGTAGTTGTTTTCATGCTTTTGTTTTCATTCTTTTGTTTGTGTTGTGATGGAAGTTGGATATGGGAATCCAACTCTTCCAATAGGCTACATAAGCCTTCATTGTATAGGCAAAAGCATATATAGAATTCTTACTTCTTTAGTGTAAACCTTGCCAATATTATATTTTCAGGGCCTTCTTGGTATTCTTATGTATTCATGCTTTTAGTCTAGGGTGTAAGTGGTTCCACACTGAACTGCAAAATCGAATCAGAACAAAAATTGTGGTTGGGTTGGTTTCATTGTTTGGTTCGGTTAATTTTTTTTAGGAACCGTTCACAAGTAGTTCGGTTCGCGGTGTCAAAAATTTCAGAACCAAACCGAACCGATACCTATATTGGAATGTTTGTGGATTTAGATTATTAGATCAAGAAAGAAGATATCTTATGATAAGATTTCAATCCAGACTATTAGACTAACCCTAATCTACACAGGGGAAGAGAAACAAGCAACAAACCTACACTTATGAGTACAAAAATAGTTATATACGAATTAAACATCATCTCATACACTAGTTCTTAATTTTCATCTGAGAACACCAACTCTTTTGTTTTTAGTTTAATTTTCGAGCGAGTTCTTCGTTTGTTTAGGATTTTTTTTAAACAAAAAAAGTAAAAACATGTAAACAGATGATCCAAACTGAACCGAACCATTTAAACCATTTGTAAGCGGTTTGGTTTGCTTCGGTTCTGATACTTCAATACACGTTGAACCAAACTAAATGAAACACTTATTTGTATTTGATTGAGTTCCCAAAACACATTAGAAGTCGAACCGAACGAAACTGTTACACCCTTAGTTTTTACTGCTTTAGAAGTTGGAAATGTGTGAGAATTTTTTTTTTGTTAGCACCTAATATGATTTTGTTTAAAGAAATGTTTTGGGTAAGTTCCATTTCTTCTAAGAAAATACAGAGATTTTAAATGAGTTTGGAAAGACTTTGACCATTGATTTCTATAATGTTGTACCATGAAGTAAGAATTTAGGGGCCGTTTGGTAAGAATTCGGGAATGACAATGACAATGGGTATGATAGTAGGGTGATTGGGTATGAGTATGACTGGATCCTTTAATGGTATTTGGCATTTACTTGTGAATGGATATGATAACCAAATATGATGTTTGGTTGTACTTAGGCCTCAATGGGAATGTATAATATTATGAATATTGTAAATAATAATGATATGAGGCTATCTTTTATTTTGTGAAATTTAATACAAAAATATTTTAATAAAAAGCACAATATCTTTTATTTTGAGTATTTACAAAAAATTAATAAATATTTTAAAAAATAATTATAAAAATACTTTCTTACATAATTTTATGAGATTATCGAATATTTATTTTATAAAAAAATAAAGAAATTTTCATAAATTATGTTAAAACATTTTTAAATAATAATGTTTACATTTGACAAAATTTAAGTTTTATTTAATATTCTTATTATGTTAACGAGATTACTGTATTTACTTTTAAATAAAATTAAAAACATTTTTCTAAATTATGTTTATTTTTTTCTTAATAATAATGTTTTTTCTGAAAAAAAAATAAGTTTTATTTAATATAATAATTATTTTTTTAATTATTTGTATTTTAGCTAAGTATTATAAATTAATTTTATTTTTTAAAAATAATGCATAAAAAAATTAATTTTGATACCCATATGGGTTTGGAAACTCAAACCCAAGTAGATACATGGGTATGAGAAAACTCATACCTATTCGGGTATGAAATCCATAGTAGAGTATCGAAACCCACATACCAAACGTATTATATGGGTATCATTTATCTTTCATTCCCATAGTAGGGCTGTAAACCCACATACCAAACGTCCCCTTAGCCTTATTTATTCATTTTCTATGGAGGGAAAGACGTCTTGTGGCTTAAAGGAAATTTGAAGATTGTGCCCACATATTACATCTGAAATTAATATTTTCTTAGATGACCAATATAGAATAAATATTTATAGACTTAAGGAAATCAAAACAACCAAGTAGAAGTCAGTTCCGACTCAAACCTTTAAATGAAGAATCATCCCAAAAAATTATATAGTAAATTTAAATTGCAAAGTGTTAGGAAATTTATAAAATAGTCATATCATGCTCGCTTCTTGTACCTCTTACTATTTGCAAAAAGAACAATAATATGACAAACAAACGAGTAGGAAAGATTTTAAAATTGGAATTTGTAGAAGAAGAAAAAAAGGCAGATTAATGATTTAATTTAGTTAGGTAAATTGTAGCGGTCCCCAAATCTGATATATTTGGTAAAATTGATCCCTAATTCAAATTTCTTAGCCAAATTATCTCTAATTTTTTAGATTTTGGTCAAATTGGTCATTCACCTTAATTTTACTATTAATCTACAGTTAGTCAATACAAATTTGAATATATATTAAAATATTTAGATGATACTTTCGGAAGATCCACATTTATTTAGAACAACAAAACTGTAAGTCTCCTTTCTTTTATATGGGTGTTTATGAATTTAGAATTTTCTATAAAACCCTATGTTAAATTAAGTTTGAATTAATAGACGCTATTGATTTTGATGAACAAATTAATTTGTATGTGTTAATTTTTTTTCTTCTGAAGAAAAAATCGAAAACGCGGCAATGGAGAAGTTGAACAAAAAAATATTGGCCAGATAGGTACTCAGTAAAATTTACGGTAAAAATATTGGTTGATTTGGTCCTCACTTAAGTTATTGGTAAAATTATTGGCCGAATTTGGTTCTCAGTAAATTTTACTGTAAAATTTTTGGCCGAATTAGTCCTCAGTAAAAAATTTGGGTACAAATTTTGGGTAAAACTATTTTGGCTTAATTAATCCTCGAAAATTTATTCTGAAAGTACTATCTGAATATTTTAATATATTTTTAAATTTTGTGTTGATTAACCATTGACTAACAATAAAATTAACAGAATGACCAATTTCACCAAAAAAACTTAAAAAATTAAGGGCCAATTTGACCGGATATTTTGAATTAGGGACCAATTTTTTCAAAAATCTCAAATTTGAGGATCATTTCGACCAATTTGCCATTTAGTTATCTCATCTTCATGAACGGTAAATTATTACTAATGTGAGAATTTCTCCAAATATCTAATTTCCTTTTTGTTTCTACTTCTCACAACTTTAGCTCTCTCCCACTCCTCTAATCTTGTGTTAATCTCCATTATCTTCTTCATTGTGGATTCAAAAGTCCAAAAGTCCATGCAATAGTATATCGAACTTTGTTAACTTTGTTTTCTTAATGAAAAATATATATATATATATATATAAAACTTTGTAGTTTTGCTTATGAAAAAAAAAACACGTAAACATGTAATATATTCCCTCCATTCCATAATTCTGATTTCATTTCCTAAAATAATTAGTTATTACAAACACATTATTTGAAAGTTCCACCATATTTACTTAAAACTAACAACTCTTATAAATTATTGTGCCCAAAAGAAATTGGACAACAATTGTGGAATAGAAGTACTAAATATTTCTTAAAATTAAATCTCTTTTTTCTATATAAGATATGAATTGATGTTGGCCGCCGTACCAAACATCCCATGAAAACAAATCTGTACGCTTAAAATTGTTCTAGCTACAACACAACACCAACATTTTTCATATCTTCGACAAGAAAATTCATATCCTATAAATCCTCAAGTAACGTACTTACAAGATCAGAAAAACCAATTAGAAAATCAATCACACCAGATTGGCCACAAGACCCATACCATTGAGATAGTAGACCCCATCAACACACAATTCTACGCTTTTGCGTTTGGTTTGGGCGAGTTATGAGCAAACTGATGATGATGATATGGCGAGGCATTTGTAATCGAGAGGCTTCTCGGATGCTGCTGCCCGTTTCTCAGTAACGAGCCGTGACTTCTTAACCCGTTAGCCTTGGAGGCGGTCCGGTCCGTTTGGAAGTGGTACGACGAGCTAGCCATGTCCTTGAGGTTCGGGAGAGGCTTCAAGATTTCTACGACCTCACTCATTACGGGCCGGGCTTTTGGATCCCGGCTAAGACAACGGGCTGCCAAATGTGCAGCTTTTTGGGCGCCTTTGATGGAGAAATGGCCCTCAAGCCGGGGGTCTATTAGGCGATAGAAGCGTTTTCTATCGCCTAAATGAGGCCGGGCCCATTCAACGAGGTTGTGTTCTCCGTTGGCCCGTTTCTTGTCCATTGATCTTCGACCGGTTACCATTTCTAGTAGGACCACACCAAAGCTGTACACGTCGCTCTTTGATGTGAGATGTCCTGCATACAATTTGAGACTATCAGAACACACAGAACCAAAGAGTCCGAACTGGCCAGACCTGAAAATGAATTGGGCCTGCTAAAAACCCAGCTCAACCCGACCCTCCACTAGACCAAGACTCTTTCTTATGTTTTCTATTGGGCGAGCCAAATTAGCCCAAGTCCATCGGGCTTTTACTACCCAAAGCCCAAATTAACCCGCCAGACCATCAGGCCGAACCATATAGGCCCGACTAATTTTGGACCTCCGATTCTTTTACCTAACTACGGGCCACCGGGCCGGGCCATTAATGAATAAGGAAGAATTGCAATAACAAGAAAGTTGTTTGACCTGTCATGACGTATTCCGGGGCGGCATAGCCGTACGTTCCCATTACACGCGTAGACACATGCGTTTTCCCTTCATCGGGAGCATCTTTAGCAAGCCCGAAATCAGAAAGCTTGGAGTTATAGTCCTACAAGAATGTGAGAGTGCCATCAGAAACAAAATCTTGAAATCCATCAAATAGCAAAAGTGATCAGCAAGGTGTCTGGTTCTCACAGGATCCAACAAGATGTTAGACGTCTTAAAATCACGATATATGACGGGTCTTTCCGCTTCCTCGTGAAGAAAAGCAAGCCCCTTTGCAGCACCTAGAGCAATCTTCATTCTTATACACCATGGTAGTGGCAAAGACCCTACGGTCAACAGTGGTCCATTTCGAGTTATGTTGCAAGATTTTGTAGAATACGATACGATAAAACATAAGTCAAAACTAATTATAGAAATCCCATTTTGAAAAAATCAAGATTATCTCCAACCAGCAAGATGTAGCAAAAAATCGATAAATACGTTAAAAAGAAGGCCGTATACGTACTTCTGAAAAGGTGATTTTCCAAGCTTCCTCTTGGCATAAACTCGTAAACCAAAAGCCTCTGATCATCTTCAATACAATAACCGATTAATTTAACCAAATTCGGATGATTCAAATCACCCAAGAAACTTACTTCCGCCTGCAAAACAAAGTAGATAAGTCAAAGATTATCCCATACATAATCAAGAAAGCAAAAAACAATCACTTGAGAATTCGAACCAGCCATTCTTTGTGACCCTGTACTCCATCATGATTGAGGGTTTTGACAGCAACTGTAAGTCCAGTCCCGGGCTTAACTGGAGCCGTTCCGTTCTCTTCGATCCACCCCTTGAACACGCAACCGAAGCCACCTTCGCCGAGGAGGGATTCAGGTCTGAAATTTCGTGTTGCCAATTTGAGGTCATTGAACATGAACTTCAGTAGACGGGAAGAGACTTTGAGTTCTTCTTCAAGTCTGGTGCTGGAAGAATTGCTTTCGGAATTGCTAGTGGTGGTGGAGGGGATTACGGGGACAACCGGTTGATCTTTACTCGTGTCTTTTGTCGGTTTGCTTTCTGCTCAAATAATATATAAGAAGATAGGCATCGTCATTATTGTAACGTTTACAAAGTGATACTCTCTAGTTTGGATGAATACAACTTACTATAGGATTAAAAGATTCATATAGAAAGTACGTTAATACACAAGAAGAGTGACGTTTTTTGATGGATTTCATGCATATTTTCTCAGACTTAGGCAGATTTTTACCACTTGCGATCATGGTTACTCCACCAAATTGATCAGAGAACATGAGAATAGCATTAGCTTGTAATTGCTCCATATTTTAAACCACTTTCTATAATTAACTACTAAACAACATGAAAACAAAAGGAAGCATTTCAGTTTGATAAAACAAAATTAGGAAACTTCACTATATTTGACTCTACACATTGATCACTTATCCTGTACATTATAAGCTTTCATTAAGCAATCCTCAAGTCTTTCTCAACTATCCTAAAATATGAACAGATCTATGTGCATATCATATCATTTATGGAGAAAGAAAATGATGCTTAGTCCCAATAGTAGCAACACAAGTTCTTGAAAATCATCGCAGACACAATTTCTCATATATCGACTTATTCTACTCAAGGACCGAAAGAATGAAATGAGAAGTTTGACCTCAACTTGCATAGAGAGAGAATTCAAACAAAAACAATCTTTCTTATTCAATGAAGTTGAGTCTCAAAACATGCATAATGTACACTAGTAGTCTAGTACCTTAATTATGCAAGCTTACAACAAATGGATAGATAATTTTAACTTCACAAAGAACCACTAGTTATTGCTTTATGGTAGTGGATGAACAAACTCAAACCAAACACTACCAACATTTTCAGTCACTTCACCTACATTGTTGCTGAAGAACATTAAAAAAAAAAAAAATTTAACTCCGTCTATTAATTTTCCATTTCTAGTGTGATATATCAGAAACTAACATAAATCCCATATCAACCACCATTCCAGAAATCAGTTCCAACACAAAAGAGTTAATAACTTGATAACAAAATGAAATAAAAGATTTCAAACAAATATAAAACCCCAAACAAAAGTAAAACTTGGGTAACAATTTGATAATATTAATAGGGAGAATTACCATGAATACTGATGCCACTAATTGAGTTATCAACTTTAGATCTTGAAGAAATACAGCTCCCAATATACCTTAATCTTACCCAACAACCAGTCTCTTCCACCCCATCATCATTTTTCTTCTTCACCCCCTTTGATTTCTCCACATCCCAAGACTCCACCTTTAAGACTTCATCAGCTAATCCCATCTCCCACAGAAGCAAAAAATCATCAAAAATTTCAAGATTTCCCAATTACCCACCTCTTCCTAAACTAGAGTCAAATTAAACCAAGATCTATTCAACCCACAATGGATCACCTAAAACAACTCAAACCCATCTCAGAAAATAAGTCAAATATCATGAAAACTTCACTTTTTTCAAGACACCCAAATCAAAAAAAAATTTAAAAGAAGCTCAAAGATTAAAGAAATCCTTCCCACTCCAAGATCAATTCTTTCCTAACAAACCCAACCCAAATAGCTGAGACCCAATTGAAATTATGAGCTGAAAATCACACTGAGATACAGTGTGATAGCAGATCACATGCTTGACAAAAGGTTTGCACTGTGAAACAAGCAAAGCTGGAATCAAGCGAAAAAAAATAGTAAAATAATAGTGATTGTAATCTCAGTTGGAGAAAAAACAAAAAGTATAAGCAATAGAGTGCCACCACCCCAGAAATGTCTCCTCTTGATAAAGATGCCGAAATCTCAGCAGAGAATGCGAATTGTGCTGACTACTTCAATCCGCAAAGAGGAAAAAAGAAAAAAATTGTATAAAATTTAATCACGCAGAAATCATCATCCACAATAAATTTAGAGTAATCTTTAAGTTGTTTCGTTGTGTGATTGTGTGAAATAATTATTTATGGCGCACACCTAGAAAACAAACAAAGGAAAAGTATATCTGAGGAAAATGTGTGAATTAATCGGTTGTTAGTTTTGATGTAGAATCTAAGACTAATAAAGTAAATCGGAGGCTGCCCGGAGAATACGGGCAGAAACTTTTCATACCGGAAATATCCTCGGGTTGCGAAGAAAAAGGAGCTCTTTCTTTTATGAGGGATTTTTTCCAAGAATTAGTATTGTTTGATTTTCAAAATATACTTTAGATATTTTAAAATTCTAGAAAAATGATGGAGCTATGGATGATTCAAATTCGGCTTACTGGCGTGGAATATAATTCAGCATTCAGCATTTAGTTTGCAGCTTAAAATTGGATTCAAGATCATTTATGCAAAATTTGGACAAAAAATCAAGAGAAAATTCAAATTTTTATATAGAATTCAAAATTTTGATTATAATAAAAGTATATCAAGCACCATATAAGATTTATAAACTAATTCTTGATGAGTTGAATGGAGAAACAAAGAGTCGATGAGTTGGATCACCATTCAACATAGAAAAAACTATATATTGATAAATTAAAATTTTATTGATAAAATAAAGCATGACCAATAATGTATTCACAATTTTAACATGAAAATATTAAAACAATATCGTTTTGTTGAGTTGGATGTCTAATTGGACAAGATTACCACACCATACAATTAAAAAACGTCGTGTTGTTTGCCACATAAAAAAAAATTAAACTTCATATGATACGTCACTTAGTGATTCTTTTTAATGACGTCGTTTTATACCATCAAAACTATAACTTTTTACCTGAAAAATGATGTCATTTTATATTGTCAATATAGGTGTGCAACTAAGCATTTCGTCTCGTAAAAAATAATGGGAATCGAAGCATGTCTTCAATTATTAAAATTTCGTATATTAATTCTTCAAGAACTGAACTTCGTGTTAAAATTACAAATTAGATATAGTTCATATTTTATTTCATCAATAACCTTAAATTAAATTGCCCGTACCTTTAAAAGATCGTATAAAAATAGAGGATATCTAAATCTATATACAGACAACTTGATTAATATCAAGTTAATATTGAATATGAATAAGGATTTAGGGACTTCAACACATTTGAAATAAAGTTATAGTACTCCTTCCGTCCCATCGAATTTGTCCACTTTCTTTTCAACGCGGTAATTTAGAAAAATTAGTGTAGATTGATAAATGTGTGAGACCAATACATTAATTAATAATTTAGAATTGATTTGTGAGGTAGATGTGTGTGACTCATTTAATTAATTAATATTTTTGAATTAATTTGAGTTGTTAAGGTGTGAGACTTACTTTATTTTTTAAAAATTGAATAAATTTGATGGGACAGCTCGAAAAAAAATACTGAATAAATTCGGTGGAACGGATAGAGTAATATTCTCTCACTGCATTTATACAAGGCCAAAAAAGGTGGCCGAAAAGTGAGGGGCAAATGTGGAAAGGAGAACACTTGGGAGGATCGAGCGGTCAGTTTTCACGGAGCCGGAAGTGGAGTCCACGGGCAGCCCGGGCATGAGAGATCATAAGAGGCGGGACCATCATTTTGATGACGTGTCACTTTTAGGTGTATTTCTGTACCACACGCGCGTGAGCGAGAGTGAACTTTTAATAGGTTCTACTTTTTCGGTCCCATTGAGCTCTTCATGTTTGAAGAATTATTAATTTTAGTAAAATCTCTCTAAATTAATATAATTGGGATAGAGATTTTATTATCTTAGAGATATTAATTTATTTATTAATTTAAAGAGAATTTTCGATGCGAATGAAGTAGAATGTATAGTTAATCTTTAAAAATGATAAATCGAAAAAAATAAAACGAATCATTTGACTACATTTAGGAACAATAAATTAAGTTCATTGTTTTAATACAATGAATCGTTTGGCTATTTAGGAATAATAAAATTAAGTTTATTATATTTTTATTAAAAGATATTCAATGTATAATGATAATAATATATACTATATATAGACGATGAGAAAAATAATTAGATTTAAGTTTTTAAAAAAAGCAATTACTAGAATCATATTTCAAAAAATTATCTTAGTGTTCTGGTAATTTAAATGATTATTAATTTATGATTTTGATGGGACCATATATTTACATTGAAGTTTTCTGAAAATTATTATCTTGTTATTTTATCGAATTTGATGATTTTTTACACTGGCTCGAGTCGGGACCGAAAAAAAATATTATCTTAAAGAGGTTATTAATTTACCGAGTATTAAATTATGGAGGTTTTACTGTATGAATAAATGAGTGGTTCCTAGAAAGAAAGAATTGTTAGTAGTGACAACAGAATTTATAATTTTTGGAATGAAATAATATGAATAGAACACCTAAAAAGAAAAGTGAGATAAAATGAATGTGATGGAGTGAGTATTTATTTATGCATCCTCTTTTACTTTTTTCCTAACAAATAGGATATAATTTATTTTATTCGCCTATTTATTTTATTTTCCATTTGAGAGAATACTTGGTCAAATTATTCTTAAGATCGGATTGGCAGAACTGATGTAATAAATAGCGTGACTGTCAATGCTAATTAATCATTATCATTATCCGGTACAAAACAGAGTAAACAAGTGGTAGCAGCATACATGCATCCTGTATAAATTGAGAAAATGTCAAAATTAGTCATTTACTCTGGCTCTTATCCGATTTTGGTTCTTCATTGTGGCATCGCCCGATTTTGGTCATTTATCTCTTATGTTTGTCCCTTTTTGGTCCTATTTTTGAAATTGTTGATTAGGAACCGGCGCGTGTATTACACTCTCTCCCGGAGGACCAAAATTTGAAAGGTACAAAAGATAAATGACTAAAATCGGACATTGTTTAAACTTACTGAACCAAAATCGGACAAACACAATAAAATACCAAAATTGAACATAAGCTAAATTAAAGGACTGAAAATGGACATAATCAACATTAGAGGACTAAAAATAGACAAAGTTGACATTAAAGGTTTAAAAAAAATCAATTATTTTCTTTTAAACCGATACCAACGAGTAAAAATTAATTATGCGAGTAAAATTACTTTCCTATTCGTGTAACTAAAATATTTATAATTAAAATACTTTTTAATTTGTGTTCTAAATTGATGTTCGATTTCTTGCAACTTTTAATTAATATAAACATGTATCTAAGAATTCGATAGCATTCTAGTGCCTCTATACACAAATGCTCGGACATGGCCATAATCTATCCAAAACATGTTGCATCAATGTATGTATTACTTTTACCTGCAAGTAACGAGCTATGTACATGATAAATTGACTCTAAAATTAATTTCATACAACAAAGAGAATTGAAAATAGACTGGATAAGATAATCAAAAACCGACAAAACCCACAACCACTAAATATCGATGTCTCCAAAACCAACAAATTCGGTCTCCAAAACCTACAAATTCGAGAGAAAATGGACCGTGTGCATAAGATGCCTAAAATCCACAAAATTCATGCCTAACCAATTATCAACAATTTACAAAACGCATCATCTTCTTCCCTTAATTTCAACACCATCAACTCCAATTAAGCTTCATAGGCCTGAAAACCATAAATAAACATTAATAAAGATCATACAAAACACATTTTATCACATGCACACACACATAAACGAAGAGGACCTGCTTCTGCTCCATTTTCTGATGTTGTATGTGCATTTTTCTTGATGTTCTCCCTTTTTCTCATCCCTCATTTTTTCCAACTGTGTTGTGGATAGTGTTCTAGTGCCAACAGAGTTTCTTACATGGATTCTTGCATTGTCGATCCTGATATTCTAGGTCAAATTCTTTGCACTGTGTCCGCCAAATAGTTGCTGATAAATTGAAGGGCAACCACGGTTTCTTCAAAGTCGAGATAGCAGTATTTGTTGGTATTGTTACATGTGCTTTTGATCCACCAATTGAAAATGTGTTGAATGTTTTCTTGTTTCCTTGGGGATGACTGAGAGGTGGAATGCTAGACATTTTTTTCTGTCCTTTCATCTACAACATTGAGAAATGTGAATTATACATATCACTCAATATCTTATTATAAACCAAATAGTTTCGGGAAAATATATTGTAATTCACTTGACTTTGAAGTTAATTTACTAACATTACCTCTCGTTCCTTTTGTATACACATACACAACCCATGGACAATAATCTTGCAAATTAACAAAATTTCACAATTAATAGTATAATGGGATGTAATTAACATACCTATAATTTATTTAAACTAGGTGTTGACAAATCCGCCTACACATGTAATATATCAATTAAGATATAGAAAAAAAATACTTGCAAACAATTATACTATTTGATGATGTTAATAAAAAAACATGATCACTTGTAATTAAATTGATAGGAAAACTCATAACAGACACAGTTTTAGGAGCACCAACAATTTGTGAGGTTGACAAAGTCTCCTATGCAATATTTTATCAATTAAATTACTAGGAGATTATTTTGAATAAAACGGTTTCATGTTTTTCAAATTAGCAAGAAAATTACAAAGAAAATGTATTACCTGATTACATGTTCTCGATGTTGGGAAGCTCATAGTAGGAATAGTTTCAGGAACATCAACAGTACTCGAGGTTGGCAAATTCATTAAACCCACCTATGTAGAAACCATATTAATCAATAAAATCAGTAGGAAGATTAGTAAGTTGTATAAGTTGACAAATACCTGAATGTTTATCACATCTTCATTTGCCATTGAACTCCTCGATATTCCTTGTTTCTTAAGTGCGCATCCTAAAATGTTATGTCCTTCCACTCCACAGTGATTACATCTGCAGGTTGTCTGTTGTTTCTTCATTTTGTTTGGATTGGGCTTTGATATCTGAGCTTGCTTCCCTTGCGACTTTCTTTTTCGTTTCATTGTCGGTTCACCAGCTTCTTTTCTCCTCTTTATCTCAGGCCTACCAGTTGTTCTCCCGTCATTGGGAGGCAAAGGTGATATGAATCCTGATCTTGCCCACTCAGATTTGTCATTAATTGACATTATAAACTCTCCATACACCTTGTTGTAGGTGGACACATGGTAACAACTGTTGACAAACTCCACTAGATCGAAGCCCTGCTCAGCAATAGCATCCACAACATGATTCCACGGGATGCTACTTAAGTCCCATGTCCTACACCCACATGTCCTTGCACGCAAATCAACGCTGTAAAACTCTTGTGGGGACACTTCAACCATGTAGTGATAGTCATCACTCTTGATTGCTATCAAGCCCCGTGTATTATCTATGTTCTTCTCAATGATCTTCATGACCTTAGGACAAACTAAACCTTTCCATTTCTCATTGCAGTTGTCCCTGTTCTTTTGTAATCTCGTCATTGAACTTACAATCAAACTTATCCACATGGAAAGAATTGGAAGAGATCTTGCATCCAAAATCATTATGTTATACGACTCACAAATATTATTCAATAGAATATCACACTTGGGATATGTACTGAAACGAGATCTGCTCCAATGCTTTGCAGGTTTGTTAGAAAGCCATTCTATGACTTTCGGATCAAGCTTGGCCATTTATTCCATTCTTCTTTCGAATTGTGGTAAAATAAGTGTTCTTCCACAATTCCATAAAGAAAAATATAAGAAAAATATCCTCATGTTTCATTACACTCTTTAAGCACCACTTTCCAAGCTATAAGAAAAATATTATTATTGGGGTCTATACCAACAACATTTAATAGAACACTCCCAAAAGGTCATTTTAGATGACAACCATCTACCCCAATTATTGGCATACAACTTGCACTGAACCCCTTCTTCACATCCTCTAAACAAATATACATCCTGTTAAACTTGCCCTCCCCATCTGAATCAAAACCCAACAAACAAGTTGAACCAGGATTGACTCTTTTCAACTCACCAATTAAATCCCACAGACTACTATACTAATCAGTTGGATCCTCGTGCAATTTTTTGAAAGCAGCTCCTTTGGTCCTAATTGCTTGTTGTTTTCTTAAGTTAATTCTCATTTGTCTTTTCACCATCATTCTAAAGCCCTTTAAGTCCATGTTGGGTTGATCATTGAAATAGTCAATATATTTGTCAGCCACCCAACTAGACTTAATCATTCTGGCTTTCGAAGTTGTGATACAAGTATGCTTGCTATTGTACTGGGCAATTCTGAAAGTTTCTTCCCCCTTCACCTTAAGAGCATGAAGTAACCATTGATATTGATCCACGCTTTTCCGTTTCTCATTCCCCTTGCACTTTACATGCATTCTGATTTTGTCATTTTTTGTCACTTTCAAATTTCTCCTCGTCTCTGCAGCATGTGACTTTACATCTTCATGGAATAGCTTCTTGCCAGAAAACTTTTGTCCCACCTCAAACTTCAGGTGAAATGTATCCATCTCTCTAAAGTTGTTGGATTTCAGTTTTCCTCCTGTATCTCCTTCTGAATTCTCACTAGTGAAATATTCATCACTATCCCAAACTATCTTTTCAACCACATCAGCATCCGAGTGGTAAAAATCATCCCTTGTCTCTTCCCCACCTCTTGCACTACCTTCTGAGGCACTACCTTCCGAGTTTCTTCCATCACCGTCATCGTCATTTTCTCCTTTCGCCCTTCATCACTATCATCTTCGTATCCACTATCATAGAACTCAAACTCATCCCAATCAATCTCCATATTATCATTATCCATTGTAAATTCACACTTTTGCTAAATAAATCAATATCAATCCAATTACGTTGAGTTCGAAAACAAAATCAATAATGCTAATTTCTACCTAAACATGATATCAAGTTGCAAACAAACTGAAGTTCTACAGTCAATGCAAATTAGGCAAATATTGTGTGATATTGATGTTAATGTCCACAAACTAATGTCCCCTCAACAATCAATGCAAATTAGGCAAATGTTAAGTGATATATGCTGTAAATCTCCACAAATTGATATCAGTATCATTAGCAAATAGACCAAGGTCGACTAACATAAAACAGGTGATTGCACAAGCCATCCCATCCACATATATCCTCCACAATCAATGCAAAATTGCAAATTAGGCAAATATAGTGATGTTGGTCCAGAGACGATCTTCAGGTGTAGGGGGGGTGTGAATACACCTAAATGAAAATTTCAAACTCAGAACGCAAAAGTCAGTTGTGATGAAGAATGCTACTAAACTAGTCAGTTAGCCAAATATGCTTTCTGGATCGCGTGGTCAGAGATTCTTTTACTGAGTACAGTTTTACTGACTTATGTCAGTGAACAGTAGTTCAGTATCAGAAGTTGTGTGCGGAAGTGTAGGCCTTAAAATAATCGTCTCAGTTGAAAAGCCGTTTTATGCTGTTTGATTAAAACTCAGTTTTATGCAAAATGAACAGTTATCAATGCAGCAGTTAAAATCAACACAAATAGTTTTTAAAGTGGTTCGGACATGCTGGATCCTACGTCCAATTGTCCTAAACAAAGCAGGAGTTCTTGATTAAATTATACTAAGCAAGTCTCAGTCGATTTGTTCACTAGACAGATTCGTTCTTGTTTGCTTATACTGAGCACGTCTCAGTTAATCTGTACGCATGACAAATATCTACTTATAGTCGTAGTGACTTTACAATGCTCAACCTTGAAAATTAGAGTTTCTCCAATAATGAATGAGTTCTTACAATAAAAACAATTCAAAAGATGAACTCCTTCGAGGTTCTAAACTATTGATATTACAATGAGCACGCTTAGATACAGAAGGGAAACTAAATGATCTCTAGAGAGAAGAACTAAAATGATCTTCAAATGAGCAAGTTATTCGTTGTGTTTGGCTTTGAGTTTGCTAGGGTATGATCGCTTGAATACTTGTGTTCCCTGTGTCTTTCTGCATGGAGACTCTTCTCTATTTATAGTCTTCAATTTGTGAATAGATATGTTGCAGGGAGTCAAGACACGTGTCGAATAAGACAAGGAAAATGACCATATTAATTTGAAAGTTGTTGTAGAGATACTATAGATATTTCTTCTTTTTCAGTCTAGGAGCAGCTTTATGGCAGAGCAGGTAGGACGCTGTCGGCTCCTTATTAGTCGAGCTTATGAGAGTAGGTGAGGGTTGTTCAAACTCCAAGGTACGATGAGTTGACTTCCTCTGAATCCTCGGACCTTCAACTGATGTATCCTCTATTGACATTCGTATGATAAATTCAATAAGCATGCTCGAATTCCTTTGCAGATTCAGTTGGTTGATAGTTGTCCAACTAACTTCATCGATACTGAGTTCTCCGGCTGAGTGCAGAATCTTATACTGAATGCACAGCTACTGAACTCTAGCCTACTGAGTTCCTAACAAGCTGAACTCAACTAAGCTATTACAATATCGAATGTTCATCATTCAGCTAGGGGTTTTGGGATCTTCAAATCTTATCATATTGAATCTCATCCCAAAAAGTGAGATATTACTATTATTTTTCACAAACTAATAGAAAATCAGAATCATTAGCAAATAGACCGAGATTGACTGACAAAATAAGCGACTGCACAAACCCTCACATACTATCCACATATGCCCTCTATAGACTACAATGAATGCAAATTAGACAAATGTTATGAAATATTACTATTAATTACCACAAACTAATAGACCACTAATATAGTATCATAGCAAATAGACCAACGCCGAGTAACAAAATAAGCGATTGCCCAAGCCATTACTTACTATCAATAAATTTCATTACAATCGATGCAAATTTGACAAATGTCATATGATATTACTGTTAATTTCCACAAAGTAAAAGAGTAATAGACAATTAGTATCATTAGCAATAGACCAAGGACGCCTTACAGATAGCGAGAGTGTTACTAATCTTCTGGATGAAGAATATTACAAAATCTCATTAAGGGAGTTCTGTGTCATATCATAATACACAAGAAGCACAATTTTGCGTTCGTTTATACGAGCACCTTCAGAAAACTATAAAACCTTAAAATACTTGAAATTAAGAAGTTCAAAATAGAAAATTATAACATTCACCTTATGTGCTTTAACTTCTGAAATTGGAGACTAATCCCGGCGAGAGGAGTCGTTGATTATGAGGTCTCAATTTCTAGCCGGAGCATCAACGAGCTTACAAGTGAGGAATTTTCGCTTGAAGTGGGTAAGGGAGTCTGACAAACATGGGTTTTTCCTAGTTCATATCGTGTTTTGATGTCGATTTTAGATAGAAAATCATGTTTGAGAACAAGTATATGGATTTAATTTGCTTAATTTTGTAGAATGTGATACTTATTTGCCTTTTTGTTGAAATTACAGAGAAATGGGTGGAAATTATGGTGTTTGAACATAATGGAGTTAAAGTATAGCTTGATACGAGTAAATGGACGAAGACGACTCGAGATTTGAACTTAAAACGAGTGAGAACGAGTTAAAAGAAGTTGGAGTTGTAAGCTGTGACGACCCAGATGCGACTGCGTGAAGGTCATCACAGTGAGGATTAAAGAAAGCAGGACACGACCCAGACGCGACCGCGTCTGGGGCGTTACAGTGCGAAGGAAAATGACTTGTCTGCTACCCTGACGCGGCTGCATCGGGGTCGTTTTCAGCTGCTGTTTTAATCCGCGGAAATTGCATAAAAGCCCTTTCTTAGGAAGTTATATAAACCCGAGATTTGGAAGTTATATAAACCCGAGAGGAGTGCCACTGATAATCATCTTTTCTCATATCTTTTACTTTCAAAAATCCTACAACCTTTGGGAGAGCTCTTGAAGAGAAGAGAGGAAGGAAGAAGATCAAGAAATTCAAGTTCAACACAATCAACACTTAGTTTTTTCTACGCTTTCTTTTGCCTACGAACATGAATTCTTGTGATTTTGCTGATTTTGTTACTTTATCTATGAGTAGCTAAATCTTTTTATTGTAGGGTTAGAAAGTAGGTGGATGATTTAACTACGGATCTTTTGCGAATCAATTACGCTATTTTCCTCCTTCTTGTGTTCATGTTTTGATTGCTTGTTTAGTTGCTTGATCACCAATTAAACATAATTTGTTGTGTTAATTCGAGATTCGTGAGAGGAGAATTAATGCTTGATCTAGGATACAAGACATATTAATCATTCAACGCCCAAAATGTTTGATGTTAATGTGAGAACAATAGATCCTAGGAGCTTTTAAGAGTAACATGCTAGTAATTACTTGGAGACAATTTTACGAGCATGTTATCTACTGTCTAGGTACGTCCAAAAGGTTACTTAGGCTAATTTGTGATCGTCTTAGGAGAGAATAAGTCTTGTTAGTACCTGATTGACTAAGGTGAAGTTTGGTAAATCATCTACTGAAATCAAATCCATAGAATAAGATTTTTCATATTTTCTTCTAAAGTTCATTTATTTGCTTATTTAAATTGAATGCTTTTAGGTTTAGAAACTCATCAATTTTCGTAGTCTAAATAGAGGATAATAATAGTAATTAGTATTCACTAGTATAATTAGTCTCTCTGGGATCGACCTTGCTTCTCTATCAGCAATTGCACCCGTAGACTTGCAGCGTGTCAATAAATTAGCGAACAGAGTCGTAGGGCTTATTGACGGGAGAGAAGAAAGAAACAATATTGATCCTAAGTTATCAATTAATTAATTAAAAAGAATAATAGTTATAAATTATAAAAATAAAATATTACAAGACACGTGTGAGCTTCCGGCAAAATACTAAGCATGTACACCACTCTTGCGGGAAGGACCAAAAATGACAAGCATAAGAGATAAATGACCAAAATCTGACGACGTCACAATAAAGGACCATAATCGGACAAGAGTCACAATAAAGGACCAATTTTGACATTTTCTCGGTATGAATTATTAGAAATTATTGTTTATTTCGATGAAAATCAAAATTGGACACGATTTAGAATAGTCACCCGCCATGAACTGAGATTTAGAATAGTCATCATCCATGAACTGAGATCGACCATATGATCCAAGACTCCTAAATTTTGGATAATTATCATCTCACTAAAAGAATAATTATGATATGATAAGGTTGCCCTCAATTTGGCTTTCTCTTCATGTTCAATCCCAAATGAATGTATTTCTTCTTCTATCCCATTTCTTTCAGCACGAAAATTAAAATGAATAGTTGATTATTTGCAAATGAGTGAATTCCAACAAAGAAAAAGTGAGAATTTGTATGATAATTATATTCATTTTTAAGAAATAAAACAAGTCTAGTGGAACAGTCCGAAAAGAAAACGAGACAAGTCAAGCGGGACGAAATGAATAGTTTATTAATTTCCATGTCGAAAATTTGGGGCAATGAATTAATAAATACTGATAAATAAAGTAAACAATTGCCCAATGTCAAGCATATTTAGAAAGTGACACAAACTATATCCTATGCAGAGATGACACATCTCTTCCAATATTGACTTTTCATTAATAAAATGCAAATATGTCACAATTGTAATCTACCTTGACTTTGTTGCAATCAGCCTGATAAACTCAAATATATTATCACGAGTTTTATAATAATCAACGTGTCAATGAAATCCCAAAAAATAAATATGGACCAACATCTGTATCTCACCAAGTTACTACTAAAAGAAATTCAGCATTCATACAGTATACCACTGTTAGACTAAACTAAAAAATAATCAACTTTTTTCTCAAAAATAAAATAAAATAAAAATCAATTTAAAACCTACACCAACTGGCCTCATATCTGGTGTAGGTTGAACTATTTCACTTGCACATGCTACTCTCACGTGCTGTATACTAAACACTATTGCTTTAATAATTCCCCCCCACACAAAAAAAAAAAAAAAAAAACTTCATATTATAGCTAATCTTTCAAATTCTTGAAAAGTTACCTCATAGAGTAGAGAGATCACAAGCGCGACGACTTTAGAGACTACGGTGATAGCAGCGAACGAGCGAAATATATCAAAAAGACGGATTGTAGATTTGTAACCTTATACTATAGCAGAGGCAGTGCTAGAAGTTCCAGCAATCTTCAGCTTGTGCTTCGGCATATAAGTACGATCTGTGTTACACAAATAAGAGAGAATAGAACAAAAGTGCTCAATCTAGAGATTTTGACAACTAAAATGGCATTACTACCTTTCTCCTTAACATCAATTTGTAGAGAATCCAGAGATATTATGCCGTCTGTTAGAGGAAGGACGTCAAGGTTGAAGGCCACCGAAGATTGAGAAGGGACACACCTGGTGGAAAGATTAACAAACTATGAAGGTGTTGAATAGGTAAAACAGCAACAGAGAAACAAAGGATAATCGGCGTATGCCCTAAAGGAACTCTAGACCGCAAAGATAAATGCGTGCAACTAGGATTGGAATTTGGAATCCCAGCACCTTCAAATGCCAAATTATGCACGGACAGTGGAGAAGGAGTAGAGGTAACTGACGTTGGAGCCAGAGCTGTTAGCGTCAGATCATCGGATGTCATATTTGAGGCATGAAGAGTTATAGCCTGAAAACGTGAACCACTTAAGACGAAGGTAGTAATTTCACAAGAAAGAACACTGGTTGCTAGAATATAATCCATACATTCTGTACGTGAACTGGCAGGTGAGCACCATTAGAAGCAAGTGTCTGCTTTGATGTTTCAGATGAAATTAAGACCATAAGATCTTGGTATACGAGGCTGCCAGCTTACTGGATGCCTACAGCTTTGATTCTACAAATGTGGGTACCATGTAATCATGATTCGTAATTTCAGGATTTGTACCAGTGTAATTGCACTGACATGAGACAAGAACTGCGCATTGAGCTGGAGATGGATTGCTATTTCTCCATTCCGTAATGGATGGAGGAAGCTGGGCTGATGCAGAAGTCCGAGTTGATTTGCGTGGTTGTCTTCTATTACTATTAGTTGGGGCTTTGGAGTGCCTCCATAACAACGGTACTGGTTTGAGAATAAAAGAATGTTCTTCACCTCTCCTGCAATTGTACAAATAAATGTAAAGAAAAACTTCGCAAAATTTGAGATCAAGGACCATCAGTAAACCAACAGCAAGAGGCAAAGTTCTGAGATGTTATATAGGAACATTTCTACTTTAAGGTAGTTTATTCTCTTTACATGAAGGTTTCAATTTTCAGGTTCATTAGAATTAACAGTTGGAGGAATGAAGGATATTGCCATTAAAACTGAGAAAACCTGAGTGCTAAGTTTGGCAAACTGTAGTCATTCCCAGCTTCATTGCAAGTAACTGGTAAAGACAGCGATGGTCCACCACTTGAAGCATCTTCGGAGACCATTGTTAAGGAATCTATAAACACCACCACATCTGGTGCATATGCAGGGGAAACATTCTGCTAAAAAAAAAGGATTATCATTTCATTCCGTTGAATCCCGTAGAAACTACATATATTCCACATGCATCTACCACAAGATTTAGTTCCAACTAATGACCATTAAACGAACTGAGAAGCAATGAAGGAGATAAGTGAGGGGGGTATAAACGATGTAAGAGACAACACCTTTATATGTAGACAAATAATATCCTCTGTGTTACAATCCACAGAATAGCAATGAATTTCCAGCGGTACTATCAACTCGAGTTTCCTCCTCCATCTTCTTACAGGAGTAGAAACTCCTTCCAGATCACACAGAATAGAGAATCTCTCTGGCGGCAGCGGCACACCACGGAAAGAGAGTAATTTATCATTTCCATTATTTCCAATTTCAACAAAACTCCTAAATGAAAATTGCTACTTATCTTCTTGGACTAAGCTTGGTTTATCATTGGATGCTGTCACAGCTTCAGGCTCTTCATTATGTAACTGAAGTGAGGACATAGAATAACTTCTGATATGTCCGAAAGTGAAAATCTCTGAAGCAGAAGATATAGACGCTGCCCGTTTCGTGGGTGTGCCCCGTGAACTCGACTTAGAAGTTGAAGGACCAGTGGCAGGTCGACGAGGATTATTGACAGGAATCAGCCAGTTTAACAATTCTCTATAATGATCGTGATTAAAAAAACTCAATCTTCAATGAATGTGTTTCTTCCATGATACTTATCAAATTGAAGAATCTCCAATGTGGGATCCATCATAAACTCAATCCCAACCTTTACCTGTAAAAGCACCTGCATCCTTCCAAACAAGAAAACAGACAAGAGTAACACATAGAACTCAATGAAGAGTTATTTGAGAACAAGAGAATTTTAGAAAGAAATAAAACATATAGTATAACAGAGGACAAGCAAAAAATCATCAATAGAACATGAATTGGAATGGCAATTCTACAATCTGCTCATAATAGTCTGTGAATATTTGAAATTGCAAAAAATAACTCAATGTAGAAATGACATGGTAAGAAAACATTCAGTTACTAAACTCTTGTATTGCTATCATAATTCAAACTCGATAGCGGAAACAAAACCTAAGCCTGTCTTCAGCAATAGTACATATTTAAGGGAAAAAATAAAAACAAATAAAGTCTACAGCTATCACATAGAGCGCATTAGCAGAGTTCGAGATGCAACCCACAGTGACAGGCAAACAAAACATGCTAAAGTTGAATCTGGACAAAACATTTCCCAGAATTATCCATTGTTTGATCAAGAAAAGATGATGCCTTCAAAACAATGGTTTTATCAGTTCATAAGGGAAAATCATTCAGCATGACTGTCATGACCCGGTCGGAGGACGGAAGAGAATTGGGTGCTCCGGAAGATAAAAGTGGAATTGGTTAAGAAATCTTTTCGTGGCTGGAGAGAGTAGGAAAAGGGCGAGCGTGGACGACCCGGAAGGATCCACGTGTTATCTTATTTTTCCAGTATTAGTCTTTAATTACGTCTAATTAGATTAATGCCTAGGTAATGAATTGTAGCCTATATAAGGCATAGTTTTGGGAGTTTATTAGATATCAAAAAGAATTCAATCTCTTCCCTTTTCTCTCTCTCTTCCCTCTCGATCTCTCAACGCTCTTCTCTCTCTGTTCAACTATCAATCTCCTCTCACTCTCAATCTCCCACGTTATGCTTCAGATGTCACTCATATTCGATGCCACAACTCAAGACAACCACTCTCTCCGATCAGAATCCGGAGACAAGCTTAACAATCCACCAAATTAGCTTCGGGTTGTTACAGTGGTATCAGAGCGGCCGATCTCGCGGATTTCTCTCTTCAACTCTCCAGATCTGAATCGGCTGGTCGCTGCCTCGCTCGAGGCTTGATTTCTGCTCGAATTGTTCTAAAGTTTCTATCTAGGTTTGTTGATTCTTTTATTTCTGGGTTTGTGTGTTTGAAATTGTGCGTTGGTGTGTTTGGAAGCTTTGTGTGTTCGAATTTTGTTTGTATCGGAGGAATTGGGGAATTTGGTCAACCTGCAATCGGATTGAGTGAAGCACCGCGATGGACAAGGAATTTCCCAAACGGCAGGTGATCCGGCAGAATGCTATTCAATCGGGATTTTCGGAGCATCTGGTGAAGGCGATCGAACAATCGATGGCGGCAGCGTTCGAGCGATCCACTGCTCTTTGTATAAGCGAGATGAATAGAGTGTTTGATCATTACACTCGTAGATCGGAGGCTCGTCGACTTGCAAACGGTGGAGTTTCGTTGATCGGAGTTTCGGTGAATCATGAATCGGGTTCCGCGGGGGTGAATTATGAGATGGAGGAAGGTAAGTTTGCTGATACAGTTGAGAACTTGGGCTTGAATTCCGATGAGGGGAGCATGGTCACTGGGAGGCCACCTTCTTCCGTGTCTGTTCCCATACATGAAAGTGGAGGAGTTGGGAGCAGCTTTGCTGCCTATGGATTGAGCGAAGTTGATCCCGAAGTTCACGGCATTATTGACAGAGAGAAGAATCGCCAGTTTAGAAGCTCGGAACTTATTCCCTTCGATAACTTCACTTCTCGAGCTGTGATGGAAGCAGTTGGTTCATGCCTCACTAATAAGTGTTCCAACGGATTACCTGGGAAAAGATATTATGGCGGCAATGAGTTCATCGATGAACTTGAGAGTGGAAATAAGAGTGTTCCTAAACATCCAGAAGATGTCGAGCGCAGAGGTTCTTCAAGTTCCCCGAATTTGCAGTCCAGACAAGAGAAGGGTGTGGAAGACCGTGTGAATGGAAATCATCATAAACTGTCAAGTGGCTCTCCCCGTGCTTATGGTAGTGATGGAGCTAGAGGTCGATCAAGCCATTCCAAGTCTCCGGTCCATCCTTCTTATGAAGGAACCTCGTTTAATTCATATGATGGCCATCCTCATAATAGAAGCAGCTTCGGAGCAGAGGTGTGGAGTGCTGGCAGAGGTGGATCTGATATGCATCCTGTAAGTAACTTTGACTACCCTACTTTTCCCCAATCATTGGAGGAATTGGAGTTGCAATATAAAAGGGAGGCAACGGAACTTGCTAAACTTCGAGACAAAGAAGAAGACTTGGATGTTGATGACGATTTTAATGAAATTTACAAGGCATACATTGGGCCGCTAGGTTCTAATCCTAATGTTCCAAATCAACCGGAAAGAAAAAGCAAAAGGTCACATGCAAGCTCTGATGAAGAGGAGCAAGCTCGTGATCCAAATGTTGTTCCTACAGATGTGGCTGCTGTAAGTGCAGGAAACAACTACGGAGTGGGTAATATGATTGCTGAGGCTTTGAGCAAAGTTGGTAGGAAAGGTGTTGTAACTCTCGAAGAGGGCAGAAGCGCAGATAACAATCTCTATGTCGTTGAAGGGATGCAGTTTGACCGTGGCTACATTTCTCCCTACTTCGTAACTGATAGCGAGGAGATGACTGTTGAGTTTGAGAATTGTAAGTTGCAACTTGCTGACAAGAAGATAACTAATGCAAGAGATCTTATCAAGGTCTTGGAAGATGCAATTAGAGGTGGTTATCCAGTTCTGATCATTGCTAAGGATATCGAACAAGAAGCTCTTGGAACTCTTGTTGTGAAATAGCTGAGGGGGGCACTCAAAGCTGCTGCTCTTAAAGCTCCTGGATTTGGGGAGAGAAAGAGCCAATATCTTGATGACATTGCAACTCTGACTGGAGGAACGGTGATCAGAGAGGATGTGGGGCTAACCTTAGACAAGGCTGACAAGGAAGTTTGGGGTCATGCTGCCAAGGTGGTATTGACTAAGGATTCTACTACGATAGTTGGAGATGGAGTGAGTGACTTGCCTTGCTTGCTTAATGCAGATATAGAAATTCTGATAGGCTCAACCTCAGCCTCAGCCTCAAATGTGACGAGATTTGGAGGCCATTTTGGTGTTAATTTTTCTGATGTAACTGAAGCGGTTGGATTTCTAGTTGCTGTCTATACTTTGGCTTGTGGTGTTGTGACTGATAAGCTTGAGACTGTTTATTGCCAAGTAACAGCCCTAGCGTCGTCAAACATCCGAGTCTTGGGGACAAGACTCTCTAAAGAGGGGAGTATTGTCATGACCCGGTCGGAGGACGGAAGAGAATTGGGTGCTCCGGAAGATAAAAGTGGAATCGGTTAAGAAATCTTTTCGTGGCTGGAGAGAGTAGGAAAAGGGCGAGCGTGGACGACCCGGAAGGATCCACGTGTTATCTTATTTTTCCAGTATTAGTCTTTAATTACGTCTAATTAGATTGTAGCCTATATAAGGCATAGTTTTGGGAGTTTATTAGATATCAAAAAGAATTCAATCTCTTCCCTTTTCTCTCTTTGTTCCCTCTCGATCTCTCAACGCTCCTCTCTCTCTGTTCGACTCTCCTCTTTCTCTGTTCAACTATCAATCTCCTCTCACTCTCAATCTCCCACGTTATGCTTCAGATGTCACTCATATTCGATGCCACAACTCAAGACAACCACTCTCTCCAATCAGAATCCGGAGACAAGCTTAACAATCCACCAAATTAGCTTCGGGTTGTTACAATGACTATATCTCAAACTTCATACCTCTTCCTGAAACCTTCATCATTCCCCATATATCATCAATGAGTGAAACAGAAAACTTAGGCTTAAGGTGAGGGTGATAGAAAATAGGTCAGTTAAAACAGCCATTTCTGAACAAATTATAGGTAACTGAATAATGTTAAACAATAGAGATCAAGTAAGAGAGCATACTATTTGCAATAATTATCAATCCATCATCCTCACTGATATCAATATCACTATCACCTAGATAGTTACACTTCCCACTGAAACCTGCCATGCCATTCTCTGGCTTCAAGGATCCAGAAGATGCTTCCCCCCGCGAGTATATCATTGGCGATTAATTCCTCCAATGAATTACCCGTTTTGAGAAGAATAATTTAGCTCTACTGGTATCTCCTGGACAGACCGTTGCAGTCTGATTATCCAATAGAATCAAAAGATAAACTCTCCACCAAAATTCTTACTGCAATACCAAGACAGGATCATATATTGTTAAATCTAACGTTCAATAATCAGAAATCAAACACACACTTAACCACTTCTTATGCCTTTAACTTCAATAATATATCTCAGATCCGTATCCACATTCATCTAAAGATGACCTTCCCCATTTACAGACAAATATTCATTCAGTAATATCAATTTCCAAAGAGGCCGGTGCAAAAAAAAAATCTCACCTAATGATCGGTAGATCAACATATATTATTCGCATCATCAAACCATAAAATTTCAATGCAGAGAGATAAAACTCCACAAACTGATCATCGTCTACGATTCATGTTTGGCAATTAATTAAACATTCAGAAACAATTACTTCAGAAACGCGATGAAAACAACGACGTGCAATTAAGTACGAGAATCGAAAGTGATCGGCTGGATTTTACCTCGTCGGAGGCCGGCGGCGAAGCGGTTCGTTGAGAAAGCAGAGAATTTGAAACGCGGCGGAGATCGGTGACGCGGTGCTCGCAATTAACAATTTTTCGAAAAAAGAATATGAATATGGTAATATTGTCCAACGGCAATTTCCTTTTACTTTTAATTTTCTTTCAATTAATTTCTACTCCTTCCGTCCCCCTATTACTCTTTTATTTGGTTTCAGCATGGAGATTATTTATTTAAGTTTGTATTTTATAAGTTTTAATTTTATTAAGAAATGAACATATTTTCGAGGATTGGTTGGTAGAAGAAATGAGAATTTATCAAAATTTTTGCATGAAATAGTTGAGGCAATCGATTTTTTTTCTGTTTGTTTTTCATATTGTAAGTTTCCAAAAAAATTAAAAATCATAAATTTTCGAGTACGGAGTGGAACGAAAATCGTGTGAGAGATAGATTTTTTGGAGAGAGAGTATGATAATGTGTGGATGAGTATTAAGTAGAAGTGACCCATTTAATTTTTTTTTAAAATAATTTTTATAATTTTAGAAAAGATGACAGTAATAACGGGACAATCCGATTATGAAAGTAGGACAATAATAGCGGGACGAATGGAGTACTAGTTTTTTAAAATTGAAATATGTCGATGATTTGTTACATCTTAGATCTTACGTTCCTAATGAAAGCAAATATCATTATTTCCAAAATAGATTTTTTCCCTTTTAATTTTTCCTAAATAATATTATGTGTTACATTTCAAAGGAATTGTTCCCTTAACTATATAACCCTTCATTTCATATTTTTCCAAATTAACAGTTTCTTAGACTATAGAGTACAATGTAGGAAACAGTCAAAATAACTTTTGGCATTTTATTTTTTTGCGCATTATGATGAGAGAAACCTACATCCACTATAAGAAGCACAAAATAAATAAATTTTAACTTTTGTGTAATAATATGCATAGGCTGATCTAACCGTTATATCATCTCAAAATAATATTTTCATATTATTCCAAAGGTACTACTTTTATACCCATGCATGAGTATGTCTAAATTAAAACATTATGAAATACTCATGATATACATTGATAATAGTAAAAATACAAGACGGTCACCATTAGAATATAATTAAACCTCAATAAAGTAATAACTTTGGGACCCAGAAAAAATATTCATTTAACGAGGTTATTATTTTATCGAACATTATTTTAGTACATTAACCCATATCGAGACCGGAAAAAATTATTATCTTAGCGAGATTATTACTTTATCAAATATTACTTTATCGAAGTTTAACTGTATGTAACAAATTATATACCTAAATAAAACACTAAATTATATACCTAAATAAAATGTAGGAGATCGTCTAAAAAGCTTTTGGCATTTTTTTTTATGAATTATGATGAGAGAAATCTGCAAACATAATTCAACTTTTGTGTAATAGTCTGCATAGGCTGATCTGATTGTTGTATCATCTCAAAAAATTGTCATGTTATTCCAAAGGTAAATTTATACCCATGCATGAATACCTCTAAATTATAACATTATAAAATTCTATAATTCACATGATGTACATTGATAATAGTAAAAATACGATATGTTACGATTAGAATACGTAACAAATTCTATACCTAAATTAATATTTGAAGGGTTTGAAGACACTATATCAAATTATTCACTCAAATTAAAATAGTTATAGGAGAACTGTTGGGGTACGTGGCCTAATTTCTTTACAAAACCACTGTTAACGGGAATTATTGAGCATGGTTAGCCAGCTGATATACGAGAGATTAAGGGCAAAACCAAATAAACTAAATCAAATCACTCCAATTAAATCAGATTTAATTATCAATTAGTAATTTATTTATTAAACAGGAATTGATCAAATCCCTAATAATTCACTTCAGCATGTATTCTGCCTACAGTATTACCACTCAAGCCAACAAACTGAGCTCAAGAAACCTCTTCTTTAATGGCGGCCAAGAACCTCTCTCTCATCTTCTTCATTCTCATCGCTCTCTCTCTCCACCACCGCCGCCGCCTCAATTCTCCTCCGCTCGGCGTCTCCGCCTCCCCATCAAGATTGCATTCAAGAAGGCATTACTCGGTCGCGCGCTACTCCACTTCCAACGCCGCCGCCGCGGCTGCGTTTCCTGGAGGTGGAGAATGGACGCTACTGCAAGAATCAATCGGCGTCTCCGCCATGCATTTGCAGCTCCTCCACGACAACAAAGTCGTCATCTTCGACCGCACGGATTTCGGCTTCTCCAACCTAACCCTGCCGGAGGGAAAATGCAGAATCAACGATGAAGAAGTCGGGCAGGACTGCACGGCGCATTCCCTCCTCTACGACGTCGTTACGAACAATTTCCGCCCGCTCATGGTCCAGACCGACGTGTGGTGCTCCTCCGCCGCCGTCACCTCCGACGGAACCCTAATTCAGACTGGCGGCTACCACGCCGGCGATCGGAAGATCCGCCTCTTCACGCCGTGCAGCTACGACGAGTGCGACTGGGTGGAGCTCGAACAGAATCTGACGTCGCAGAGATGGTACGCCTCCGATCAAATCCTGCCGGACAATCGAGTCATCGTCGTCGGCGGAAGAAGGGCTTTCAGTTACGAATTCTTCCCCAAAAGCGCGTCTAACGAACGCGCTTTCTACTTCCCGTTCTTGAAACAAACCACCGACCCGAAAGAGGAAAACAATCTCTACCCGTTCCTCCACCTCATGCCCGACGGGAATCTCTTCGTCTTCGCGAATCGACGGTCAGTATTACTCGATTACAAAAACGATAAAATCATTAGAGAATATCCTTCAATTCCCGGCGAGAAGAGATCTTATCCGGCCACCGGTTCTTCGGTAATGCTGCCGGTGAAATTAAACCCAGGCGGCAGAAACGAATCTCCGGCGGTGGAGGTGATGATCTGCGGCGGAGCTTGGGGTGGCGCTTACGTGAAGGCGGCAAAAGGCGTGTACGACGTCGCAGCGAGATCATGCGGGAGGATCCGGGTTACGGATCCGGATCCGAAGTGGGTAATGGAGGAAATGCCGATGGGTCGGGTCATGCCGGATATGCTCCTCTTGCCGAGCGGGGATGTGATTATTATAAACGGAGCGGGTCGGGGAACTGCGGGTTGGGAGTGCGCGGTTGACCCAGTACTGAACCCGGTGATATACCGACCCGGAGAGGCGGACGTTAAGAGGAGATTCACTGTGCTCAACCGCAGCGCGATACCTAGGATGTACCACTCAGCCGCCACGTTGCTGCCAGATGGGAGGATCCTAGTGGGCGGGAGTAACCCGCACGTGACGTACAACTTCACAAACGTGGAGTACCCAACGGAGCTGAGCTTGGAGGCGTTCTCCCCGCCGTACCTTGCGGCGGGGTACGCCAATCTCCGCCCTTCGATCCTCTCCATTGAGGGCCTCAACGACAACCGCGTCGCCTACGGTCAGGATTTCGCCATCAGCTTCCGCCTCGGGCTGTTCCACGATGTGGGGAAGTGCATGGTAACACTGGTGGCCCCCTCGTTCATCACTCACTCATTCGCCATGAACCAGAGGCTTCTGGTGTTGTACATTGATCACGTACAACAGCTTACTGCATTCGACTATAAGGCTACCATCCGCTCGCCTCCAAATGGAAACGTTGCTCCCCCAGGTTATTATATGCTGTTCGTGGTGCACATGGGTGTACCCTGTCATAGCGTTTGGATCAGAATTAGCTGATAATTGCAGGTAGGTGTAGGTGTAGGCGTGTAGCGAAAATCTTACTATTAGATTTGGGAATTGGGGCCAAATGTGAAAGATGTAAAATTGGAGGACTATTGTTGGAATGATTCGATTATTTGAAGAAAAAAGTCATGTTAATTATTCAATTCAAATTAATTTACAGCATATGTTGATCAAATTTCACTCGGCATAAAATTAAACACAATAGTTTACGAAAGCAAAAAACTGGCGTTAATTAATTCAGTTAGTACAAAACGATATCCGCTGTGCTACAGCATGATCAAGCAATTCATCGAATTCACAAAAATTGAATTTTCCTTCACACATTTCCAACCCTCATATCTTTTTTTTTTTTTTTTTTTTTTGATTTGAGGCCAACCCTCATATCTTTTTTTTTTTTTTTTTTGATACGTGGAACCCGCAGCCGCTACCTTCGGTGCGCACTGGGTAAACCCCGCTCCTTGTGCAGTAGCCTGTAAACCACACAGGAGAGTTCAACCACCCTAGGCTAACCATAGGTGAGAGTTCAACCACCCTAGGCTAACCATAAGTGACAGGCTCCACAAAGTTGCTTCCAGTGGGATTCGAACCCAGGACCTTTCGATCCCGGACCAACCACCTTCACCAACTTTGCCATCCCAAGGGGACGCCAACCCTCATATCTTTTTTTTTTTTTTTTTTTGATTTGAGGAACCCGCAGCCGCTACCTTCGGTGCGCTCTGGGTAAACCTCAACTCCGGTGCAGTAGCCTGCAAACTACACAGGAGGTTCAACCATCCTAAGGTGACAGGCTCACACAAAGTTGCTTCCAGTGGGATTCGAACCCAGGACCTATCGGTCCCGGGCTAGACACCTTCACCAACTTTGCCATCCAAGGGGACGCCAACCCTCATATCTTTTTTTTTTTTTTTTGATTTGAGGAACCCGCAGCCGCTACCTTCGGTGCGCTCTGGGTAAACTTCAACTCCTTATGCAGTAGCCTGCAAACCACACAGGAGGTTCAACCACCCTAAGGTGATAGACTCACACGGAATGGCTTCAGTGAGGATTGAACCCATGACCTGTCGGTCCCGGGCCACCTCACCTTAACCACTCCGCCGTCCCCTAGGGGACACCAACCCTCATATCTTATTATATACCCCTGTCGTTCTTTACTTGTACCTAGTAGCCCAAAACAGAAAGTGCAAGAAGTTCAACCCACTCAACCCACACATGAGCCAATAGAATCTCTCAAGCCGGTAATGGTTAAGATTCGTACCCGCAAGCCACGGGTCATGACCCGCCCCGCCCGTGATCGTGTTAACAACGGATACAATCACGGAACTAAGATAGTATCCAACAGCTAGAGAAGCCCAAGAAAGAGAAGTAGCCAGTGATCTCATGGAGGAAGGTGCTTGAGTGAAGAAGAACTCAAGCAAGCCGGCTAGGGTGAAAAGATCGGCCGATCCGAGAAACAGGTACTGCAGAGCGATCCACAGGAATGTTACAGGCAATGGTGAAGTGGACTCGAGTAGTCCGGCTTGTGTTGCGACTCTTTTCCTCTTGATCTCGACCAAGGCCGCAACTGCCATGGCCAAGATCGAGAGGACTAATCCGATTCCGATACGTTTTAGGTACGAAACCCCCATTTCGGATTTTGTCACCCTACGCATAAATGGGACGATTATGTAATCGTATAAGGGTACGAGGATCATGATGAAGACGACGGGGAAGATGGGGAGGGAGGCCGGGGGGACTTTCAGGGACCCGAGATTCGTATCCATGGTGGCGGCTTGTTGGACGGAGAAGGTGGAGAGCTGAGCGAGGCAGGCGTTGAGCATTATCGTGCAGGCGAATATGGGGAGGAGTTTTAGCACGATCTTGACGTGTTCGAGCTCCTGCACGGTGCAATTTAGCGCGATCCAGGCGGGTGTGTTGGTCACTGCTCGGTTGAGGAACTTGAGGCTTTGTGATGGGGATTTTTCCGGCGGTGTTTTGGTGTCGGAGATAGCCGCCCGAGAAGGGCTCGTCGCCATGCTCGCCACCGCGTTGCTAGCGCTCCTCGCCGTGCAAGTATTCAACATGGAAGCTATGAGAACCTGAGATTGGGACAAAATCAGCCATGTCAAAGCAATAATGAGAAAACGCCAAAATAGTACTACTACGTCTTCACTCAAACTAAGTTGACTTGCTATACAGTAATGCCATCTTTTTTAACCACACATGAGATTTACTTACTCTTAATACAACTCGCCAAAAGTAATCTAATATCAAATCTCTAAAATATCTTTAAATGTCTAAAATTATGAATTTAAGAAAAATAAAAAAATCACAATGAAAGAATGTCACAATAGGTTAAAAGGCTATGATTTTTTTAAATGTTCGCCCTTCAATGTTAAAATCACAAAATTATATCATAAAAGGACAATATCGTCATACAGTTAAATCTCGATAAAGTAATATTCGATAAAGTAATAATATCGGTTCCAATATGGGTCAATGCACTAAAATAATATTCGATAAAGTAATAACCTCGTTAAATGAATATTTTTTCTCGATTTCAAAGTTATTACTTTATCGATGTTTAACTGTATTGTAGATAAAGAATTAAAAGCATGCGAATTAAAACAGACATTATCAAGAGTTTTCGTGCAACAATAAGAATCGATAGGTTTTTTTTTAATAAATTTATATTTAATCAAACATAGTGTAATTTTACGTAGTTTCAATTAAACACGCACCTTAGATATGGTCGTGAGAGGGCTTCCGACCGGAATCTTGTTCCGATAAAATCTAGAACCTGCTAGAAACACTGGAATAGAAAGCAAAATCGTGAGAGTAGCGATTCCGAAGCCCCATTGCCATCCTTTATTATCTTCAATCCAAACGACGAGAGTGACGGCAATCAAGCCGCCGCAAGAGAGGGAGAATACGAAGTAGTTGAAGAACGACGATCGATGCTTCCTCCCTTGCGTCGTGCTCTCGTCGAACTGCTCGGCGCCATGCGTCGGCAGAGAGCCCTTGATGCCGCCGACGCCCAGCGCCACCAGGTAGAGGCCTAGGAAGAGCATTGCCGATTTGCTGCCGTCGACTTTCCGGCATGGAGAGACGCCGGAGCATGGTGGTGGCTTTAGGGTGCTTGACTGTGCTTGCACCGTTAGTATTACTAGTCCCTGTTATATGTTGCACTATTACTACTTTTTATTTTATTGTAAATATTTAATAAAACGGAATATAAATTTAATATATTTTGTGAGAATGCAGTAAATATTAGGGCTTTTTTACAAGATTAACTGCAATCTACACATTGGGCCCAATCCAACGGGTCCTCTCATGAAGTCGGGCTGGTAGGCGGTCCAAAATTCAATTGGGCCTTAGAAAATAGTTCCACCCAATCTAACGGGCCGAATAAGTCTGCAAATGAAATTATATTCCGTCGGTCCCATAATACTATCTTGTTTCCTAATTGGGTCGTACTAATAATATTTTCTTACTTTTCGAAAAGGAAATAAATAACACTAAAAATCACAAAAAATAAATATGGGCATATATTATTTACACACAAAAATCAACCTTCTTAATCTCGTCGCCGAAAAAAAACAGGACAGTATTATTGGAATGGAGCGAGCATGTGTTCTTAAAATTTTAATTTAAAAATAAGACTAAATAAGTTTTAATTAAAAAATTGATTTATTGTAGGAATGAATGCAATTATTTTAGAGTAAAATAATGGTTTGTACCGCAAAATGAGGTTTTTGGCCCAAAGCACGATCAAACCATCGTGCATTCTAGGCAGGTGGTTCAGTCTCGATTTTATTTAGAAGTCAAACTTAACAATTTACAATTGAATTATACAAATTGAATAAATGATTTACCATATTTTTTGTTTGAGAGTAAAAGCAAGGTTTAGCCACATCCATTAGGCCTGATTTTTAATGAGCATCAAAATTCACACCTGTATTACGCACACGTGATAAATTCGACATGCACGTGGCTTAAGTTGAGTCGAATAAACTACCTAGATAACCGTAAGCCACGTGTGAACCAGAAACTCATCAACCTTTCATCAAACTCAACGCTATCTTTACAAAACAACCAATCAATTAACTGAAATCCTTGGCCATTAATGCAACGCAATTAGTGTCTGGAAAATGTTTGAATTACTTGGTGCAAAGGGCATGCCAAATGATGGGGACACGTGGATGGAAGCTATTTGTTGGATCATGGGGTTTTAATTACACTTTGTGGAAAAAAGAGAAGCAAACAATATTAATTTGGGGAAATAGTAAATTATGCTTTTGTCTTAAACATAAAAATATGAAGATGGGGTCCCTTTTGTGCCTAAATGCGATGCATTTATTTGATGTCATGGACCATTATTATAAATTTATATATCCTTCACCGCTTTTCAAAAAATTAAATTTGAGTAATTGAACATTAGAATTATGAATACTAATTGACCTATAATACGTGTTCCCATAATCTCAAATATGGTATATAATTATTTAATAGAATGCATACCATCATTCCATTAATAAAACATTAAATGTAACATAAGAAATGAGATAAATGATTATCACCAATTAAGAAGAGGCGGAAAACAGATAGTGGTACTAATGGACAGTCAGTCAGCACAATTTATTATTATTGTTATATGTGATTTTTTAAGAAATTTATCCCAACCCGAATCAAACCCATTATTCTACTATTATTATTTACTCTTTACACAATCTTAGCTCCATCACCATTACAATTACACAAAATAAAAGAGCAAGTCTTGGGCCTCACGAATATATTAATGATTTTTTATTTTTTTGGTATAATATTTGTTTAATCCGGGCAGCAAATTGTAGTTGAGTAGGATGCCATAAATGTTCCCCAACGGTTCTGATTGTCGATTTGGTCGTTTCTTTTAATTAAAAAAAAAAAAAAAAAAAGATGGGAAAAGACAAAAGAAATTAAAGGATAGCACGAAAACCAACTTGCAATAAAAAGAAACTAGCAAGTTGCCCAGTGCTGTCACAACAAAACTTCCAATTTTCATCAACTAATCTCTTCTTTAAAAATACTTAAAGATACAAGATTTAAATTTAAAGCAAGACCACTAATTTGAGGCAGAATATTCCTCACAAGATTGTAATTAAGTACAGTCAAAGCAATTAACTACTTGACCTATTAATTTATGTATCAATATTAATTAAACTGTTCAATGATTAATATGTCAAATGGGTTTCGGTTTCGGGATTATTCTGCACGACTTAAAAAATGAGAATCCGACGCATTTACTAAGGGTTGATAATTCTAAATCTTAATCTCGGTATACCTAATTGAAACAATGACATTTGTAACTATACCTGATTCCGAAACCCTAACGAATGTTATGTTCAGCTTGGGTATGTAACAATACTTGAGTTAATTAACTAAAATAATTACCAGGAATTCGATTACTGCACTGATGAGGTAGATTTGGTAAGTAGTGAAGAAGGCGTCCGACAAGAAGCCGCCGAGGAGCGCCAGCAGAAACGCCGTGCCGATATAATTCGTGACGGCGTTGGCCGACCCCGATGGCGAGAAATGCATGAACTGCGTAAGGTACAACACCAAGTTGCTCGCATTCGCCAGGTACGCCAAATTCTCCATTATCTCCACAACTATCCAAATTTCAAATTAAAATCAATTTGATTTCAATTGAATTTACAAAATTTATACCATAAAATTAAAATTTAAGGAACATGCAGGAATCTGATGAAAACTTTAGGAAAGTCTGCAACTACTCAAAAGTTATTTGTTGTTGGTTGAGATCATGAGAGAGTATATATATATATATATATATATATATATATATATATATATAGAGAGAGAGAGAGAGAGAGAGAGAGAGAGAGAGAGAGAGAGAGAGAGAACCCAAAACGAAGGAGGTAGCAAGCATGCCGCCATGGAAGCTTCTAGAAGCAGGTCTCCCTCTCCAATCAACATAGCCAACCCAGTTGCTGCTCAACTGGTTCTCCACCACCTCCTAATCATATGCACCAACAAATTAATAATAAAATTACTTTTCAAGAAAAACCGAAGCAAACTAGCTTATGATAGGACAAAAATATAATTATTTGTCCGAATATTGCAGAAAAAAATGATGGGAAATTAAAACATTACAAAAAGAAAAATTACCATGATTTTTCTCCCTGGAATCTTTGAAAGAGTGGAGAGAGAGAGAGAGAGGGAGGGAGAGAGATCCTTTTTATTTGGGAGAGTTTGTGTGTGTATAATATATAGGAGAGGGCGAGATGATCAAGAATTATTATAACTTTAATAAAAAATCCTACACCATGTAAATGAATTTTATAATTTTATAATGTGTGGTAAACTATACGTACATGGACTAGTATTAATATTCCGATTCACTATATATTTTTTATTTTAAAAAAAAGTATTAATATTTCGATGGCTCATGAGTACACATCATAAACACTTGTGCATGTCAAATCATATTCCACAATATATTTTTCCAATTTAACTAGTATTTTATATTTGGAGTGAAATGAATAAAGGTACCATTTATATGAACCGTCCCTTTACTTTATAGTAACAATAATATATAATATACTAGCTAATTAATTGCTACAACCACAAATATATAATTTGATTAATATTTTTTACTTCTATATACGAGAGATGTAGATTCGATATCTAAAATAATATATGTATATAGTGATACATAAAATAATAACGAAAAATGAAAGGAAAAAATATATGATATTTTTCGATATTCTTTTAAGAATCTTGATATTTTTCGAATAATAATTGTCAATTATTCTAAAGTGTATTATCTCCCACGAGAACTATGAAGCGTGAACATGAATACTTTAACTAAAAAATTAAATTTTTATATTCAAATTTTCTGTATAAAGTAAATTATATCTTGATATTTCAACTAGTAGGAATAAAATCTCAATTCTTACATCGTGTTGTCAGAAACAAGATTCATTCCATCATAGGCGACTCATATTTCAAGTTGTTTTTCTTGCTAAATATCTTCAAATTAAAGCCCAATACAATTCAATTTTGAGCCAATTTCCATTTTAGTGCATCATAAATTTTGTCACGCAAAAGATCGATGTTTTCTTGAGAGTTGAGAGTTGGCGTCTCGATACAATAATATCTACTGACTCTCTCACTCTCTTTCTCCTCTCTCTTTGAAGAGAAGAAAACTAGGAAAGGGCAAGTGGGAAGCATCGAGTCTTTGAACCATATACTCTAAGCAAATAGATTACGATACCATAGTGATGTTTGATAATAACAATTGCGAAAGCGTTGATGCCTCTATTTATGGCATTTTGTACACTATTACTATATGAAATTATCCATCACAAAAAATTGGTGTATTTAATGTTAGGAGAGAAGCACCAATCTTTTCACCCAAAAAAATACTACTTAATTGGGATTTACAAAGGCAATGATCTTTTATTCGACAATTGGAGTTCCACTATATGTTCCAATAATCAGGAAGTGACATGTGTAGTTGTGGGATTTGTTTTTAATATCAAATAAAATTAGGTTTACTTATATAGTTTACACGTGCATGTCACCCTCTAATTGGTGGAACATATAATGGGACTCCAATTGTGTAATAGAAGATCCTCGTCAATTTACAAATCCTATAGATAGTGATTATTTGAGGAATTTTGGGATATGGGAATGCTCATCTCTTAGCATCAAATTTTCCCGGTCAAAATTCTCTATTCCTCCTTTTGTATCACAATATATGTCCCACCAATGGAATGTTGACATGTGTATTTTATTTTATTATTATATACTCTATTTGGATTTCTTAACCTAAGAGTAAAACTTAATTTAGAAAAAAAAAACACGTGTCACCATTTCATTAGTGGGATATGGAATGAGACATAATAAATGAGATAGATGATCCATAGTGAGATTTTCCTAAATAAACTGTGCCATGTTCTTTAATATATACTCCCTCCGTTCCCTTATAAATAGCTCAATTCATTCCGGCACGGGAATTAAGAGAATAGAGATAAAGCATGAGAGAAAAGATAGGTGAGATAATGAAAGCGTACGAGAAAGAAGATAAGTGAGATAATGAGGGTAGATGATAAAGTAAGAGAGAGAAGATGATAAAGTATGAGAGAGATAAATGAGATAATGAGAATAAATGATAAAATAAGAGATAAAATAATAAATTAAGAGAGATAATAGTAATTATTTGCTAATTTCGGAAAGTGTTCATTTTGAGTGGAACGTCCCGATCGGAAAAAATGATCACTTTTAGTGGAACGGAAGGAGTACTTTTTTCTTTTTTTTCAAATCTCTATTTCTTTTTTTCATTAAATATGTGATAGTTATGTCCATGGAATTTCTTAATCAAGGTATTGGTACAAACTCATAAAATATTCAGATTAGGTATATATCGAAATAACGATTTTAGAATTATATCTTAAAGCTTTGGATTCTCAAATCCATGGATATTGTTTAAAACTTTAATTTAATTATCATTCCAAGTTCTAGGAAACCTAATTCCAAGTTGAGAACCAAATACCTTTAATTTTTAGGTATAGGAATTGTTCTTTAAATTCCTTGTCACACGCGTTGCACTAGGACTCACCTGGATCAATCTTGACTTGTCACGAAGGAATATTTTGATAAATATGTATACTAAAAGAATTATTAAGCATTTATAAGTGCCCTTTTAATCCCAACCGCAACACATGTAATCCTCACTAATCAACTAAATAGTAATTACATGAACCAACTTCATGTGCTAATGATGTTGAACTACTTTAATAATGAACTAAGTGTGTGTACATATATATTAGTATTATATGCAATCTTTTCTTTTTAAATTAAAAAAAAAAAAGGGAAAAGGGAAAGGAGAAAATTATGATAAGTGAAAGATATATTCACTAGTTATTGGGATTGGGCATTAGTGAAAAGGGATCACACGATGGAATCTTGATTGTATTAAAGTAAGTCTTTTTTAGATCAAGTTGGCTTGAGACCAAGCTTTTTTTATCCTTGATAAAAAAGGAATGCTGAAGGGCTGCTCATAGTAGTCATAAGTCTTGCTTTTAAACCTCCACATAAACCGCCCCTCACTTGCAAAAGCGACTGGAGAGAGATTTTGGTTTGTGCTTAACTTACTTAGGTGGATTATTGCTCGTATACATATTTTGGAATTTCACTTGGTTTGGTACATCTATAGGGTATCGATTTTGGTCCTTTAATATATTATGTTTTCAATTTAGGTACGTATTTGGGGGTATTGTCTTCTGCTTTTTGTCCTAAAACTTGAAAAATCGTTTGTTTTTTGTCCAATGGCAGATAGTTTAGTTCACGAGCCTCGTCTCTATCACTTAATTTACAGGGTGAATTATTGTATTGCCACTAATTTGAAAGGGTTACCGGTAGCACAACGCAACAATGCTAAACGCACGTGTGATAGTTGGAAATATGTAAGGTGATGGAAAAGAGGTGTGTTATGTACTCTCTCCGTCGGATGAGTAAAAACGGATAATTTTTTAAGTTATAGGACCAAAAAAGAAAAACACCACAATACAAAACCTTGATTGAAAACAGACCACATTACATGATAAAAAATAAAATTTAGATGAGAGTGTTTAATGAAATTATTGAAAATATTAATCTGTGCATATATTAATTTGATAGGATTTAATGCATTATTTAAACAGTAATTACTCACAAATAATATATATATCTTTTAATTTTTATAATGATAGCCCACAAAAGAAACAAAGATTTATAAATCACACATTTTAAGTCACTGATGATACTTTTACTTTTATGTTGAATACAAAAACTTGTATGGGACTGTTAAAGAGTTCATAACTGGTCATGTTGATGTCATAATACAAAATGGTATATTTATGAATTTCCCGCTTCCTTTGAAGCTACACCTAATCTCCAACCTTGGATTGAGACATGATCCTTCAACTAAGCTGCTAAGTTGATTGGCAGTTGGTTTCCTTCAACAAATAAAATGCTTTGAAACGGAAATGATGTATTCCATCGCTTAAAGTGTGCCACGTTTTAGTGTTAGAAGATCAGTTTCTTTTTCATTTTTTAATTTCTGAAAATGACTACCAGCTGAAATTGAAGTCCCAAATTCAGCCGAAAGTTTTTTCCCTTTTTATTTACATGTGATAGACAAAACTCGCAACTTTTTCTTTACGGTACTAAGATTGAAGCTAATGTAAACTTCACAATCCTAAACCCAAATAACCCAATTTAAAAATTGTGAGTAAAATTGTTTTCTTGTCAATTTGAATAGAAGAAAGCAAATGTTAACTGCAATCACAAACTTTCTAAAGTTGGAAAAACAAAAGATTCACCTAATGATCAATTTCTTCATCAATTTACATGAAAAGACATGTCAAGTAGTGTTGATTGATGAGCAAACCAAACTTGGAGTTCAAACGACATATTTAAACCAAACAAAACATAATGAACCCGTGACGGTTATTTTCTAGATCAATTTTATGAAATTTGTAATCCATGATATACCTATCCAAACATCGATATAAATTAAGGAAATACATAAAATATACTCCTTCCGTCTCATTCATCTTATTTCACTTTTCTTTTCGGGTTGTCTTAGCTCAAAAATGAAACTTTTCTACACACAACTAATCACTCTATTTGTACGAGACTACCTTTCACTCATAACTAACAACTATGATTAATATACGTGCAGAAAAGAAATGAGACAAACTCAATGGGATTGAGGGAGTAGTTGAAATGGCAAAGCTGAGACTTTGTTTGGTTTAATTTTGCCAAGCCTTTTTTCTCTCTCCTCAAGTTTGGTACTTGCATAAGAATGAGATTTTCAATATTTTCATACTATCATTTTTGTTTCACCTTTAAAATGATTTTAACACGAGATTGTTCAGGAGAAACAAGGCTTTTTTTTCTTGGTGGGCTTTTAGGTCTCTTTAGCTTTATCTTAGCCCAAAACTAAAATAAGTAGACCGTTCAATATAGAAAGCCCATTTTGAAAAATTGGGCCCAAAGTATGTAACAAAAATTGAACTTATTTTATTTAAAAAATAGAGGCCCAATTTGACTACCCACGAAAAAATGAACCTACTATATTTCAAGAATGGAGGCCCAATTTAACTACAATCTATAAATTCGTTTATCTAATGCCTTTGTCATAGTTTTGAATAGAGAAGTCCGTATCAGCTATTTTAAGATTTTGTATTGAATTAATTCGCTCTTTTAAATAGTTGTCGAGCCATAGACAATACAAAATAATCTCAACTAATTTTAGGTTACAGACATACATATATAAACGTTGATGGTACTTTAATAATTTAAATATATTATTTTGGGTCATGATATAATTAGGGAAGAATAAATTTAGCCTCATATGATCTTCTGTCCTCATGTCCCCTTGCTATTTTTAACTATAAATATCTAGGTATTTACGATTTAAATTTTATAGTTATCGTAAGCACTTAGGTGTTTTATAGTTAAAATATGATTTTTAGGTATTTTGCATTGAATAAATTCGCTAGCAGTCACCACAGAGAAAATACAAAATAATCTCGATTAACTTTGAGTAACAAACTTACACATACAAACGATTGATGGTACTTTAATGATTTTTTAATATACTCTCTCCTCCCCGTTGATTTGGCTGTTTTTTTTTCAACATAAGTTTAAGATGAGTAGTTGATAGTGTAAGTTATTAAAACCATAAGTGAATCCCACAAATAAAAGTGGAAGTGTCTGTATAATTATTTCGGAAAAGAAATACTAGAAGACAAGTTGGATGGGATTGAGAATTATTTTGGGGTCTTTACATAATTAGTGAAGAATAAATTTAGGAAAGCTGAGGGCAATTATGTCATGCGACTCCATAAGTTCCAAGACAAGAAAAACATCATCTTCTCTTGTTTAATAGTAGTATAATAATCCGCATATTTTCTTCAAGCGTTGATCTTCCCCCTTTATAAGCTTCAATCTCATGGCGTTCTCTCACTACAAATTCTTCTCCGCTTCGCTCTCCTCTGAATGATGGGCTTCAGCCCTCTCTTTCTCTCACATAACACTTACTTCAGCATTATGCTCCACACCTCCTTCTTCCGCCACAGGCCTTAGATATTCTTCCTCCAACTCTCACACATTCAAAATCTGGAATCTGATTGCGGCGAAGAAACTATGAAAAGCTGCGGAGTGTTCGACGATTCTCGCGTTATGCTGAAGAACGGCGGGATTTGCGCTTCCGAGGTCTTAGATTCTCTCTGGATTCCGAATTCTTCCCCTCCTTTTCACGGTAATCTTAATTGTTATGAATTTTCCCTAATTCAATTTTCCCGCGATTTTTGCTCCGAAATTAGGTTTCAGACTCTTGGATCCTCTGTTTCAGGCAGTGCATCAATGGTGAACTTCGATCGAGTTAGTTCGGAGAACAAGCGGTGCAAAGCAGAGAGCTGCGACGACGAATTCGACGGCTCGCCGGAGAAGAAGCGGCGGCTGACGGCGGAGCAAGTTCGGTCTCTAGAGAAGAGCTTCGAAGTCGAGAACAAGCTCGAACCGTATCGGAAGATCCAGCTCGCCAAAGAGCTCGGTTTGCAACCCCGGCAAGTGGCGATCTGGTTCCAGAATCGACGAGCGAGATGCAAAACCAAACTGCTCGAGAAAGAATACGATTCGTTGAAGTCGTGCTACGACAAGTTAAAAGCCGATTACGACGCCGTTTCGTCAGACAATGAGAAGCTCAAGAAGGAGGTAACAGTTACAGAGCTATGATCATCAATTCATCATCTTCATATCATCCATTTAGTAATAAAATTCTATGTGTTGGTCTAAAACAAGATTGATTCTATGTTAATTAGGTTCAACTTCTGAGCCAGAAGATGATTGAGAGGGAGAATGATCCGATTAGCCCGCTCAGATTCATGTAATGTTGTTGAGGGGGAGAAGTCTGATTTCTCTCAAGATGAAGATGATAGTCTTGTAGAGAGATTGTGTTTGCCCAAGCTTGAGGTTGAGTATTGTGATTATTTGCAGCCAAATTCTTGCAACCTTGGATTTCCTGCCCAGAATCAAGGGACATGGTTCTGGCAATATTGAGTTGGGTGGGGTTAAGGCAAGAAACTAAATAGTGTTGTTTGTGGATTAATCTTTTTGTCATGTTACGATGCCTTGATTAAAATCTTCAATCATTTTGTAGATAAGGGTCAGAATGAAATAATGAAGCTTTTATTTTACTTCTTCCGTAACTGAAAAAATAGCCCGTTAAATTTATGAGACCATTATGTGCGAGACCGTCACATATAATTACTTTAGGATGATTGATCCTCCTTTGTAGATAAATTACCCTTGTCATTTATACGTAAAACTATATTTTGTTCTTTTTCGAGTGAAAAGTAACTCCTTTGTTTAAAATAAGTTGTTTCAAAACTCGTCCACCATCACCTAGAATTGTGTGAATCTCAAATGGATTGTTTAAATGATAAAAAATTACATTGTGTTTGTCTTCTTTTGCAAAAACTATGTGTTCTTAGATGTTGAGAATTTCTCTAATTAAATTTGAGATTCAAGTTGGTTATATTAAGGTGTGTTTCTAATATTTATTATAATTATATTTATTTGCTTTTATTTAAAGTTAAAAATATTTATTATTTTAATAAAAAGTATGAGGTTTTTCAAATTATCTAAAAATAAATAATTACTTTTTATAATTTCGAAAATTATGGTGTTTTAAGCATTAAAAGTATTTCAATAGATGTTTAAAATACACTGCTCTAGTAAATAGTTTGGCTGCTTAATTTTAAAGGATTTAGCATAAAAATCTTACAAACATTAAAAATTATATATCCAGTCAAAAAATAGATAAACGCTTAAAATAAGTTCTTGCAAACACTCGTTATAAAAGAGATTTCCCTTCAATATTTTTTAATGGTATGGTATGGTTTTACTGATTTTTATTGAAATACAAAAGTGTGTTTTCTTTATTTGGTCTCTTACATGAAAATAATTATATTTTCCCTGTCCCGTTATTCTTGTCTTGGTTTTGTTTTTCGATTCTTTCAATATTGTCTTGTTCCGAATAAGGAAAGTAACATTTGAACCACAATCGGTTTAAATAATTCGACTTCAATCATTTTAATATTCATCCAATTACTTTTTTAATTTATGTGTCAAACAATAACAGAACAAAGAATAATGGAATGAAGAACGTACGATATAAAAGAAAATTAAGATTATTTTATTAGGTAAAATGTTAGTAGAACAAAAGGGTTCAAGACCCCTTCGACTACATGTAATGAAGACGAGTTTGATAACACGATACGAAGTTCACTTTATCATTTTAGAGTGAAGAAGAATAAGCCCATATTTGTTTCAAATTCACAAATGGGAAAAGGTGGCAGAAAAGTCAAAATATTGCAATGTCTTACTTGGACGTTCCTCCCACATCAACGACTTTTTCACACTATATGGATGTTGACATTTTTGTGCTTCACAATGTTGAACTATATTAGTACATAATATGTGTAATATATTTACTATAATATTTATTCGATAAAAACAAAGTTTAGACATGTGTCAAATTTAAATTGCTTGGTGCGATTGTGTTAGGCCCCAATTAGCGTAAACTCCAACGTTTGTCCAAAATAAACTCCAACTAATAAAAATGTGATTATTTGAGTAATTTAAGATTTTTGGTAAGATTTTGTTGAATGCGTGGCACTGCTTCGTGACAGACGTCGCTTTTAATTATTCATTGAATGTTTGATTTGGACTTTTGTGATTGTCATGAAATGAAGAGTTATATGGTTACTTTTCTTTCCCGATTATTATTATATAATATATAATATATAATATAGGTGCGATTCATAATAAAAATTTTGAAGTGCGAAATATGATATTTTAAGGAGGAGGTGAAATTGTAATTTAAAATTTTAGAATGCGCAAGAACAACTTCTCAAGAAATACATACAGTTTAGAATTATATACTATGATTTAGAGGCCGCTCTTTCCATCCGTCCCATTTTCTGTCCGCATTGCTTTACCCCCATTGTATGTATACCTAGGTTGTAATTATAACACGACATGAAAACTAACATATACTCATTTCGTCTTATTATTAATATTTCATTTACTATTTTGAGTTGTCCCATTATGTATGTCTCATTCCAAAAGTAGATACAAATAAGTGGATCTCACCACTTTATTCTTTTAGAATACTACTTTATACTTTTACACACAAAGTCTTAATCTACGTATCAGATATTAATGGGACATAAACAATGAGACGAATGGTGTATATAATTACATGTAAAATACATTAATTTTCTATTATGTTGATTAAGATGAAGTGATAAATGTCTCAGAAATATATTAGCCGCGACTATTGAAGTGTCATGTCATATCGGAATAGCCAAAATGATACGATAATATTTTTAAAGTGTTTGTGCAACCTAACTACTTACTCCGTCTTATTATTGTTAGTTTCTTTTATTTTTCAAACTGCTATTATTGTTGTGTTGATTATAAAAATAGAAATTATTTGTGAACTTCAATCACTTTTATTAAGGCCTCAACCTCTTTTTTAATTTTTCATGTTGAATATATGCAAGCCAATAATAATGGGAGTAAGTGAGTATATATAAAGACAAATAGTAATACATAGTATTTCATTTGTGGTTTTTGAAATTGAAATTTGCATCAACTTATTATAAAAGTCTGTAAAATACATTTAAAAATTATGATATTTTAAGCTGGATAGACCTTATGCCGATTTCCGATTATAATAGGCAAAGATCCCCACCTGAAACAAAGCAGAGCCACTCAATTAAATATAATATCAATCACAACCAAGTGGAACTCGGCCACGTCGCAGTGAAAGTGGCCTATCAGCCATACACGTGTCCCATCCATCAAACGATACGTCAGCCACGCTACGGTGGAGCAGCAGCAGATGCGTACGCCACGGAGTGTGGGCCCCATGCCGATCGAGACCCATCTTGCGACGTGGCCCGCATCCTACGGTGGCTGCTCGGCCCGGCCCCACGCGATTCAACCCGTCGTTTTCGCACGTTTATTCCTGGATAAGGGTATTAAATAGGAGGAAGGTGGGGCCCGAACTAAACTGGATCGGGTCGGGCTTTATCTCCCCCATACTAGGGCCCATTCCGAATTAATTGAAGGCCCAGATTAAGGCCCATCTAATGGTGGTCGAAGTAAATTGCGAGCACATACGAAAGGCATTAAAATTTTATTCCCCGTACCACAATTCTTGATCCACTTTTCTTTTCGGGCTATTTACAATTATTGCTTCACTTTTAAAAATAATAAATTATTATAAATATTTTATTTGAGGACGAATAAATTTACACACAACCAACAACTCTCCTTCAAAATAATGCCGAAAAGTTTTGGAGCAAGAATGGTGGGACGGAGGAAGTATATCGCTATATTCCCATTGGATACGTCCCTACATAAATTAGAATTAAAAATGTAAAATATTGGAGTAATAATTGCGGGACGGAGGAAATATATCGCTATATTCCCGTGGGATCCGTCCCAACATAAATTACATTTAAAATACAAAAAATATTGTCTGCGGGATTTGAACCCAAATCAAATTAATTTTTTAAACACTTTCATCACTTCAACCAATGTTTTATTTATTACTCAATCCATCCCGCTATTAGTGTCATACTTTTATAATTGGATTGTCCCTCTTAGACATGCCCATTTCCGATTCCGGTTACGATTTATCAAAAACTGAAACCGAAATCGAACCGCATGTAGATGGTTGATGGTTCCGGTTTGAAATCGCCGGTTCCGGTTCCAGTTTACCAGTTTCATGGTTTTCATAAATTTTATTTTTTTTAATTACTAAATTATTTTTTATTAATTATTTAAAAAAAAAGGTTTTTCGGTTTAGAATCAAGTCAATAATAAATTATAAAAAAAAATTGTAATCTCATGAAAGAATTGAACAATTAAATATATTAATACAATCTCATTGTTGATTCTTCATTATCATCATCGTTTTAGAAATAAATTTTATACCATTGTTTTCGATTATTCATCATGTAGTAATTATTAAACAATATTTGATATTCTATGTTTTTTAGTGATAAATTTGAACAATTTTTATCCCATATATATTTTTTGGGAACGTTAATGTGCTAATCCTTAGGAGTTACTAAGAGGATATTATCAACTCATTTTACTAGGATACAGTTGCAAGATACAGACAACCAGTCTGAGTCACAAATGACTACTAGTACCCAAGATACGTAGATCCGATCGCGATGACGTTCACCATAGTAGGTCAAAGTGATAGACAGCCAAATGCACTCAGCTGAAGTCTTACCAAGCTTAAGGCCAGCTAAGTCACCGAAATATTGGTTCTCCACTAAGGTGAGTGATGAGTCGTTTTCGTACTTAGTGATTTCAGGCCGAAAAGTGCGTCAATTGGCCAACTGGTGCAGTCGCAGTGGCGTATAATGCAAGTTTTTGGCGCTGACGTGGCAGGATGACAAGGATATTAATTGGCGCGTTTTGGTGAAGAAAAGGCGCGGAAAATCGCGAGAAAGGAACGGTTATGAGAAAAGGAAAGAATCAAGAAAATATCTTAAGGTGGTTAAGGAAAGATCTGGTTTCCTTATCTACCCAAATCTTTTCCTAATCAAGATCTAACCTACCTTGGAGAGGAAGAAAAGGAGGAGTATATAAGAGGATGATGAGGGACGAAAAATATACACACGACACCACCTCTGCACCATAGAATACGTGCCCAACATCCCGAGCTCACATTCCGGCCATTGCTCCCTTCCGAACCACCGTCGACCGCCGCCGCACAACCACCGCCGCCGAACTGCCCAAGCCGAAGACACTTCCGAACCTTTCCGACCAGATTTCGTAGTTTAGTAGTTGAAGAAGAAAACACTTTTTAATTTCCGTCTCTTACATTTTTAAATTCCAAGTTTGAATTCTAGTTTTATTTCGTTTTGCATTTAATCGTTTTCTAGGATCTTAAGATTTACATTCGAACACTCGTTGCTATTTTAATTCAAGTTCTAGTTTAATTTCATAGATTTATATTTTCTGCCTTAATAGTTTTAATTTTCGTTCATGCTAGATCTAGGGTTATTCGTGTTTATGTTTCTGTTCTGTAAACTGTCCCAATTGCCCAACCGAAGCGTCTGCATGAGTAGCTAAACTTTTTAGGGCCCGACAGAATGTGAATGCACACGTGAACAGTACATGAGGCTTAGGTGCTCATAATTAATCAAAAGGGTTTCGGGATAATTATGAATTAATTAATCTGGCTAGTAATTTAGGATTGATCACCCTAGGTTGCGCAGTCTGTAGCTAACTTAGTACTTCCATCGTTTCTCGTGGAACAAGGCTAGGTAAGTAGCAAAATTATTCGTTAGAGTAATTGGATTAAACCGATAGGAGACTATGAGATGCCCAACATACGAGTAGGCTCCTATACTAGGCTCCCTTAGTTCGATAAAGCTGTCTAGCTATTAAATCTATTGTTTGCCCAACAACGTAGGTTATAGCTAGGTTAGGGAAGTAGCCGTTTCTATGCCCAACATGGCGGTTACCGAATAAGTAAGTGGGAGTGAGGATCACGCAGTTTAAGTTATGGTGGTCTATAACTAGTAGATTCTTGAGATTAATTCATATTAAGTGCCAAGGATTGGAATAAACATGTGCATAAATATTCTCACGGACCCCGCCTTTCAATTGCCTAGTTAATTCGGTTTAAATTCCGTTTTCTGTTTTTATATTGGTTTTTAATTTTACAAGTTCGTAGTTTAATAGAAAACCCAATTCTTGCGTGGTTGCTAACCAAAACCCTAGATAAGTAGGAAAAATAAAGTGTCTAGTCGTCCGTTCCCTGTGTTCGATACCTGTGAACTATACTGAAGTAATTCTCTGATTTTTACAGGATTATTTGGTGCAATACAGCGATCACCAAATTGGCGCCGTTGCGGGGAACGGTGTTAACTAGTTTCTTTGATTTTTCTACTAATCTTTCGTGCTTTTTAATGTTGCATGAGCAGGTCTTCCAAGCCTAATTCTATATTCGATCCTGAGATCGAGAAGGCAGCTAAAAGAAATAGGAAGGAGACAAAACTGCAAAAGCAACAAATTCTGTCAAGGGCAGCAGACGTCTTAACTGCCCAACCAGGAGACAAAACATACGCCGTTGATCCGATCAGCGACTCGTAACCGCAGACTGTTTTGTTCGACGAAACACTCCACAACACTCCAGTAACAAGCTCAGAATCAGAGGAGGAAGAGATGGAGGACGAAGTGCATGATCCACCACCCTTGAGGATGAATACCGGATCGCTTGACATGGGAGCGGACCTACCGGGACCAATCCAAATCACTACTACGTAACAAATAGATGTCAAGTCGAACATGGTCGCTGCCATGCCGAAGTTTTATGGAAGGACGAGCGAGAATCCAAATTCTTTTTTGGAGTCGTTCAACCAAGTGTGTAATCTGCACCTAAGGGCAACCCGGACGCTTTCAAGCTCAAGGCCTTTCCATTCACTCTTCAAGACGGAGCACAAGCGTGGTTCTCTAGTCTAAAGCCGAACACGATCACGACGTGGGCCCGGATGCGTACGGTCTTCTTAAAGAAGTATTTCCCGCGATCAAAGACAAATACATTAAAGAAGCAGATTTCCTGGATTGCTCAAGAACTCGACGAAACCTTTGGCGCATACTTGGGAGAGATTTGGACGACTCGTCGATAGTTGTCCGAACCATGGCTACTCGGATGTGGAGCTTCTACAAATTTTCTATCAAGGAATGACAGACGAAGCTAAAGTCATGGTTGATATCGGTACGAGAGGGAATTTCCATACAAGCCTCTACGAAGATGCAAGAAATATAATTGAAGGGCTTGCGGAGTCTACCTCACAATACAAAGGACCAAGACCAACAAGGTGAGCAAGAATTGGTCTCACTCCGACTACTTGGAGGAAATTGATAGTAAAGTGGAGGCAAAATTCGGTCTCCCGCAAGACAAGCTCGACTTGTTACTCAAGCGTAACGCTCCCGCTTCAAGCCGATCAAATGCCGATCACGCATGCGGAGCGTGTGGAGAAAAAGGACATACCTCACTACAATGTCCGGGAGAAGAAGTAAACGCAGCTGGAAATTGGAGCGGACAAGCAAGGGCTTCATCCAAACCTTCGATGGAGGCAACCGGAAGAACAATTTCAATCGAGGAATCCACATCAACAACAATTCCAAAGAACCCATACCAAAGATCAACAAAATTTTCAAGAACCTTATCAAGCTCCTAATCGAATGGCTACCAAAGACGTATAGGCCTCCGCATCAAAGACAGCCTCAAAGCGCAGAGTGCTCCAGTTGCCCAACCGTAGCACCGGAATCCATTGGAAAAACTTTTGGCTGAAATGGTTTCTTCACGAAGGACACTACCGCATTTCAACAACAAATGCGGCGGGAGATAAATCGGACAAAGAAGGATCGGCAAAGCTACGATGGAAAACTTGGCCAAGCAGATGAATAAGCTGAATTCTACGATGCAAGAGATGAAGAATTCTCAAGGACAACTTCCACTCGACTCAACCTAACCCGAATGCTATGGCTAATGTAAGTCAATTAAGTATGTGCGGTAAATAGGAAACAGATGGAGAGAACGGTGCCCGATTGCCCAAGCGAGTGGAATTTCCGAAAAGTCAAGTACAACAACTCATCCATCGCTATGACAATTTGTACCAAACACCTACTAATGGTACAAACCGTGCTAAACGGACGTCCTCAAGCATACAAACCTCCACACCATCAAATATACCAACAACAAGGTCCATCGCACGGCCAAGCGGCACCGTGGATCTTCTTCGTTTGAAGAATTGATGCACGAGATGATTGCTTCTCAAAAGGAATCAATTACATATCAAAGGCGGATGCGAGAAAGAGATAATCTCAAATCAAAATGAGATTCAAGCCATGAAGGAAGAGATGCAAAAATTGAAGATGGATCGGCAAGTTACTTTGGAAAATCTATCCGAGCAAGTGTTCAAAATGACCACTCACTCCAAGATCTCGAAGGGAGGTCATGAGGATTTACCTTCACAAGCTCAAAAACTGCTAAATCTAAATTCCCATAACGCAATCGATTACGTTGCGTGGAGGAAAAGAACCGCCCGGCCCACATTGTGCAACCGAGACACCCGTAAAAGCCGGCGTAAAAGAAGAAGGCCGCAGAACGCCTCGCACAACCCTACCGTCCGAGAGAGCAAGATGTTGAAGATGCTTTGAACCGAACGAGAAGAGGAAGTCGTCCCGATTATCCGATCGGAGTCTAAACCGATACTTCCTCCACCATTTCCTGAAGCTTTGGAAAGTAAGAGAACGCCGAACAAGGAAAGCATGGATTACATGAAGTCAGTTCGAGAAATTAGAAATAAATATCCCTTTCCTTGAAGCCATAAAGATTCCCAAGTTCGGGAAATTTGTGAAGAATTTCATTTTCGGAAAAGTTCCCGAGTCCGAAAAACTTTTGTTCGACCACACAGGTACGGCAATCATACGTAAGATGCTGCCTGCTAAATGTGCTGACCCGGGTATGTTTACACTGCCTTGTCTGATGGGTGATGTTTTGATTAAGCAAGCCATGTGTGATTTAGGAGCGTCCATTAATGTTATGCCATTGTCCGTCTATAATCAATTAATTGGAGTTGAATTAGTGTCCACTAAGGTGATAATTCAATTAGCGGATAGGTCATGCATTGCTCCGATAGGTTTACTCGAAAACATTTTAGTCAGAATCAACAATTTTGTCTATCCTGCTGATTTTTATGTAATTGACACAAATGATAGGCAAGTTGAAGGAACTGCGGGAGTGTTATTGGGTAGACCATTTTTAAAGACTGTAAATGCTATAATTAATGTGGATGAGGGTTCGATAAGTGTAGCATACCATAACGAAACTTATGTTCATCGCATAGCTGAAACACTTAAGGAACCCTATGATCATGAGAATGAGAATGCTTTTTCTACTGACTCCATTGATGCTATTGTCCAAGAATATCTTGAGACGTATGTGATGCAGGATAAAATGGAGGTCACCTTGACTCAAGGACTGACCGAAGAAGATGTTGAAGATATGATGGACGAGGAGATCAGAGAAAGTCTCTTGGCTTTATACGTAGCTCCAAAACTGGAAATTGCTCGGTAGTGTGTTTCAGCTTGCCCAATCAAGACGATTCTATAGTAGAATGGCTGACAACCGTGGGATTGAAGCCCCAACCTGAAAGAGATAAGAAAAGGACAGCAAGAGGGCAGACTACCATCGTCTTGCAGGTGCATAGGCCATCAACCAAGTGTGAGGAAAAATTTCGGAATAAGGCCTATGACGATTTCAAGTGGTATAAAGATCGTGGGAAGAAGATGAAGCGGGTGATCAATGTAGTGGATGTGACTCCACTGCACATACTATCACACGATTGATCTTGAAGAGGAGGTCTAGCCAAAGACTCTAAAGAGAGGCGCTTCCGGGAGGCAACCTGCGTTTCTAGTAATTTTATTATTTTATTTCGTATTTTGTTTCCATTTGATTTTATGCTTGGTGTGTTCTTCTTTTTCAGATTCTTGGCTAAGTGTGATTAGTTCACTTAAGTGCAGTTGTTGCCCGACATTTTCCATTCATCGTACTGTGATGAGCCGACTGCCTCGCTTGCCCAAGCGAGGCGCCAAGTAACTTTTCTCCCCGCTTTTTGTTTTTCGTTTTTGTTTTCTCGTTTTGAGTCGGTTTTGTGAGTCTTTTATGTCCTTACACTTGAAAGGGTTCAAGTGTAAGGAGGGGTAGTTTATTTTCTTTTGTCTCTTGTGTTAGTATGTTCTTACACTTGAAAGGGTTCAAGTGTAAGGAGGGTGTTTTTGTTTTTATTTTGTCATGCCTTCTCTCTTTGTTTTGTCTTTTCTCCTTGCTCGAGGGCGAGCAAGTTTTAAGTGTAAGGAGGGGGGGTATTTTGTGTCGAAGCATGCCAAAATTTTCGATTTTTGATACGCCGATTTTCTATGCTCAAGCATGTCTTATTTGTGCTTTTATGTTTCAATATGCTTGCTTGTAGACTTTGTGAAAATTAGATCTAGGCACATATGTGTATGTAACTTGGGATGAGGAAAAATAAACTTTGTTGGATCGAATTTTATAAACCACTCATTATATTAGATTTGAGCCTTAAAGTAGGACACTTCCTACTATTTCTTTTGAGAGTGTTTATCCGCAAAATTGCAATAAGTTTGAGTCATTTGTGATACATGATAGGAGGCACTAGGGATTTTTAGCCAAACGGCCGCGACAAAATTTTTCCGACCCTAAATTATCCCCTAGTGAGCCAAGTTGAGCCTTGACCGATTCTTTGATATGAGTTAGTAAAATATTAGCCAAGGCCTTTTAAACTTTCTCTTGACCCATGTTATTGCATGTCTTATAAACTTTCTTGTGCATGATATTGTTGTTTAGAGGAGTGTTACATATGTCCTCTACCTACCCAATTAAGAGGTGCTGCAAAAAGATATGTATAGGTCGAAACTTGAATGTATAAGTCTGCGAAAGAAAAAGCGAGAATGTAAGTGGCCCGATTGCCCTATTGAGACAGATCGTACCCGGAAAAAGAAAAAAATATGCCATGAAAAAAAAATATATATATGAAATATTCGGAAAAAAAAGAGAGATGTGGCGAGAAAAAAAAAAAGAAAAAATGGGTACATAAAAATAATTGTAGCATGTATTCGAAATTGCTAAGTGGTAGGAAGTTTTGAATTGTTACATTAATTGCACAACTAAGTGAGTTTGACATGCATAACATTGAAATATAATTTTGATGAAGCTTAGTACCCCTAGGACCCTTACCAACATCAATTTGTCTAAGTCCTAAGCCCCATTACAACCTAATGAGAAAGACCTCCTTGATATTGTTATTGTGACGATCTCTTATCGTGACTGCGTGGATTTATTTTCTTGAGTGGCTTGAACCGGACCTAGATTAGTTGAGTGATGAGCGAACCTTGAGGAGATCCACATTGTTTAGATTTTGACCAAGTTGATATATGTGTGTTTAGTTTCGAAATTTGCATCGTCTACTTGCTTGATGAGATCATATTTGCATGATTTGATTTGCTTGGCTAGTTAATTGGTGTTGAGAATTTTGGATTGATTGGTGCTGCTTCATGTCGTCGTTTTTCTTGTTTTTATTTGAGTCCGTGTGTTTGTTTCGTGTCTTTCTTTTTGTTCGTGTCTTTATGTCCTTGTTTGTCGTGTCTTTATTTTCCTTGAGTCTTTTATTTTTGTTTTGAGTCTTGGGGATTGGCCAAAATAACTAAGTACTTATCTTTTTCTCTCCTTATACTCGAGGGCGAGCATAAATCAAGTGTAAGGATATTTGATGAGTCGTTTTCGTACTTAGTGATTTCAGGCCGAAAAGTGCGTCAATTGGCCAACTGGTGCAGTCGCAGTGGCGTATAATGCAAGTTTTTGGCGCTGACGTGGCAGGATGACAAGGATATTAATTGGCGCGTTTTGGTGAAGAAAAGGCGCGGAAAATCGCGAGAAAGGAACGGTTATGAGAAAAGGAAAGGATCAAGAAAATATCTTAAGGTGGTTAAGGAAAGATCTGATTTCCTTATCTACCCAAATCTTTTCCTAATCAAGATCTAACCTACCTTGGAGAGGAAGAAAAGGAGGAGTATATAAGAGGATGATGAGGGACGAAAAATATACACACGACACCACCTATGCACCATAGAATACGTCCCCAACATCCCGAGCTCACATTCCGGCCATTGCTCCCTTCCGAACCACCGTCGACCGCCGCCGCACAACCACCGCCGCCGAACTGCCCAAGCCGAAGACACTTCCGAACCTTTCCGACTAGATTTCGTAGTTTAGTAGTTGAAGAAGAAAACACTTTTTAATTTCCGTCTCTTACGTTTTTAAATTCCAAGTTTGAATTCTAGTTTTATTTCGTTTTGCATTTAATCGTTTTCTAGGATCTTAAGATTTACATTCGAACACTCGTTGCTATTTTAATTCAAGTTCTAGTTTAATTTCATAGATTTATATTTTCTGCCTTAATAGTTTTAATTTTCGATCATGCTAGATCTAGGGTTATTCGTGTTTATGTTTCTCGTTCGTAAACGTCCCGGGCTTGCCCAACCGAAGCGTCCTGCATGAGTAGCTAAACTTTTTAGGGCCCGACAGAATGTGAATGCACACGTGAACAGTACATGAGGCTTAGGTGCTCATAATTAATCAAAAGGGTTTCGGGATAATTATGAATTAATTAATCTGGCTAGTAATTTAGGATTGATCACCCTAGGTTGCGCAGTCTGTAGCTAACTTAGTACTTCCATCGTTTCTCGTGGAACAAGGCTAGGTAAGTAGCAAAATTATTCGTTAGAGTAATTGGATTAAACCGATAGGAGACTATGAGATGCCCAACATACGAGTAGGCTCCTATACTAGGCTCCCTTAGTTCGATAAAGCTGTCTAGCTATTAAATCTATTGTTTGCCCAACAACGTAGGTTGTAGTTAGGTTAGGGAAGTAGCCGTTTCTATGCCCAACATGGCGGTTACCGAATAAGTAAGTGGGAGTGAGGATCACGCAGTTTAAGTTACGGTGGTCTATAACTAGTAGATTCTTGAGATTAATTCATATTAAGTGCCAAGGATTGGAATAAACATGTGCATAAATATTCTGCTGGACCTGCCTTTCAATTGCCTAGTTAATTCAGTTTAAATTCCGTTTTCTGTTTTTATATTTGCTTTTAATTTTACAAGTTCGTAGTTTAATAGAAAACCCAATTCTTGCGTGGTTGCTAACCAAGACCCTAGATAAGTAGGAAAAATAAAGTGTCTAGTCGTCCGTTCCCTGTGTTCGATACCTGTGAACTATACTGAAGTAATTCTCTGATTTTTACAGGATTATTTGGTGCAATACAGCGATCACCAGTGAGTCAGGAGAACACATCTCACAGTGATCCATCAATACAACACCTTAAGTGTACCAGTAAAGACAAGTCACTTCTTATCTAAATTGCAGCTTAACCCGACAACTTATCCTTAAGTTGTCTCAGCTGTGATAACTGTTTATATCTTGTCAGTTCAACCAATTGTATAGTCTTCTGTGATACCCGACACACTACACAAATCTAACTTTCATACAAGATAAAAGATTACATGTGCAAGTATACATTTATCAGATAAGAGAATAAAATAGTGATAAGGACAAAAATACATTGTATCCAAGCATAAAAATTACTTCCAGTATATAAAATTCTAACACCGCGCGGGTCCGGGGCTGGGTCTGCGGGGCAGGTCCAGGTCCTATGGTACCCCGGCCCCGACCCGCAAAATTATCATCTCTTTTTTTTATGCTTTTAACCTTTTAGGTTGATCCATGTTCGACTTTTGTTAATTTATTATTTAAATCATATTCTATTTTAACCTATTAAGATATAAGAAATCGATTTTAGCCCGTTTTGGCCTGTTTTATATAACTGATCAACTTTGTCATATTTTTGCTCGTTAAGCGCATTGTCGTTACATTATGGGGGTGTTTGGAATGGTTGAAGCTTATTAAAATAAGTGTTGAAAGTTGTTGAAAGTGGGGAATATAGTGTTTGGGAATACTGCTGATAGAAGTAGGTTATTGTTACCTTTTATAAGAAATGTCTACTTTGCCCTTAGTAATATTAAATAATTATACTTTAAAATAAACAAAAAAATAGAAGTTATTCTTATTTTACATTTATTTTTTGCTTTATAATTTTAATCTAATATTATAAAATACTAAATTAATATAAATATTATATATACTATAATTGAGAGTGAGTGAGAGAGAGAGAGAGAGAGAGAGAGAGAGGAATGGACACAACTAGTATGTTGAAGAAAAGGTATTCTAACAAATATTAAGGTTAGGATATTTATGGAATTAAATAACAAATTTAAGGGTAGTTTGGTTCGAGAAAATCATAAGCAATAAGCTGAAGCTGAAAGTTGGGGTGTAACAACTTCAGTTGCTTCTCTATTTTGACCCAATTTTAAAGAATCTCACCTTTAAGTTGGTGTCCCAAACACCTTCACACCAACTTAAAACTAAAATCATCTTTCAATAAGTTGTTTCAAACACCCACTACGGGGGTGTTTGGAATAACTTGTCACAACTGTTACCCTTAAAGCTGTAGTTTTTGTGTTTGGAAACTCAGCTTTTAGCTACAACTTTTTATTTTGTAGTCATTTTAGATATTTTTCATAAGATGCGAATATTAGCAGCTTATGCTTATAGCTTACGGCATATGATTTTTTTTAAACAAATTTATCCAAAATAAATTTGTTTAATTTTAAAAATAACCTTTAACCCTAAAAGATATTTAATTTCAAATTTCTTCTTTCCGTAAAATTTTCTTTCTTCTTCAACAACCAAAAATATCATATTAGTAAATTTATACTAATATGATATACTATAAATTTACATATAATACATATAGATTAATTTAATACTTATAATATTGAGATAGAAATTATAAAGTACAAAATGAATATAAATATGATTAATTTCTTAATTTTATTTATTTATTATAAATTACAATTAGTTTATAATATTTGGGGCAAGATAGACATTTTAATTAAAAAGTATAAATAAGCTATTGTTATCAGCAGCATTTCCAAACACTATTTTATCCACTTTCAACAGTTTTTAGCAATTATTTCCAAACACCTAGAGATTATCAAATCAGTAACTTAAAGCAATTTTCACCAACTTTAACACTTATCAATAAGCTTCAGCTATTCCAAACATTCTCTACATCTCTTGTAAAAATTTGTGTAGAAATCATTTTAGTATTGTCATTTTTAGCCGTATAAAGTGGCCTTGTTTGTTTTTTGTCAATTATTTTAGTACCTATCTATTTAGATCACTAAGTTGCAAAATGTAAAGACGTTTAACGTGCTAAAATCAAACAAATTTGATTGATTTTATAAAATGGATCATAATTGATTATTTTTTCATTTCACAGTTTAAAAGTTAAATATAACTATAATTATAATTAGTGACAAAAATCAAATACCGACTACATGTAGTTTAATTGGTTTTTCCATTTTTGCGTAAACAGTTGATATAATGTTTAATCCTTGTTAGGGTTGATTTAATAATAATGATATATATATATATATAGGTATGGTTCTAGGGAGAACTTGTTGGTCCCGGTATGATTTCAGGTTGGGGGGGGGTAGGGGAGATACACCTGATGTCAAACTTTGAGTTTTGAGATCAGAAAAGCTGACTGATGGTGAGTCAGTCAGAAAGTATGTGGAAATATGTTAGGCCCTTTTAAAAGATAATTTTCTAAATGTAACAGTGAAATTGATAAGTATGTAATGTATATATGCAATAGAACAGTAAGAGACACATATTTTATCGTGGATCGGATTCACAAGATCCTACGATGTAATGTATATATGGAATAGAACAGTAAGAGACACATATTTTATCGTGGATCGGATTCACAAGATCCTACGTCCATTCTTCTGCTTTCTCAGCAGGAATCCACTAATGGATACTCGTAGACTGTCGAGTGCAGATCAATACAAACATTAATATATCAAACTAACAAACAAATTATCAAACAATCTATCAGCTTCTATCTAACAAGATAATGGTGGGTTTGAGTTTTGTTCAACTACGAGAGTATGAAATGCTCTCTACTCCAAGCTTATGATAAGCTATGAACACTTGGAGTATGAACAATGGGGAATTTTTGAGCAATAGAACTTTGAAATGAACAGAGTAAAGGCTTGTTCTTTGCTTGAGTATGCTTGAGCTTCTTTGAAATTCTGGAACCTCTTAGGGAGAGGTATTCTGCTATCTATAGACAAGCTAGGGGAAAGATCCATTGAAAAAAATCGATCTCCCATTGGCTCCGTGTTGACAACGGTCTCATGCATTGAATGCATGGACACGTGTCGCGCTCCGCTTGGCTCTGCGGATTTTGTACGAGGTACTGTTGTGTCTCCCTTTGACTAGGGCTGACATGACAGTTGAGATTGGTCAATGTTGATTTTGATATTATCGTCTTCCTCCGTTGACCATCTACTTTCAATATCGCGCCTTGTACCTTGTACGATCTTCACAATGAGGATCAGTTCAGCCTGGAGTTGTCAGCTTATCTAAGCTTGACTGAAACAGTTCCACTAGCTGAACTATCACAACTTGAACTACCAGTCTGAGAGAATACTTCAGCCTGACTATACAGACACGGGCTGAACACAATCCTAGTAAATACATCATACTGGTTCATCAATCAATAGGCGTTTGAAATCATTCAAAACTTATATTATTTCCCAACAGAACTACCGTTCAAAAGAGATCTATTCTTAATCATAGATCCCATCAAAATTAAAGGTCAAGATTGCACTAGTATTTTACTTTTTAAAAAAATGAAAGAGGGGTAAAATTGGAAAAAAAAAAGTTACACTGAAATTTGAAACATATTTTGAAGTAGGAGGCAGGTTTTCTCATATTCCTCCACACCTCCACTCTCTCTATCTCTCTCTCTAAATTCAAAAACCTCCCCCAAAATCGAAAATCCGCTCGATTTCTCTTTCAAAAATCTAGATCTTTTGGCTTACGCATGATTAGTTCTTGATTTCAATGATTTCATCCAACTATAGGTAATTTTAATCCATCGAAATTGTGTTAAGCATGAAATCGAAACATATTTGTGCAAAAATGAAGCCTTAAATCTCTAATTGTTCAATACTCATTGTGTAAATCGGTGTTTTATTGTACAGAATCATGAAATATGTTAATCTGGTGTAATGTGTAAAAACCATTGGATTTAATCAAATTGTACTCTTGATTTCTGAAATTTTGGGAAAATGCAATTAGTTTTGTGCAAAATCGCATTATACATGAATTTGTGTGAATTTGAACCCTTAATTCTCTAATTGTTCGTTACCCATTGTGTAAATACGGTTTTTGTGGTTCGAAATCATGATTATTGTGAATATGGTGTTTTATTATGCAAATTTTTTGAGTTGTGCACGATTTTTTTACGAGATTTGCTCTTTTGTTGTACACAAAGTATGCATAAAATAAGTAGATGATATGATTGAATTATTTTACATGTATGCATTAAATCAAAATCAATAAAGTCATATATGTATGGTCATTCTTTATTTATGCATAGTTAAGAACTAGTTTATGCTTGTTTCTCTTTCAAGTTATGCATATAATAGTTTAACATGTCTTATATATAACATATAAGGTGAATATGCATAAATAACCTTTTGTTTGTCCATAAATACATAATTTCTAAAAAACTGAATTATATATATTTATTGAAGGTATTTATTTAACAAATTCAAGTAGTTTAGGATAGATTACAACGATTATTGATAAAATGACTTAGTATGCATAAATGGAATACACTTTATGCATTAATCTGAGCTCCACTATGCATGAAACAAAACTAGTTATGAAGCATGTGTATTCGTAAAAATGGTGACTTTTTGTGATTCTTAGTAAATTGACTGAGTATGCATAAATGGAACACACTTCATACATGAAACTTAGATGCATTATTTATAAAACATCATCTGAGTCTGACAAAAAAATTGATGAGTCACATGGAGTCATTCAAAGGTGATTAAAGTCTTGACTCATTTAAAGGAAATGAGTTCAATACTAAAGAGGTGGAGAGCTTATTGCTTGACAAAGAGAATTGAAATTTCAAAGACAAATCATTGTTTTGTTAGAACTTTTTTTTTATTATAAACAATTGTAGCTATGTTTTGTTAATCAATCATATTCTCAATGTTTGATTAGTTAAAGTATAGTTTTCTTATTATGTATTATTATACTTGTTTAATTATAACACAAAACATAAATATGCATAAATATAAAAGTAAATATGAATTAATCATAACTTAGATAAGCATGAAATGAAAATTTCAAACATAAAGGGTTAATTATCAAGTATGCATAAACATAACACAAGTTATGCATTAATGTAAACGTAAATATACATGAATAACAAGTTACTTAAAAATGGAAAACCATATAGAGTAACTACGTCACCAAAGTCATGCATAAAAAGTAACTTGTTTATGCATATTTCTCGTAGAATTTATGTATTAATATATCATCGGCATAACAAAAAAAAAATTGAGAGACTAGTTTGGATATCCAGTAAAGTTTAAATATGAAACATAACTAAATACGAGAAAGCTAATAACTTCATCCAAAGTTGCAAACTTTCATCCAACTTATGGTTTCAATTCATGTGCGCATTTGAGGATGAAAATAGAATAAGCCCAATCAAAAGAACAATCTTCATCCAACGACTCGGCCATTTGTGTTCTGTCATACATGAAATGTTATAGAATTCAATAGAAATTCATAATAGAATATGCATAAACATATAATCCGAAAACAGAAAAACACAAAAATTGAATAAAACATTAACATGAATAGAATATGGATGAAAGCTTAACAAGTTCAGCATAAATTTACAATAAAATATGCACAAACAAATAATATAAAATTCCAACCATGAAATTGAGTAGAACCCTAAACACAGGAAAATACATACTATGCATAGTTGACGAAGTAAAACCCATAAAATTCCAATGCAGAAACACATATTTCAACCTTAATAAATAAAATTCATCAAGAACCATAAATCCATTAACCCATAAAACCCAAAAAATGTAGAAGAATCATAAAACCCAGAAATTGAGCAGGAATTGTTGAGGAACCATAAGGCCAGCAAAGGATCAACACCTAACAAAATACTTCACAATCGTTCTATTAAAATAAACAAACCCTATTTCAAACACGATCCCGATTTAAGCCCTAGTTCCACAAACTTCATTCTCTTCGACTGAAAAGGAGAAGAAAAAAAGAAGGCAACTTAACAATAACAGTGGCGATGACAAAACATAAAAAGGGTCAGATTTCAGCCGGCAAACTTGAATATCAGCGGCGAATTGTGAGAGAAAGGATGATTGCGAAGAGGTTTTTCTTATTTCTGATTTTCCAGATATGTTGAATGAGGATTTCGAAAAATAGAAGAGATGACATGATTACCTAAAAGCCCTTAATGAGTGTTATTTTTTCTTTTTTGATTTATTTTAAAATGCATATGTTTTGAACAAAAATTGGTCATAGATTAATGAAATGAATGGACGAGATCAGATCTCAAATCTCTTTTGAACTTATGGATCTCAAAATATACATTCTCTCTCTCTCTCTCTCTCTCTATATATATATATATATAGGGGGTGGTTCTATGGAGAACACCCCTAGATAGAGAATCTAAAAATCCATAAAAAAGAACACTATAGAGCCATAGATCATATTGAATGGATGACCTAGATTAGTTGTAATTTAGTTTCATTTTCTATTTTCTTTATTTGATTCAATAATAGAGAAGGGCATTATGGGGACGACAATGTGCAGAAAGTTTTGAAGAGGCTCCTTTCTAACCCAACCCCCATTTCACCATCTCTCCCATTCGAATTTTTGCCTGCAGAAATTGTTGGAGCCACCATTCGTCTACCATTGAAAGATGAATTTGACAGTGCAATTTCAAGGAGATTAAATATGCAAGGTGATGAAAGAAAACCATTGCACCACAGAGACACCGTTTTATAATTTGTGAAGAGAGGTTGTTTCTGCATACTTCACTTGGAGAGGCGACGACTATGGGTAAAATTTGCGCTTCTCTAAAGGGGACGAGCCACGATTTGTGTTTTTCTAAAGCCGATTTAGAAGTTTCTTCGAAAATCGAAGGTATATAGTCTCTAGGGTTTTTTTTATTTTAAGTGTGCACATTGTTTATTGTATCCCCAATTTCTAGGGTTTTGTTGTTTGCGAATTTTGATTGTGTACACTGTTGATTGCATCCCCAATTTCTAGGGTGTTGTTTGGCAAATTTGATTGTGCACATTTTGAATTTGAATGTGGACATTGTATGAAAACGTATTGAATTTGACTATAATGTATTTTGAATAAAAACATGCACATTTGTTGATTCTGCAATTTCTGAAAGTTTGAATTTGAATGTGCATTTGCATAATTCGAATTTTGCAAATTCTGTATTCTGCAAAATATAAATTGTTTATCTGCACAAGGTGTGATTTAAGTATGCACATCCATGAGGTGGGGTATGCACATTTTTTAATTTTGTGTGTGATAAGGTCATCGTGCAAAGTATGTATTCTTTATATTTTTTAAAAATCAGAATTGAGAACATATGTATGCATACATTGAACTTTTTATGTGCACATAACGAAGCAATAGCAGAGCTTGAGCAGGTAAGTTATTAGTTGAAATTGTCTAGTGTTTATAATGATTATAACCTGCTAATAATGGAGGTATGCAATGTTGGGATTTTGTATACTGGAAGCACTTTTTATGCTTGTATACATTGTGTTTTTTGTCCTTACCACTATTTTATTCTCCTATCTGATAAATGTATATATTTGCACATGTAATCCTTTATCTTGTACAAAAGTTAGATTTGTGTAGTGTGTCGGGTATCACTGAAGACAACACAAATTGGTTGAACTGACAAGATATAAACAGTTATCACAGTTGAGACAACTTCAGGATAAGTTGTCGATTTAAGCCGGCAGCTTTAGATAAGAAGTGGTTTATCTTAGGCAGCTTTGTCTTTTACTGGTACACTGAAGGTGGTGTATTGATGGATCATAGTGAGATGTGTTCTCCTAACTGACCTTAGTGGAGAACCAAGATCTCGGTGACTTAGCTGGTCTTAAGCTTGGTAAGACTTCAGTCAAGATTTTGACTATCTATCACTTTGACCTACTATGGTGAACGTCATCGCGACCGGATCTACGTATCTTGGGTGTTAGTAGTTATTTGTGGCTCAGGCTGGTTGTCTGTATCTTGCAATCGTATCCTAGTAAAATGTGTTGATAATATCCCCTGAGGAACTCGAAAGGATTAGTACACTAAACCCGACCGGTTGATTAAGTTCAGGTGTGTTAATAAGGTCGAGTGGTACTACTCAGAAATATAAGATGTTAATTAATTTAAGCTGTCAGTGAGCTTAATTAATTAACGAATATTTCTATCTTAAATACGGAGATCAATTAAGTCTAAAATACAAGCCCTTGCTCAATTTGGGATAAATGGGTAAGTCAGTACGGATTCTCTAGTGGAATGAATATGTGTTTATTAATTAATTTTGCTATGGGCTGAGCATAGATAATTAATTAATTTGAGGCTCAGCTTTATTTCTTGTGTTAGATCCCTGATCTGGCCCAATTAGTTGCCTAGTTATTTATTGTCTCTCAGAAATCATTATTAATAGATTAATGTATTTTTTACATTATTTAATAATATTATTTATCTAGAATTAATTGGTTGAGCCAATTAATTAATAAATATTAGTAGCCCAGTTGATTAATTAATTATATTATGGGCTAATCATGTGGAAGCCCATTAGAAATATAATTAAATTAATGGGCTACAAATATATTAATATTATATTGACTTTTGAAGCCTATATATATTAGTATTCTGTTCAGAAACAGAATACACACATACACAAAAAAAATCACGTTGTGCGTGAGTAAAGGGGAGACAATAATCTTAATTTTCTTCAGTTCTCTGACCACCTAGAGGAAGAAAAAGGCCGGGACACAGATCAGAAGATCTGACGCACGAGTAACAATCAAAGCCGCGACAACATACGAAGGAGGAAGGTATCGATTCCTAACCCAGATTTTGTTACCCATAATTGTTGGTCAACATTATTACATGGTTATGATGGAATTAAAAAGGCCAAAGATCCATGTAGTTGATTGCTTGATGACATCGAATCGAGATGTTCTAAAACCAAGTACTTCAATTAGATTAAAAAACTAGTATGCTTTAGAAATATTGGTTTACTTGATTTATTTACTATTGTATGTCAACTAATAGGTTGAATTAATAGTGTAGAGGGGATGCTTGAGGATGTTTTTGCTGAATCATGAACTTGAGCAAAAATTGAGCAAAAAGCTAAATACGTGATTGTTTCATTGATCAATGTCGTGCTCGCGAAATGGGGAGATCACAAGAACGTGAAGGACATCGTCGTGTTTACAATGCGACACATAGAAATTTTTATGGGGGATAACTCTGCAGCTTGGAGGTGTGGCCTCAAGAAGAATTCAAAGAAGCAAATCAGCATTCTACTCGTGAAGTACTGTACAACACTGGTCACAAGGAGTCAGAACCAGGTTAGAGATCATACTGTTCGTGCTGTTGAAAGTAGATGTCGAGAAGGCCTTGCTAGGTTAAGGGTGTAAGGAACATACTTTGTAGTTTTATTGGTGTTGAAGGCATGTATATGCAGACTAATTTCAGTTTTTAGTAAGGAAGTTTTGTTTTGCACATTTCTTAACTTTTTTGTGCACATTTTGTAACCACAGTATGCACATTAGTGAAATTTTCTTGAACATTAGGTGCAGTAAGTTTGCACATTTACTAAATTTATTATGCACAATTAGTGAAATTATTCTGCACATTTAGTGTGAATATGCAACATTCTTACTATGCACACTGTTAACATATCTTTTCTTCAAAAGTTAGTAGAGTATGCACATTTAGAGATGACATATGCACTTTAGGTTAATTCTTCATGGACATTTAGAAATTGCAGTATGCACATAAAAAACACGATGCATATTTATAGCATAATGTATGCACACTTTGAACATGAGTTATGCACATTTTACATAATCAAAAAGAAATAGTAGACTACATACTCATAACCAACAACTATTAAACTAAAGTGTTCCATATCCACAAATATTTCAGGAATCAAATTATAAGTACTATTGATGATGTTCCATTTCAGAAAGAAACACAAAATGAAAGTAGATTCGTCTAACAATTCTTGTGAAGATAAATGAAGTCTAAACATCAATAAAAAGTCGGATGATTCAACACAAATCGAAGAATTCGATATTCATCCCTGCATAAATATGAACTAATAAGCTTGCCAACATAAATACAAACCGAACAATGTGCATAAAAAACATATAAGAATCCTTGAACAAAAATAAAAAAATCCACCAATACTTTGTATACACACGTAGTGAGTATCTTATGGACATTTACAACATTTATATGCACGCGACTGGAATAAATGTGGACATTTACAGTATTTTGATAGAAATAAAACCAGTAAACATAAAAATAATCTGGAACATCAACAATAATAGAAAATAGTTAATCCACGAAATCGAAGCATTGGGTGACAAGATCTTTCTAATCCGAGACTGCGAATCGAAATAAGAGAAGAGAGAAGACTTGCGATACTGAAGAGAGAAGACTTGCGATACAACGAAATTAAAAATGAAATATTCAGAGGTTGAATTCTTCATTTTACTTTTGAGATGGAAGAAGAACACGAATGCGGAAGTTCAAAAATCCGCGAATTCAAAGTTGATGTAGATCTTACACGAATTGGGGATGAGAAAACTACATTAAATTCGCCTCAGATTGAATTCGAACTTGAATATGCGAGAACTGAAGATGAGGAATTTAAATTTCCTTCGAAGCTATCTTACAACACGCTGAGTTTCCAGCAAAGAGAAACAATGAAAGGAGATGTGATTGTAAGGGTTCAAAAATTATAACATACACAAAGACGAAATTACTCTTAATGAGCTATTTTTTAGCATGAATTACTCCTTCTTCAAGATTCAATCTCAACCACATATCACAAAAATGAAGGGGCCAGATTTGTTCTTATTTCTCTAATTAGACTAGTGTTCTCAAATGATCAAATTCATATATATATATATATATATATATAGGGGAGGGTTCAATAAGGAACACTAGTTTAATGAAAGAACTAGGAACAAAATCCAACCCTTCATTTTATTAAATGTATGGTATAGATCTATTATTAAATTATAAATAAAAAAGAGAGCTTAGATTATATTTAATGTAGTAGGGGCAAAATTGGTAGGAATTGTTAAATGTGAAAACTAAAACCTACGTCTATCTTCAATCTCTCACTCTCTTCATTATATTTTTCTCTCTGTCTCTCATCTCTCACACGTTTCTCTCCTTCCCAACAAAAAAACCTAAAGCCGCCACCTGAGTCCCGCTGCCCCTCCGCCGCCGCTGCGTTGTTGTTTCTCAACGCTAAACCGCCGTCAGTGTTCAGATCAGCAGATTGCACCGAATTTATTGGCGTCTCTCTCTCTCTCTCTCTCTCTCTCTCTCTCTCTCTCTCTCTCTCCATCTCAGATCTACAGAGGTCCTGCCGCGATTTGTAGAGATCTTCAGTGATTCGACCATTCCTACGTTGATGTCGTCGCGATCTGTGGAGATCGTCATAGATCCGGCTATATTGGCATTGTTGCCGCCGAGATCTGTAGATATTTGCACAGATCCGGTCACTCCAGATCCGTAGAGATTTGGTTCTATGAAATGGAAATCGTGTGCACTTTTGATCAAGAATTTTATGCACTTTTATTCAAATTTTTATGCACTCCGCCACAATTCTCTCTCTTTCTCTCCATCCTTGCCTCAGATCTACAAAGATCCATCCCAGATCTAAACAGATCCGTTCATGACAGATGTGTATAATACAGAGTTGGTAGTTTGCTAAATTCAAATCGTCATTTAAAATCAGCAAATTTAATGAAAGTGCATAAGGAAAGAACGTAAAGTGCATATGAAAAAAATTCAAGTGCATATAAAAAAATTGCCAAGTGCATATAAAATAAATGTGAAGTGTATATGCATATCTCGTCATTTCTTGCGGAAAAAAAATATAATCGGATGATTGAAGAAGAGAAAAGATAAGGGAATAATTATGATTTATACGCAAAAAAGAAATAAATGAATTTAGGGGAGAAAAAAGAAATTTAACAACATAAAATTTACCCTCAAATGACTTTTATACCCTTAAAGAAATGAAATAAGGGATCAAAATTAAAAAAAAATCATTTAATCTTGACCACACATCTTTAAAATGGAGGGTTATGATGTGTGCATAATTCCTTCATTAAGCATGTGTTCTTTAATGATCCATTTCCTATATATATATATAGTTTTGATCTAGTGTTCAATTTTTGTTACGGTCGATTAATAATAATAATATTTTCTAAAGAAACCGAATATGGAGATCAAACTAATCCGATGAAAAATGATTTTCTCTATAAGGATAATATGCTTACCTTATTATAATGCACATTTGCAATAACCTTCAAACCAGAGCCCACGTAGAACAATGGAATAAACTTAGTAAGATGAGAGGAAATCTAAATAAATTTGATTTAAATCTAGATACTAGGTCTATATATACAATTACAAAACTAATTTGAAAGGTTCTCAAACGGTTTGGTCAAAATTGGTTATTCATAGTCAGCGCAGAGCAGCGATTGGATCTTGCAATCCGATTGATCCTCAGAACCCAAAAGGTAAATCGAAGAGTTTCTCTCTACTCCATTGATAATCATGAGCAGCAGGAAGAGAGATAAGCCCTACTATTCGCGCCACGCGCCTTATTCTCAGCCGAAACGCCGCCGCCCTCTCCCCCTCGACGCCGCGCCCGCCGACGATGCCGACAGCTCTGTTAAGTCTGCCGCCGTCATGGCGCCGGCTTCGGTGGTGGTGATTGGCGTCCCCGCGGAGTGCTCTCTGCTAGATCTTAAATCTAGGTTTGAGATGTACGGTCCTATTTCGCGGACGCGGATGGAGCCCGATGGAGTCGCTTACATCAATTTCAGAGGCAATGAGGCGGCGCAATCCGCCGTCGATGCGGCTCGAGATTCCAGTTTTCCAATTACCTTAAATTCAACTCCAGTATGCTCACTCTCACTCCTGGCTAGGTTTTCTTTGAAAATTGGTTTGACCATCTTTAGCTAGGGTTTTATTGGAGAACACATTCGACATAATCAAAATGCTGCATAAGCCAAGAAAGAACCTTATTTCTATAGAATTGTGATTGTGTTGTGTCTGCACGTGTTTGGATCTGTGTTGGAAGATCAAATTGTCATTGTAGAGCTGATTCATGGATAATTGTGAATTGAGGAATGTGATTGTTATTGTAGAGAAGATATATGGATAATTAGGTCTTATTCGCAAACTAGCCTCTAGGCATTATGTTTGTAGCTTCTGGTTCTTGGAGGTATGAGCAGTGTGCTTGATGCTGAGCTATTGCATTTTTCTTTTCTTTTTCTTTTTCTTTTTCTTTTTTTCTGAAAAATAAAACTATAGGTTTGAACTCGGGTATCTCTCTCTTATAGGAGTGACTAACTAAACTACATTAAGGCAAGATCGAAAAATTGTGAACTGAAGATTGTGATGGTCATTGTAGAGCAGATTCATGGACAATTAGGTCATGTTTGCAAATTTAGCCTTTAGGCAGAAGGCATTATGTATTTGTAGGTTTGGTTCTTGAAGGTATGAGCAATTGAATCGTGTGGTTGATACTGAGCTGTTGCATAATTTTTTTCTTCTTTAGTAATTTTTGTTAAAAATTGTAAATCTATTATGAGTTGGAGGAAGGGGGAAGTATTGAGCTCGAGTCCCTTACTCTTATATAGAACTGATGAATTTCAACTAAACGACATGCTTTGTCTAAGCTAGTGCATTCTTGTATTGTTAAGGTTCAAGTAATGTGGGCAAGTGATCCAGTTCCACAGTGGAGGGCAGGAGTTGGCCGGAAGGAAGGATTTTCGTCGAAGCTAGTTAGATCAGAAATGCCCCTCAGAAGGCATGGAAGAGGCAACAAGCTTAGCTCAGCTATTGTGAATCCTCGAAAAGAGAACATTGGCAACAATGGTGATTTAAATACCGACGAAGGGCTTAAGTTGGCTGCAGCTGCTAATAGTAGTTCAGGTATAAAGGGGCCTTTCAGGGGCAGGGAAATTGTTGCTTATGATGATATTTTGTGATTTCTCTTGCTGTAACATAGTTGGTTTGTTATGAAAAGATTTAGTCTTGTGTAATGTAGGTTTTGATTCACACATTCTTGTTGTATTTTAGTGTTGAATGAGTTTGGTTGGGAGTGTTGATTATTTGGACTAACTTTCTCATTCTTTTTATTGGTTTATTGTGAAAATTATCAGAATTGGATGAAGATTAGTGTTTCGGATGTGTATGTGTAAGCTTTGATTTTTAACTTTTGTTGTTGTCTTCTGTGATGATGTTCAAAAACCATTGTGCGAGAGCAAGGGGCGTTTGGTTCGGCTAGAGAAAGAGAAAAAATCAGAAAAATGGAAAAAAAAAATTAAAGGTTTTGAAATGATTAACCCCCATTCTGTTATGGGGTTTTCAAAATCCTATAATTAGGTAATTGAATTTCTCGAAAGTGCGAACCGAATGTAAACTAACGGAATTGAAGTGTTTGATTCCCTTTCCAACTCAAAACACGAAAGACTTTATATTCAAATCCATTTTACTTTCTTGGATCTATACTCAAAATACAAAAAATGACTATTTGTTTAATGATTTAAATTTAATTTCGAGCTTGACTTAGTGATCATACTAAAATGTACGATTTGATCCTTGTATAGTGTATTACCTTAAATTGGGCTTTTTTATTTGGATGAAAAAGCTACTTCCTTCATCTCGCTTGACTTGTCTTGTTTTTCTTTTTGAATTGTCTCGCTTGACTTATTTTGTTTTTTAAAATAGAAAATAATTGTTACATTAACTCCTACTTTTTCTTTGTGGGCTTACCACTCTACACACAATCATCTACTCATTTTCACATAACCATTCACTCATCTTAATCTTCATATCGAAAAGAAATAAGACAAGTCGGGCGGATCGAAGGGAATAATATTTTGCACATGATTATTATTTTGAGGTGATTTCTAAACTAGGCACCTCAACTCCTCAGTTACCAATATAAAGTAGGTATTTTCATAATAACATTCATAGACTATTTAAGATTTTAAAAAATCCCCAACTTTTTTTTATTTTTTTGACGGTAGCAAATATATGTAAGTAAGTATATTTAGTCAATCGTGAATGTCCTAGAAGCAAAAGAACACTTGAAAATGATTAAATCTCAAATTTGTTAAATTTAAAAATAAAATACAAAAAAATATGTTTTTTCATAATCTTTATTATATATTATATAAATACATAATGAAAGTGACCATTTATGCATTTATGGTATCCGAATTTTTAAGTGGCTATTTTTTAATAACAACACTATTATTTTTATAATAAATAAAAATTAAATTTTGGATTTGCATCGGATTCTTATTTTTTATTTTACTTTTAAACTGAGAAATACTAATGTCTATGTATTAAAATCTTGAACTAGTTTAATATAATCACGATCTTTAATGAAAGAAAAATAAATCCTATAATTTCCACAATTAAAGTTCGTGAACAAAATAATTGACTCAATACATTGACCGCACTACCCTTCAAAATAATAAAATCCACTCTCTCTCTCCCTCTCCCTCTCCCTCCCCCCCTCCTTATACCCCCGCCGCTTCACCTCTTCCACAAAACCCTTTCGCAAACCCCTCTCCCCCTCCCGCCTTGTTTTCGCTGCCGAGGCGCCTCGAAACCCTAATCCTCGCCGATTATACTCTTTCTTGCACGCATCTCAACAAGCACAAATGGCGGCGGCGGCGGTACCATCACAGTCTTCGTGCGAAATCGCAAACGAAGGACCAGTGCTCAATCTAATCAACAAGCGCCTCCGCGCGCTTCGCAAGAAGCTCAACCGCATCTCGCAAATGGAAGAATCTCTCGCCCAAGGTAAAACTCTCAACAAGGAGCAGGAGGAGACCTACCGGTCCAAACCCTCCGTCCTCGCCGGCATCGACGAGCTCGAGAAACTCCGCCAACCACTCTTAAGCGCCGTCGATCAGGAAATTATACTCGCCTTTGCGGAAAACAAGCAGAAGAGCGCTGCCTCGAGTACGGAAATCGCGGATGGGGGAAACGCCGTCGAGTCGGAAAAGGCAGCGAACGACGACGCTTCGTCTGTGCCTGATCTGCTGAATCTGCTGTATTTCGGCAGTGTTTTTGATGTGGCGACTCTAATGAGGGCGCAGGATAACATGCTGAAAAGGACGCACGAGAGGAATTGCTGCTTGACTTATGATTACGTTACAGATGATGATAGTGCAGGGGAACCTTTGAGAGAGTGGGACTTGGATTTGATTGCAATGCTCGGGGATTTGTTGATTTCACGGCCGGTGAATTCGAGCTTGTCGCATAAGGATTCGTTGGAGAAGTGTGTGGAGCATGCGAAGCTATGGCTTGCTAATGCAGACCAGCCAATCGAGCAGGGTTCCAATATCACTTGTATGTAAACCTTGCATTGGCTTTTTGGATATTTATTTAAGACTTATTTACATTTGTGAATGTTAATACATATTTCCTTTGTGTTGGCTTAATAGTTGAACCATAATCTGATCTACTGATGTCCATTTGTTATCTCGACAATTATATTAATGTAGAAATTTAAGTCTATATGGATACTGAATTGTATGTTATTATAACCTATAATGGTATTTACTCAGATTATGGTACGATAGTGGTTCTTGATTGTGTTCCTTTAATGTGATTTTGAAGTGTGAAAAATGATGTTTTCATGAAGACCACTCATTATATCATGTGTGTTTTCATAGATGCTGGCTTGAGGGAAAAGTTGAATAAAATCATGGCCTCGGACTATTTTACAACTACTCCGGAAATAAGGGCTCCAGTTGAAGTGGCTGCTGCTGCTGGAAATTATACTTCTTATCAGGTGTCCGTCCATGGTTCTATGAATCCTCCTGTCAGCATGCCTGTCCCAGTGGAAGGTTCAGGTGCAGAGCTTCAGCAAGAGGTAAAATTAACATGACATTTAAGTTCCTATGCTTTCGACCGTAAAGAGGTGCCTGAATTATGAGATAAATTGTAAGATATTAGTTCTTCGACTCTGTCTGACTATTAAACTACTAGCTCACAACAACAAAGATGGTTCTGTATTTTGCTCAAGTATAGTGGTTTGGCTACATGGCTAGAAGTCTTTATTCTCAGGATATAGTAAAAAAAAATTGTTTGTGGTGACATTTCAGATCATGCTGAATTTTGATATTATCAACTTTCATATATGCTCTCTCTCACCGCGCACACAGACACATGTTTATGGAGGGGGTGGGGGATACATGCCATTTATTAATTGTGTCATACTTTGTGCAAGAAATGTTGAATTATTTTATGGACTGTACTTAAGAGGTCTATGCATGAGCTTACAAGAGTTGGTCCAGGACTTTCGAAAAACTTATGGCCACATGAGTAATTATTTAGTAGCAAAGACTGCTGGATTCTTTATGGCTATGGTGGAGGTTTCTGAGAAGTGGATCATTTTTCTTGCATATTTTGATTATCTAGTGAAGTATAACGGTCAATTTCACTACCACTGTCACCTAATTAGGAGTGGATGTCTCATTTTGACAACTCCGTATATCCATCAGAACTTTTAGCCCCTACAAACTTGTTAAGTTTTTGTCTAGATTTATCAATTCCTAGTACTTGTAATATTCTTTTCCTTTGTGCTGATCTATTGAACCTTGTCTTTTAGGAAGAACAATCACCCAATTCCCGCAACAATGAAACTTATGGTGAAGAGGCTGGATCTGTTGAAGAACTTCATCAGGTAGTGTGTTTGTTTTCGGTATAAGTATGTTATGAGTTTACGTATTTGCACTTGGATATCCTTTCTGCTTGATGTATTTGTCTGACTGTTTCCATCACATGGTCTTATTAGAGAGGATCAGAGGTAGAAAACCCATCAGAAGACCAGACTCAAACAGAACAATTGGAGCAAAACTTTGGGGATGCAGGCATGAAGGAGCAGCATGGTGGCCCTCGCAAGCCATACCAGAACTACAGAGGTGGCCGTGGTGGTGGTGGTCGTAGAGGATACAGTAATGGTCGTGGAGGGCGAGCGGGCAGCAGGGGAGGCTATCAAAATGGCCGTGGCCAATTTTACGACCAGCCCGGTGGTTATCAACCGAGGAACAACTACAGAGGCCGAGGTGGCAGGGGTATGGGTGGAAACTTTGGTTACCACGGCCCTTCCGGTAACGGCGACCATGCTCAAATTGCATCCTGATCTTGCTCTTGGGTTGGTTATTGGTTTTCTTACTTTGGTGGTAAGTTTCCAGTTTGCTTATTTGTCAAGGACTGTGTGGTGGTATCTTGGAAAACCCTTTACACCCTTTTTGCAGTTTAATGTTGAAGTAAATTGGGGAATAAATTAAAATCTTTTTTGAACTGCAAAAGCTTGTAATTTTCTTGCAAAATCTGCTCTAAATTTATTCTTGCATCCTTTGTTTTTGGGCAGCTAATTTGCATTTATTATGAAATAAGAATCCTTAAATGAGTGAAGTGATTTTAGTATGGTTTGCATCTTATATTTAGTCGCAAGAGCATTTCGGTAGCACAAAAGCGGTCATTTACAGGAGAATAAAATCCAAATCTTGGGAAATGTTAAAATAAGTTATTTACTGCATCAATAAATATAAATATTATCTTTTCATTTTTCTTTAGAGAGAAGAAATGAAATGTCCATAATACAGTGCTAGTGGTGGACACCTAAGTGGTAATAATGCAAGCAGAATATTATTGTTGGGCAGGTCGGTATGTTTCAAATTTTATTGGCTTAATTCAAATGTTGGAATTTTGATTTGAGTGAATAGCAAATTTGGTGTCTAAACTTTCAACTATTTTGATATTTGGTGCCTATACTTCTAAAATTGTTTTTTTTGTCTCTAAAGTTATCAAATATTATCCATTTTGGTGTCAATCAACTTTATAAAATTTTATAAGGATACAATTGTCAATTTGGATACATATTTTTTTAACAAATTTATTTTAAAATAGTCAATTCATTTTAGTCTTATAAATATTTTATTGAATTTAAATATTTTATTTAAAAATGTAAGTGTCAAGATTATTCTTAAAAAATCTAATAAAAAGTCTCACAATTAATTAGAAAATGCTATTTTACAGATAAATTTATATTTAAAATTAAAAAAAAGACTTTATTTTAAATTTACTACGTGAGGTTAGTATTTTCATTTAATAAAGATATAATTTACTTAAATAAAATTATAATTTTTATTTTAAAATTTATGACGTAGTTTTTTTTATATAATGTAGCAATTTAAATTCAATAAAATAATAAGATTCTTATTTCAAATTTTGTTTGTTGATATTTTCTTTACAAAATAAAATGTTCCAACTAATATTGTTTTAGCTGAAAATGAAAATTCATTAAAAATTAGTATAAGTTTAACATTTAGAATTTTATTTCTTTTATAAATAATATTCCCCCGTCCCATTATTAATGTCCCACTTGTCTTTTTTGGATATCCCATTATTTATGTCCCATACAAAATAAGGAAATAAATGAGTGGACCACAATCAATCTAAGCAAGTGGACCCCCCACCCCTTTATACTTTTACACCATAACTTTACACATTTACCTCCACTATCTTAATTACCGTGTCCAGTCCCAATGAGACATAAATAATGGGACGGAGGGAGTAATATATTGTAACTTAGTTTTTAAGTGTAATATTTTGGGAACATGGATAGTATTTGATTGACACCAAAATGGATAGTATTTGATAACTTTAGACACCAAAAAATTAATTTTAGAAGTATAGGCACCAAATATCAAAATAATTGAAAGTTTAGACACCAAATTTGCTATTCACTCTTTTGATTTTAGTGGGACGATCAAATCTTTGTATCATTCATATGAATGTTCTAATCACATCACTCTAAAAGGCCGAACTTTTTTTTGCTTTATATGTTTTCTCTCGAGTATAGGTTTAGATTCGGCCTCAATAGGAAAAGAAAATGGAGCACCTAACAAGGCATCTTCACATACCAAGAACTATTTTTAGGAGACGGAGACGGTATTTTTTTGTCGTTCAATCCAAACACGACATCATTAAAACGTCGTGCGACACAGACAATACCTACTTATTCATATGCTTATTCTCTGAACTCCCAACATATGCAAATCTGTGCTTTCATTTTTCAGATTTCTGGCAGCCCTAATGAAGATTATGAAAATTTCAAGAAAAAACCCTGGAAATTTAAAAGGATAAACAATATCCACCACTCTATAAAAGGCCAGGAATATCATCATAAAGAGAGGCCCAGAACAATTTTAGGCCTCCTTTTTCTTATAATAAACATAGATGATATAAGAAAATCGTATGATATTCCGTTTTCAATATAAACCATTAATGTAAATTGAAGAACATATTCTGCATGGCAATAGTGCTTCATCAGCCAGTATAAAAAACCATTCCCACTCTCTTCTTACACATTCAAGAGAAGGGGAAAAAAAAATTCTTGTCACATTTGTGAAGAAGATGGGATCTGGGGTTTCCACAGGTTATGGAGCTTCTTCGCCGGCAAGAGCTTACGGGTCAACGAGGAAGGGACAGGTGGTCGCGTTCCATTCGTCGAAAACGTGGAGAGTCCACTTTGAGGCCTCAAAACTGACCCCAAAACTGGTAAAAAGTGTGATTAGTTTAGTAATGGTATGTGTTAATGTGTGGTTCTAACAATTGCTTGTGTTGAAGATTGTGATTGATTTCACTGCTGCTTGGTGTGGGCCTTGCCAGTATATCCAACCTGCAGTGGATGAATTTGCTCAACTATTTACTGATGTGGACTTCATCAAGATTGATGTTGATGAGTTAGATGTATGTTTACACTCTGCTTTTATCAATCAAAAATTAATACTCCTTCTATTTCACTATTAGCGTCTTGTTTCTTTTGGACACGGTTATTAAGAAGCTTGACTTTTGTGGGTAAAGTAGTGCGGTCCACTAGAATAGATTATAGTTTTCCCTCGATTCTATAGAACTTGTTCAGTATTCCTTTCGGACTGTCCAAGAACTTGTCCAGTTTTCTTTTCGGGTTGTTCCTCAACTATACACACAACTAATAATTCTCCATAAAAATCGCGCTAAAAAGAAAGTGGACAAGCTCTATGTGACGGAGGAAATATTGTTTTAGAAGGATGTGGTTAATAGCAGAACGATCCATAAAGAAATACAAGATGTTAATAGAGAGACTGAGGGAGTAATATGCTAATCGATGCTAACTTGTGATGGATGAACAGGATGTGGCGCATGAATTCGAAGTTAAGACAATGCCGACTTTCGTATTCATGAAGAGAGGGAGAGAGGTTGATAAGGTTGTTGGAGCCAAGAAGGAGGAGTTGAGGAAGAAGATTGAGAAGCATAGGATTTGAATGCATAGCAAATTGTGGATGCAATCTTGTATCATAAGTTTCTAGTGATTCTGGTGTATGACGTGAAACAATGGAGCTTTTAATCAAGTGAAGACATTCCTTCACACAACAGAAGCCTTGAAAAGCCCACACTTTATTTCATGATCAAACATATACTTTCAACTATTACATTATTAATTAACACTTCAGAAGCCGGTGAGAATTAACTCTGGTCTAAACAGTTCATCTCCTATTCTAATTGCCACAACTCATTCATAACTGGGCAAATACAATCACCATTTAGACCTTTTATTACTCGAAAACTAAGATTCTTTTGATGCATTCTATGTTGTCTGGTGGATATACTAACAGTAGCAGTAGCAATAGCAGCAGAGCAGAACCTGTTTGGATTTCTTGCATTCCTGCTACCATGGTGTTCCTGCTTCCTCCAATTCATAGCTAACTGATACGTTAGAGAAATATTTCATTTCATCACAGTTCCACAACAGTTCGAGCTCGTATCAAGAGTTTCAAGTTTCAACACCGTTTATGCGTATACCTTGTGACAAAGGGGGGACCGCGACAACGTGGATGGTGGCGTTGTTGGGAGGGAGGTGGAGACGGAGAGGATAGAGCTTCCCGTTCAAGGGGCTTTTGGTGCATACGGTGAGACCGTCGATTCCCCACTCGTCCTCCAGCCTCTTGGCTAATTCACTCACTTGGTTGCCCTTGAACGCAATGCAGAACTCAAAATCACTGTCCACTTCCCCGTATTCGTTGGCTATGTGGTAGTAGATTAGCCTCCCTTCGCTTCCCTTTGGAGGCGAACTAAACGAACTATCCCACTGCACAGAAAACCCGCAAACCTCCATTATCACCACAACAAACATATATACCATAATCACCAGAATGCAGTCAGAATCATATGTAAATCATAACTGAAATGAATTCATTGTTCTCGAGTTTTTTAGTGTATCCTTGTCACATATTGGAAAATAGAGTAAATATAAACACAGTTGCATACATCAAGAATCATATCAACTGTGTTCTAGCTGAAATTTCACATCAATTTAGGCCATCATTTGTATCCAATTAATTCTATTTTCAAGAAATTCCAACTCTATGATTCAAATCTTCATCCAATCTCAGTCCAAAACATGCATAATGCACAGATAAATCAACATATCCAACAAAATCAAGATGAAAAAACTCAATCAAAAATTACCTCTTGTCTCGAAAAGCTAGCAGATTTCGACGACTGACTGGTGGACGGCGAGCTCGACGACTCTGTAGCAAAATTGTCCTCTTTCCTCACCGCAATGGGCGGCGGAAGCAGAAGCGGCGGCGGCTGGATCTCGACGACCTGCACCTCCCAAAAAATCCAATCCCTAGTGGCGGAACGCTGCGGAATAACGTGCGTGATCGAGTTCCTCCACGGCGGCAATCCTCCATTCGCGCAGAGAAAGTGTCCGTACCGCGTCTTCAATTTAACGACGCCGTTTTCCCTAATCGGCTCCCACTCGACGGAGCTGTCGAGGCGCGGCGGCAGCGTCTGCTGCACCTTGCGGCCGGTATCGCCGAGCAGGAAGTGGTGGTTCGACGCCGTCAAGTAATTGCCGTGGCAGCTCTTGAGGCGGATTATGGAGTCGGAATTCTCGACGAATTCTACGAACCATTTCGCCGATTTGGTGCATCCGTTGCGGTGCTGGATGACGGAAACTTCGTCTTCTCCGGCGATTAGGTACTTGCGGTGAACGCTCTTCAGGCGTACGGCCTTAGCGTCCCGAAATAGGTCTATTGCCGACGTCCGGGAGATCGAGGACGAGGAGAGATGATTTCTCTGCAAAATCTAGAGAGAGGGATGGGTTTATTTTAAAATTACTGGGTTTTTGTTAGGGTTTTTAGATCTGATTTGAATCAATTTGGATCTGGATTTTACCATGTTACCGTTAGAATTAGTTTGTTAGTTTGAATTTTCTTAATTTTTTTTTATTTATACTACCTCTGTCTCACTCATACCGTCTTGTATACCATATCGGGATTACTTACTCATAGGGGTGTAAGTGGTTCCGCTTCGAACCGCGAAACCGATCAAACCGAACCGAACTAAATCGAAAAATGTGGTTCGGTTCGGCTTCGCGGTTTGGTTCGGTTTATTTTTTTAGGAACCGTTTACATTCGGTTCGGTTCGCGGTTTTAAGAATTTTTGAACGATTCGAACCGAACCGAACCGAACCAATATCCTATTTTTTAATTTTTTAATTTATTATTTGTCTTTCTTGTATGAGAATATTATGAGATTTAGATATTAGATGTAAGTTAAGATCAATTTTAATCTATACAAAGGAAGAGAAAGGAGTAACAACTCTATACGTATGAGTTCGGAACGAGTGACATCCTATAAACTATTATTATTGCATTATTTAGGATTTAAAAAAAAAAAAAAAAGTGAACCGATGAACCGAACCGAACCGAACCAAACCATTTATAAGTGGTTCGGTTCGGTTCTGATATTTAAAAACACATCGAACCGAACCGAACCGAACCATTTCTATGTGTTTGGTTCGGTTCCTAAAATACATAAAAACCGAACCGAACCGTTACACCCCTACTTACTCGTATTTTCTTTCAATTTTTGAAAATAATAAGGGAAAATAATGGTTTCTTAATCTAATCTAATTACACCATTATTTACTTAATTAATCACAATTTACCTACACCTTCTGTTTTGTTTGTTCCCTCTCATTCTCTCTCTCTATTCTATTCCCCCAAACCCTAGATCCGCCGCCTCCTCTCTCAAATCTCGCTCTGCCTCGGAGGTCCTTGCGCAATGATGAAAAAACACCGTTCATTGCCGCCTCCCCCTCGATGATGGAAGCCCTCCTCTCGAATCTACTTTCTCCGAAAGCTTGACAGTCGTTGAAAACATGGGAGTCGCCAATGATCTTTCTGAGTCCTATTCCTCCGAGACTGTGGATGACGACTCTGAGAGGGTGGAAGAAACTCTTCTGAGCGACCAATTTAGTGTCGCCGATGGGCTTTCTGAATCCTTCTATTCCGGTGGACTACGACTCTGAGAGGTGGAATAAAATCTAAGCCTAAGAAGTTTATTTGGAGCAGTTAGATTAGGACGAATGGCACTAGTATGAGCTTTGATCAAGCCTCGAGTTACCCACCTTCCTACTGTGCTCCTGCTTACTGTAATACCGTCTGCAAGCTTTCTTATTGTGTTTCTTTTATGCAATTTCAAGCTTTGAATGAGCTCCAAGTCGACGTGAATTCGGGTTTTGCTTACTCTATCAACTTTACTGCTTTTAAGTGGGATAACTTGCCCTTGTTTTTGTTGTTTTTTCGTTTTAGCCCAAAGACGGCTGATGGTTCGGGGTGAGACTGCGTAGAGGGCATCTGCTTCGATTATCTTCCCGCAATGAAATTTCGTAGAAGAAATTGGACAATGTCATTCCTCTCGTTAGTAGACAAGTTTTTGCTACCAATAACTCTCATCTTACCTATTTTAGGAATTGTTTTTAGTGTAGATTCTGTAATGAATCTTTATAATGAACCTATATGTAGATGAGTGAAGGTGGGAAATTTGAAATTTCAACTTTGCCTTTCACTTGGATTTGGTGTAAAGAAGTTGGAGAGAACTTAAATTATGGAGGAGCAGTTCACATTTTCGATATGTGTGAAATATTTTGCCTCCAAAAAATTCAGTAGATTCACAACATAAAAAAAAAAATCAACAAAATTTTAAAATCAAATATTTACTTTTGTCAATAAATTGTAAAAAAAATGTAGATTTTTTTTGGTTATAGATCCCTGCACTTTAATTATAATTAGTTGGAGTCTCACTATTACAAAAATGAATTATATTGTGGGTCGCAATAATTAACAACACAATACCCACTTTCTTAAAAAAAAAAAAAAAAGAGTGAGTGGGATGGAGGGAGTATATCTTCTAGATTTATATCCCTCCATCCCGTTCCAATTGTACATTATCTTTTCAGACGAAGATTAAGAAAATTATTGGTTTTGCGAAAAGAATAATAAAATAGTGGACCCACTAAATTATATAGAAAGTATTCTTTTAATAAAAAAAAGAAAATAAGCAATTAAAATATAATAATTTAAAAAGAAATATATTGGACAATTGGATTGTAATAAATACTCAGCCCAATACAAATGGGATATTCTGGCCGACTTTTTAGATCTCAAATTTTGAGCCTGGATTTTTAATTAGAGTGGCTTAAGTCTTCGATCCAATTCAATTCTTATTAGCTTATAATTATAAGAATCGTAAGTTAGTAGACAAATTTAGCCCGTATATCATGGATTGCTTAGGCTGAAAGCCTAATCCGCCCACTTGACCACTGAATTGAGCTGAGCTACTTACCTCCAATTCTTTTGGACTTCCAAGATTTTGAATTTTAGCCTAACTTAAATATGGATAGGCCGGGCCATCGAATCCGACTATTTTGGAACAAATTACTCTAATGCGCCCCCGTCTACGGATTAGTCGACATTTTTCACAAATTTTACGAACGGAAGCTCTTATTTTCATATTTGTCAGTCCTTATCTTAATTCTGAATCTACTTCTTGGTAGAAGGTAGGTTTCTTGAAATTTTTTATCTCGAATCGTATTGAATAAAATTACCTAATCTTTCAAATCCTTGTTTCGTAGTCGATAAATTATACGTCCTCTGGTTGAATCATAACGACTTACTTCAATTTTGACTTTATCTCCAGGAAGTATCCGTATAAAACTACGCCGGATCTTTCCCGAAACATAACCTAGAATCAGATCCTCATTATCTAAACGAACCCGGAACATGCCATTGGGAAGCGATTCAGTAATTAAACCTTTATGTGTTTACTTTCCTTTTTCGTCTGTCTTAAATTTATAAGTCTATTAACAATTTTTTTATGTCTAATTAAATCTTTCACCAACTTTAATGGATCGAATTAATATGATAATATAAAAAAATGTTATTTTATCCAACTTTTATAATAGCAAACACAATTATAACATTAACTTTTTAGTATTTTACTTTAATGCACTCAAATTCCAATACCAACATTTATCTAGCTTTCATATCATTAATTTTTTTCTTAATCTATGTGAAAAAGTAAATGACAAATAGGGACGGAAGGAGTATTACGCAACATTTTTATAAGTTACTCAACCTTAAAATTATTAATTTATTTATATTAGTACACAAGAAGTAGAAAGGTCTAATTGATTAAATTAAACACTCATTATCTTGTACGAAAAGTTTAAGCAATAAGTAAAGGCCCTAATCACACTTTCCCTAAAGCAACACTAAAATGGCCGTTACGAAAATTTTATTCAATTGTGAATGTCTTTTTCATGCTAAGCAATTATTCTTTTTATTAAAAAAAATTGTCTCGAAAATATAATTTAATATTTGCTTTTTTATTTATAATTTAAAAGGGAAAAAATTAATATTCTGAGTCATTTTTCATGGCTGAAATTGTCAATGAATTGTAGAAGTTGATAGAAACTCTTTCTGGGTATTGAGGGGTCACTAATTTGGACCAGCTAGAAAGAGGTTAATAATGTTCTCTACTTCTCTCTAGTCAACTATATTATAGTTATTAAAATTTAATATTATCCTCTTATTTTTGAAAGAATTCTATATTTCACAATTTTGATTTTATATGTCATAAAGTATGTCATAATTATAGTGATTTTTCAAGTATTATGTCTTTAATCTAACGTCTGTGACACGCAAGGGTAGGCCTATAATCGAGCCGAGCATTGTAGATACTCAACTTGATTAGTTGTTTATTGCTCGAGCTCGAGCTCGATACAAATTTTTAATATGGACATGAGCTCGAGCTCAATACATTGTTACAGTATTCAAGCTCGGTTCGAAAGCTCAATAATTTTTATATTTAAAAAGAATATATTTTAGATTTATTAATTATATTTAAAAATAAATATACATATAGATTAATTTATTTTTAAATTATATATAGTATATAATTAAATAGTACTTTCGACCCGAATAGTCCGAGCTCGAATTCGGCTTGAACAAATTAACGAATATCAAATCAAGCTCGAATTCGAGCTCGAGCCCGAGCAACTAGAATAAAGCTCGGTTCGATTATAGACCTACACAAGAGTGCACAATTTGGACGTAAAGAATAAAAGGTATTTTATAGAATAAAGGGTATATTCTGTTGAAATTTGTTGAGTAATTAGCTGTTTTAATAAAAATTACTAAAATTTTAATTTTAAAATAAACGATAATTAGTTATGTATCAGATCAACTAATTAACATCTTGTCAAATCAAGTAAAATTCCAAAAAAATAAAACTTTATTCCATATTTGACACGAAGAAAACGTACCTTCTTCATAAACCACCACCGCGGCGACGGCGAAGCCGCGCCGGAGAAACCAGACCGGACCGAAACCGGCGAGTCGCACCCGATATCCAAACCCGAGAGCTCCTCCGTCACCGACGAGTAGCTCGCCACCATCGACCAATATTCCACCGCCGCCTCGTCCTCCGGCACCTTCACCGCCTCGACGTCCCAAACAACCCAATCATGAGTCGCCGCCGCGTGCGGACAATCATGCGTCACCGTGTTCCTCCACGGCGGAGTCCCGCCGTTGGCCTTCAAATAACTCCCATCGAACGCCTTCATCTTCACCTGAAACCCATCTCTAATCGGCTGCCACTCCACCGTCAAACTCAAATCCTTCGACAAATCCTCCGGTAGGGTTTGCACCACTCTCCGGCCGGTCATACCTAACAAGTAATGATCGGCGGAGGCGGCGAGGTAGCGGCCGTAGCAGCTTTTCAAGCGGACGACGTGGGGATTCGTTTCGACGAGCTCCACCAGCCACCGCCCCGGCCGGGCGGCGCCGCCCCTGCTCTGCCGCGTCGATATTTGATCGTCGGCGGCGGTTAGGTATTTGTTCAAGTGGGATTTGAGCCTCACCGCCTTTGTATTGGTGAAGAATTCCATTTTCAAGAATTATTGAATTGAAGTTGAAAGCATGCAAGAATTTGGTGTGGGGTGGAAAAGGGTGGTGTGTTTTTATTACAAGGGCAAGATTTTTAAGGTCAAGTTAATAATAGGACATAATTATTAAATTGATTATAATAATGTCAAGATTTGGTTTCTTGGTTTGTGAGGGGTTTTTATGAGAGGGTTAAAAATTTAGGGGGCAATTGGGAAAGAGTTGACGTTCTCGAATACTGGTTTTGATGGTTGGTCTAAAAAGAATGATTTGGTCCTTGTATAGTGGGTGCCAAATTCTTTGGTTCTAAATGTTACACTCCAACATTAGTGGCATGTGCAACCAATAACTGTCCCATCTCATCACTATACACAAATGATATGTTAATATCTGTTAGTTAGTAGGGGTTTGAAAATTCCAAGTTTGAATATATATGACCTTACCGTAACAACGGAATTTACCCAGAAACGATTTCCATAAAAACTCAGAAAATAATCAAGATACAAGGATACGAAAATAAAAGATAAATCGACAACAAAGTCGAGCCCCTTTCGAGAGTAGGGCGATTCTCCAGAGCCAAAACAGTTTCTCCACTAATTTTCGGCTACCTTCTAATGCCCTCACACGGGACTTAAATAGAAACAAAATAAAGTGCCACGTAGGACACAAAAATAAATACAATAATAATTAACATATCTCATTCTTAACAATATAATTGCAAAATCTTGATTCTCATATACCTAATCTAAATACTGTATATAAGGTTTGTAGCGATACATGACTTCTAAATGTTGAAGTCCCTATTTTTTCCACATCGACTTGATTTTGATCATGTTGTTAGTATATAAGTTTAGATAGCCTGCTTATGAGACATTTTAAAAGGGTGACGGTCCAATTCTACATAGTACCAGAGCATACCCTGTCATAAAATCATACAAACCTTGTATTAGGTTGTCTGAATATAGTACTCATTATATCCTAAAACATGTACTTGCCTGAATTGTCAATCCAAAATCCAAAATACAGAACTTCAGCCTATCAAGAAATGTCTAGAACCCCTTTCTTGAAATGTAGCTGAATCTATGCATGTACAAATCAATTTCAAAGTAATTCTCACCCTGCAAACCATACAAGATAAAAAAGACAACATACTTTGTTTCCGAAAAAGTACTAGATCTAATGCTCAAAACTCACCAAATAAAACTCGTGTTGAGGCGTGAAAGCACGGGTTTCTCATTGTACGTGTGCATGAGCTTACTCGGCCCCACTAAGAGGAAGATCATCCACATTTGCCACCCGGCCCAAGATCTTCAACCGCTCTCTGAAGTGCACACTAGTCTCTGCACGAAAACCTCTAACCCTTTCCACTTCGTCGTCAATGAACTTCTGCAAAATTCCCATTAAAAGAAACGATCAATCTTTTTAGCAATGGAAGTGAAAAAGATACTACTAATAGACTAATAGTAACTAATCCTAATGTTTTCTTGAAAAGAGGTAGAAAGGTCCTTTTGAAAGCTTTCGTTAAGCTTGAAGTACCGAACAAAGCTTATCCCTCTCCATCTTTTTCACCTTGAAAGAATGCTGCAGGGTGTAAGGGTATCTGAACGTTTACAACGAGAATCGGTGGAAGTTTCTCAGAGGAATTAGCAGAAGGAAGTTCTACAAATCGAGCAATGTGGCCGATTTTTCTTTGAGATAAAAACACATCAAGGCCAAAGGGGTAATATGCAGCACAATTAAAAGCCAAATTCTTCTTTTTATCCCTACAAGATAACAACACACATTTGAGAAATACATTTTGTTTATGCATACAGAATGCTTGGAGCAAAAATTTAATTGCTACCTGAAGTAGTTCACTCCCCGGACCCTAAAAGTCCCTGGCTCAACATCCGACCAGCTGTCTTGCACCCGTTTCCACAACGGACAAAAAGGGTACTTGAGAACCGGCACTAGGCCTTTGAAGCAAAGCCTTTGAAGAAACTATAATTCATTAACAGATCAAAAAACCATCATTTAGAACTTAGCCACTATAATGTTACTAAGTTTTAAGCAAATCCTAGATAGCCCTTTAGATTATAGAAGAAAAATTTTAAGATTCTATTATCATAGCTTTAGGATTAGCTCAAAAATCATTAGGGAAATTGGGCTATTTCATATGACTAGAGTTAATTTGTTATACCAATGAAAATTGAAGATATAATCATTACTCACATAGAGCTGATGAAGGATGTCCATCCTTCCATTTGAATGGTACTCTTGATGAAGCTTTTTTCCTCGGGCTAGGGCTTAGAGATCGCCTCTTTTTATCATCATGAACAGTTGAAGAAAGACAAGGCAAACAATTGTTTGGAAGAAGCCCACAATTTTCCAATATACTGTCATCGCCACCAGCAGTTTCTCCAGCCGAAGAGGAGATCTCATCAAGAAATAAGGGTGTTGCCACTACTTGATTGTGCGGTGAGTTGCCACTATATGACTCGTTGGGATGCTTAGGAGACGACACATTTTGGGAACTTACAATACCATCCGAACCGCTTAGAGAGAGCAAATCTGCAATGGCTTAAAGTTATGACTACCGCTTAACACAACAAGCAAGAAGACTAATAATAGTTATATACCATCAGGAATGCTTTGGAAATCTTCATCACACACTAAAGATTCAAGGTCAGCAGCAGAATCAAACCATGCTTCTTCAACACTTCCTAGCATTGCCACCGTATAGACAAGGTAAGTCGACTACTAAAACCAAATCAAGACTACTAGCATTGCCACCCTAAACTTTACAAAACTAAATCAAGATGATGAATAATATTGTCACAAAATCATTTATGCAGCAGTAGGTCACACGCATTTGATAGTCGAAGAAACTCCTAATCATCTACCGGGTAAAACAGTTAAAATCGACTCTCCAAGAGCTAGAAATCGAAGACAAGTTACTTGCTAGAACGCCACATCAAAATCATCCAACTTAACCATTTAAATCATCACAATTTTTCTACCATACTATACTATCTCTTAGTATATAAAGTTGTAATCTATAATAAAGATCTTCCCCTAAGGGGTTGTTGTGTAACAAGCGCAAATCACATACTAAGTTGTAAGCCTATCAAACATTAAATGAAGAACGAGTAGAAAATCTCTTTAATAGTGGTTAATGTTATTCCAATTTCTTCAACCAACAACCACATAATCCCAAAGAAACAATCTTGATCAAGTTCTAACATATGCACAATTTTTTTGAACTTTCCAAAATATGCCCACAACAAAACTATAATTACAGAGTGACCCCGTGATCAAAACATGCGTATCTCATTACCACATTGTAAATTACCACCCAATTAAAAATAAATTATACTATCACTTCATCAGCTCAACACTTGTAACATAACTAAAGATCAAAACTTTCAATCTTTCATCACATCACAAAATCATCTAGATATTGTAAAATGGGCATGCATTAACAGAGAGAGAGAGAGAGATGAACCATGAAAAGTGGAGTTGTTGAGGGGATGATGAACAAGCAAAGATGGAAGCTTTTCTGCTCTATCCGATGATTGGTCGGACAAAAACGAAGTTGCCTTTTCTTCAAAACCCTTCTTCTCTTTCTGCTCCTCTTCTTAAATCCGGCGCAATTTTTCGGTAGGGAAACACACGCTCGCATCTCTCTCTTCTTCTTCAATTCTCCTTCACAACAAATGGAAACCCAAAAAAAAAAAGAAAAAAAAAGAAGGCAATTTTAGAATGGGACTAGGAGAGTAAAATGGGAATAATCACTCACAATCATATTGCAAAATATCAACCACAACAGAAGTATAGAGAAAAGAAACTCGTTCTAGAGAGAGAAAGTGTGAAAAGTACGAGAAAACTCTTTCAACCACCCTCCCTTCTCCCGTCTCTGTTGTGAATAAACAATTAATAATTCTTTCCTTCCGTTCCAAGGAGATTCACGAATTGCAAATGCGTGTGTTTTACGTGATTTTCAGAGCTCGAAGGAAGAATTTCGAATTAAACGGAAAATATAATTAATTAAAAGAAACTTGTTTTTGAAATTGGAGTGGAGGATGAAAAATTTCAGCGACGGCAAATCGCTGCAATCTGTGGCGGCGGGACCCGCGACACGTGGCGGGAATCTGGGTGTCAAACGTGTGGGAGTTCGAGCTTTTTCATCTTCGCGCGTGTGATTATTAACGTTGACCAGAATCTAAATAAAAATGGAAAGCAAAATAGAGTAATACTTCCTCCGTCCCGCTCCATGCGACACATTTCTCTTCGGCACGGAAATTAAGAAAGTAGATGATAAAGTATGAGAGAGAAGTAGATGATAAAGAGAGAGAAGATGAGTAAGATTTGTGAGAGAGTAATTGATAAAGTATAAAAGAGAAATAATAAAATAAGAGAGATAAATGATTATAGTAGGAAAAATAAATAATAAAGTAGGAGAGAGAATTGATAAAGTAAGAGAAAATTTATGATTTTTTTAAAAAGTTATTTCCATTTTTGGAAGTGTGTCATTTGAGATGGGATGCCCGAAATAAAAAGTGTGTCACATGGAGCGGGACGGAGGGAGTAATAAACAAAAAGCTAAGAATTTTAATTTTGAAAAATATATACAAATACGTAAATGTTGTAATCATACAATAATTAATCATATGTAATGTTGATTTAAGAAGTTGCTGATATAGCAACAACTCGAATCACGTAGTTATCAAATATTGCTGGAAAGAATTGACGCATGAGATATAGAGATGGGTAAATATAAAAATATGATTTAGGATGATATAAGGCGACGAAATAATAATAATCTTTTTAAAAAACTAGACTAATAAAATCGAATTCTACACAATTTAGAGTAATCGTACCCCTCATACTTATCTGAAATTCAAACTAAATACAAATATTTAATAAACCAAAAATAGAATATCAATTTACCCAATACAAATCTCGAAATCTAAGTATTTGAATCCTACGTACGTTACGCTACATCTCTTTCATTAATTGGCATTTATTTTTCAATGGATTTTTAGTGTGTTGACGTGCGTGGAAGGCAATCTATATATTTTGCTAATTTTCAACTCAACTATATATTATGTGGTCACGGTTTTAATATTTTATTTTCTATAAATTATTGTTACCACTACTATCACGTGCATGGGAAGCTGATCTTATTTATTTTGTAATAATTAATCATCTAAATAATATAGCCATTATGTAATTTGTTTTCTTCAAATTATTAATCACGTAAATATATTTTTAGACCTATATTTATAAAACTCGAAAATAAAATATCATAGGCGTCTTTAAAAGTTTCTCAAAATCACATTTGTCTACTGGGCCGAATAAACTCTCTACGTTGCCCATTGGGCTTTTGTTGGACTTTTCTTGACACGTATACACTGAAATGTAAATCCGGCCTGTAGACTTTATTAAGCTTTTACAAATGAGCCCAAATTTCTAAATAAGCAAGTAGTAACTGGTAGGTTTTAAATATTAGTATTATTATTAAATCGACAGTAATAAGAATTGAATACTAAATTAGCTCAAGATCAACTATTTACAAGTGAGAATATTGTAAATGCTTATTATAAATTATTTATTTATTTATTTAAAGTTGATAATAATTGTTTTAAGCAAAAGCAGGAAGTTTTTGGAATAAATAATAAAGAACAGATATATTTGGTAGTTTCAAAAATTCTAATGTTTTAAGTATAAAAAATATCTCAATTGACGCTAAAGAAAAAATTAATTAATTAAAAATTTTAATTATTTATTTTGGAAAAACTACCGCTACTAGCAGATTTTTCAAACATTTAAAAAGGCTTATGTGGTCAATAAGCATTTACAAACACCTCGTACATGTAGTCAGTCTACTAACCGGTAGATTGTAAATGAGTAAATTCAAAATAGTGTAGTAAAATCAAAATAGTATAGTATAGTATGCGATTTGATAATGATACTTGACATATTAGATTTAATTTGAATATTCAATTCGCTTTCTAGAGTATTTGGTAAATAATATTATTTGACCATTTGCTACAATTTACTTTATCGCACGTAGAAGTCTGGTTCCAAAAAATGAAGAACATGGTTATTCGAAAAAGTCACTTGAAATGTACGGACTATGTGAAACTCCCACATGCAATATTCATTTATATTCATTTGAACATTAAAAAAAAAGCCTATTAAATTTTCTCTTCTTTCGATCAATTCATCTATTTGCGATTAATTGACAAATAAGAATAAATTAATTGACAAGGAAGAATAAAGAGTGTTATATGTTTTTACAATATTCATTTACGAAGGCCCGATCCGAACGGGTCGGCCCAGACATTGTTGTTATTGCTGTACGAAATCGAGTAAGTGAGCAAAGACAAAGTTGTCACGTAATAAGGTAGTGTTTGAAACGGCATAAACTGTTTTTTAATATTTGGAATATGTATTCTGCTTTTTTTTGTGCTTAAAATAAGCCAGAAAAAGCAGAAGTTTATAAGCTGGTTAGAGGTTGCTTTTTAAAAGCAAAAGCCGAAAGAAACAGAAAAGCGGCTTATATTAGTGTTTGCAAAACTTCTTCTTTAAAATTAAACTATTTTTTACCAATCCAAACACTAACAACTTTTGCTTAAAAACTACTTTAAATAACTTTAAGCATAATCAACTAAAAACTGCTTATAAAAGTTCTTCTAAATACTACCTAAGCTACGAAGTGGACAAGATTTTACTTTTATAATTTGTGATTCTTTCCAGACAAGCAGCTCCCCCAATTACAGGAGGAAGATGTTATATTTTATTTATTTCTAATTGGAATATCACTTTATAGGTAGGGTAAAAAACGTATATTTGCCAAAAATCGTAAAATTTGGTGGGTGAGTTGTAACTGAAAAAATATAGCCACATATATGTCCATTTACTCGTTACAGTTTGGTGAAATTTATTCCCAAATTAAAAACCTTATTATTTTTGTCTCCTTCAAAATATCATTCTGCATTCCATGAAATTTCATAAAATAGTGAAAATTCGTATCCCAACCAAGAGTGGTTCAAGTTACTGAGGTTATCATATTAATTATGCATAATTCGAGGAAAAAAGTCAATTTTAGTCTCGTAAAGTTGTCATAAATCGATTTTGATTCTATAATAATGTCTCAATAAATCTTCATGTAATTTTATAAACTACTCATTTTTTGCACTCATGCTAGAGAGTGAGATATACTCGCCGTTTTTCGTCGCCGGAGATATTATCGACCACTTGTGCATGTGAAGCAAAATCTAAGAAAATTGATTTTTATCCTATAATGTTGGTTAGCTAGTAATTGATTTTGATAATGCAATGTAACATGTAATTAATTTTGGTCATATAATTAATGTGGTTTTATAATCTATTTTGATCATATAAAATGCTTAAAATCAAACGAAAAATTATTATTTCATCCCTCAAAATTTTAAATTTCGCCAAAATTACAGAATTCACTCTTCGAATTCTCCCTTAATTGTATTGGGTGGTAATCAATCCAACTTTGGGATGTTGGTTTCTTAAATTGTGATGCTTTTTTAATTGTTATGCTCTTTTATTTGAAGATTGGTAGGTCTTACTGATATGCCTTTTCAGATAAGACATCATTCTTTTAAACTTGCAAAATTTTAGGCCAGAATTTTGGGAGCACAATTCTTGGTGCCAATTAACTGAATATTATGAGCCAAAGCAAAAGAACATTATTGTGGAGCTAGCCTTCGTGTTATGTGTCACACTGGTTTTTTTAGTACAATATTTATCGTTAATAGTAAAAAATTAATGAATGTCATGTAACCCTTAAATCGTGCCCAATTCAATTTTTAGTATATTGGAAAAAAAAAATAATAATTCACACTCTCAATTTATCTCAAAATTGCTTCCGGCCCTTTAATTCATATTATTGGATCTGTTCCGTCCTGCTAAATGTACGTCATCATGCATCTTGAGCAAATTAAAAACCCTTTCAGCAGTAGTATAAACCAAAGTGTCATCTCTCTCTTGATGTTTGAAAACCATATCTCTCTCTCTAGGTTTGCAAATATCACTCAAACCCATAAAGATAAATTCCTAGCCATGCAATAAAGAATAAATTTACCTCACTTATCTTTACTATCCTTATTGCAAAATCATTTAAGCTCAATCCCACACAATACAGCAAGCCAACAACTGTCACTCTCTCATCCCTCTAATTTCCTTTTGACTACATTTTCCCACATATATATGAGCAGCTCAAGTAAGCTCTTGCAGCTACTTCTCCGGCTCCTCGTGGTGGCCGGAGCCGCTCGATTCTTGATTTCCGCCGCTGCAGCCGCCGGAGATATGAAGTTGGATATCAATATAAGAAGAGAGAAGCAAATTAAGGATGTTTCAAAGCTCGATCTCAACTACATGAGCAAAAGAAGAATCCCTAACGGACCCGACCCCATTCATAATAGGTGCGTTATTTTTTCCGTGCTATAATTGATACACCACGTGAAATATATGTAATTCTAATATACTATGTATATTATTACTAAGTATTTCCTCTGAAATATATATATGATTTTCTCATGTGTTTGTAGTTAATTAGCATGGTCGGCCTTGAGGGTGGACGAACCCAGGCAACCTCTCAGGGCCCATAAATTTTTGGGGCTCAAAATTTTTAAGTTTGTCTAAAACGTAGGTAGTATGATTCGAACTTTAGACTTCCCTTAAAAAAACTCGTATATGTTATTTCCTGCAGGCGAACATATTTTTTTGTTTTTTGTTGATTCCTTATATAAAACAATTTAAATGTGAAATTTAAGGCCACAATTCTTATCTTGGGAACCTGTTTTCATTCTCGCCCAGGACCCTTATTTCCTCAGGAACAACTGTGTTAATTAGTTTGTCGAAAATACACGTATTAGAATTATCATGACTGATCGTAATTTTCTATAGTCTCGTATTCGTAACTTGACAAGCACATCTTATACTATTTTTTTTTTTTTTTAGTTTTTTCATATAAAAAAGGTATATATATCCGTTATATTTCGTCCTCGAAGAATTAAATTGTTCTTGAAAGACAAAGTTGGCTTTTATCATCTATATTAGACTGTTGAAATAAAGCAGAAAAAGAGTTTCACTCTCTCTCCTTCACCGCTTTATCCTTTGGGTTAATAGCAGCTAAACTCCTATGATTTTACTTAGGTGCAAATTCCCCCCTATGGTTTCAGAAGGTACACCGAGCCCCCTTATGGTTTACACAGAGGTGCTATTCACCTCCCTGTATTTTTACATAAGTGCAAATTTCTCCTTATCGTTTAACGTAGGTGCACTGAGCCTCCTTGTGATTTGCAAATTGGTGCAATCCACCCCCTCCGCTTTAATATGGTGAATACAATTACAAACCCCCTCATAGTTTAATAAGTTTTTATCTTAATATTTATGGTATCATATTAACTTATGTATTATATTCTTGAGGTATCTTTGTCCAAACAAGCCGAAAACCGACAAAATAATATATAGGGGGCAATGTGCACTTAAATAAAAATCATAAGGAGGTGTACTATACCTTTTTAAACTATAGAGAGGTAAACTACACCTTCTCGAAACCATAGGGGGTTAAATTGCACCTTGCTCTTATCCTTTCTTGGGCAGATTTATTAAAGCTCATTTTTAATTTCATTTTTGTATAACTTTTTATATATGTTGGTTTTATGTCCTAACCCTCTCCCTTTTTCGAACCAAGAACCTTTTAATTAAGGAGTATTATTTAAAGTATGAATCTTTATTATTTTACGATAAATTTTATTAGCAATACATGTTATGTGTATGAAATAATATTATCGTTACATCCGAATCTTTTCTTTGTAACAGAAGAACCGGCAGCTCGCATCAACCACCGGGCCAAACTTAACTCGATCCTTGACTACAATATTAGACCGGTTTAAAATTTTCAGTCTCTTTTGTATTTTGTGAAAAATAGAATCCATGCTTATATTATTTTCCTCGTCATGCAAAAATAACTAAATTTGTAATTTATTCTTTTTGTTTTTGATTTCTGGAGAACAAAAAAAAAAAAAAAAGGGAACCACCATTTAAAGGTGGAAAATTAATAAAAGAAGAAAATAAAGTTGTGGGAGAAGTGGCACTGTTTTGGTCTTTGGTCCATTCAAACTTGCAAAGCTATTTTAGATTCTCTAATCTTTTCTAAAGAATATATTCCTACTTTACAAGCACGAACTCGACCGTAATTCGATAGATTATGACAAAGAATATCGTGTGAAAAATCAAAAATCATTATAACAATAATACAAAGTTACCCTGATAATTACAAGCAGTAAAGCAATTAAGGGGACGTCTGACACCTTGGAATCAAGTTCAAGTTCAAGTTCGTGAGCATTCACCTAAAATCTTCAATGGAGACGGAGAAATCCCAATTTCTTATATATGGTTCCAAAATATAGACCTCATCCGAACACTACTTCATGTACTTAAATATTATAATAACAATTCATTATCTCGAAATTCTCTCTTAGAAAATGCCCTATAATACGGTTAAAAATCTTTATCCCATAATTGGAGTCCCACTACATGCCCCACCGAGTAGTGTTATATGTATTTGTGAGATTTTTTTATCATTAAATTATATATTAATATCAATTAAAATTAGATTTACTCAAATTAAAATACACATATCACCACATGATTGGTATGATACATAATAAGACTCGAATTGTGGGATAGAAGATCCTCACCACCTTAATACACAATGGAATCTTGCCGTATAATTCAAAAAATAAATAAATTATTATTGCATTAATATGCTAATAAATCTCTTAAAAGGTACTCCATTCATCCCATTATTCATGTTCACTATATTCGAAATGGATATCTAATTATTTATGTATACTACCTAAAATGAAAATAAATTATACAATTTTTCAATCTCATGGACCTACAACTTTTTAACTTATACCACTTTTCAACCTTATGAACCACCACTTTTCAACCTCCTGTACAACCACTTTTTAATATTCTGTACCACCACCTTTTATCTTTAGACTAAACACTTTAATTTCCATGTTAATTTCAAAATGGATATGAATAATAGGAACATGGAGTATTATTGAGATTGGGCTAATGATGTAGATGCATTGACCCAACTCAATTCTTTGTTCAAGGCCCATTTAAGAAATCATGATCCATAAAATAAGCTAGAGAGCCAATTTATTTTATGGGGAGTTGCAGCAATGCAATTATCAAAATTGCAAAAGTGGACATTCTTATAATAAATTAAACTCAATAAGCAAATGAATATTTAATCCATATTAGTCTATATATTCACATTCTGATAGATTGTTAGAGAAAAAAAAGATTTTTGACTGTCAGAAAACTTTCTTGTGATTGTGTACTTTGAGTACACTATTAGGATGATAAAATAACTCTATTTTTCTTCTATATAATTGACACTATCAACTTTCATTGTATATCAATATAACACCATTTCTCGACTATTGACCATTCTTGTTCATTTTGTTGTATGTTTTTGCTAATAAATTAGTTCATCGAAGTTAGAAGGTAACATTATTCTTTTCTCTCTCTAGTCTATAGTTTTTGTTTTTAGTTGATTAATAATATATTAGCGTATTAGATTTAATGTTGATTAAATGCTTAATTCGATAATTAAAGTTGATATTCAACATGTTTTAACTTTTTTGTATAGAATATTTAACTTTAGTGTCGGGTAAGACTTATTAGGTTTTGAGAAATGTACTTTAGTTCTGAATGAGAATCTTATATTTTCCAAGACCTAAATGCTTAATTCGAGATCTAAAATTGATATTTAACATGTTTTAGCTATTTTGTATAGAATATTAAACTTTAGTGCCGAGTAAGACTTATTAGGTTTTGATAAATGTACTTTAGTTCTGAATGAGAATGTTATTTTCCAAGAACTAAACTACCTTGTTTTTTATGCCATTTTATAATTGATATTTTTAAGTAAGATGCATTCAAAATCGTTACATGTCTATTTTGTTGAAACTAACGTGATGAACAACCTCTTTTGATTAAATTAGAGATTAGTGGTGTAACTAAATGTCTATTTGGGAAGCTAAAATTAATTTTCAGCATTTTTTGGTCATTTTGCCTAGCAAAATAAACTTTAGTGTCTTGTATTTCTTAGGGGGTTTGACAAACTTACTTTTGAGTTTCAAGTTTCCCGAATAGCTAAAGCACTTTTTGTTTATTTCAAGTTTACCTAAGATGCATCTTAGGTAACAAGTTTACCTAAGATGCATTTTTACCATTAAAAGTCTATTTTGCTTAAACTAGAGATGATCATCATGATAAAATGCATAATTTGCTTAGTTGAGAGATGATCAGCGTGATGAATTGTCTACTTCGAGAACTAAAGTTGATTTTCAGCATCTTTTGTTTATTTTGAGTATGCAATTGAACGTTAGTTCCCTTTAATAATTATTAGTTTTTTTATAAATATATTTCAGTGATGTATGAAAATGTTAAATCTTCTAAGAGCTTAAGTGTGCTTCTTTTTTTCTTTTGGTATTTGTAAGGTGATATTTTTAAGTAGTATGAATTTATAATCGTTAAATGCCTATTTTACTCCATCTAATGTGATGAAATGCTTATTTAAGAAATTAGATAATCATGAAACACGTTATTTTAATCCATTCTTGTGTTTCCTAGATGGATCAATGGATTGGTATGATTGTGATGTTGTAATTTTGAATACTGGAAGCAACTTTTGTACTTGTATATAATATATTTTCTTCTCCACTGTTTTTTTCTTCTATCTGATTTAATATATATTTGCACATATTGTAATATTTGATTTAATATATATTTGCACATATTGTAATATTTCAAGTTTTCACAGTAAATAAAATTAATTAAGATGAAGCCATTAGAAATTTTAAGAAATTTTGACCCTTCTGTTACTAAGGTTTCAAAGGAAGAAAGGAATTAGTAATTCTAAATTTTGGATATGCATGTCTTTGTACAAAGTGAAGTATTTTTATTATTTAGAAGAGCAAATATGCTGGCATATATAAATAGATAAACTTTTATATACTGATATTATATATATACCATTCCAATTCTATTAATCCCCACGTGTCTTCTATTCTATATCCAGATTTAGATAGTGTTGGAAAAAATCGTTTATATATATATATTATTTATATATATTATGGAAATTCAATTAGCATTAAATGCTAATTTGACTTGGGCAAAATTCAGCCCTTTTCGATCGCAATTTCGAGCCTCGATATTTATCCGATTAATGTTTTGAGATATATGACGTCGATCTACGTTTCGAGTAGATAATTATAGTGTGCTTAATTTCTCGATTCCGATTTTCGGTGAGTGAGAAATAGTGGCTCGAAGTTTGAGGGGACAAAACTAATATGTTACCTAAAGTGGAGAAACTTACCTTATTCGGGTTTTGGAGAGTATTACATTGATCAATGTCCCACATTGATAAATGAACAAACTTAATTGTGGTATTTAAGTCTCTACCACATTGTAAGAGATAACAAGTGACATGTGGTGGGCTTGGACCACACATGCTCATGCGCGCGAGCCTTTTCGCCGACCGCCTCACACGCGGCGCGGCGCGCCGCGCCGCCGCGCCCGTGTCCGGTCCGTGTCCGTGTCCGTGGACTTGGACTTGGACTTGGATCTTGGATCTTGGCAATTGGTCCGTCGGGTTGGGCGGTGGGTCGGGCAGTGCAGTGGACCGGCTGCACTGGATTCCTCTTCGTGGTGCTGTGCACCTGCCACACCCAAGCAGTACTTTTGGAAGGATCTGGAGTGTGGCTGCTGAACTCCCAACCTTCCATGTCTCCACTCCCCACGTAATCGGCGCCGCTTTAATTAGCGAGGAGTTATTCCCCGCAATCAACACTGGGTGGAACTCTGCTATAAATAGGCCGGTTGCATTTCATTCTCAACATACCAACACTTGAAATCATCTTAGCTGCATACTTAGCTCTTCCTAGCTCAAGTCTCCAAGCCTTGTCCTCGCCGGAAAAGTCCAGGTTCGCGGAGCTCGAAGGTTTTGCGGTGCTGCAATCTTCGAGACGTTCGTCGTTTTATCTTTGGGGACGATACGCCTACAACCGAGAGCACTACCGGGGCGTATTTCGTCTTGCGGAGAGAGGACTCCTCGACTCGACGGTTTTGTTGTTTTATTTCATTTTGTTATTTAATAGTTTACTTGTAATAGCAGTTTATAATACAAACAATCGCAAGACGAAATACCTATATCTGCTTCAAGTAAACTAAGAAGATGTCTTCCTCAAGTGCTGCTTTCTCCGACGCTGCCGCCGCCGCCGTTTCTGCTGCCACCAACCCCACCGCTACTGACGTCCTTGCCCCCTCCAGCAACGTAGTTCCGCCGGTATCTGTCCCTACACCTACTCCGGTCTTTGCTAATCCGACACTCGCTGCCATGTCTGCCGCGACTGACGCAAGGATCGCACTTAACCGTGCTAATGCCGCTAACTCGGCATACAACTTCAATGCCATGTCCTCTGCCTTGCAGAGCAATGTCCCATTTGGGAGTGTGAACCACCATGGAGTGGTGGGGGGGGGTTCGAACCCAACCCCCGACGGCACCTCTCGCACTCGTCTGCAGGGCTTGCCCGTTGCCGAGAAGCCGGCCAAGTTTGGTGGAGCCGACTTCAAGAGGTGGCAACGAAAGATGTTGTTCTACTCGACAACATTAGGGTTTACAACCGTGCTGATGGAGAATGCTCCCCGCCCCTCCAAGTGACAACGAAGAGAACTTGGAAGTCCGCATAGCCTATGATAATTGGGCGACTTCCGACTACTTTTGTAAAAACTTCTTGCTTAGTGGACTAGATGATAGTGCATGCAGTGTATATGCAAATGTAAAGACCTCCAAGGCAATTTGGGAGGCACTTGAAAGAAAATACTGTGCCGACGATGCAGTACCAAGAAGTTTGTAGTCGCCAAGTTCTTGGACTACAAAATGGTGGACTCTCGACCGGTCATGGACCAAGTGCAAGAGTTCCAACTCATTGTCCATGACGTCCACGCCGAAGGAATGCTTTTGCCAGATGCTTTCATTATGGCAACCGTGATTGAGAAGCTTCCCCCGAGCTGGAAGGACTTCAAGAGCTACTTGAAGCACAAGCGAAAGGAAATGACGCTTGAGGACCTTGTGGTCAAGCTCCGCATCGAGACCGACATGAGGACTCGAGATGGGAAGGGCAAAGCACCCGTGGAGCCAAGAGTCAACCTTGGCCGAGAAAGGTGGCAACTCCAACAATGCTAAGAGAGGGCGTCCAAACAAAGAACCCCAAAGGGAAGGGCAAGGCTCCATCTCGCAAGTTTGAAGGGGACTGCTACAATTGTGGCAAATCTGGCCACATGTCCAAGGATTGCCGAAAGCCGAAGAAGAAAAGGGCTCGTCAAGCCAATATGTTGGAGATTGACCACCGAAGCCGACCTTGCGGCCGTTGTCACCGAAGAAGCAAACGTCGTGGAGAATGAGGGGAAGTGGTATATTGATACCGCTGCCACGGCACATGTTTGTGGTGACCAAGGAGCCGCTTCACCAAGTACAAGAGCCGCCAAGGGAGGAAGCTCAATATGGGTAATCAAGCCTCGTCTCGAGGTGGTTGGCTATGGTACTGTGGTGCTAAGGTTGAGCTCCGAGCAAGAACCTTACTCTTGGAGAGGTGCTGCATGTCCCCGACATCCGGAAAAATCTTGTGTCCGGCTCTGTACTAGTCAAGAGAGGGTTTAGCCTAGTTTTTGAGTCTGACAAATTTATTCTATCAAAATTTGGAATGTTTTTAGGAAAAGGTTACCTCTCTGAGGGCCTTTTCAAACTGTCTGTAATGGCATTACGCCGGGGAGCCCGTTGAGGCAAATGATAATGAAAACAAAGCTACTTCCTCTTACTTGATTGAGTGTTCCGATTTATGGCATTTTAGATTAGGACATGTTAATCTAAATGCGATAAAAAGATTAGTTAATCTCGATCTACTTAAAGTAAATGAGTTTAACAAAACCAAGTGTGAAGTTTGTGTTGAAGCAAAATTGGCTAAGCAGCCATTTCATTCTGTAGAAAGGAACACAAAACCTCTAGAACTCATTCACACTGACGTATGTGATTTGAAGTTTATACAAACTAGAGGTGGGAAAAAGTATTTTATTACTTTTATTGATGACTGCACTAAGTATTGTACTCTTTATCTTTTAAGGAGTAAAGATGAGGCGATTGAAGCTTTTACTAACTTCAAAGCGTAAGCCGAAAAACCAACTTGATTGTAAAATCAAAATGGTACGAAGTGATAGAGGTGGAGAATATGTAGCTCCTTTTGAAGAGTTGTGTAAGACAAGTGGTATTATTCATCAAACCACTGCCCCCTATTCGCCTCAATCGAATGGTGTAGCTGAAAGGAAGAATCGAACTCTAAAGAAGATGATGAATGCTTTGTTGATAAGTTCTAGACTGCCCCAGAACATGTGGGGGGAAGCCGTCTTGACGGCTAACTACTTATTAAACAAAATACATCTAAAAGGTAGAGATGTAACTCCTTACGAGTTGTGGAAAGGAAGGAAACCTTCCTATAAATACCTCAAAGTGTGGGGGTGTTTGGCTAAGGTAGAAGTGCCTTTGCCGAAGCAAGTTACAATCGGACCTAAGACCGTCGATTGTATCTTTATAGGATATGCACTGAGTAGTAGTGCATATCGATTTGTCATTCATAAGTCGGCTGTGCCCGATATGAATGTTGGAACTACTATTGAGTCAAGGAATGCTATATTCTTTGAACATGTATATCCTTGTAAGAAGGATGATAAAATTGAGTCAAACTCTAGTGGTGAAGCAAGAGAAGTTGCTAGTAGTTCTAGAAATGTAGGGGTAGAACCCGATACACGTAAAAGGCAAGCTGTCGATCTTGATACTTTAGAACCAAGACGTAGCACTAGAGCAAGAGTTGCTAAGGACTTTGGTCCTGATTATGTTGTCTTTCTTTTGGATGAAGAGCCGCGGTCTATAAAAGAAGCTCTTTCTAGACCCGATGGCCCACTTTGGCAAGAAGTCAGTCCAAAGTGAAATTGATTCCATTATGCGAGAATCACACTTGGGTCTTAGCGAGACTTACCCGAAGGTTGCAAGGCCTTAGGATGTAAATGGATCCTAAAAAGAAAGTATAAGGCAGATGGGTCAATTGATAAGTATAAAGCTCGTTTAGTGGTTAAAGGCTTTAAGCAAATTGAAGGATATGACTTCTTCGATACTTATTCGCCTGTAACGAGGATTACGTCTATCCGTGTGCTTCTCGCGATTGGCCGCTTTGCACAATCTTGAGATTCACCAAATGGACGTGAAAACGTACCTTTCTAAATGGAGATTTAGAAGAGGAAATTTATATGGAACAACCTGAAGGGTTCGTTGTACCTGGTCAAGAGTGAAAGGTATGTAAGTTGGTGAAATCCCTATATGGGTTGAAACAAGCACCATTACAATGGCACTTGAAATTCGACGAGGCTATGTTGTCGAATGACTTTAAGATTAATGAATGTGACAAATGTGTTTACATAAAGAATACAAAGAATGGCTTTGTAATTGTTTGTCTTTATGTAGACGACATGTTAATTATGGGACAAAACCTTCAAGTCATAAATGACACCAAGCGTATGCTTAAAAGAAATTTCGATATGAAAGATATGGGAGTTGCTGATGTTATTCTTGGAGTAAAGATACAAAGAACTCCTAAAGGGATTGTTTTGTCTCAATCTCATTATATTGAGAAAGTGCTTAAGAGGTTTAATGCCTTTGATAGTATGCCGGCTAAGACTCCTTTAGAAGTTAATGTTCACTTGAGCAAGAATAGGGGTGATCCCGTGTTGCTCAAGAGGATTATGCTAGAGTCATTGGTTGTCTTATGTACATCACGAATTGTACTAGGCCTCGATCTAGCTTGTCCTAAGTGAACAACCGAGTCGCTATACTAGTAATCCTAGTAGAGAGCATTGGAAATCTCTTGTAAGAGTTATGAGGTATTTGAAATACACTCTTAACTTTGGGTTGCACTACTCGAGACATCCCCCAGTACTTGAAGGGTACTGTGATGCAAATTGGATATCCGACACTAAAGACTCGTTGTCTACTAGTGGTTATGTGTTCACTATAGGGGGGAGGAGTCGTGTCGTGTAGATCCACGAAACAGACGTGCATTGCCGGATCCACCATGGAATCCGAATTTATTGCTTTAGATAAAGCCGGTGAGGAGGCCGAATGGCTCCGTAATTTTCTTGAAGATATTCCATGTTGGACGAAACCCGTGCCACCTGTGATGATTCACTGTGATAGCCAAGCAGCTATTGGTAGGGCCAAGAGTGGGTTGTATAATGGTAAGTCGAGACATATTCGTCGTCGACATAATACCGTAAGACATTTGATCACGAGTGGGGTTATCTCTGTAGACTATGTCAAGTCTATAGATAACCTAGCGGATCCGCTTACTAAAAGTTTGAATCGAGATCAAATGTATAAGCTCGTAGAGGGAATGGGAGTTAAATCCACAAATTAAAGACGATTATAGTGGATACCCAACCTTGTAGATTGGAGATCCCATGAACTTAGTTCAATGGGAAAACTAAGCTATATGAGTTTGTTGATACCGCACTCAATTAGTCTATTCCCTAAAAGAGCTCGAGAGTGTTGGTGACCTGTCAAGTGGTGAGGTTAAGTCTTTGACTTTTAATGATTCTTGGATGCCTTGAGAAGGTGGAGTATGACAGGATACTCGAGTAAGAATCACCTATGTAAGTGAGAAGTGAGGGCCGCTTCTATGTAGCATTTATAAATCCAAAGAGGTTGTCCATGGCCAGTAAAGGACACAAACGTGAGAACGGACGAGGTTGAGACTTTATAGTGTTAGTGTTATTGTCTCAGTATACACCATGGAGGAATAGTTCAAGACCACGTGTCCACTAATCCGCCGGTATGCTCGATAGCACTAACTAAGGAAGGTTCAAGGTCACAAGCCACCTACCCTGATGCTTTATTGTCTCTTGAGGACAGAGCTGTGTGTCTGCATGCATGCATTTGGCTATTTCCACTCATGTGAGGGATTGTTGGAAAAAATCGTTTATATATATATTATTTATACATATTATGGAAATTCAATTAACATTAAATGCTAATTTGACTTGGGAAAAATTCAGCCCTTTTCGATCGCAATTTCGAGCCTCGATATTTATCCGATTAATGTTTTGAGATATATGACGTCGATCTACGTTTCGAGTAGATAATTATAGTGTGCTTAATTTCTCGATTCCGATTTTCGGTGAGTGAGAAATAGTGGCTCGAAGTTTGGGGGGACAAAACTAATATGTTACCTAAAGTGGAGAAACTTACCTTATTCGGGTTTTGGAGAGTATTACATTGATCAATGTCCCACATTGATAAATGAACAAACTTAATTGTGGTATTTAAGTCTCTACCACATTGTAAGAGATAACAAAGTGAAATGTGGTGGGCTTGGACCACACATGCTCATGCGCGCGAGCCTTTTCGCCGACCGCCTCACACGCGGCGGCGCGGCGCCGCCGCGCCTGCCCAGCGCCCGTGCCGTGCCGGCCCCGGCCCGGCCCGCTCCGGCTCCGGTTCCGGTTTGGTTCGGTTCGGTTCCGGCCTCGGTTCCGGTTCCGGTCCGGTCCGTGTCCGTGGACTTGGATCTTGGATCTTGGATCTTAGATCTTGGCAATTGGTCCTTTGGGTGGTCCGTCGGGTTGGCCGCCGGGTCGGGCGGTGGGTCGGGCGTCGGGTCGGGCGGTGCAGTGGACCGGCTGCACTGGATTCCTCTCCGTGGTGCTGTGCACCTGCCACACCCAAGCAGTACTTTTGGAAGGATCTGGAGTGTGGCTGCTGAACTCCCAACCTTCCATGTCTCCACTCCCCGTAATCGGCGCCGCTTTAATTGGCAGGAGTTATTCCTGCAATCAACACCTGGGTGGAACTGCCTATAAATAGGCCAGTTGCATTTCATTCTCAACACACCAACACCTGAAATCATCTTAGCTGCATACTTAGCTCTTCCTAGCTCAAGTCTCCAGCAGCCTGTCCTCGCCGGAAAAGTCCAGTTCGCCGGAGCTCGAAGGTTTTGCGGTGCTGCAATCTTCGAGACGTTCGTCGTTTTATCTTTGGGGACGATACGCCTACAACCGAGAGCACTACCGGGGCGTATTTCGTCTTGCGGAGAAAGGACTCCTCGACTCGACGGTTTTGTTATTTTATTTCATTTTGTTATTTAATAGTTTACTTGTAATAGCAGTTTATAATACAAACAGATAGTAGTATATACATGCACTTTGGAGAGCTAATCATCCATTTCTATTCTTACTTCCTCACTACACGTACTCCCATATTTATAAAACTAGTGACTTTGTTAAAATAAATGGGTATATATATATATAAACATATGGTAACTAGTGGGCCAGGTTACAGCTCCATAATTTCTTACCCATGAAGCTAGCCATATTATTAAATTAGTTTATAATAACGCTTCACCTTATATCCATTTTACCAAAGTAGATGACTCAAACTATTACTTTCTACCATAAATCCTCCACGTATCTTAGATTGAAGTAGGAGGTTAAATTGAACATAGAGAATTACCGAGTCAGGCTAACGATCCTTCGTACAAAAGCTCACAACATTTCTAGTGGTTCCATTTCTTGAGCTCTCTCTCACACGGTGTCGCTCCACTCTCTCTCCCTATCGTTGTCTCTCGTCCCATGTATATAGATACACTTATTAGTTAATTAATCTATTCATACGTGAAGAAGCTTGGCTGTTTCCGATATACACCAAGGTTTCCTTCCCAGAATAAATAAGAGAATCCAAGTTGAAGGTATATATAACTCTTATTATTTTCTTGTTAATTGTCTCTATTCAGATCTTGTTCTACGATTATGGTGGAGGTAGAAGTGCTTCACCCATCTTGTTTCTTCGAGAGCTACCCTATGATGTCTTGTGTTGAGTATGTCTTTATAGATGGAGGGGGCAGAGGTGGTAGATGATGGCTGACGATGATGTCGGTTAGGATTTTTTTTTTTGTATACCCATTTCCGTAGGTAGTAGGGCAGCAAGTTTAAGCTCAATTTACGAATGTCCTTACTGATCAAAACCTATCAGAGTTTATATCGTTGGAAAGCTCTCATTTCTGTCTTTCCAACGCCATCTTCTATTCGTAATTCTGAGTTCAGACTTGGAAGTTATGACTCCCTAAACTTGAGGTGGTAGTAGACTACGGCGGCGGGTCTTGTTTTTTCCCGTGAGCAGAGTAGCAAATTTGAACCCAAATTCTGCTCGTTTCCGTTATCCAAGATCCAACATATTACATATAATCGGAAATCTCTTTTCGTTTTCTTTTCCAACGCCACCTTCGGTTTGTAAATCGGAGATCTTAGTCGAAAGTTATGGGTCCTAAAAGTTGGGGTTGCGGGTTGTGTTTTCTATTTTAGGCGAAAACAGTCAAGCAACTTTCGGCCCCGCTTTAACTCGTTTATGTTAATGAAGTCCAGCTTTTATGTTATGTCGTTGGAAACCTCTCATCATGGCTTTCCGGAAATACTTTTGGTTTATAAATTCGAGTTCGGAAATAAAAGATATAAGTCCTACAAGTTGTGGGTTTGTAAATGAAATATTTTTGTTTTCCTTTGTTTCAGACCCAAATGTTTCAGCTTGAATTCTGTGTTGTTTTGTTATCCAAAACCTATCATATTATATACCGTTGGAAAGCTCTAGTCATTGGCTTTACAACACTATCCTTCAATTGCAAATTAGACTTCAAACCCGAAAGTTATGAGCCTCTGAAATGCATGTGGCGGAACTGCGCGCAAGGTGTTCGGCGTAGGTTCGGGTTGAGATTCGAGCATCAAATCGATGCCGGATTGGGAAGTCAGTTTATGGATTGTATAGCCTAAATAAAATAGAGTACATTCATGATCTCGTTTTTATAAACCGATGGTCGGATTTGCCATATTTGAAGTCGGAACTAGCCGCATTGGTTTTTAAATTATGATTTAAATCTTGCATTTGTTTAGCTTATTTATGAATTACAGTTAATGTTGGGTGATGATTCAATCCTCAGCATGATCATACTTGTGGGAAATGATTCTATCTTCTATATCGAATCACGCCGCAGCCTTGTGCTCTGACTGTTGAGAAGATTTGAAGATCCCAAAACCCTATCTGATTGGTGAACCATTCCTTTGTATTCATATTTGTCTCTGAGGTTTCAAACTCAGTAGACACTCTGAACTCTGAACTCTCACTGATCGATACTGAATTCTGACCTAGTCAGTTAGCAGATCTCAGCTGAGTCAGTACTCTTTTAGCCTTTAACACGATTCGAAACGGTTGTCCGGGTTCCAGTCTGAACTATTTCGCACGGTACCTTCCCCGAATAGGACTGTTCGTGTTCGAAAGTTGAGAAATTTGGATTCGTGTGTATTCACCCCCCTCTACACCCGAACTCACTCACGGGACCAACAATTGGTATCGAGCGGAGAGTTCTTTCGCCCCCGCCCCCCCCCCACCACACATCCAAGGAAGGCGTTATCTTTAGAGTCTTCACCCTACATTCATATCATTATTCTTCATGGCTGATATGTCAGGTATAAGGATGGTACCTATGTTATCGGTGGAGAACTACGGAGTATGGCGAGTCAGGATGGAAGCTCATCTGACATCCCTCCATGACAGTATGACTGAAGTGCTTGAAGATGGACCTATCGTTCCTATGATTGATAGTGTCGTGACTCAGGATCAAGCTCAAGGAGGAGGAATGGTGACTGGGAAGAAGATCCCCAAAGACAGAAGTCTCTTCACTCCTGAAGAGAAGAAGCTTCACAATCTATACCGATTCGCCAGAATGCTATACTAACCACCCTTAGTGATTCTTATCTTGGCGGGGTTCGGGAATGCAAGACCGCTAAAGAACTCGGGGATGCTGCTTGCTGCCGAGTCGAGGGACTCGTAAGATTAAAGCCAACAAATTAGCGCCGGAACTCCAAAAGCTGGAAAGCTTGTCTCTCATGCCCGGGGACAAAATCGAAGATCTAAACGTCAGATTTACCAATCTGATGAATTCTATCAATGGGCTGGGAAAGACATTCAGCAACCGAGAGATGAATCTGAAGATTCTGAGGGCACTGCCGGACGGACACTGGACACCTTTTGCCACTTTATTGCGACATTCTGATTTAGATGCTGTGTCTCCTGACCATATCTTTTCAGAATTACAGGCAGAGGAGTATGAGTTCGACAGACCTCAAAGAAAGCTGAGAGCTGAAGCTGATACGAAGATTGACCATGCTTTCAATGCTACAGTAAGTACAACATCTCCCGCTACGAGCAAGACGACGAGTAAGACTGAGCCTTCACTCACTGACCTACAAGAAGGAAGTCTAGCTCAGAAGTACGCGCTGCTCGCAGTGAAGTATCAGAAGGAGAAAGAAAGGCGTAGAAAACTGACCAAAGCATACCGAGATACAAAAGGTAAGTCAGAATATACACCTAAACGCGCTCCTGATACTCAATCTTCTGAATGTAGAAAGAAAGATGACTCAGCACCCTCAAGGGATAGTGCAACCAAAGAAGAAAAAGTCATCACTTGCTACAACTGCAAGAAGCCGAGACATTATCAGTATGATTGTCCTGAGCTCAGTAGTGCTGAACGCGCAGCACGCAAGGCAAGGAGAGAGAAATTCGCCCAGAAAAGACAATCCTACATAGCTGGCGAAATCTCAGACGACTCAGAAGAGATCGACTCCTTTATGGATTCATCTGACGATGAAGCAGCTTTCATGGCCTTAGAGCATGAAGCGAGATGAATCAACCGAAATGTGCATGATGGCGGGCGAAGAGGATGAGGTAAATTCTCATGAACCGCTTAACTCCTCTTCACACCGCACACACGACACTATTTCGAAGTGCGGATGGGAATTTGGACATCTCGACCGCATATGAAGATCTACTAGATGAACAAATTCGGATGAGTCCGCAGGCTCGGTAAGACTCTTCAGGAGTTGGATACCCTGAAAGTGGAGAATCAGAGACTTTCTCAGGAGAGTCAGGTTGTTACTGAGGCCGAAGGACTTGTGTTGAGACTCAGGGAGGAGATAAACTCTCTGATGGCCAAGTCTCAGCATCAAGAAGATCGGATCTTAGTCTTGACCAATGACTTGACTCAGAAAGATACTGAACTGAGTCTGCTGAAGCAAGAACTGTCAGGACTTCAGACCGAGCATGACGCACTGAAGAAAAGTGATGATGTCTGGAGGAATCTGATGACTGAGAGGTATATGGGCGCAGAGAAGAAATTGGAGGCTATGCTAGCAAGCAATAAGCCAAAGCACCGCAAGGAAGGACTTGGATTCGGTCCCAGGAGCTTCCTCATCTCGCCCCGATACACTCGGAAGTACGGCTTGCCGATAGATTTGTTCGAGGGGAGACTATCAACGCAGATATACCGAACCCCCTAGCAAAGAACAAACGAAAGATGAAAGCACCTCATCCCACACATCGGCATTCCGACAAGAAGATCAATGCCAAGAAACCCCGGTTCGGTCAAGGGGGAACCAAAGAAATCAAACTTGGCGGATCGGTATGGACCTCCGAAGCCGACGCATCCTCGCTCGAGATGGATCATATTATTATGAACCTATAGTCCGAAGAGGCTCCAAAGGTCGAAGAAGAAGAAAAAGGTCGCACGAAGGCAAAGGTCGGCGGTCCACCAACTCGGAAGATCGGGACTCCCGAACCTCGAAGCCTCGGAAGTCAGCGTGACCGGTCCAAGTGGTCGAGATATGTTGACTCCAGTGGAAAGAAAATGTCTGAAACCACCAGGGTTGTTAGACAGATTTGGGTTACTAAAACTAACATCTAAGGACCCAAAATCAAAAATAAAGGGTACCTGAATATAATTGCGTTTTTGCAGGGTGCGTAAAGACCCATGGTATGTGGACGAGAGGATGCTCAAGACACATGACATACCAAAGGAGTCTACTGAAGAATTATATCACTGAAGAAGGACCCGAGATTGAGTTCGGAGACAATGCAAAGGGCTATACCGAGAGGATATGGAACACTCGGCATTGGAATCGCCAATGTTCCAAGAGTATCATATGTTGAAGGACTTCAAGCATAATCTTCTCTCTCGTTAGTCAATTTTGTGATAACTCAAATAGAGTGGTATTTGACGCTGGTTTCTGTGATGTTATTGATAAATCCACAGGGAAAACAGTGTTATCAGGTTCGCGCAGAGAGAACATATATGTGGCTGACTGGAACTCAGCTGAACCTGAAGCTTGCTTATTGGCGAAGAATGACAACCGCACGGGGTGGCTATGGCACGTAAGACTCAGCCTATCTCAACTTTAAGACGCTCAACAAGCTTGCAAGAGACACTCTAGCAAGGGGACTGCCGAATGAAGTATTCAGCAAAGACACTCAGTGTGAAGCATGTCTGAAGGGAAAGCAAACAAGGAATCAAAATCCAACAGTTCCATCTCCTTCCACTGATGGAATCCTTCAGCTGCTACATATGGATTTGTTCGGTCCAGTCTCCCCAGTGACGATCAGAGGCAGAAAATATGCATTAGTGGTCATAGATGACTACTCGCGCTACACATGGGTCATATTCATTGCCAACAAGTCTGACGTCAAAACAGAGTTACCAACGCTTCTGAAAAAGCTCAGTGTCGAGAAGAACACCAAGATCAGAAAAATACGTTCAGACAGAGGAACTGAGTTCCTTAATTCCATGGTAAAGGAGTTCTGCAAAGCGTAAGGAATAGAGCATGAGACTTCAGCGCACGCACACCTCGGCGAGAATGGAGTTGCTGAACGAAAGAACAGAACTCTAAAAGAGGCAGCTAGGACTCTACTCGCAGACTCAGGACTCCCAACCAAATTCTGGGCAGAAGCAACGGATACTGCATGTTACACTTAGAACCGATCTTTACTGACAAAGCAGCGTAAGAGAACACCATATGAACTATGGAACGGCAGGAAGCCTTCTCTATCTTATTTCCATATTTTTGGTTGTTCATGCTTTATTCACAATAATGGGAAAGATCACCAAGACTTTTGATAGCAAGTCAGATCAGGGAGTATTCTTAGGATACTCTCGGGTCAGCAAAGCTTTCAGAGTATTCAACTATCGGACTCTTTGCGTGGAGGAAAGCCCTCATGTTGTTTTTAACGAGTTTGCTACTGAAGACAGGAGCAATAACTCAAATTCTGAATATGAGGACATAAGTAAGCAGCTACAGGATCTAAGCTTAAAAGAAAAATCTGAAAAGATCCACCTATGTTGGGATGATGATTCAGACGAAGAAACTGAAGACAAATCTACTAAATCTCAACCCGCTGAGCAAGTAGCTGAACAGATTGATTCTCCCGAACAGAATCAATCCCAGGTAACTCAGGTCGATGAAGAAACCGTTGAGGTAACTGAGACCAACACTACTGAGAGCAACACCTCAGGGGGAACGTCTAGTAATGTTCTCGAGCCGAATGCCCCCGAACCCGGTGACTCGGTAGACCATACTCTTGTTACTGAATTACTTCAATCTCAGAATAGTACAACTGAAATGCCCAACTCACCTACTATCTGTGTTGAACAAGTTTCAGATGAAGAGTTGAAACATCGTAGATCGTGGCTCGATGCTCACACTGCTGATTTAATCATTGGAGATCCTTCAGCAAATGTCAAGACAAGATCCAGATCCTGTCAAGGAGAAAGCGCATTATTTTCCTGCTTCTTGTCTACTGAAGAGCCTCAGACCATTGAGGATGTACTGAAAGATGCTGACTGGATCATTGCTATGCAGGAGGAGCTGAATCAGTTCACGAGAAATGAAGTATGGGAGCTTGTAGACAGACCCCGGCATCAACATGTTATTGGAACTAAACGGGTCTTCAAAAACAAGCGAGATGAAAACAACGTTATAGTAAGGAACAAAGCAAGACTCGTGGCTAAAGGCTACTGTCAAGCCGAAGGGATAGATTTCGATGAAACTTTCGCTCCAGTTGCAAGATTGGAGGCAATTAGACTATTCATAGCCTACGCAACACATCAAAGATTCAAAGTTTATCAAATGGATGTGAAGTCTGCGTTCCTGAACGGCGTGCTGAAAGAAGAAGTCTATGTGGAACAACCGCCCGGCTTTCAGCAGGGACATCAAGTATATAGACTCGAAAGGCTCAGACGGGTTAAAACAAGCACCCCGGGCTTGGTACGATACCACGTCTCGAGTTTCTTCTTCGAAAAGGTTTTCGTAAAGGCACGATGATCGCACGTTGTTCAACATTCGACTGGAAGACGACCTATTACTCGTGCAGATCTATGTGGATGACATCATCTTCGGTTCGAAGAATGTCATTATGTGTCAGCAGTTTGAAAGAATGATGAAGGACAAGTTCGAGATGTCGATGATGGGAGAAATGAACTACTTCCTTGGTTTTCAAGTCAAGCAATCCGAAAAGGGAACGTTCATCAACCAAGGTAAATACACTCGAGACCTCATCAAAAGATTCGGTGCACATCCGGCAAATCAATCAAGATCCCGATGAACACGAATATGAAGATAGATCTTGATAAAGAGGGAGTATCGATAGACCAAACCGAATACCGTGCTATAATTGGTTCTTTATTATATCTAACGGCTACTCGTCCCGACATAACTTATGCCGTAGGTGTGCTGTGCTCGATTTCGGGCGAATCCCAAGCGAGTCATATGGACTCGGCAAAGAAAGAAGATTCTCCGCTATCTACGAGGAACACTCGACATGGGTTTGTGGTATCCAACGATGATAATATTGAACTAACTGGTTATTCCGATGCCGACTATGCGGGATGTAGAATAGACCGAAAATCAACTTCGAGAACATGTCGGTTCCTTGGCGAAGCAAGCCGATCTCATGGTTTTCAAAGAAACAAGCACTCGGTGGCCACGTCGACTACCGAAGCCGAATACATGGCTGCTTGGAAGTTGTTGCGCCCGCATCCTTTAGGCCGAGACAAGGATGAGAGAGTATGACGTCATTCGGAATGAAGTGCCGATTTTCTCGCGACAAGCACCGGTGCTATTGCAATCACTCGAACCCTGTACTTCACACGAGATGCAAGCACGTGGACATCAGACATCACTTCATTCGTGACCATGTCGAGAAAAAGGATATCAGGATGGAGAAGATCCATACTGACAAGCAACGGGCTGATATACGGACCAAGCCTCTAGCCGAATCCGTATTCGAGAGAACTTCCAAGTAGAGCTAGGTGCTGTTGGACCCTACTTGACCCGATCGGTAAGAGGTTTCGGGAGAGAGACATTTCAGATGGGGGAATGTTCACTCTCGATCGATACATTCGATCGTAGAGACGAAACCATCTACACGAGGTATCGGTCGACTACTATGTTCAGTGACGAGGTTTGCGTATCTCTACTCAGTAGTAATTTAATACAACAGTACTTTGCATTTATGACAAAGATTCAGCATGACATTAATATCTTTTGGTTTGTCTTTATTATTAACGGCTCACATTTAATGCACGACATTCCATACATAAGCTTGCTGAACTATGCACACATTTAATGCATGTCTTTTCACAGTTACTACTTAGGCTATTTTACAACTGGCTTTGACTTAGGCGGCTTTTGTGATCATTGCTTATTTTTAACTTCTAATCTTAACCGTCCATATCATAAAGCAAGTTTAAATTCAGCCTTCGATCGAAAACCGTTCATCTTCATATTTGATATATATATATATATATATATATATATTCGATCATATCTTTGAAACCGCCATTAGCATACTTCATAACTTTCAAATTCCGAAAAATCCGAGATCTGCATACGCAATCCTTACTTGCAACTTCATTCTCAATCTTATCTCGAATTTTATCTATTGGTATGCTTATATCTGTTAATGTATTTATTTTATTTTTTCAGTATCGCATTGTAAAGCAATGTTCTATCCAAGAAACGGTACTGATTCATTTCTTGTAACAGGTACTATGGCTGGTCTATCTGTCAGTTCTCCCGACAAGATAGAGGAAATCCTCAGCAAGGGCCGTATCTGGTGCGAACCAGTCAGGGAGTTCGACGCGTGCGAGCTCGAGTACATGGACGATATCTTCACATATCTGAGGAAATCCGGACTTGAGGAGTTTCTATCGAGGAAGCCGACCTTCTTCCTTCCTCGACAAGTGGCGGAACTATATCTGAACTCCGACTCAGTTGGAGGAGACATTCTGGCGAGGTTCGCTGTTAACACCATTGACGACGCATCGAGGATCCTGAAGCAGATGTCTATTAAACAAGCGCTGAAGAAGAGCTTCAACCTCCCGTCTGAAGGTGTCAGCACCTTGGGGTACAATGACCACTCTGTCGACGCATACCTCTCCGTTTTCTGTGGCAAGCCCACAACCTTCAGAGCAGCATTTCCGAAGAATGCCATGCTACCGCAGCTTCGAGCACCGGCGTACATCGTCACTCGGTGTGACGAGCCAGGCTGGCTCTTTCGATCAGGTCTCCCGACCCAAGATCCATATGATGATGGCGATTTATGACTGCGTGAAAGTCAATTGGACCGACTTCTTTGTTCGCGAATATATGGCTCAGGCAGCCAAGTTCGACAAAGCTACGCGAACACTGACCGCAAAAGGAAAGCTTCTCTACGGACTTAAATTGTCAGTCATGATCGAGGATTTCTGCGAGGCCGAGCGGATCACATATGACAAGCAAGGAATATTTTAATGTGAAGAAAATCCGCTTTCACAACAAATCCGCGGCCCCCGCAACGGATTGGTTCAGGGCCGGCCGCGAAGCTTCGGCCATCTAAGCCTCGGCGGGCGACTCCTAAGAAAAGGACACCTCCGGTAAAATCACCTAAGGCACCAGCCAAGAGGCTGAGGAAGGCCATACCGGATACACCTGCTGAACCAGAGACTACTACTGAAGTGGCTACTGAACCAACTCCTATTCAGCCACTACAGTTGGTAGATGAGTCTTCCTCATCCGAGAAGACCAAGTCGGTGGAGAAAGCCGTCTCCACCGAGGAACAAGTTCAAGAGGAACGAGGGAGAGGCTACCGAAGCCCAAAGCGAAGAAGTCCAACGTCCGGATAGCCCTCTCTCTCGTGCCTCCGCTCGGCGCCTACCAGTGCCGACCACGAGACCGACTTCGTTGATATCGAGTCGATTCTCGTCTGCGGAAGAGACTCTCGGGATGGAAGCGAGCGATTATTGTCTCTAGAGCTTCCCGAGAGATCATCCGGTTCATTCCGAGCTTGCCGACCATTCGCATTTGCTCGTCCCTAGCCAAGTCGGCAAGGCTCCATATGATCCTACCCTTTCGGGAGTGGCCTCGGCTTCAACGCCTTGTTCTACACTACTCCCGTCGCCAGCCTACACTTGGAAGAACTGAGATAGCGTGAGGAGATAGGCTATTCGGAGCCCGAGAACCTCAATACGATGGAGAATCTAAGGGCGACCATGCTTGCAATCATTGGCCGATCGACGCTGCAAGCCGGTGGCTCGCCGCCCTCGAGATGGGTCCGACCACGACGGTCGAGGACCCACCCTGATGTCGAGCCCTGGAAAGCTCGATGAGGGACATCCACGGGACAAGGATACCCATACCGAAGAAGCGGCACCACTCGGTATCCTTGGGCACGAGAAGCCTTCGGGCCGGTGTCTCGTCCTCGGCGAGCCTCGCTCGGCTCCTCGCTCAAGTCGACATACGAGGCGGCGCCCGGCCCATCTGCCAAGAGATCCGGTTCGGTTGCCAAAGCTCTAACTGCACAAGGAGTTAAAAATCGGGAATTGGCGAAGGCAGTCCACAAGGTGTGGCAGAAATCTGCATTGGCCACCAACTCTGAGCTTCAGGGGCTGAAATCCAGCATCTCTACATCAGCTGCCCCTGATGTCTCCACTCTCATATCTGAAGCATTGGCCCAAAGGACAACGAGCAGTTTCAGACTCAGCTAAGGACAATTCAGGAGGGACAGGCCAAGCTCCTTGAACAATTTCAGAACGCCTTGTCCGCTCATACTGAGTCATTCACCGAGCAAGCCCAGGCCACGGAGAACAGACTAGACCTCATTCAACTGGTCGTGGAGGACAAGATCGGTGAGAAACTAGTTGAACTGAAGTCAGAAGCCGTTCTCTCTCATACAGCATACAAGGACGCACTCATATCTGAGAGGAACGAGCTGCATCTAGCATTGGAGAAAGTGCATAAATGCATGGGACGACTTGTCCACTGTTTATCGAAGCTAGAGAAGAAGGTACTCATCCCGGCCCTGTGTACTTGATGATGCCAAAAAGGGGGAAGGAAAGAAGAAGGGTACCGAGAAAGAAAGTGAAGGAAGTGAAGGAAAGAAAAAGAGTACCGAGAAGGCGACTCCCACTAAACCTTCTAGACTACCGAAGGGGACAACTGCGAAGGAAAGAAGGGGACCGAGAAGAAGAAATCTATTGCGACATTAGCAAAACTCGGTCTCGAAAAACTCGGACTCGGACTCGGGTAAGGCCCGGGGTGTTTCGGGCTGCGAGCACAGCTGAAACCGGCCCAGTGGCTCGGGACCCCAGCAGACTACTCGAGCAACCCGGACTCCCAAAGACATTATTAAGGAGGTTGCTTGAGTACGGCGAACGAAGCGGTGGAGGACTCGAAAGAAGAAGAGGCTCCTCTTCCACCACCGGTTCAAGAAGGCAAGGGCAAACAAAAGCTTAAAATTCCAACCCCTCCAAGAAAGCGATTAAGGTACATATCTGGCGAGGAGAAAGCCCAAATAGGCTGCGGATGAGAGGCGGCCGGAGAAATTGCAGAGGCCGAAGCGGCTAACAAGCCAAAGTCTAAGCCTTGCTAAAGGAAAGACTAAAGCCCCATCCGAGAGGAGGAAAGAAAACCGCTAGATCGCCTCCGAGAAAGCTCATCATAACGGATGAAGAGGACGAGAGAAAAGGAAAAGGAGCAAAGCGACGAGAAGAGAATCGAAAGGGGTGGTACGTCCAAATCTAGATCTAGTACCCCTGCCGAATCGAAAAAGCCCCTCGGCAAGCCATTGATACACAAGGAGATGAAATCGAAGCCATATTTGATCCGATGAACGAGATATCTATACGAGAGGCGAGGAGGCAAGACAGATTCAGCCGCGAGAGACAAAATTTGGAAGCGCGACCTTGAAGCTCGATGAAAAGGATCGAAGAGGAGGCCGGCCGAGAGTGCCTTCTAAAGCCGATATTCCATACGAGATACGGAAATTCGGGAAGCCAGTGACACGAAATTTCAAAGATGGCCAAGAACAGATGAATGGATACCGGCTCGGCTCAATCAAAGATGGGAAAATGCGAAAATTGAGTTCATCAAGAGGAACTATTTCTGGAGGTTCTGGTCCAACAGGACAAGGATTGAAGCTTACATGGAATGGATGTTCGCTACTGAACCTGAACTCTACCCATACCTCGACAAAGCCATATCTGAAGGTATAGAAGTCAGTGTTCCGGGACCCAGAATCATACCTCCACCGAGAAGATAGGATGACTCAGTACACCTTGGTACGATGTGAAGCATGCCGCAGCGAAGAAAGAACTTGCTGAAGATGAGCCTGCTGATTTTGCAGAATTTCTGAAGCTAAGGAAGATCACATACAGGATGTATGGAGTGCCGCTCCCCGAAGATCGACTCAAGAGTTCATGGACGTAATCAAGAAGTTCAGTGGCCCTCCTCCTTAGATCTTTAGCTCATTCTCTTAGCATAGCAAGATTGTATCTGTACTGAATTTCTCTTATATTTATACAATCTGCTTTTGGCTATGACACTACTTGTAGTTTATACAGCCGTGTTTGTTTTATGCTTTAACACTCAGAATCACTAAAGTGATTGATGGCTCACACTCTCTTTATTACATGTCAGCTGATTGCTTTGATAGATTCTGCTAGCCTGTTTTGTTTGCAATGGGGGAAATTGTTCTATTCACCCTGTTTGCTTTATAGTCTAGAACTGATGGAACATCTCCACTGATCCTACTTGTAATATTTGTAAGGAGTTTTTGTTTCTATCTGTTTAGTGTTAGCATAGATGATAGGTTTTGGCATCATCAAATAGGGGGAAATTGTTGGGTGATGATTCAATCCTCAGCATGATCATACTTGTGGGAAATGATTCTATCTTCTATCTTGAATCACGCTCGGTAGCCTCGTGCTCGACTGTTGAGAAGATTTGAAGATCCCAAAACCCTATCTGATTGGTGAACCATTCCTTTGTATTCGTATTTGTCTCTAAGGTTTCAGACTCGGTAGACACTCTGCTCTCGGTCAAGGCGCTCGGTAGCTCATCGGCCTCGGCACCGGTGTAGAAGACTCGGTGAATCTTGGACTCGGCGGGAGCAAGATATGCGAGAGAGTCGGTTGAACCGAACTCGGCGGAGTAGTTCACTGGACTCGGAGCCGATTTTCGGTAGACCCTTCTCATTGTCTATCTACCGAATACAAAATCGAGACTCGGCATCGGGCCGACGTCTTACGAACTGTCTCCGAATCTTTTGATAAGCTATCGGTGTTGTCAAGTACGAGGAAGAGAGAAGTCAACTTCGGTTGCCTCGAAGTTTGTTCTGTCTCAACCAAAGACATCCACCTCGACAAATGACAAGCATACACGTGTCGTCTCACCTACTAAAGCTACAGTCAACATATTTCCGTAAAAGGAGGGAAAGGACACTGTACCTACTACACAAAAGAGCCGTTTGCTACCACAAAAGAGGGAAAAAGAAGAAGATCGTCTCCAACGGATCTATTCTTCTCTCCACTCTATAAATAGAGGGATCATTCAAGATTTGGAACACCAACACGACGCCTAGAACACAAGAGAGTGCGAAAAAGAGCGAAATTCACGACTAAGTCTTCTACAAGAATCAACCGATTTATCTCCGGTGAAAGACTACATCCAGCTCATAAGGAACCAAGCTGAACCGACATAAGCTTCTAGTATCCAAGCGACTGACACGAACCTATAGCTAAACCCTCAGCTGTTCGTCGCTCTAGATAGCTACATTCTCGTTCCTTATCCCTCTAACCCTAAGCTCACTTGTTATATCCATATCTTAGACGAAGGAGTTCACATTTGAACCCAATCCTTATTGTATAAGGACTCCTTCATTGTTGGAGAAGTTTGTCAAACACTTAAAGTTTGATAGAATTGTAAACTGGGACTTGCTCAGTATAATCCCCAAGCCACGGCTTTGTCCGGTGTACAAGCCGACCGAGACTAACTCGGTATAATAAATAGCCTCCCGATCTATCGGGGCAAGTGGACGTAGGATTGTTGATATCCGAACCACTTTAAAAATATACGTGTCGTTTACTTACTTGTTTCATTGGTTTTACTGTGCATACTGAACATCATATTTAAAATCGATTTAACTGTCTCAGTATTCTGAACTTCTTATCTACTGAACTGAGACTTGCATAAAACGTTTTCCTCATTAAAACTGATTTGGGCCTACACAATTCCGCACACTGAACTCTCACCGATCGATACGGGTCGACCTAGTCGGTTAGCGGATCTCAGCGAGTCGGTACTCTTTTAGCCTTTAACACGATTCGAAACGGTTATGCAGTCTGCCTTGAACTATTTCGATACGGCACCTTCCCCGAATAGGACTGTTCGTGTTCGAAAGTTGAGAAATTTGGATTCAGGTGTATTCACCCCCCCCCTCTACACCTGAACTCACTCACGGGACCAACAGTTAAACATAGGGTTTTCTTGTAGGTCCTATTGAAGAAGATAAGTAGCATCCAATTTACAATAAATTAAGATTGTTGCAGCTTCGAGGTGGGTTTTACTTTCCAAAACTATTTTTGAGATATTAAGCTCTATAAAATGTTATGTTTATCCATGAAAATATTTTTGTGCGTTCTACTTGTTTAATGCTCTGAATTTAATCGATCGAGATTCTTGACTGGCCTAACACGCTAGTGAAAATTGTGTACACCTTTGTTAGTAGTGCAATGGGTTTGATTGTTGTTGTGTGTTAACTAGTTGGAGAGGACCTATGAACTTCGGCTTTAAGTCTAACGGTTGTGATCTTTGAGTCAAGACCTGAGATAAGATGTTTATGGGACTCACTGAGTTTTAATCCAAAGTTCGAGATCAAGGGGAATAAAGTAAGAGTAATAGTAGAATGTGAGAGTGCGCACTCAAGGAAATGAATGTTAGTATGATTGAGAGTGGCTTTTGTTTTAAAACCTTCCAAGTCTTACGATTTATGCATGAATAAACTGTTTATTAAAATATTTATGATTTGCTTCATTCACTGAGTACATTAGTATTCAGCCCAGATTGTTTTCAAATTATTTTCAGGTTGGGTGGATGGTGGTGACGAGCAAAGCTGAGGCATGGTTTTGTTGTATATATATATATATATAACTTTTATTAAGAACTCTGATGAACTTATCTTGTATATTATTTTTGGGCCATGTGATACTCGCTTTAATGATTAATTACTTAACGACTCAATTGGAGCCGAATCATTTTGAATATTAAATTATTGAGTATATTGGTTACCTTATGTTAGCATGCTGCACTATTAAAAGGTGTTGTCTAATTTATTTGGGCAACTCAACATGATATTTATTCAAGAAGGTACAAACCCCTTTTCTTTTCCCGCTTCTTTTCTCCAACCTCCAGTCGTACCCTATTGATCGTGTCCTTCATCGAAAATGACACATGTTTAATCATTTATCTTATATTATAGTTAGATTGTGTATTGTGTTGCAGATTACTGAAGACTACACAATTTGTTGTATCATCAAAAATCGTTGTCGTAGATAAAACCATTGTCGTAAGTTTAAAAGTGTGCGTTCATAAACAACGGTCTATGTAATCGTTGTAGTTTAAAAGTGTGCGTTCATAAACAACGGTCCATTGTCGTAGATAACGGTTTCCTAGTGTCGTTATCGTTTACCCGTTGTCGAAAGTCCAAAAGTGCGTTCATAAACAACGGTCTATGTAATCGTTGTAGTTTATCTGTTGTCTTATTTACATATGCGCTCATAGACAATGGTTTAAATTTACCATTGTCGTTTATTCATTGTCGTAGTGACAAAAATGTGCTCATAGATAACAGTTTCACTAATCGTTGTCTTTTAACTGTTGTTAAAATCGTTGTCTTATTAGCAGTTAAATTAAAAAGTATAAGACGCAAGATTACATAACAACAAAAAGAAAGGGTGTAGATTAGACTATTTTTATCCCCGGCCACCCCAAACACCCCAAACACAACCATCTCAATATTTAATTACTTGCTCACTCATCTCTATACTACCAATTTTATCTCAATCCAACCACCTCCATTTTTATCTTTTATCCCTGACCATCCCTAAACACCCAAACACTCATTCACGCAATTATCAAATTATATATTTTTAATTATTTTATATTTCGTAATAGTAATTTTATTATTTTTAATAATAAGACTAATAATAATAATAATAATAATAATAATAATAATAATAATAATAATAATAATAATAATAATAATAAAAATTAACTAAAATTATGGGAAAGAAAATATAAACTCATAAAATTTAAACTAATGAAACACACAACAACAATTGAAAGAAAAATTAAAATAACAGAAAATTAAAATTACAAATGATGAAATTGAAAAAGTCCAGTTATCATTATTGAATGTTTGTCATATGTGCTCGATCAAATCGTCTTGAAGAGCCTTGTGCTCTTCTCTATTCCGAACTTGTGCACTATTTTTTATATAATTGCTTAGGTTTCCAATCCTCTCTGTAGAGTATAGCAGATTATTTGTTTCTCCATCTCCACTTTGTTGATTTCTTTGACTACCACGGTCTTGTATAAATTCCGTGGGATCTTAATAATTTAGATATGAACTTCTTTCATCTTCCACTATCGTATTGTGTATAATAATGCATGCTCTTAATATGTTCCCCATAAGATCACGATCCCAAATAAGACATGATTGCTTGATAAAAGCGAAATGAACTTGTAAAATGCCAAATGCTCGTTCAACGTCTTTGCGAGCAGTCTCTTGATGAAGAGCAAGTAATTTTTCCTTTCGAAGGAGAATAACTCTAATAGATTTGACAAATGCTTCCCATTTAGGATATATGTCATATGTGAGATAATATCCCATGTTGTGCATACACCCATTTTCGACATAATTGACCTCAGGTGTGCGACCTTCCATGATATCATTAAAGGCAAGAGATTGATCGAGTACATTGATATCATTTCTAGAACCTGAAGTTCTAAAAAATGAATGCCAAATCCATAAATATTGGGATACAACTGCTTCTAAATTAATTGTTGGCTTACCACTTCTTCCCCTAAATTGCACCGTCCAACCAGTTGAGCAATTTTTCCATTCCCAGTGCATGCAGTCAATACTGCCTAACAAGCCTGGAAAACAACATTGTTTTCCTGTCTGCAGAAGATATGTCATGTCTTTTTTAGAGGGCTTTCTCAAGTATTCATCACCAAAGTTGGAAATTACACCTTCAACGAATTTAATGAGGTATTTCCTTATGAGTTGACCGCTCATTCGTAAGTATCTATCATGCAAGTCGGTTGGTGTGCCATACGCCAATACCTGCATGACTGCAGTGCATTTCTGAATAGAAGACATACCATGACGGCCAATCGCATCCCTTTTTTGTTGAAAAATACATCGGTGGCCACCAACTGATTCATTATACGTTCGAACAATGACTTTTGTTGGGTGATGATTCCATCCTCAGTACTGTTTCACTCAGTGGGAAATGATTCGGTCTTAGACACTGATCTTAAGCTCAGTAGCCTTGTGCTCTGTACTTGTCTGAAGATTTGAAGATCCCAAAACCCTATCTGAATGATGAACCATTCCCTTGTATCTATTTTGTCTCTGAGGTTTCAGACTCAGTAGACACTCTGCTCTGGTCAAGGCGCTCGGAGCTTATACGCCTCGGCACCGGTGCGAGTAAGACTCGATGATACTTGGACTTAGCAGGAGCAGTATACTGAGAGAGTCAGTTGAACTGAACTCAGCAGGAGTAGTTCACTGGACTCAGAGCTGATCTTCAGTAGACTTATCTCAGCAGTCTATCTACTGAATACAAGGTCGACTCGACAACGTCGAATAGTCTTCGGGATCGTCGGAATCTTTTGAAAGACAATCAGGCATTGTCATGTACGAGGAAGAGAGAAGTCAGCTTCAGTCTGTCTCGAAGTTTGTGCTGTCTCAACCACTCCATCCACCTCGACGAATGACAAGCATACACGTGTCTTCTCACCTGCTAAAGCTGCAGTCAACCTTTTACCTAAAAAGGTGGGAAAGTACACTGTTACCTACACCAAAAGAGCCGTTTGCTACCAAAAAGAGAGAGAGAGAAGAAGATCGTCTCCAACGGATCTATTTCAATCTCTGCTCTATAAATAGAGGGATCATTCAAGATTTGAAGCTCACCTAGAACACGAGAGAGCGCGAAAAACGAGCGAATTCCAAAGAACAAAGTCTTAGCAAGAACTTGAAGAACAATCTCCAGCGAAAGATTACATTCTAGCTCATAGGGAATCAAGCTAAACCGACATATAAAGCCTCTAGTATCCAAATCGACGTTACATGAACTCAAAGCTTACCTTCAGCTGTCGTCGATCTAGAAGCTACTCTCATATTCCCTATCCCTCTAACCCTAAGCTCAACTGTTCTTATCCATAGCTTAGACGAAATAGTTCACATTTGAACCCAATCCTTATTGTATAAGGACTCCTTCACTGTTGGAGAAGTTTGTCAAACACTTTAAGTTTGATAGTGTTGTAAACTGAGACTTGGATCAGTATAAAAACCAAGACGCGGCTTTGCCCAGTGTGCAAGCTGACTGAGACTAACTCAAGATAATAAATAGCCTCCTGATCATTCGGGACAGTGGACGTAGGATTTGAGCGATATCCGAACCACTTTAAAAATCCTGTGTCTCTTACTGCTTTCTTAACTGTTGCATTGATTTTACTATTCATACTGAACATTATATTTAAAATCAATCAACTGTCTCAGCATACTGAACTTTTAATCTACTGAACTGAGACTTAAAACATTTTCTCACAAAAACTGATTTGGGCCTACACTATTCCGCGTACTGAAATCTTACCGTAGATACTGAATTCTGACCTAGTCAGTTAGCAGATCTCAGCTGAGTCAGTACTCTTAGCCTTTAACTTGATTCGTAACGGTTGTGCAGTCTGCCGAATCTATTTGATCGGACACCATCCTGAATAGGACTGTTCATGTTCAAAGTTGAGAAATCGAATCAGGTGTATTCACCCCCCCTCTACACCTGACCGTACACTCGGGACCAACAATTGGTATCAGAGCGGGAGTTCTTAAGACTCTTGTCATTCTGAAACTGGTCTACTGAACGGATCCGGAGGAAAACGTTTTCATTGCATATCACTCTACATTCATATCTATATTCTTCATGGCTGATATGCCAGGTATAAGGATGGTACCCATGTTCTCGGTGGAGAATTATGGAGTATGGCGAGTCAGAATGGAAGCACATCTGACATCCCTCCATGACAGTATGACTGAAGTGCTTGAAGATGGACCTATCGTTCCCATGATCGATAGTGTCGTAACTCAGGACCAAGCTCAAGGAGGAGGAATGGTGACCGGGAAGAAGATTCCCAAAGACAGAAGTCTCTTCACTCCTAAGGAGAAGAAGCTTCACAACTTAGACCGTGTTGCCAGAAACGCTATACTGACCACCCTTAGTGATTCTTATCTCGGCAGGGTTCAGGAATGCAAGACTGCAAAAGAACTCTGGGACGCTCTAGCGCTACTGAGTCGAGGGACTCAGAAGATTAAAGCGAATAAACTAGAGCTGGAACTCCAAAAGCTGGAAAGCTTGTCTCTCATACCCGGTGACAAAATCGAAGATCCGAACGTCGATTTACCAATCGATGAACTCTATCAATGGGTCGGGAAAGACATTCAAGAACCGAGAGATGAATCCGAAGATTCGAGGGCACCGCCGGACGGACACCTGGACACCTTTTGCCACTCTATTGCGACATTCGACTTAGATGCTTGTGTCTCCCGACCATATCTTTTCGTAATTACGAGGCGAGGAGTTTGAGTTCGACAGACCTCAAAGAAAGCAGAGCTGAAGCCGACACAAAAATCGACCATGCTTTCAAAGCATCGGTCGGCCAAAGATCTCCGGCCGACGAGCAAAACGACGAGTAAGACTGAGCCTTCACTCAATGATCTACAAGAAGGAAGTGTCGATCAGAAGTATGCGCTGCTCGCTGTAAAGTATCAGAAGGAGAAGGAGCGACGCAGAAAAGTGACTAAAGCCTATCGAGAAACGAAAGGTAAGTCAAATTATATGTCGAAACACACTCCCGACTCACAATCTTCCGAATACGAAAGAAGGATGACTCGAACCGTCAAAGAATAGCGAAAGCAAAGAAGAAAAAGTCATCACTTGCTATAATTGCAAAAAGCCGGGACATTATCAGTATGATTATCCTGAGCTCGGTAGTGCTGAACGGGCAGCACGTAAGGCAAGGAGAGAGAAATTCGCCCAGAAAAGACAAGCTTATATTGTAGGCGAAATCTCAGACGACTCAGAAGAAGTCGACTCCTTTATGGATTCATCTCGACGATGAAGCGACCTTCATGGCCTTAGAGCATGAAGCAGATGAATCAGCTGAAAAGTGCATGATGGCAGGCGAAGAGGATGAGGTAAATTCTCATGAACCACTGAACTCCTCTTCACACTGCACACACGACACTATTTCAGGTGCAGATGAGAATTTGGACGTCGCGACCGCATACGAAGAACTGCTCGACGAACAAATTCAAATGAGTCTCACGGCTCGCAAGAAGACTCTTCGGGAGTTGGATACCCCGAAAGTAGAGAATCGGAGACTTTCTCGGGAGAGTCGGGTTGCTGCGAGGCCGAAGGACTTGTGTTGAGACTCGGGGAGGAGATAAACTCTCCGATGGCCAAGTCTCGAAGCATCAAGAAGATCGGATTTCAGTTTTGACCAATGACTTGACTCAAAAAGATACTGAAGTGAGTCTAATGAAGCAAGAAATGTCAGGACTTCAGATCGAGCTCGACACACTGAAGAAAAGTGATGATATCTGGAGGAACCTGATGACTGAGAGGTACAAGGGTGCTGAGAAGAAATTAGAGGCTATGCTAGCAAGCAATAAGCCAAAGCACTGCAAGGAAGGACTTGGATTCAGCCAGGGAGCTTCCTCATCTGCCCCAAGACACTCGGAAGTACGGCTTGCGATAGGTTTGTTCAAGGGGAGACTATGAACGCAAATATACTGAACCCCCTAGCAAAGAACAAACGAGAAGATGAAAGCACCTCATCCCACACATCGGCATTCGACAAGAAGATCGGTGCCAAGAAATCCCGGTTCGGTCGAGGGGGGAACCAACAAATCAAAATTGGCGGATCAAGTATGGACCTCCAAAGCCGACACATCCAGCTCGGTATGGGTCATATTATTATGAACCTATAGTCGAAGAGGCTCCAAAAGTCGAAGAAAAAGAAAGCCATACGAAGGCTAAGGTCGGCGATCCACCGGCTCGAAGATTAGGACTCCCCGAACCTCGGAAGCCTCGAAGTCACCTATGACCGATCCGGTGGTCGAGATATGTTGACTCTAGTGGAAAGAAGATGTCCGAAACCACCGGGGTTGTTAGACGATTTGGGTTATGAAAACTAACATCTAAGGACCCAAAATCAAAAATAAAGGGTACCCGAATATAATTCTATTTTGCGGGTGCGCAGAGACCCATGGTATGTGGACAACGGATGCTCAAGACATATGACATACCAAAGGAGTCTACCGAAGAATTATGTTGCCGAAGATGGACCCGAGAATGAGTTTGGAGATAATGCCAAAGGCTACACGAGAGGATACGGCACACTCGAAGCATAGGAGGCGCCAAAGTTCCAAGAGTATCCTATGTTGAAGGACTTCAAAGATAATCTTCTCTCTCGTTAGTCAATTTTGTGATAACTCGAATAGAGTGATTTTTGACGCCGGGTTTTACGTGATGTTATTGATAAATCTACGGGGAAAACGAGTGTTATCGGGTTCGCGCAAAAAGAACATATACGTGGTTGACTGGAACTCAGCTGAACCTGAAGCTTGTTTGCTGGCGAAGAATGAAAACAGAACGGGGTGGCTATGGCATAGAAGGCTCAGTTATCTCAACTTTAAGACGCTCAACAAGCTAGCAAGAAACACTCTAGCAAGGGGACTGTCGAATGAAGTATTCAGCAAAGACACTCAGTGTGAAGCATGTACGAAGGGAAAGCAAACAAAGAAAGAAAATCCACCTGTTCCATCTCCTTCCACTGATGGAATCCTTCAGCTGCTACATATGGATTTGTTCGGTCCAGTCTCCCTAGTGACGATCAGAGGCAGAAAATATGCATTAGTGGTCATAGATGACTACTCGCGCTACACATGGGTCATATTCATTGCCAACAAGTCTGACGTCAAAACAGAGTTACCAACGCTTCTGAAAAAGTCCGTGTCGAGAAGAACACCAAGGTCCAGAAAAATACGTTCAGACGGAGGAACTGAGTTCCTTAATTCCATGGTAGAGGAGTTCGGCAAGCAGAAGGAATAGAGCATGAGACTTCAGCCGCACGCACACCTCGGCGGGAATGGAGTTGCTTGAACGAAAGAACGAAACTCTGAAAGAGGTAGCTAGGACTCTACTCGCAGACTCAGGACTCCCAACCAAATTCTGGGCATAAGCTACTGATACTGCATGTTACACTCAGAACCGATCTTTACTGACAAAGCAGCATAAGAGGACACCATATGAACTATGGAACGGCGGGAAGCCTTCTCTTTCTTATTTCCATATCTTTGGTTGTTCATGCTTTATCCACAATAATGGGAAAGATCAGCGAAGACTTTTGATAGCAAGTCGATCGGGGAGTATTCTTAGGATACTCTCGGGTCGAAAAAGCTTTCGTGAGTATTGAACTATCGGACCCTTTGCGTGGAGGAAAGCCCTCATGTTGTGTTTAACGAGTTTGCTACGAAGACGGGAGCAATAACTCAAATTCCGAATCGAGGACATCGGTAGACGGCTACGGGATCTAAGCTTAAAGGACAAATCGAAAAGATCCAACTATGTTGGGATGATGATTCGAGACGAAAAACGAAAGACAAATCTACGAATCTTAACCAGAGAGCAAGTAGGCGAGCGAGATTGATTCTCCCGAGCAGAATCAATCCCGGTGTAACTCAGGTCGATGAGGAAACCGTAGAGGTAATCGAGACCACTACCGAGAATAACAACTCGGGGGGGAACATCTAGTAATGTTCCTCCGAGCCGAATGCCCCCGAACACGGTGACTCGGTAGATCATACTCTTATCACCGAAATTCTTCAATCTCGAATAGTACAACCGAAATGCCTAACTCACCTACTATCCGTGTTGAACAAATTTCGAGATGAAGAGCTGAAACATCGTAGATTGTGGCCGGATGCTCACACTCCTAATTTGATCATTGGAGATCCTTCGGCTAATGTCAAGACAAGATTCGATTCTCATCAAGGAGAAAGCGCATTATTTTCCCCGCTTCTTGTCTCTTGAAGAGCCTCGTAACATTGAGGATGCATTAAAGGATGCTTGGCCGGATCATAGCTATGCGGGAGGAGCTGAATCGGTTCACGAGAAACGAAGTATGGGAGCTTGTAGACGGACCCGGCATCAACATATCATTGGAACCAAATGGGTCTTCAAAAACAAGCGAGATGAAAACAACGTTATAGTCGGGAACAAAGCAAGGCTCGTGGCTAAAGGCTACTTGTCAAGTGAAGGAATAGATTTCGATGAAACTTTCGCTCCGGTTGCAAGATTGGAGGCAATTAGACTATTCCTAGCCTACGCAACACATCAAAGATTCGAGTTTATCAAATGGATGTGAAGTCTGCATTCTCGAACGGCGTCTTTGAAAGAAGAAGTCTATGTGGAACAACCGCCCGGCTTTCGGCGGGGACATCAAGTATATAGACTCGAGAAAGGCTGCAGACGGGTTAAAACAAGCACCCGGGGCTTGGTACGATACCACATGCGTGTTTCTTCTTCGAAAGGTTTTCGAAGGGCACGATGATCGCACGTTGTTCAACATTCGACCGGAAGACGACCTATTACTCGTGCGGATCTATGTGGATGACATCATCTTCGGTTCGAAGAATGTCATTATGTGTCGGCAGCTTGAAAGAATGATGAAGGACAAGTTCGAGATGTCGATGATGGGAGAAATGAACTACTTCCTTGGTTTTCAAGTCAAGCAATCGAAAAGGGAACGTTCATCAACCAAGGCAAATACACTCAACACCTCATCAAAAGATTCGGTCGCACATCCGAGCAAACCCATCAAGATCCCGATGAACACGAATATGAAGATAGATCTTGATAAGGAGGGAGTATCGGTAGATCAAACCGAATACCGTGCTATAATTGGTTCTTTATTATATTTAACGACTACCCGCCCGACATAACTTATCTTTGTAGGTGTGCGTGCTCGATTTCGAGGCGAATCCCAAGCGAGCCATATGGACTCGCCCAAGAAGATTCTCCGCTATCTCCGAGGAACACCCGACATGGGTTTATGGTATCCAACTGATGATAATATTGAACTAACTGGCTATTCCGATGCCGACTATGCGGGATGTAGAATTGACCGAAAATCAACTTCGGGGAACATGTCGGTTCCTTGGCGGCAAAGCTAATCTCATGGTTTTCAAAGAAACGAGCACTCGGTAGCTACGTCGACTACCGAAGCCGAATACATGGTTCTTTGGAAGTTGTTGCGCCCAAATCCTTTGGTCCGAGACAAAGCGGCGAGAGACTATGACGTCATTCGAATGAAGTGCCAATCTTTTTGCGATAGTACCGGTGCCATTGCAATCACTCGAATCCTCGTACTACACACGAGATGCAAGCACGTGGACATCAGACATCACTTCATTCGTGACCATGTCGAAAAGAAGGATATCAGGATGGAAAAGATCCATACTGACAAACAAAGGGCGATATACTGACCAAGCCTCTAGGCGAATCCGGATTCGAGAGAACTTTCAGTAGAGCTAGGTCTGCTGGACCCTACTGACCCCAGTCAGTAAGAGGTTTCAGGAGAGAGACAGTTCTGTAAGGGGGAATGTTCACTCTCAGTACTGAATGTATTCAGTACATAGAGATTCAGAAACCATCTACACGAGGTATCAGCTGACTACTATGTTCAGCTGACAGGTTTGCGTATCTCTACTCAATAGTAACTTATATTTCAGAACTTTGCATTTATGTCAAAGATTCAGCATGATATTTAATATCTTTTGGTTTGTCTTTATTATTAATGAATTTCATTTATTGCACGACATTCCATACATAAGTTTGCTGAACTCTGCGCGCATTTAATGCATGTCTTTTCGCAGTTACTACTTAGGTTATTTTACAACTGTTTTTTGACTTAGGCGGCTTATGCGATCATTGCCTATTATATAACGTCTAATCTTGACCGTCCTTTCTAAAAGCAGTTTTAAACTCAGCCTTTTGATCAAATAACTGTTCGTCTTCTCGTTAGATATATATATTCGATCATATCCTTCAAACCGCCATTAGCATACAAATCTTTCAAGTCCGAGAAATCTGAAGCATCTTTTAGAACGAATCTCATCCATATTTCACATTATATCCTTCTAAAGCATTAGATTTCTCACTGGTATGCATATTAGAACCGTTACGATAGCTTATTTTATTATTCAGAATCGATATATATATATATATATATTGTTCTATCCAAGAATCGGTACTGATAAAGTTCTTGTAACAGTTACAATGGCTGGTATCTCTGTAACCGTTCCTGACAAGATAGAGGAGATCCTCAACAAAGGCCGTGTCTGGTGCGAACCAGTCATGGAGTTCGTTGCTTGCGAGCTCGAATACATGGAGGAAGTATTCACGTACCTCCGAGCGTCTGGACTAGAAGAGTTCTTATCGAGGAAGCCTACTTTCTTCCTTCCTCGACAAGTGGCAGAGCTGTATCTGAACTCCGACTCCGTCAAAGGCGATATTATGGCAAGTTTCGCTATTCACGCAATTGGCGATGCCTCGAAGATTCTGAAGCAGATGTCGATAAAGCAAGCCCTGAAGAAAAGCTTCAATCTTCCATCCGAAGGTATCAGCACGATAAGCTACAACGACGATTCAGTAGATGAATACCTGACGGTATTCTGTGGCAAGCCGACTACCTTCAGAGCTGCCTTCCCGAAGAACGCAATGCTCCCCCAGTACAGAGCATTGGCCTATATCGTCACGCAGCTGGCCGACGAGCCAGCCGGGATCGTTCGATCGAGGTCTCGCGACCTAAGATCCACCTGATGATGGCCATATATGACTGCGCCAAGGTCAACTGGACTGAGTTCTTCATTCGGGAGTTCATGATCCAAGCAGCTAAGTTTGACAAGCCCACGCGCACGCTGAGCGCAAAAGGAAAGCTACTCTACGGGCTCAAACTGTCAGTGATGATTGAAGACTTCTGTGGCTCTGAGCAGATCACATATGACGCCAAGGAGTACTTCAATGTCAAGAAGATTCGGTTTCATAACCGAACTGCGGCCCTTCAAGAAATCGGGTCGGGTCCTTCGGGGCCAGAGATCTCGAAAAGGCTACTCCACGAAAGAGGAGAACGCCTCCGGCAAAAACCCCAAAGGCACCGGCTAAGAAACCGAAGAAAGCCGTCGAGGTGCCTGTTGAACCTGAGGCCCCTGCTGAACAGGCCACTCAGCAAGACTACTCGGCCCCGAGGCTGATAGATGAGTCGGAGTTTTCTGAGAAGACTCAATCAGTGGAGAAGATCGTCTCCACTGAAGCATCCGAAGAGATGGAACAAGAGGGAGGCTACCGAAGCTCAAAGTGAAGAAGTTCAGCGCCTTGACAGCCCCCTCGCAGTTCCTCCACTCAGCAGTGCGGCACCTGCTGAGACTCAGACGTCTCCACCAATTGACGAATCCGAGACGGCGTCTGAAGAAGAAACAATCGGGATGGAAGCTTCAGTGATTATATCCAGAGCATCCCGAGAGATTCTTCAACTGGTTCCGGAGCTTGCTGACTACTCAGACTTGTTGCTCATCGCCAAGTCAGCAAGGCTCCACATGTTGCTGCGACATTAGGAGTGGCCTCGTCTACAGCGCCTAGTCCTCCACTACTCCTGTCAGCAGCTGCATGAAGAGGAATTGAGACTGAGAGAGGAGATAGGCTATTCAGAGCCTGAAGACCTCAGCTTAATGGACAATCTGAGGGCTGCGATGTTGGCAATGATTTATGATCGACAGCTCGCCTCCGGCCCAGCACCCTCAGATGGGTCAGACCATGACGACCCACCCAGTGATTCAGGCCCTGGAAAGCCTGATGAGGGAACTCCCCAGGACAAGGATACACAAATTACTGAAGAACCTCAGCATCCACTCAGTATCCTTGGTTCTGCGAAGTCGACGACTGGTACCTCATCAACAGAGCCTGCTCAGCTCCTGCTGAAATCAGATTTCGAGGTAGCGCCCAGCCCGCATCGTCGACGCTCCAAGTCTGTGGCGAAGGCTCTACAAAGCCAAGGCACTCAGAACCGTGCCCTCGCCAAGGCAATCCACAGAGCTTGGAAGAAGACTGCTGAAGCCATAGCTACTGAGCTTCAGGGGCTGAAATCCTCATTGTCCCAATCAGCCGCCCCTGATGTCTCTGAAATTGTCACTCAAGCATTGGCTCAGCAGCAGACCAACTTTGAATCTCAGCTCAGGATCTTTCGGAGAGCCAAGCCAAACTACTTCAAGATTTTCGGGCTTCTAAAGCCGACTCATACTGCCGGCTATTGCTTTGAACAAGCCCGAAGCCACCGAGATCGAGATTAGACAACATTCAACCGGTCCCGGAGGATAAGATCGCCGAGAAGCCGAAAGACTTCAAGGAAGCAGTGACCTCTCTCACAAGCGTACACGGCGAGACCTTGCCATGGAGAGGAACGAGTTGCATGAGGCTCGACTAAGCTCCACCATCGTCTTGATGAGTCGTCAACCTCCTACAAAAGTCCGAAGAAGTCGGTCCTAGTCCCTACCCCGGTGCTCATTGATGATGCCAAAAAGGGGGAAAGTGAAGGAAAAAGGGAAGGAAAGAGGATCGAAGGAAGAGAAGGAAAGAAGAGTATTGAGAAACCGACCCCCACCAAAAGTCCAAAATCTAAGGGGGAAGCTACACCGAAGTCATCCCGGACTCGGACTCGGACTCGAAGGGTGAGGCCCGGGGTGTCCCAGTGCGAGCACAAGTTGCGACCGGCCCAAGTGGCTCAAGATCCCAGGCTACTCATGCAACCCGAGACTCCTATTGATATCATCAAGGAGGTTGCAGGTATCTTGCCGAACGTAAAGAGGACTCGGAGGGACTCGAGATGATGATGAAGAAGTCCCTCTACCTCCACTGTTCAAGGCAAAGGTAAGAAAGTTCCGAAACTCCCGACCCCTCCAAAGCAAAGAAACCCAAGAGATACATCTCGGTCGAGGAGGAGGCTCGGATTGCCGCCGATGAGAAGGCGGCAAGGGAGATCGCCGATCCTTGAAGCCGCCAACAAACCAAAGTCTAAGCCTCGCTAAAGGAAAGACTAAGGCACCAAGACGCGGTGGAAAAAAGAAGGCGCCCGCTAGATTGCCTCCCGAAAACTCGAGAATTGAAGATGATGAAGATAGGGAGAGGCAACAAAGCAAAAGGCACTCGAGCGGCAAAGGTACATCGAAAACCAAATCCGGTACCTCTGCGACTCCGAACAAGCTCCTCAGAAGCCTCAAGAGCAAGATGCGAAATTGAAGAAATCTTCGCTCGAGATGGATAGATATCTCTACGAGAGGAGAGGAAGCTAGACGGATAGAGGCCGCCAGCGGAGGATACATTTGGCGGAACCTTGAGGCACTCGGGAAGCGTCTTGAACAAGAGGCCAGCCGAGAGTTCCTTCGAAAGCCGACATTCCTTATCGATACGAAGGTTCGGGGAAGCCAAACGATCCGAAAACATATAGATGGCCGAGATCGGACGAATGGATGCCTATTCGGTTCAATCGAGAGATGGGAATCGGCCAAGATAGAGTTTATCAAGAGAAATTATTTACGGCGATTCGGCTCGAAATGTCTAAGGCCGATGCCTATGTCGAGTGGATGACCATTACCGAACCCGATCTTTACCCATATATTCACGGAGCAAGATGGCGAAGGGGTAGTAGTCAGCGTTCCTGAAGCAAGGATCATTCCTCCACCCAGAAGACAAGACGACTCAGTACATCTCGGAATGATTGAACAAGAAGTGAAGAATGCTGCGTTGAACAGAGGTCTAGAACAAGATGAACCGGCGAGACTTCGCCGAATACACGAAGGCGAGGAAGAACACGTTCGAGAATGTAGGAGTCCCACGCTTCCGAAGATAAATCCCAAGGTTTCATGAATAGGATTCGAGCGGTTTAAGGGTTCTCCTTCTTAGTTCTCCTTTTAGCTTAGCAAGATTTGTAATGTCTTGAACCGTTTATCATATATATACAAATCTTCTTTTGGCTCTGACAACTACTTGTTGTCTAAATAGTCGTGTTTGCTTTATGCTTTAACACTCAGAATCACTGAAGTGATTACTGACACACACACCTTGTTTATTTACTTGTCAGTTTTTTGCTCGGTTAGACTTCTGATAGACTAGACTTTCATTGAGTTACTATTTCTTCAGTAAGGGAAAATTGTTGCATGAGAAAATAGTTGTAATTTCTCTTAGGGGGAAATTGTTGCATGGGGGAAATTATTGTAAAGGGGGAAATTGTTACCGCCTCGTCTCCCTCGATAGTCTAGCACTTACCAGACAACTCCACTGATCCTACTTGTAATATTTGTAAGGAGCTCTGTTTCTGAGTAAGTTAGTGTTTAGCATAGTTGATAGGACATAGATGATAGGTTTTGGCATCATCAAATAGGGGGAAATTGTTGGGTGATGATTCCATCCTCGAGCCTTTGTTTCACTCGGTGGGAAATGATTCGGTCTTAGACACCCGATCTTAAGCTCGGTAGCCTTGTGCTCTGTACTTGTCCGAAGATTTGAAGATCCCAAAACCCTATCTCGAATGATGAACCATTCCCTTGTATCTGTTTTGTCTACGAGGTTTCGGACTCGGTAGACACTCTGCTCTCGGTCAAGGCGCTCGGTAGCTTATCCGCCTCGGCACCGGTGCGAGAAGACTCGGTGATCTTGGACTTAGCGGGAGCAAGATATGCGAGAGAGTCGGTTGAATTGAACTCAGGCGGGAGTAGTTCATCGGACTCGGAGCTGATCTTCGATAGACTTATCTCGGCGAGTCTATCTACCGAATACAAGCTCGAGACTCGGCAATGGCGAGATAGTCTTCGGGGTCGACGAATCTTTTGATAGACAATCGGCATTGTCATGTACGAGGAAGAGAGAAGTCGGCTTCGATCGTCTCGAAGTTTGTCTTTGTCTCAACCACTCCATCCACCTCGACGAATGACAAGCATACACGTGTCTTCTCACCGCTAAAGCCGCAATCAACCTTTTACCTAAAAAGGTGGGAAAGTACACTGCGTTACCTACACCAAAAGAGCCGTTTGCTACCAAAAAGAGAGAGAGAGAAGAAGATCGTCTCCAACGGATCTATTTCAATCTCTGCTCTATAAATAGAGGGATCATTCAAGATTTGAAGCTCATCTAGAACACGAGAGAGCGCAAAAAATGAGCGAATTCCAAAGAACAAAGTCTTAGCAAGAACTTGAAGAACAATCGCCGGCGAAAGACTACATTCTAGCTCATAGGGAATCAAGCTAAACCGACATATAAAGCCTCTAGTATCCAAATCGACGTTACACGAACTCAAAGCTTACCTTCAGCTGTTCGTCAATCTAGAAGCTACTCTCATATTCCCTATCCCTCTAACCCTAAGCTCAACTGTTCTTATCCATAGCTTAGACGAAGGAGTTCACATTTGAACCCAATCCTTATTGTATAAGGACTCCTTCACTGTTGGAGAAGTTTGTCAAACACTTTAAGTTTGATAGTGTTGTAAACTGAGACTTGGATCAGTATAAAAACCAAGACGCGGCTTTGCCCAGTGTGCAAGCCGGCCGAGACTAACTCGGGATAATAAATAGCCTCCCGATCATTCGGGACAGTGGACGTAGGATTTGAGCGATATCCGAACCACTTTAAAAATCCCGTGTCTCTTCTTGCTTTCTTAAGCTGTTGCATTGATTTTACTATTCATACCGAACATCATATTTAAAATCAATCAACTGTCTCAAAGCATACCGAACTTTTAATCTACGGCCGAGACTTAAAACGTTTTCTCACAAAAACCGATTTGGGCCTACACTATTCCGCGTACTGAAATCTTACCGTAGATACTGAATTCTGACCTAGTCAGTTAGCAGATCTCAGCTGAGTCAGTACTCTTAGCCTTTAACTTGATTCAGAACAGTTGTCTGGTCTGCTAAACTGTTTCAGTCAGACACCATCCTGAATAGGACTGTTCGTGTTCAAAGTTGAGAAATCGAATCAGGTGTATTCACCCCCCCCTCTACACCTGACCGTACACTCGGGACCAACAACTTTCGTATGCGATACCTTGTTCGAAAATATTCTTCAGGATATATTGGATTTTCTGAAAAATACTGCTCAAACATACTCATGACTCATCTCACATCCTTGTTCAATCAATCGCCTCATTTTTCTAATAATATCAGTTGGTTGTAGTGATAGATAATGTGCTCGGATGGCCACCTCTTCAACCACGTCGTCAATAATGCAATTTTTGTCAGCATGTTGATCTTTCCAACCTTCATTTCGTTGTGGCCAATCATCATTATATTCGAGGAGATTTGAAATATCCTAATTAGAACTTGACGCCATTTTTTTTAGAAGCGAGAGTTTATGGAAAAGATCATAGTGATATTTTCAACAACGAATTTCGTAGCACTTATAGTGATAGAAACATTATTGTTCGTCACGAGTATTACCAATTTTCTGACATCCATTGTCCAGGACCATTCCTTTCTCTAAAGCGAAAATAAATGCTCACGAGTATACAACAATAATTTTCTGCAGATACACAACAATAATTTTCTGCTACATAATATCAATAAGTTGAAACTTGTTCTGCCACTACACAACAATACTGTTTTCTGATTTTTCAAACATTATTTCATAATGGTAGTGAGTAGGGGTGGGCAAACAATTTGGGTTCCCGCGTCCGTACCCGTCCCGTTCGGGTATTTCCCATTTGGATCTGGAAAAACGGGTACGGGTACCCATTACGCGGGTACCCGCAAAAAATCAAGCGGGTCGGGAACGGGAACGGGTTTTATTCTTAGGTACCCGTTCCCGAACGGGTACCCGGATTAATATACAATTTTTTTTTACATGAGGTCCTCTTACATAGAGGTGGACGCGAGACGGCGCGGGTACCCATTTGCATGTTTTGTGCTACCACTAGTGTGTGACTAAACAGTTTTCCACAATAATTTTAATTATAAGAATCTATGGTTTCATAGTTGATAATCATATGGTCGGTTTTATAATTATAATTTATGGTGAGACACCATTAGAACATGGTTTATAAAATAGATTATCTACTCCTATAGTCATATTTAGTGGTTTAAATATATTGGTATTTTTTAATTTTAATTTATGTTTTTAAAATTTTATTTATTGATATTTTTTAATTTTTATTTATGAATTTAAATATATTATAAATAAGTGGTAATATTTGCGGGTAAACCCGTACTCGTACCGTATCCGCGCGGGTACCCGCATGCGGGTACCCGCTCTATGCGGGAACGGGAATGAGTATTAAAATTAATTACCCGCAGGCGCGGGTATCCGCAAACGGGTACCCGCGCTGCGGGTACCCGTCCTGCGCCCACCCCTAGCAGTGAGACCATACTTTTTGAAGAGTGTATACATGCCACACCTCTCTCCCTTTCTTGTTCTATTCTCCAACTCATTCCCTTCTCTCTCTCTTTCTCTCCACAACACATACACTTTTCAATGTATAATCCGGATTTTTGCAATTCTTGCTACTTTAAATAGTTAGATTTCTATATACAGAAACTTGATTTTGAATCTGCTCATTTGCAACAAGGTAAAAACATCACATGGTCTCTCTCTACATTTGGATTTAGCATCGAGGGTGTTGTTAAATATTGGATTCTTACTTTGATTTGCATAGTTCTCAAACACCCAATTTTTCAAATTTGTTTCTTTTTCTTTGTGTGTAAAAGGGTTTTTATGAAATTCGACATTTTAATTTATTTGATTAATCAAACACAGTTATTTCATCAATTGATTTCAAATCGAAATTTTGTAAGAAGAGTGATTAACACTTGCACAATACACTTAACACGTAGAAACATATTACATAAACCATAATGACAGAAATTTATATAAACAATACAAAGTACAATAAAAATGACTTAAAATTAAAAGAACGCGACAATTAAAATAACATACAGGTAGGGTTCGATTTCAATCGGAAAATAATTCTGCCATTAGACGCAATTTCAGTGACTCTTCTTGTGAAGTTAATACTGCTTTCTGAATCAGTGCATTCTAGGCAATCATTTTCATCCTCCAGTCCATCATTTGCATCTCCTAGTGACGTGTTTGAATCTCCTGTTGGCGTAGCCCATTCTCCTAGTGTCGGGCCTCAAGCTCCTTCTCACGATGGATCTTCAATGCACAAAATGCAACTGTGAAATCATCAGGGACATTCCGCTTCTTCTACGCTTTTACGCTTCCTTATATGCACCAATCCACTTCATAACATTTGTATTCAAGCGTTTATAATGCTGTCTGAGTGACTCGAAGGACCTTTGCTCGCCCATTTTGTTTTCAACTTGAGCTTGTTCATTATATTTATGAATTTTTTTTCCCATAACGTATTAGCATTTTGATTGGTGCCAACAATCGGATTTCTACTAATACGACACCAAGCAGACATCAGTGTAATATCTTTTTGCACATTCCAACTCTGTGGATTATTACAAGATTTTTGGACATTTTCAAAAGAACTTGGGGGAGTGTTTTGAGAGGTTTTGGTGATATTCAGAGTAGATAGGAGTAGGTGGGAATTGAGAATTTATACCAAAATCTTGTGTGAATTCGTCGGAATTTTGAAAATTTTCGAAGCTAGGATAATAGCCTTGGGAATAAGGGATGTTTTGAGAATTGTAATTGTTTGGATCCATGGCTAGAAAAAAAAATTGTAGAATGATAACAAAATGAAATAAAATTGTAAGATTTGAGTGTGTGAATAAATATGGCAAAATTGGTAAAAAAAATGCGAATTTTGGTATAATTTTTATTTATTTTTACAAAAGTGTTTAAAAAATATACTCGATTTTATCTGTTGTAAAAAAAAAATCTATCCAACTAATGAGAAAGTCCCATATGGCGCCATCTCATTAGATGGAGTTGTTTGGGGCAAGTGTTTATCGAAATTGTTGTCGGCAAACAAGGTGGGCGTATGGAAATTTAATTCCACCGTATTTTTTTTAATTTTATTCTTCTATGTTCAGCCCATTTAACATTTGTATTGCGGTAAAGTAAGACTCTCTAAGGGGGTGTTTGGGATAGCTGAAGCTTATCGATAAGTGTTGAAAGTTGTTGGAAGCTGCTGAAAGTGGCTAAAAGTAGCTGAAAGCTGCTGATTTTGATAATTTGTAAGTGTTTGCAAAAAGTGTTGAAAGTCAAAAATTAATATTTAAAAATATTAATAAAGTGGTATCTTATAAAATGAAAATGTTATTTATTTCTCACTTATTAAACAAATTTAGAATTTTTACACAAATAAAATTTAAAACTTATTTCCACTCATATAAAATAGTATTTTAATAAAAAAAATATTAAAATAAAAATTAGAAAAAAATTAAGTATAATTAATATTATTAATTAAAATCAAGAATAAAAAAGATTATAAATTATATTAATAAAACAAATATTTACTTATTCTTTGTTAAATGACAAATAAAAATTATACATATAAATAAGCAATATCGATCATTAATTAAAAAAATAGTTATAAAATTATAATATAATGTATTAATTAAAAAAGTTAAAATTATAAAAGCTATAAGCTATCAGCTTCAGCTGCCTAATACCAGCTTACGAAAATTCTCTATCTTGGACCTAAATAGCTTTCAACAGCTCTATAAGCTGGATTTCCCAAACACCAAATTCATTTCCCGAGACAGCTTTCAGCTATAAGCTGTTTCAGATAAGCTATCCCAAACACCCCCTAAGACTACTTTTATCCCCAAACACCCCAAACATCCAATCATCTCAATATTTAATTATTTTCTCACTTCTTTATATACTACCAATTTTAACTCAATCCAATCAATTCTACTTTTATCATTCATCTCTGACCACCCCAAACACCTAAACACTAAATAACTCAATTATCAAATTATATATTTAATTATTTTATACTATGTAATTATAATATTATTATTTTTAATAATAATAATAATTAAAATTAACTAAAATCATAGAAAAAAATATAAAACTCATATAAATTAATATTAATAAAACACACAACAATAATTGAAAGCGGGTACGCTTCCTTATATGCACCAATCCACTTCATAACATTTGTATTCAAGCGTTTATAACGCTGTCTGAGTGATTTAACGGACCTTTGATCGCCCATTTTGTTTTCAACTCGAGTTTGTTCATAATATTTATAATTTTTTTTCCATAATGAATTAGCATTTTGGTTGGTGCCAACAATCGGATTTCTACTAATACGACACCAAGTAGACATTAGTGTAATATCTTCTTGCACATTCCAGCTCGGTGGATTGTTACGAGATTTTTGAGCATTTTCAAAGGAGCTTGGGGGAGTGTTTTGAGAGGTTTGGTGATATTCAGAGTGAATAAGATTAGGTGGGAATTGAGAATTCATACCAAAATCTTGTGTGAATTCATCGGAGTTTTGAAAATTTTCGAAGCTAGGATAATAGCCTTGCGAGTGAGGGAAGTTTTGATAATTGTAGTTGTTTGGATCCATGGCTAGAAAGAAGAAATTTTGTAGAATGATAACAAAATGAGAGAAATTGTAAGATTTGAGTATGTGACAAAATATGGCAAAATTGGTCTCTATTTATAGAGAAAAAAAATACACGAATTTTGGTATAATTTTAATTTTTTTTATGAAAGTGTGTAAAAGATATATCCGACTTTATCCGATGCAACAAAAAATATAGTCAACCAATGAGAAAGCGCCACATGGCACCATCTCATTGGATGAAGTTGTTTGGGGCAAGTGTTTGCCCAATTCATTGTCGCCGAATATGGTCTGCGTATGACAATTAAATTTAACCATATTTTCTTGCCCAATCAGCAAATACGTTCGACCCACCAAACGAAAAATACTGCCGTAAAGGTAGTCTAAGAAGCTAGGTTCTTGCTCCCACTTTTATCATCTTGTTTCAATTTGCCTTTGTATTGAATGAATTGGTTTTACCCACATTGCACAGTCGATTTGGTTCGTCTTGATCTACTACAGTCCAATTTCTTTCGGATTTCTATGTATTTTCTAACGAGATTTCATTGCTATAGTGTTACCATCTTAAGATTTGTCTCTCTTTGTGACCGACGTCGCGGCTCACCGGCGAATTAGCTGATCTTTTTTGGATACTCTCCTCTGTCCTGTGACCTTCTGCCTTACTTCAATCGTGAACATACGTAGCCGTTCGCCTGAATCGTGCTTGTCTTCATTTTACGCCCGTCTGAAATTTCTCTTCCCCTCTGGAAATGGAACTCGCAATTGGCGTCGAAAATCTCACCAACAGACACCCACATTATGTGCTTATTACTCCCTACGTCCCATTATTTATGTCCCATTAAGACTGGGCACGGTAATTAAGATAGTGGAAGTAAATGTGTAAAGTTGTGGTGTAAAGTATAAAGGGGTGGAGTTCACTTGCTTATATTGATTGTGATCTACTTATTTATTTTCTTATTTGGTATGTGACACAAATAATGGGACAACTAAAAAGCAAATGGGACATTAATAATGGGACAGAGGGAGTACTATTTTTCTTTGTTTTGATAATGTTCTGTTTTCTTCCTAATTTATGCATCAAACTTAGCCATAATAAAATCCCAATTGTGTCTTCCATTTATTTAATAGTTTATGTTGCTAAAAAACTTTGTTCCCATTGTTTGTAGAAAAGTTGAGGTTATCAATATGGATCCAGTTAATGATGTTCCAATTCTTTTTGTTCTTCTTAAGATTTCATTTTAACCTATTATTTTATGACATTGTTTAACCCCATTTTTGTGTTGGATACAAAAGCTGCTACTATAAAACAATATAGTAAGTCGGAACAGAACTAAAAGACTGAAATTACTAAAACTGCGTCGAGTCGAGGAAGGCCTCTCTCCGCAAGACGAAAAACGCCCCGGTAGTGCTCTCGGTTCTGGCGTTTCGCCCCCAAAGATGAAACGACGACGTCTCGAGGATTGCAACACCGCAAGATCTTCGAGCTCCGGCGAACTAGACTTTTCTGGCGAGGACAGGAGCTGGACAACTAAGATGAAATGCAGAGCTAAGATGAGAATGCTTGGTTGGTGTGTTTTTGGAATAACATGCAACTAGCCTATTTATAGGCTTATCTCACCCAGGTGAAAAGTTGTTGGACAATAATGGTAGGAGGACGTGGGTATGGTAAGTGGAGAGTGGAGTGTGGAGAGTTGTTGAACAGTCTCTTCTAGAGACTTCCAAAAAGATACACTCTGGTGCAGCAGGAGCACTGCACCACGGAGAGGAATCAAGTGTAGCCGGTTCACTACACCAACGACTGGGCCAGCCCACCTAGCCCAATAGCCTAGCCCAACTGCCAAGCCCAACTGCCAAGCCCGACGGACAAGCCCACGGACCACCCAAAGGACCAATTACCAAGATCCAAGTCCAAGTCCAAGGACACAGACCGGAACCGAAGCCGGAGCCGGAGCCGGAGCCGGGGCTGGGGCCGGGGCCGGGCATGGGTGCGGGCGCGGTGCGGCGCGGCATGTGAGGCGGTTGGCGAAAAGGCTCGCGCGCATGAGCATGTGTGGCCCAAGCCCACCACATGTCACTTAGTTATCTCCTACAATGTGGTAGTGTTGGATATGAGTCAGTAGATGATACTCAGCTGTTCGTGGTTAAAAGAAAATTGGGGGAAATCATAGTAGTACTATGGAATTGAAGATCCCAAAACCGAGCTGATATCAGTAGTTCAGTGTGTCGTTAGGATTAGCTGATGTATAGGTTAGACTTGTTGTAATCGTTTTTATATTCTTGTCTAAGTCTCGTACGGGGTAATTGTTGAACCGATCTTACGTCGAAGATACTTTTCAGAACCCCACGTCATCAGTGTAATCGCTTGCGTTCTTCAGTCATCAGCTGAGTAGACCTCAGTAGAAGCCAATCCAGCAGCTGATAAGTCATCAGCAGAAGAACTCATGCAAGCCCAGTACCTTCGCAGTCGCCAGCTGACTTACTCAGAAGTTACATTCCTTGTTAGCCGACTCAGTCGAAGAAGACAGAGACTTTGCAGTCTACTGTATCCGACAGAAAGCGACCCAACTACTTAAGTATTTTTGAAAGTTCAGCAGAAGATCATACGAGGTTGTTTGAACGGTCAACTCTGACATTCTCACCAACCACAAACCTCGACCAATGAGAAGCTGACAATGCCTTACCTGCTCCAAACAGTAAAGCTGCTCTCATGTACAGTAATTAACTGCCCTGCTGCAACAAGTTCGAATTAATGGCCGTTTTCTTTGGAAGCATGTGACACGTGGCATCGTCGTCTCCAACGGACATATGCCATAGCTCACAGCTATAAATAGAGAAGATTTTGAAGCTCCACTAGAGCGCGAAGCACGAAATTAAAAAGGGAAATTGCTCAAGCTCTCAAACACTCTAGCAACTCAATCAGAACATCCAGCGAAGAATCTGCATTTACTAGAATATTTTTGTGGTTCTTCTCTCTAGAGTCTTTAGATTCCTTTCTTCTCTACCTAAGCTCATTGTCAGATTTATAGCTTAGATTCGAAGGAGTTCATTTTTAGTGAACTGTTCTTATTGTAAGAACTCCTTCATTAGTTGGAAAACGTGTTTTCGCAGATTAAATTCTTTTGGCTGTGCGATTTTAGAAATACATTTTATGCAAACTTATGATTTTCAAAGGTTTGTACGCAATAAAACAGTAAAGAACACAAGCAGTTTAACGTGGTTCGGATACGCAAGATCCTACGTCCACGGTCCTGAACAGAGCAGGATAACTTGTTGATTAGTCTGAGCAAGTCTCAACAAGGAAACTGTGCACAGGACAGATCATTCTAAGTTATAGTCCTTAGCGACTTTACAATTCAAACCTAAGTTCGAAAGGGAGCGAAAACAGTTCTCCAACTAATGAAGGAGTTCTTACAATAAGAGCAGTTCACTAAAAATGAACTCCTTCGAATCTAAGCTATAAATCTGACAATGAGCTTAGGTAGAGAAGAAAGGGATCTAAAGACTCTAGAGAGAAGAACCACAAAAATATTCTAGTAAATGCAGATTCTTCGCTGGATGTTCTTATTGAGTTGCTAGAGTGTTTGAGAGCTTGAGCAATTTCCCTTTTTAATTTCGTGCTTCGCGCTCTAGTGGAGCTTCGAAATCTTCTCTATTTATAGCTGTGAGCTATGGCATATGTCTGTTGGAGACGACGATGCCACGTGTCACATGCTTCCAAAGAAAACGGCCATTAATTCGAACTTGTTCCAGCATGGCAGTTAATTACTGTACATGAGAGCAGCTTTACTGTTTGGAGCAGGTAAGGCGTTGTCGGCTTCTCATTGGTCGAGGTTTGTGGTTGGTGAGAATGTCAGAGTTGACCGTTCAAACAACCTCGTATGATCTTCTGCTGAACTTTCGAAAAGACTTAAGTAGTTGGGTCGCTTTACTCGCCGATACGATGACTGCAAAGTCTCTGTCTTCTTCGGCCGAGTTGGGCCGACAAGGAATGTAACTTCGAGTAAGTCACCGGCGATCGCGAAGGTACTCTGGGCTTGCATGAGTTCTTCTGCTGATGACTTATCAGCTGCTGGATTGGCTTCTACTGAGGTCTACTCAGCTGATGACTGAAGAACGCAAGCGATTACACTGATGACGTGGGGTTCTGAAAAGTATCTTCGACAGAAGATCAGTTCAACAATTACCCCGTACAGGACTTAGACAAGAATATAAAAACGATTACAACAAGTCTAACCTATACATCAGCTAATCCTAACGACACACTGAACTACTGATATCAGCTCGGTTTTGGGATCTTCAATTCCATAGTACTACTATGATTTCCCCCAATTTTCTTTTTAACCACGAACAGCTGAGTATCATCTACTGACTCATATCCAACAATTTCCCCCTAATTGATGATGCCAAAACCTCTACTTCTAAACTCTAAACATCTTATAAGAAATGCTAACCTACTGACAACAATTTCCCCCTTAATCTATCTGAGGAAAACAAACTGATATGATGACTTCAAAACATCAGCAGGTGAGAGATAGGCAAAATCGAGAAACGCTTGTGAGTGTGTGTCGATCACTTAGTGATCGGTTGTGAAAACACAAAGCAAAATGCTTGTAAGACAATGAGTAATTGTCTATCAAGCAATAGGAACGATAGCATATATGATCAAGAAATTACGGGTTCCTATCACTATTACAAAAGAGTAGAGAAGAGAAAACACTACGGCGCCCGAAGCCTTGAGTGCGCTTCTTGAAATCGGCAGATCCGTCGACGGGAGGTTGCGGACCATAGTATAGGTAGATTCTCTTCCTCGGTGTACTGGACATCCTCGTCGTCTTCAGCTAAGTCGACACTCAGGTCAAAGCGATAAGCTGCAGCTCTGACCTCATCCTCTATTTCCTTTGTACACAGAACTCCGCGCGCAGTTCTAGGAGGTGGGATGCGCCTGAAAGCCGGAGCTCTGAAAGGAATGTTCTCTCTCTTCATAATCTCCAGAAGTTGTTCCCTCAGCTCAGAGTTATAATTGAACAAAAACTCGTCAAAGGCTTGTTCGATAGTTTGCTCACTTGGATAGAATTTCCATACGTAGTAGCCTTTGATAAATTCCTCTTTGAGCTCTTCCCATTGATCATTAACCAGAGCAGGAACCCATTTATCAACATGAAGTACAGGGTCCTTTTTTACATAAGGCGCTCTTTTCCTTGATCCTCATGGGATTTGTCTTCTGGGATCAGCTGCTGGCTTTTGAGATAGGCACATCATCTTAGCCATATCAGCCATTCTCTTCTTCTCTCGAAAAGCCGCTGCCCTACAATCTCCTTTCCTCAAGTTAAGGCCTCACAGCGTGGCTTCCCACGTGGCTCTATCTTCAGCTTCTTGCTCAGGTGTACGATGAGTCTGATAGTGACTCTGAGCAGTAGCTTGACCTGTAGTAGAAAGAGTTTTTGCGAACTCCTCCTGAGCCTTTTTCTTTTCTTCGTCCACAGACTCTTGCTTCTTCTTTCCTCTGCCCTTAACAACTTTGCCCTTAGGCTTTTTAGCAAGTTGAGCTTCTTCCAGCTGTCGCTCATGGTCCAGCTTGTCTTGTAGTTGTTGGGCTACGCGGAGGTCGAAGGCCTCTTGTTCCGCTTTAGATTTGAATTTTTGGACCGGGGAGGAAGGAGGAGTAGTAGCAGTAGCAGTCTCCTTCCCCGGCCTCTGCGGAGGAGCCTGTTCTTCTTCAGACTCTTGCTCAATGAAGTGAGCAACATCTTCTATGTGGGCAGCAGAAGATGAGATGGGGGTAGGTTCTAGAGGAAATTCAAGTAGCATAACCCCTGAAGTATCTTGAGCATTAGCAGTTGAGGGTTGTTCCTGCCGAATACCTCCCCCCTGAGTCCGAGCATTAGAGGGTCCTTCCTCCCGACCACCCTCTATTATTTGGACATCGGCCCATATCCGTGTCGGGTTCTTCCTTCATAACACCTTCCCCCTTTTTGGCATCATCCGCCTTAGAGAGTTGGGTACGGATGGCTTGAATGTCTCTTTCCACATCGTGGACCGAATCCTTAATCCGAGTCGTGTGGATTCGAAGTCCTTGACGAGATCGCAATATAATTCCCGGTCATTTTCTTGATCGGCTCTTGATGTTTTAAGGCATGCGGTGGCTCTCGATGGAGTTTCGGCGAGCCCGATCCTGCGATTCTGTCAATTCTTTCGAATAAGCTTCGAGCCTCTCGCCCTGTTGGGTAATAACTTTCGAAGGCTAGAGGTGGCAATCTTATTCCTTTCATCGATTTCGAGCTTAACGGTTGCAAGAGCTTGAGTCACTGCTCCCGAAAATATCTTCTCGCGATTCTGGAGCAACTAGCCGACTACGAGCTTCTAGATCGATTTTCCGAGCCGCTAAGGCCGCCTCATAATCTCCCCGAAAGTTGGGTTGAGGAGTAGGTACTGGAGTCTTTGAGATGCCAGCAGCTATTCTGTCTAAGCTCTGTGTCTGAGCCTTAGTATACTTTGTCCACTTCAGATGGACGTCCTTAGCCAAAAGTCTGTTTTTCTCTCCTTGGCGTCGAATGGCTTTATTTACAGACTTTGAGGACACGGAACCGATAGGTTCTATCTGGTACGAGCTGGTTCCGAGCCTCTGCTCAAAAAACGTGAGGAGCTGCTCCCTACTATACTTCGGAGCACCTTGAGTATCACCTGATGTATCAGGAAGTGGTGATTTGCTCTTCTCACGGGGAGTTGAACCCTCAGCAGAGCCTCCCAACTCTGTATCCTTGGGTGTCTGATCCTTCCTCTGATTGTTATCATCATCATCTTTCTTATCATCAGCAGGAGGAGATGAGGGTGGAGGAGTGTTACCGAGGGTCGACTCTCGCAAGCTTAGAAGGTAAAGCATTGCGGCTCTGAGATCTTCAAGAGTAGCTAAGTCAGCTGGTTCTCCGTACCCTATTACTTCTTGTAGCTTCTGCTCCTCATCAAGCAGGTAGATGACTGAGTGGGTTTTGATTATGTCTTCTAGAATATCCCAACTCAGAAATCTAAGAAGCATTTGAACCATAGCCCTGATGGCTATATCGACTAAGTCTGAGTGCCCAGCGATCTCAGGAATATGATCGTGTACGTCAGCTGCGGCACGGAGACAAGTGGTGAGAATAGCTGTCCACTCAGTCGCAGTCTCCTCAGTCGGTTCCCTGACGTCCGACTGTGTCTCCTCAGAGCTAATTACCTGGACTTTATCTTTAAGGGTCGCACCCTCAATGCCAATATCAGAATCTAAAATCTGCTCTTCTTGAGTAGGAGGAGGAGTGGGTTCAATAACAGAGAGGGGCTGAGCAGCTGAGATCTCAGCTGGTCTGGTCTTAGTCAGCCGCCTCTACTTAGGCACTTCGGTATGCGGGGGCAGAGCGGATGCTGCTCTCTTCGGCTCAGGTGGCCCCTTACCGATAGACTTCTCAGTCGCTGCTTTAGTCTTGAACTTAATCAGTTTTACATCGAAGAACTTAGAATCAGCAAACGACGAGTGCCTCTGAACGGAGTTTTCTATGAGGACTGACATCTTAGTCCCATAGTGTAACTTCCCTACACTGGCTAACTTCCTCTCTCCAGTGGGTAGGGTAGTGAACTTCTGGGCTTGGGCCTTCATCTCCGAGACATAATAGTCGGCCCAGTTCACTTCAACTCCATCATCTATCGCCATCATCAGCTGAATCCTTGGCTTGGATAATTGATCATGTGATCCAGCTGAGCTCGTTAGGATATGAGAGACTATGTAGGCTAGTCCTCTGTATTGGGGAGCAGAAGGTTCTTCTGCGGAGGCGACTTGAATGATATGTCAGAGCGTCCGCAGAACTTATAAACATATGCGTTTATCTCCTTCTCCTTGTATCCGATAGGAGAAATACCAGAGTCTGGAAGATCAAACGTTAGCATCAGCGCGTCTCTGACGTTGAAGATTCTCTGAGTAGTATCCCAACAGTTCTGATCTACTTCCTTCATATAGACAAAGGAAGATTCCTCGCCTCCAGACGCGAGTGACCTCCAGTTGTAATAAACTTCTACCACTTGGCTAGGTAGATAAGATCTCGGGTGCTTCGTCACCAGCTCCTGAAGACCAGAACGCTCCTGAGCATCAAACACGGGTTCCAAGAAAGAGATATCAACTTGTCAGAAGGCCATAGTTGGTTCAAACTGAATCCTGGATGCCATTATCTCCTCTATATTCTCAGGGACTTGAGATGTCGCCATTGAAATCTGCAAAATAACTTGTTAGCACTTGAAAATAGAGTAAGTTAGTAAGTATTCAGCAGGTTTCAATACATTACCGAGTACTAAAGAGCTTTGAGAGATGCAAAAGCGAGATAGTTAAGATGATTTTTGAGAAAGAAACTGAACGCTTGAAAATAGCTCTTAGGTTGAAAATGGCGAAAAGTGAGGAGTAAGATAGAAGATAAAAGATTTATATATCTGACTGATTATAAGTTTAGATCCAACGATCCTATTTTTAATCTTTCAAATCTATAGACGGCTGAGATTAAATGTTATAAAAGGAATGATTACAAAAGTCGCCTCAAACATAGACTTACGTAATAAAGGTAAGTGAGAAGACATGTATTAAATGCGCGACAGACAGCATTAATTACTCAGTTTATGCGAATGAAAAGGTTTCCTACTGACCTTTCCTTAAACTTATTAATGGCGGGAAATAAATGCACATTAACTACTGACTGCGTGCGACTGATATAATAAATGCGAGCATGCTTACGAAAAGAAATTAAGTATATGATACTACGCAAACCTCTTGAGTGAACTTTCGATCGGCTAGTTACCGTTATATCGCGGGAGGATGATTGATGTACCGATAAGCACGTTCCCCCTTGATGTGTACAACGGTGTGATTCTTCCCATTTGAATCACTTGTACGGAGTCTAACCGACTTGTCGTATTGGTTCCATCTACGATACCAAATATTTCCAATTGTCTCCACGGATCGCTATCGGTAGTTGTCTTCTACTCGATGCATTTCGGTAGGATCCGATGAGACCTAGCTCAACCGATAATTCTCCCGAATCGTTCTCGGCTAGTGGTTTGGTCGGTATGTCTGCCCTTTGTTTGTCAGTATGGATCTTCTCCATTCTGATATCCTTCTTCTCGACATGGTCTCTGATGAAGTGGTGTCGGATATCCACGTGCTTGCATCTCATATGTAGAACTGGGTTCTGAGTTATGGCAATAGCACTGGTGGAGTCACAGTAGATGGACACTTCATTCTGAAGACAAACTCCGGGCCCCACACTTATCCGCACACTTAAGTCTCCGACTGAGTTTCGAAGTACTGACAAAAGTCAGTAGGAGAGCTCGATGGCGACTCACTCTGTCCCGTGATCGAAGGTTTATTTGGCACTGTTCATCAGTTGCAACCAACAGCTTCAGCTGACCTTCACCGAGAAAAAGAAACGGTACTCAGGTGTATTCACCCCCCCTCTACACCTGATATTTGTCTCCGGACCAACAGGTAGAGACTTAAATACCACATTAAAGTTTGTACATTAATCAATGTGGGACATTGATTAATGTAATAACTCTCCAAAACCCAAATAAGGTAAGTTTCTCCACTTTAGGTAACATATTAGTTTTGTCCCCCCAAACTTCGAGCCACTATTTCTCACTCACCAAAAATCAGAATCGAGAAATTAAGCACACTATAATTATCTACTCGAAACGTAGATCGATGTCATATATCTCAATTCATAAATCGGATAAATATTGAGGCTCGAAAAGACAATTAAACGGGCTGAATTTTGCCCAAGTCAAATTAGCATTAAATGCTAATTAACTTTCCATAATAACAATATATATATATATATATATATAATTTAATATATGTATTACACGATTTTCCAACAATCCCACACATGAGTGGAAATAGCCAAATGCATGCATGCAGACACACAGCTCTGTCCTCAAGAGACAATAAAGCATCAGGGTAGGTGGCTTGTGACCTTGAACCTTCCTTAGTCAGTGCTATCGAGCATACCGGCGGACTAGTGGACATGTGGCCTTGAACTATTCCTCCATAGTGTATACTTAGATAATAGCACTAACACTATAAAGTCTCAACCTCGTCCGTTATCACGTTTGTGTCCTTTACAGGCCACAGACAACCTCTTTGGATTCATAAGTGTTACATAGAAGCGGCCCTCACTTCTCACTTACATAGGTGATTCTTACTCGAGTATCCTGTCATACTCCACCTTCTCAAGGCATCCAAGAATCATTAAAAGTCAAAGACTTAACCTCACCACTTGACAGGTCACCAACACTCTCGAGCTCTTTTAGGGAATAGACTAATTGAGTGCGGTATCAACAGACTCATATAACTTAGTTTTCTCATTGAACCAAGTTCATGGGATCTCCAATCTACAAGGTTGGGTATCCACCATAATCGTCTTTAATTTGTGGATTTAACTCTCATTCCCTCTACGAGCTTATACATTTGATCTCGATTCAAACTCTTAGTAAGCGGATCCGCTAGGTTATCTATAGACTTGACATAGTCTACAGAGATAACCCCACTCGTGATCAAATGTCTTACGGTATTATGTCGACAACGAATATGTCTCGACTTACCATTATACAACCCACTCATGGCCCTACCAATAGCCGCTTGGCTATCACAATGAATCATCACAAGTGGCACGGGTTTCGTCCAACATGGAATATCTTCAAGAAAATTACGGAGCCATTTGGCCTCCTCACCGGCTTTATCTAAAGCAATAAATTCAGATTCCATGGTGGATCGGGCTATGCACGTCTGTTTCGTGGATCTCCACGACACAGCTCCTTGTTGGGATTTTGTATACTGGAAGCAAATTTTATGCTTGTATACAATGTGTTGTCCCTACCACTATTTTATTCTCCTATCTGATAAATATATATATTTGCACATGTTATCCTTTATCTTGTATAAAAGTTAGATTTGTGTGGTGTGTCGGGTATCACAGAAGACAACACAATTGGTTGAACTGACAAGATATGAACAATTATCACAGCTGAGACAACTTTAGGATAAGTTGTCGGTTTAAGCTGCAGTTTAGATAAGAAGTGGCTTGTCTTAGCTGCTTGTCTTTACTGGTACACTTAAGGTGGTGTATTGACGGATCACAGTGAGATGTGTTCTCCTGACTGACCTTAGTGGAGAACCAAGATCTCGGTGACTTAGCTGGTCTTAAGCTTGGTAAGACTTCAGCTGAGTGCATTTGACTAGCTATCACTTTGACCTACTATGGTGAACGTCATCGCGACCGGATCTACGTATCTTGGGTGTTAGTAGTTATTTGTGGCTCAGGCTGGTTGTCTGTATCTTGCAGTCGTATCCTAGTAACATGGGTTGATAATGTCCCCTGAGGAACTCGAAAGGATTAGCACACTAAACCCGATCGGTTGATTAAGTTCAGGTGTGTTAATAAGGTCGAGTGGTACTACTCAATAATATAAGATGTTAATTAATTTAAGCTGTCAGTGAGCTTAATTAGTTAACGGATATTTCTATCTTAAATACGGAGATCGATTAAGTCTAAAATACAAGCCCTTGCTCAATTTGGGATAAAGGGGTAAGTCAGCACGGATTCTCTAGTGGAATGAATCTGTGTTTATTAATTAATTTTGCTCTGGGTTAAGCATGGATAATTAATTAATTTGAGGTCCAGCTTTATTTCTTGTATTGGATCCCTGATCTGGCCCAATTAGTTGCCTGGTTATTTATTGTCTCTCAGAAATCATTAATAATGGATTAATGTATTTTTACATTATTTAATAATGTTATTTATCTAGAATTAATTGGCTGGGTTAATTAATTGATAAATGTTAGTAGCCCAGTGGATTAATTAATTATATCATGGGCTAATTATGTGGAAGCCCATTAAGGAATATAATTAAATTAATGGACTACAAATATATTAATATTATACTGGCTTTTGAAGCCGATATATATTAATATTCTGTTCAGAAAGAGTTTACACATATTCACAAAATTGGAGACGCCGAACATGAGTATAGAGAGAGACAGTAATCTATTTTCTTCAGTTCTCTGACCACCCAGAGAAAGAAAAAGGCCGGGATACAAATTAGAAGATCTAACATAGGAGCAACAATCAAAGCCGCGACAACATACGAAGGAGGACGGTATCGGTTTCTAACTCTCAATTTTCCTTCACTCCTCCCCTATAGTGAACACATAACCACTAGTAGACAACAAGTCTTTAGTGTCGGATATCCAATTTGCATCACAGTACCCTTCAAGTACTGGGGGATGTCTCGAGTAGTGCAGCCCAAAGTTAAAGAGTGTATTTCAAATACATCAGAACTCTTACAAGAGATTTCCAATGCTCTCTACTAGGATTACTAGTATAGCGATTCGGTTTGTTTACCGGACAAGCTAGATCAAGCCTCGTACAATTCGTGATGTACATAAGACAACCAATGACTCTAGCATAATCCTCTTGAGCAACAGGATCACCCCTATTCTTGCTCAAGTGAACATTAACTTCTAGAGGAGTCTTTGCCGGCGCACTATCAAAGGTATTAAACCTCTTAAGTACTTTCTCAGTATAATGAGATTGAGACAAAACAATCTCTTTGGGAGTTCTTTGTATCTTCACTCCAAGAATAACATCAGCAACTCCCATATCTTTCATATCGAAAGTTCTCTTAAGCATACGCTTGGTGTCATTTATGACTTGAATGTCTTGTCCCATAATTAACATGTCGTCTACATAAAGACAAACAATTACAAAACCATTCTTTGTATTCTTTATGTAAACACACTTGTCATATTCATTAATCTTAAAACCATTCGACAACATAGCCTCGTCGAATTTCAAGTGCCATTGTAATGGTGCTTGTTTCAACCCATATAGGGATTTCACCAACTTACATACCTTCCGCTCTTGGCCAGGTACTACAAACCCTTCAGGTTGTTCCATATAAATTTCTTCTTCTAAATCTCTATTTAGAAAGACAGTTTTCACGTCCATTTGGAGAATCTCAAGATTATGCAAAACATCAATCGCGAGAAGCACACGGATAGACGTAATCCTCGTTACAGGCGAATAAGTATCGAAGAAGTCATATCCTTCAATTTGCTTAAAACCTTTAACCACTAAACGAGCTTTATATTTGTCAATTGATCCATCTGCTTTATACTTTCTTTTTAGGATCCATTTACATCCTAAGGACTTGCAACCTTCAGGTAAGTCAGTTAAGACCCAAGTGTGATTCTGCATGATGGAATCAATTTCACTTTGGACAGCTTCTTGCCAAAGTGGGCCATCGGGTCTAGAAAGAGCTTCTTTTATAGACCGCGGTTCTTCATCCAAAAGGAAAACTACATAATCAGGACCGAAGTCCTTAGCAACTCTTGCTCTAGTGCTACGTCTTGGTTCTAAAGTTTCAAGATCGGCAGCTTGCCTTTTACGTGTATCGGGTTCTACCCCCACATTTCTAGAACTACTCGCAACTTCTCTTGCTTCACCACTAGAGCTCGACTCAACTTTATCATCCTTTTTACATGGATAGATATGTTCAAAGAATATAGCATTTCTTAACTCAATAGTAGTTCCAACATTCATATCGGGCACGGCCGACTTATGAATGACAAACCGATATGCACTACTATTCAGTGCATATCCTATAAAGATACAATCGACGGTCTTAGGTCCGATTGTAACTTGCTTAGGCAAAGACACTTCTACCTTAGCCAAACACCCCCACACTTTGAGGTATTTATAGGAGAGTTTCCTTCCTTTCCACAACTCGTAAGGAGTGACATCCCTACCTTTTAGAGGTATTTTGTTCAATAAGTAATTAACCGTCAAAACGGCTTCCCCCCACATGTTCTGGGGCAGTCCAGAAGTTATTAACAAAGCATTCATCATCTCCTTTAAAGTTTGGTTCTTCCTTTCAGCCACACCATTTGATTGAGGCGAATAGGGGGCAGTGGTTTGATGAATAATACCACTTGTTTTACACAACTCTTCAAAAGGAGCTACATACTCTCCACCTCTATCACTTCGTACCATTTTGATTTTACAATCAAGTTGGTTTTCGGCTTCTGCTTTGAAGTTAGTAAAAGCTTAAATCGCCTCATCTTTACTCCTTAAAAGATAAAGAGTACAATACTTAGTGGAGTCATCAATAAAAGTAATAAAATACTTTTTCCCACCTCTAGTTTGTACAAACTTTAAGTCACATACGCCAGTGTGAATGAGTTCTAGAGGTTTTGTGTTCCTTTCTACAGAATGAAATGACAGTTTAGCCAATTTTGCTTCAACACAAACTTCACACTTGGTTTTGTTAAACTCATTTACCTTAAGTAGATCGAGATTAACTAATATTTTTATCGCATTTAGATTAACATGTCCTAATCTAGAATGCCATAAATCAGAACACTCAATCAAGTAGGAGGAAGTTGCTTCATTCTCATTCTTCTTAGCCTCAATGGGCTCTTGGCGCAAAGCCATTACAGATAACTTAAAAAGACCCTCAGACAGGTAACCTTTTTCCTAAGAACATTCCAAATTTAGATAAAATAAATTTATCCGACTAAAAAACTAGTCTAAACCCTCTCTTGACTAGTACAGAGCCGGACACAAGATTCTTCCGGATGTCGGGGACATGCAGCACCTCTCCAAGAGTAAGGTTCTTGTCGGAGCTCAACCTTAGCACCACAGTACCATAGCCAACTACCTCAGATGAGGCTTGATTCCCCATATTGAGCTTCCTCCCTTAGCAACTCTTGTACTTGGTGAAGCGGCTTCGGTCACCACAAATATGTGTCGTGGCAGCGGTATCAATATATCACTTTCCCTCATTCTCCACGACGTTTGCTTCTTCAGTGACAACGGCCGCAAGGTCGGCTTCAGTGAGGTCAATCTCCAACATATTGGCTTGACGAGGCCTCTTCTTCTTCTTAGGCAAAGACACTTCTACCTTAGCCAAACACCCCCACACTTTGAGGTATTTATAGGAGAGTTTCCTTCCTTTCCACAACTCGTAAGGAGTGACATCCCTACCTTTTAGAGGTATTTTGTTCAATAAGTAATTAACCGTCAAAACGGCTTCCCCCCACATGTTCTGGGGCAGTCCAGAAGTTATTAACAAAGCATTCATCATCTCCTTTAAAGTTTGGTTCTTCCTTTCAGCCACACCATTTGATTGAGGCGAATAGGGGGCAGTGGTTTGATGAATAATACCACTTGTTTTACACAACTCTTCAAAAGGAGCTACATACTCTCCACCTCTATCACTTCGTACCATTTTGATTTTACAATCAAGTTGGTTTTCGGCTTCTGCTTTGAAGTTAGAAAAAGCTTAAATCGCCTCATCTTTACTCCTTAAAAGATAAAGAGTACAATACTTAGTGGAGTCATCAATAAAAGTAATAAAATACTTTTTCCCACCTCTAGTTTGTACAAACTTTAAGTCACATACGCCAGTGTGAATGAGTTCTAGAGATTTTGTGTTCCTTTCTACAGAATGAAATGACAGTTTAGCCAATTTTGCTTCAACACAAACTTCACACTTGGTTTTGTTAAACTCATTTACCTTAAGTAGATCGAGATTAACTAATATTTTTATCGCATTTAGATTAACATGTCCTAATCAAGAATGCCATAAATCAGAACACTCAATCAAGTAGGAGGAAGTTGCTTCATTCTCATTCTTCTTAGCCTCAATGGGCTCTTGGCGCAAAGCCATTACAGATAACTTAAAAAGACCCTCAGACAGGTAACCTTTTTCCTAAGAACATTCCAAATTTAGATAAAATAAATTTATCCGACTAAAAAACTAGTCTAAACCCTCTCTTGACTAGTACAGAGCCGGACACAAGATTCTTCCGGATGTCGGGGACATGCAGCACCTCTCCAAGAGTAAGGTTCTTGTCGGAGCTCAACCTTAGCACCACAGTACCATAGCCAACTACCTCAGATGAGGCTTGATTCCCCATATTGAGCTTCCTCCCTTGGCAACTCTTGTACTTGGTGAAGCGGCTTCGGTCACCACAAATATGTGCCGTGGCAGCGGTATCAATATATCACTTTCCCTCATTCTCCACGACGTTTGCTTCTTCAGTGACAACGGCCGCAAGGTCGGCTTCAGTGAGGTCAATCTCCAACATATTGGCTTGACGAGGCCTCTTCTTCTTCTTAGGTAAAGACACTTCTACCTTAGCCAAACACCACCACACTTTGAGGTATTTATAGGAGAGTTTCCTTCCTTTCCACAACTCGTAAGGAGTGACATCCCTACCTTTTAGAGGTATTTTGTTCAATAAGTAATTAACCGTCAAACACGGCTTCCCCCACATGTTGCAGGGGCAGTCCGGAAGGTTATTAACAAAGCATTCATCATCTCCTTTAAAGTTTGGTTCTTCCTTTCAGCCACACCATTTGATTGAGGCGAATAGGGGGCAGTGGTTTGATGAATAATACCACTTGTTTTACACAACTCTTCAAAAGGAGCTACATACTCTCCACCTCTATCACTTCGTACCATTTTGATTTTACAATCAAGTTGGTTTTCGGCTTCTGCTTTGAAGTTAGTAAAAGCTTAAATCGCCTCATCTTTACTCCTTAAAAGATAAAGAGTACAATACTTAGTGGAGTCATCAATAAAAGTAATAAAATACTTTTTCCCACCTCTAGTTTGTACAAACTTTAAGTCACATACGCCAGTGTGAATGAGTTCTAGAGGTTTTGTGTTCCTTTCTACAGAATGAAATGACAGTTTAGCCAATTTTGCTTCAACACAAACTTCACACTTGGTTTTGTTAAACTCATTTACCTTAAGTAGATCGAGATTAACTAATATTTTTATCGCATTTAGATTAACATGTCCTAATCTAGAATGCCATAAATCAGAACACTCAATCAAGTAGGAGGAAGTTGCTTCATTCTCATTCTTCTTAGCCTCAATGGGCTCTTGGCGCAAAGCCATTACAGATAACTTACAAAGACCCTCAGACAGGTAACCTTTTTCCTAAGAACATTCCAAATTTAGATAAAATAAATTTATCCGACTAAAAAACTAGTCTAAACCCTCTCTTGACTAGTACAGAGCCGGACACAAGATTCTTCCGGATGTCGGGGACATGCAGCACCTCTCCAAGAGTAAGGTTCTTGTCGGAGCTCAACCTTAGCACCACAGTACCATAGCCAACTACCTCAGATGAGGCTTGATTCCCCATACTGAGCTTCCTCCCTTGGCAACTCTTGTACTTGGTGAAGCGGCTTCGGTCACCACAAATATGTGCCGTGGCAGCGGTATCAATATATCACTTTCCCTCATTCTCCACGACGTTTGCTTCTTCAGTGACAACGGCCGCAAGGTCGGCTTCAGTGAGGTCAATCTCCAACATATTGGCTTGACGAGGCCTCTTCTTCTTCTTAGGCAAAGACACTTCTACCTTAGCCAAACACCCCCACACTTTGAGGTATTTATAGGAGAGTTTCCTTCCTTTCCACAACTCGTAAGGAGTGACATCCCTACCTTTTAGAGGTATTTTGTTCAATAAGTAATTAACCGTCAACACGGCTTCCCCCCACATGTTCTGGGGCAGTCCAGAAGTTATTAACAAAGCATTCATCATCTCCTTTAAAGTTTGGTTCTTCCTTTCAGCCACACCATTTGATTGAGGCGAATAGGGGGCAGTGGTTTGATGAATAATACCACTTGTTTTACACAACGATTCAAAAGGAGCTACATACTCTCCACCTCTATCACTTCGTACCATTTTGATTTTACAATCAAGTTGGTTTTCGGCTTCTGCTTTGAAGTTAGTAAAAGCTTAAATCGCCTCATCTTTACTCCTTAAAAGATAAAGAGTACAATACTTAGTGGAGTCATCAATAAAAGTAATAAAATACTTTTTCCCACCTCTAGTTTGTACAAACTTTAAGTCACATACGCCAGTGTGAATGAGTTCTAGAGGTTTTGTGTTCCTTTCTACAGAATGAAATGACAGTTTAGCCAATTTTGCTTCAACACAAACTTCACACTTGGTTTTGTTAAACTCATTTACCTTAAGTAGATCGAGATTAACTAATATTTTTATCGCATTTAGATTAACATGTCCTAATCTAGAATGCCATAAATCAGAACACTCAATCAAGTAGGAGGAAGTTGCTTCATTCTCATTCTTCTTAGCCTCAATGGGCTCTTGGCGCAAAGCCATTACAGATAACTTACAAAGACCCTCAGACAGGTAACCTTTTTCCTAAGAACATTCCAAATTTAGATAAAATAAATTTATCCGACTAAAAAACTAGTCTAAACCCTCTCTTGACTAGTACAGAGCCGGACACAAGATTCTTCCGGATGTCGGGGACATGCAGCACCTCTCCAAGAGTAAGGTTCTTGTCGGAGCTCAACCTTAGCACCACAGTACCATAGCCAACTACCTCAGATGAGGCTTGATTCCCCATATTGAGCTTCCTCCCTTGGCAACTCTTGTACTTGGTGAAGCGGCTTCGGTCACCACAAATATGTACCGTGGCAGCGATATCAATATATCACTTTCCCTCATTCTCCACGACGTTTGCTTCTTCAGTGACAACGGCCGCAAGGTCGGCTTCAGTGAGGTCAATCTCCAACATATTGGCTTGACGAGGCCTCTTCTTCTTCTTAGGCAAAGACACTTCTACCTTAGCCAAACACCCCCACACTTTGAGGTATTTATAGGAGAGTTTCCTTCCTTTCCACAACTCGTAAGGAGTGACATCCCTACCTTTTAGAGGTATTTTGTTCAATAAGTAATTAACCGTCAACACGGCTTCCCCCCACATGTTCTGGGGCAGTCCAGAAGTTATTAACAAAGCATTCATCATCTCCTTTAAAGTTTGGTTCTTCCTTTCAGCCACACCATTTGATTGAGGCGAATAGGGGGCAGTGGTTTGATGAATAATACCACTTGTTTTACACAACTCTTCAAAAGGAGCTACATACTCTCCACCTCTATCACTTCGTACCATTTTGATTTTACAATCAAGTTGGTTTTCGGCTTCTGCTTTGAAGTTAGTAAAAGCTTAAATCGCCTCATCTTTACTCCTTAAAAGATAAAAAGTACAATACTTAGTGCAGTCATCAATAAAAGTAATAAAATACTTTTTCCCACCTCTTGTTTGTACAAACTTTAAGTCACATACGCCAGTGTGAATGAGTTCTAGAGGTTTTGTGTTCCTTTCTACAGAATGAAATGACAGTTTAGCCAATTTTGCTTCAACACAAACTTCACACTTGGTTTTGTTAAACTCATTTACCTTAAGTAGATCGAGATTAACTAATATTTTTATCGCATTTAGATTAACATGTCCTAATCTAGAATGCCATAAATCAGAACACTCAATCAAGTAGGAGGAAGTTGCTTCATTCTCATTCTTCGTAGCCTCAATGGGCTCTTGGCGCAAAGCCATTACAGATAACTTAAAAAGACCCTCAGACAGGTAACCTTTTTCCTAAGAACATTCCAAATTTAGATAAAATAAATTTATCCGACTAAAAAACTAGTCTAAAACCTCTCTTGACTAGTACAGAGCCGGACACAAGATTCTTCCGGATGTCGGGGACATGCAGCACCTCTCCAAGAGTAAGGTTCTTGTCGGAGCTCAACCTTAGCACCACAGCACCATAGCCAACTACCTCAGATGAGGCTTGATTCCCCATATTGAGCTTCCTCCCTTGGCAACTCTTGTACTTGGTGAAGCGGCTTCGGTCACCACAAATATGTGCCGTGGCAGCGGTATCAATATATCACTTTCCCTCATTCTCCACGACGTTTGCTTCTTCAGTGACAACGGCCGCAAGGTCGGCTTCAGTGAGGTCAATCTCCAACATATTGGCTTGACGAGGCCTCTTCTTCTTCGGCTTTCGGCAGTCCTTGGACATGTGGCCGGATTTGCCATAATTTTAGCAGTCTCCTTCAAACTTGCGGGCTTGCACCTTGCCTTTCCCTTTGGGGTTGCTATTCGGACGCCCTCTCTTTGCATTGTTGGAGTTTCCACCTTTCTCAGCAAGGTTGACTCTTGGTTCCACGGGTGCTTTGCCCTTCCCATCTCGAGTCCTCATATCGGTCTCGAAGCGGAGCTTGACAACAAGATCGTCAAGCGTCATTTCCTTTCGCTTGTGCTTCAGGTAGCTCTTGAAGTCCTTCCAGCTCGGGGGAAACTTTTCTATCACGGTTGCCACAATGAAAGCATCTGGAAAAAGCATTCCTTCGGCGTGGACGTCATGGACAATGAGTTGGAACTCTTGCACTTGCTCCATGACCGGTCGAGAGTCCACCATTTTGTAGTCCAAGAACTTGGCGACTACAAACTTCTTGGTTCCTACATCGTCAGTGCAATATTTTCTTTCAAGTGCCTCCCAAATTGCCTTGGAGGTCTTTACATTTGGGTATACGCTGTACATACTATCATCTAGTCCACTAAGCAAGAAATTTTTACAAAAGTAATCAGAAGTTAGCCAATTTTCGTAGGCTATGTGGACTTCCATGTTCTCTTCGTTGTCACTTGGAGGGGCAGGTGCATTCTCGATCAGCACAGTGGTGAACCCCAATGTTGTCAAGTAGAACAACATCTTTTGCTGCCACCTTTTGAAGTCGGCTCCTCCAAACTTTGTCGGCTTCTCGGCAGCGGGCAGCACTCTAGACGAGTGCCTCAGGGTCGAGTTCGAGCCCCCCACCACACCAAGGTGGTTCACACTCCCAAAAGGGACGTTCATCTGCAAGGCAGAAGACATTGCATTGAAGTTAAATGCCGAGTTAGTGGCATTAGCACGGTTAAGTGCGATTCTAGCGTCGGTGGCTGCAGACATGGCAGCAAGAGTTGGATTAGCAAACACCGGAGTTGGAGTTGGGACAGACGTCGGTGGAACCACATTGCCGGAGGAGGCAATGACGTCAGAAACGATGGGGTTGGTGGCGGCAGAAGTGGCGGGATTGGTGGCGGCAGAAGCGGCGGCGGCGGCAGCGTCGGAGATGGCAACAGATGACGAAGACATGTTTTCAAGCAGCTTGACTAGGAGTTTTTTTCGTCTTGCGATTGTTGGATACAAAAGCTGCTACTATAAAACAATATAGTAAGTCGGAACAGAACTAAAAGACTGAAATTACTAAAACTGCGTTGAGTCGAGGAAGGCCTCTCTCCGCAAGACGAAAAACGCCCCGGTAGTGCTCTTGGTTCTGGCGTTTCGCCCCCAAAGATGAAACGATGACGTCTCAAGGATTGCAGCACCGCAAGATCTTCGAGCTCCGGCGAACTAGACTTTTCCGACGAGGACAGGAGCTGGACAGCTAAGATGAAATGCAGAGCTAAGATGAGAATGCTTGGTTGGTGTGTTTTTGGAATGGCATGCAACTAGCCTATTTATAGGCTTATCTCACCCAGGTGAAAAGTTGTTGGACAATAATGGTAGGAGGACGTGGGTATGGTAAGTGGAGAGTGGAGTGTGGAGAGTTGTTGAACAGTCTCTTCCAGAGACTTCCAAAAAGATACACTCTGGTGCAGCAGGAGCACTGCACCACGGAGAGGAATCAAGTGTAGCCGGTTCACTACACCAACGACTGGGCCAGCCCACCTAGCTCAATAGCCTAGCCCAACTGCCAAGCCCGACGGACCACCCAAAGGACCAAGATCCAAGATCCAAGTCCAAGGACACGGACACGGATCGGAGCCGGAGCCGGGGTCGGGCACGGGCGCGGTGCGGCGCGGCGTGTGAGGCGGTCGGTGAAAAGGCTCGCGCGCATGAGCATGTGTGACCCAAGCCCACCACATGTCACTTAGTTATCTCCTACAATGTGGTAGAGACTTAAATACCACATTAAAGTTTGTACATTAATCAATGTGGGACATTGATTAATGTAATAACTCTTCAAAACCCGAATAAGGTAAGTTTCTCCACTTTAGGTAACATATTAGTTTTGTCCCCCCAAACTTTGAGCCACTATTTCTCACTCACCGAAAATTGGAATCGAGAAATTAAGCACACTATAATTATCTATTCGAAACGTAGATCGACGTCATATATCTCAATTCATAAATCAGATAAATATTGAGGCTCGAAAAGACAATTAAACGGGCTGAATTTTGCCCAAGTCAAATTAGCATTAAATGCTAATTAACTTTTCATAATAACAATATATATATATATATATATATATAATTAATATATATATTACACGATTTTCCAACAATTTGCTTATTATTGTTTAATTTCTGTATATGCATCTAAGCCATTCCTTATTTGGACGAAGATGTCATGGGTGCATTCCCTTGGCCCTAATGGACGTTTAACTTCTTATGTTGTTTGTGAAACTTTAAGAGCACTGCGACTTCGGAGATTCATTTTATAATTACTGATATGCATATCAAATTTTGATATATAAAAAACTCTATCACGTGTGACAGGTCTTGTTTATTGCATGGACTATATATTTGAAGAAGAACATCGATTGGTTAACTTAAACCCCTTCTCAAAGTTTTCACACTCTTTAAGGCAGTGTTTGGAACAACTTATTTAAACAGCTTTTAACTGCTTGTGCTTAAAGCTGCTTAAAGTTTCCATTAAGCAAAAGCTACCAGTGTTTGGATTATCCATTAAAAAACAGCTTAATTTTAGAAAAATCTATTATATTAATGTTTGGAACATACTTTCATAAACAGCTTTTTAATTTTATTTTAATAATAAATTCCATAATTGCCCTTTACTTTTTAACATTCATTACCAATTTATTTTCTTCTTAAATTTTTTTTTCCTATACATATAATGATCACACGTATACTTCTAAATTAATAACATTAGTATATTGTAAAATTTGCAATACGTAAGTTTAAGCAACAAAAGTCTTCAACCATTCTCGAAAAAGAAAAAGACGACGTTTTTTTTAAAACTATTCTAACATCAAATTATTGGAACCCCAATTCTAGCAAACGAAATGGATGCGCATATGTCGTCTCGCACTTTGTTCATTTCAACATTATTGGTACCTACTTCGACGCCACCACCATCTTGTCTATAAGTTCCCATACCAATTTCTTGCTCGTCTTCATTTGGAGGAACATAATCGGGATCATTATCATACTGCTTAAACTCTTCGTCTAATGCATCTACTTTATGTATAAAGTTATGGATCGCCATTGTAGCTGGAATAAGCACCACTTGATCCTCCCATGGCATATTAATGGGAATATCTTTAATCATGTAAAATCTATTCTTCCAACAACCAAATGATCTTTCAATGGTTGTTCTTATTGATGAATGCAAATGGTTGAACATTTCGTAATGGTTGTTATATGTAGATGCACGAGGAAAATCCGGAAGATGATACCTTTGACCTTTGTATGGAGCAAGAAATCCAGGTATATTCGGGTATCCAGCATCCACCAAATAGTATTTTCCTAAAATTTGGAATGAATGAGATGAATAGATAATGATAGACCTTTAAACAATAATTCTGAATGAATAATTTCACCTGGAGGAGGCATAGGGAATCGTTTCTCCGGATCTCTAATAGTGTCATAGAATATGCGAGTGTCATGTGCACTCCCTTCCCATCCAGATAATACAAAGGTAAAATACATGTTAAAATCACAAGCAGCCATTATATTTTGTGTAGGAGTCCCTTTCCTACCAATAAAAGGCACCTGCAAGTCCTTAGGCAATGAAGCTTTTACATGGGTGCCATCAATGGCCCCAATACAGTCCTAAACTCGATGCTTTTTCTTTTTTTCCCTTGGCTTGTTTCAGTATCTACTTCAACACGTGATGTTACTTGAGGCTCTGATTGAGGGAGATCATCTAGGTGTTCTGAAGATGAATTATCTTGTTGAGTATCTTGCATGTTCGGAGGCAACACTCCAACAGAAGGAGACCATATACTTGCCCCACTAGCCATCACGTCAGAGAATAAAATTTCTTGTTCTGATATCATCATAGGACCTTTATCTCGAAATTTGGCTGCTTCAGGATTTGCCTAGAGATAATCAAAATAAATTAGGAATAAGAAACTTAAACTATACAAATCAGAAAGCAATTCATATCACAATTCTAATTAGGTCAACTATACAAATCAGAAAGCAGCCAGATTGGCTCGGTCAATTATGATAACTATACAAATCAGAGGAAGACTTGTCTGACACTTGGCCTGTGAAACCAGAATTGTTGTATAGTCAGATATAATGAAACTAATTATGATCCATATGATCAAATCAGATAATTGAATTAGTATAATTATGCATGTGCAGCGCATCATAGGCTAAATCAAGCTATTTTACATCCCAAAAAATCTGATAAAAACTAAAATTGAATTAGTATAATTGATACAATACCTGTATCTTTTGCTGCCACCATTCCGGACTTGTATCAATTGTGCCTTTCTCATGATTCCAACCAAGACCTGTTTCACCGCGAATCATTGATCTCCATTGACCCCATTCTTTTTTCATTGTGTCCCATTTGTTCTTTAATTGTTTTCGCGTATATTTGCGACTTGTTGCAATAGCAAACTTGTTTACTAGATTATCCCATCCATTTTTATTGAAGTGACTACCGGGTCGATTTCCAAAATTCACCTCTTGCACACATAATGAAATAAATATCTCAGTGGTTCGTATATCCCAACTTGCTTTCTCAGAGTGGTCTGTGGTCCCTTTTCCTCTCGCCTCTAAAATCATTGTTTCTAGTTGAACTAGTCTCATTTGATGACTTGGGAATTTGAGAAGATAGCGAAGTATTATAGTCGCTAAATTGAGAGTCCATAACTATACCAAAATATTGTAGCAATAGTTATATGTAAAAGTTCATACTTCAATGATAGAAAATCACAATAAAGTAGAGCATGTGGAACGGAAAGAGCGGGCAACAGGTAGATATTCTTTCACTACGTAGAGTTGATTCGTAACATAGAAATCAAGCTATCAACACGAAATCATCTAATTCCATACAAATCAAATTTGAAATCACTGAAATAATCAGAAACTAAAACGATACATACCAGCAATAACAACAATAACAAGCAGCACAAGTCCAAACATATTCACAATATCAACAAAGCAATATTACCAATAACCGGTTGACGGCTTGATTTAATATCAGATTTTGAAGTAAACAATGGAGGAGAACCACCATCTATTCCATCAATACCATATTTAAAAGGAAGACTTGTCTGACACTTGGCTCGGTCAATTATGATAACAAGCAACAAAAATTGCTTCAAAATTACATTTCCTAGCTTTTTATAGTACCCCGGCCTGTATAAACCCTCAGCCTGCTTTTCCGATTTTGTTGAATAAATTAGAATAATCACTGATTTTCCGATTTTCCAGACTTCAATCGAATTGAAACAATTGGCAGAAAATCGGAAAATCATATAAGAAAATTCAAACGATTCCATAAAGACGAAACAACAATCAACCCGACTGAATCAAATTCCCAATTCGAATGAACAAATACGAGTATGAAGCGAATGTCGGAATAACCAACCCGACTGAATCAAATTCCCAATTCGAAAATATAAACAAATATGATCCATGTAAGAAATGAGATTGGAAATTTACCTTGTTTTGTTCTAACGAGAAAGAACGACGGTCCACACTTCACTGAAAAGAAAATAGCAATGGTAGGGTTTGAGAGAGAGTTCTTCAAGATTTGTGGAAATAATTCGGCTGATGAAGCGTAAATAATGCCAGAAGATCATCTAGCCCATAACGGTGGACCACACTTGCTGGCCCACCAATCACGCGGCGCCACACGTGTATTGGTGGGCCACCCTTTTATAGTTCAAATATTTTTTAAATGTAAGGGTGGCCCATCAATATACGCATGGCGTCGTGTGATTGGTGGGTCACTGAGTGGTCCACCCATTATGGGCCAGAAGATTCGCGTTGGTAAATAATAGGGGTATTTTAGGAAAAAAATCAGCTTCTTCAAAATTGCAAAAATGTCACCGCTTCTAAAAGCACCCCAATACCTGCTTATGGGTTTCTGCTTATTTCAGCTTATTTTAAGCCCAAAAAAGCAGAAGCATGATAACCAAACACTTAAAAAAGTGCTTATGCGATAAAAAAACCCATAAACAGCTTTTTTAAGCTGTTCCAAACACTACCTAAATGTCATGGTTTGTTGCTCATTTTCTAATTACTCCCTTAACATGATATTCAATTTGTTCTGAATCATGTATGATTCAGTTTGAAACTAGGATGCACTCTTATGATTTAGTGTTAATCAGTTTTCGAAGTTTTACACTATATCAAATCCTATTTACCTTTTGACATTTTCATAAATAAAGTTAACTACATTCTCGCAACATATTTTTTATTCTGTTATGTCTTAGTTATATTGTGGCTCGTCTTCTTACATGAAAATGGCAAAACTAGATTGTCTAGCCCTCTTCAATAAAGTTCTAATTCTAGAGAGATGTTATTTTCTCTTCATCAGGATTGATTTCCTCTAAAATGCTAGTGACTGCACTCTTATGATTTAGTATGTACCTAATAATATTCGTAAAATGCGATATAGAATAATCAAGTTATACAATGCTATGCTTCAAATAAGATTGTATCATACTTTGTCTCACATCTAGTGTTCCTAGTAGCGTTTATTACAGTGGAGACGGATGGGAAGTCTTAGTTATGATTGTGAAATGACACAATAATATGTGAAGGGCATAGTCTTTCTTTCATGTTTTTTACTTGTCTTTATATTATGATTTTTTTTGTGTTCTAAGTTTTATAAATGGTCATGTGGGTACTGGCTACTTTAGATGAGAACAATTATCTGGTAGCATCGAATGTTAGTTTCGCTTTCTCTTATGTTTCTCATGAGTTATAACTGCCATTAACTTGTATATGATTCCGCTTCTTGTAGGTTCATCATTTGATTGCTTCAATGTTCTAGGATTTTTTGTGTTTGTACTGTTTTACTAATTTAATTTTTTTTTCTTTAAAAAGGTATTAAAGCGAAGCCTAAGTGGTTAATTAAAGAGTACTTCAAGTGAGGATGGTGGGAAATTGGCAAGCAAGATTTTAGTATTTTAGAATTCTACTTGAAGTAGTAGTCTAAATACTTTTGTTACTTGTATAACATTATATGTGGATTGTTTGATAATTGTAATAAAAAAAGTGAAATTTGGTACTCTATGTTCATTAGCTATTGTTAGGAGTGTTCGTTACGGTATACCGTACTATTTTTTTCATACTGCATACCGTACCGATAATGTTCGGTATGGAAAAAAGAATACCGTTACCGTACCGATCATTTTGAAAGTTCAGTATAGCAAATCTCCATACCGTTGCCATACCGCTCTTACGGTATACCGTACTGCACTTCGGTGTACCGAAAAATCAAGGTATACTGAATATTTAACGGTATACATTAAACTTAGTCTATGCTTTTTTACAAAAAAAGACAAGAAAGTTATTAATATTGTTTTTTAATCAAATTAATTAATATATATACTTTGTATGAATTTGTTAATATTACGATTTAATGTTTATAATGTTGAAAAATATAAATTCTTTATCCATTTCATAATTTAATAGATAATTAATGTGATTTTTTGTCAAATAAAGTCTATGATATAACATTAAGGGGTGTTTGGAGTAGCTGAAGCTTATTGATAAGTGCTGAAAGCTGCTGAAAGTGGGGAAAATAGTGTTTGTGAATATTGCTGATAGAAGTAGCTTATTGTTACTTTTTAAAAGAAATGTATGTTTTGTCCTTAGTGTTACTAAATAATTATTATTTATAATAAATAATAAAATTCAGAAATTATTGTTATTCAATATTTATTTTTTGCTTTATAATTTCAATCTAATACTATAAAATACTAAATTAATCTAAATATTATATATATTATAAAATTATATCATAATTTTAGGGTTAAGGATATTTCTGGAATTAGATAAAACTATTAAGGGTAATTTGGTCCGGAAAAAACATAAGTTATAAGCTGAAAGCTAGAAGCTGGGGTGGAGCAGCTTCAGCTGCTTCTCCATTTTCGACCTAATTTTAGAGAATCTCAGCTTTAAGCTGGGAGTCCCAAACACCCTCACACCAGCTTAAAGCTGAAAGCAACTTTCAATAAGCTGTTCCAAACACCCACTAAGATTGTTTGATATGAATAACATATTTGTAATAATTTATAACAACTCATGTTCAAACCATATAACCAGCATTTTTGCACTTTTTTACACAAAATATATGCGGTATGAACTTCGGTATGCGGTATACCTCGGTATGGAAAATCTCATACAGTTATCGTACCGAAAAAACTTCGGTACGGTATGATACCATATCGAAAACTATGGTATACCGAAAATTTGATATCTTCGATATTTTTTCGGTATGGTATGTGCGGTATACCGATTTTTCGGTATACCGTAACACCCCTAGCTATTGTCGTAGATACCTACGACAACGCTTAAAACTCTGACAACATTGAAAAATCATTGTCTATAATCGCTACTTACGACAACACTACTTTCTTCAACAGTTGAAAAAGATAGATACGGCAATGGTTAATATCCGTTGTCGAAGACACATAAGACAACAGATAAAAACCGTTGTCTATGAGCACTATCTACGATAACGGGACTTTCCACAACAATTGAAAAAATACATACTATAACGGTTAAAAACCGTTGCACAAGCGAATTACGACAGCGGTTATTAACCGTTGTCTATGAGCGCATAATTACTATAATGGAACCTTCCGCAACAATGAATTTTTGCTAAGACAACGATTATTAACCGTTGAGCTAACTTTAGTATAAGTTGTTGGTTCAAGCTGTAGTTTAGATAATAGTGAGATTAATGGATTATAGTGACTGCTTGTTTACATTGGTACACTGAAGGTGGTGTAATTAATGGATTATAGTAAGATGTGTTCTCCTAGCTGACCTTAGTGGAGAACCAAAGATCGGTGACTTAGCTTGGTCTTAAGCTTGATAAGATTTCAACTAAGTGAGTTTAGTTATCTATCACTTAGATTTATTATGGTGAATGTTATCGCGACCGGATCTAAGTATTTTGGGTGATAGTAGTTATTTGTACATCAGGATGAGTATCAATATCTTGCTACTGTATCCTTGTTAATTGGGTTGAAAATATCCTCTAAGAAACTCGTAAGGACTAGCACACTAAATCCGATCGGTTGATTAAATTCAGATGTGTAAATAAGGTCGAGTGATACTACTTAGGATATATAATAAGACGTTAATTAATTTAAGTTGTCAATGAACTTAATTAGTTAACGAATTTTATCTCTTAAATACGGGGATCAATTAAGTCTAAAATACAAGTCCATGCTCAAGTTGAGATAAAAGTGGTATAGTGGAATGAATCTGTGTTTATTAATTAATTTTGCTCTGACCTGAGCATTGATAATTAATTAATTTGAGGCCCGACTTTATTTCTTGTATTGGATCTCTAATCTGGCCCAAATAGATATCATATAGTTTTTCTTTACTCTCGAATAATTATTAATTGATTAATGTATTTATGCATTATTTAATAATGTGGAATTATTTATTTGGAATTAATTGGTTGAGCTAACTATTTGCTAAATAGGTAATCCCTGTTATTATTAATTATATTATGTGCTGAATATTAATTTATTAGAAGTCATTAGTATAGTTACTAATGGACCACAATTCTAATATTAATGTTTATTAAAACATTATATTATATATCTTTGTCCGCACGTAGGAGAAGAAGGGTCGGGAAACAATCCAGAAGTTTCAAATACTAGCAATAATCAAAATAGCAAAGACGCACGTATGTAATTCATCCATGTAATCCTTCAATTGGTGTTAGAGCCTGGTTTTAGGCTCTGATTATTACTTTCTTAGGAGCATGTTAGGGTTTTTATCATCGTTATTTGACAATTTCACGATTCGCGGCGGCATGCGTGCCACTATTTTGACCATATTGTACCACTTTTCTCGTGAGAAAAATCCACGAGTAGTTTTAGGGCCAATGTGCTTCAATTGTGTCGTTTTATTGTATTGTAATTGGCTTGGCGTGCACAAAAATCGAGAACGGCGAAAAAGACTAAGCAAGATTTAAGTTAAATGTTTAATTAGACTCGAATGTTAAGCATTTAATCAGACCTTCATTAATTGGACTCTACACGAAATTAGTTCAATTATATAAGTAAATTTCATGGAAAGTAGTTCAATTATACGAAAGTAGTTCAATTATATAATCTTGAGTGAAATTTCAAGGAAACAATATAAATAAATATTTAGGAAAAAAATCATGATTAATAATTAATAAGGAAGTGATTTTGGATAATTTATGAAAATAAAATGTATAACAATTAATAAAAAAATTAGGATAGTATTTGCAAATAAAAAAAATAATATAAGTTCATATCTAAGATCATGATTAATGAAGTAAATGGTTGGACATAAATTACGAAAAGAATATTATCAAACAAAAAATTAACTAAAATTTAGGAAAATGAGTAGACTTATCAAGCCATTTGAAAATTTAAGAAAATAATTATAACAAAAATAAACTAGTTCAACATTTAAATGGAAGAATATTTATAACAAATACTTTATTTATGAAAATATTTACATAATAGCGTAGAACTAAAGTAAATTTTTTAAAATTTAAAAGGAAATATTGAGAACTAAAGCAAACATTTATGCATAAACTAACCAGAAAATGCTAAAACATAACTTTAGCTCTCTATCTTCTAACAATAATTTATAATATCCGTCGAAAAACTAACAATGATCTACTAAACATAATCAAGTTTATTTCCCAAATACAAGAATTTCCTAAATTCCTAAGTTTCGTAATAATAATCTAATTGCATAATTTACAATTTATAATGAACATTAACGAAAGGCAAAGGCAAAAAAAGGAATAAAATCTGCAAATTTAAGACTTTCAAAAAACACATAGACTAAAGCATTAGTGCCAAAAAAGACTTGAAACTTGATATTTTTGATAAATCGAGAATAAAAAAGGAAATATTTAGTAGCCAAACTAATGTTATTAAAAATATTTTTTAATTGCTCATGTATGAGATATTCTAATAATTTTAATGATTTAGGGAATAATTATTACTACATCAATTTATTTTTATTGAATAAATATAACATATCATTATAGATTAGATTGATTAATTAATTATACGGATAAAAATTGATCTAGCACTAGAATTAATCCAACAATTAATTGACTAAACTGAACCTAAAATAATAAGTATGAAAAATATTAAATGAGAATTTAGTCACTATCAATTATTTACCCTGATCTTATCAGGCAATAATTATACAAACACATGAATTTCAAGATTAAAATGATCAATTTGCTTATTGATTACAATTTTAAATAAAAGTGTTTATTTTTACTATTAGAGTTTTTTACATTGTCTATTTATTTTTTACGAGGGGGACCCACCTGCTACTGTATGCCGGTTGTGCAGGCGCGAACACTGCTCATTAGCCTCCAGGCCGCCACGTGTCGAGAGGGTTTTGGTTTGAACCGGCCGAGCTCGGGAGGAGGAATTTCCAAATTTCTTTTCATTTGGAGTTCATTTGAGTTTAATTTCGCATTCCACCATTTCGTCTCTGTTCTTCACACCGCATCAAACACACACTCAGAGATATCTTTATTGAGTGTGTTTGTAGAAGATAATCTGAATAATTTATCAGTTTTTTTTTTTTTATGGAATGGCTGCGAGCTTCAGCGGATAAAGAGCTCGTGAAGAAAAAGTCCGAGAAATTTTCCTAGAAATCTCCGTTTGCAGATCTCGGTTTATCCGGCGGCGGAAGTAATTTTCCAGTTTTCTGTTATTGGATTCCGGAATCTCAGATCGGAGACTTGAGCAGCTGATAGGTTGTTTCGAGGAAAAGTTAGCGAAAATGCCGGGGCATGGGGATTTGGATAGGCAATTAGAGCAATTGATGGAGTGCAAGCCGCTGACGGAGGCGGAGGTGAAAATTTTGTGCGAGCAGGCGAGAGCGATTCTGGTGGAGGAGTGGAATGTGCAGCCGGTGAAATGCCCTGTCACTGTGTGTGGCGATATTCATGGACAGTTTTACGATCTAATCGAGCTTTTCCGGATTGGCGGCAATGCTCCTGATACGAATTATCTCTTTATGGGGGACTATGTTGGTAAGTTTTTAACTGTATTTCATTTGGTTTGTTGTTTTCCTGCTTCTGCTTCTGTGACTGTTAATTGTTTGGTAAATCTGGTTTGTGTATTTCAAAGTAGTTGTTTTGCTTGTTTGATAAATGGGAATAGGTGAATTCATTAGTAGCTGAATATGTGTATAATGCCTCGGTTAGTCTCTAGGGGACTTCCAGTGGAATATGATCCTTTAATATATTGTATAGCTTGATGCAAAGTTGCAAACATAATGTTCTAGAGCTGCTAGGAAATTATTCAACGGGATTTCTCTTTAAATTGATTAGTAGGGCATAAATAGGTGGATGTGGGAATTTCTTGTTATTCATGCACTCAGCATGATGTTGGCAAGTTGGAGCAAAGTATTCCTGATATATCGGGGATGTTGCTTTCGTCCAACGAATAGCAAAAATTGTGGGGTGTTGTTTAGTTGCAAGTCATTGTATTGTGGGCTGTTCGGTTTTGGATGACGTTTAAATATCAAATTGTTTTGATCTTGTCGTATACCACTTATATTTGGCGAACGCTTATGTGGAAAATTGACCTGCGGATGTATAAGTTTATCTTTAGAGATGTATAATTCTCATCCATTTATTCATGGATGGCTAATTCATCTATTTATTACTGGATAACTTATTCATTTCTTTATTCTGGGATGAATTATTACATTTATTTGTTCGTTGATGACGTTTTTGTCTGATTTGGGCTGAGATTACATAAATGTAAACGACATAGGTGTTTTGTGTATTGGGGAGAATGGGATAGTTTTTGCAGGCACATAATAGAACATTCCTCTACTGGAGTTTTTACCTTTTCCTCTTCTTCTTTTATTTCTTTCTAAGTTTATGTTTCTTTGTAACTTTGAGCCATCTGCTTTTTTAATAGGTTTCCTTTTTATGATCTTTTATGCTAACCTGTAATTTCTGGGCATGGTAAATTCTGTCATTTATTCTTGCCAAATTCACCATAATATCCGATTAACAAAACATACATACTGCAGACCGTGGGTACTATTCATTGGAGACAGTCACACTCTTAGTGGCCTTGAAAGTTCGTTATAGAGATAGAATCACAATCCTCAGAGGAAACCATGAAAGTCGGCAAATTACTCAAGTGTATGACATTTATCTTATCCATTTATGGCTTTTTGGTTAAATTGCTTTTCTGGATGTCCAAATTGAAGTTATCTTAGTCCATGAAAAATTGGTTTAGTTTCCATGTACTATTTTTCTACAATACTATCGTATCTTTATTGTTGTCCAGCTGCTTATGATTTTGTGAGATTGTAATGTAAAGCTTAAGCTGACATCTAAATGTGAGCCTTAAAGAAACAATTATCTTCCTGAATGATTATGTTACTATCCTGTTAATATAGGTATGTGAACAGGGTGATACTGTTTTGTTTTACAAGATTGTCCTTTGGAGGGAAGGGAAAGTATTCTCGGAAACCATGCTTGATTTGGATATGCATTTGGAAAAAAATATGCTGACAAAGCTGTTTAATTTTTTATAGGTGCGTAGATCAATATTTATATTTCAGTCTCTTTTGATATCCTCTTTCTGTAGCTTTCACGAGAGAGATCGGACAAAGGGTGAATCTATTTGATGTAGTGTTTTAGAAAGTGCACGAGGGCCCTTATTAGTTGAGGCTTTTGCCTTGCCGGGTTGAGACAGCCATGAGGCGTGAAACGAGGCTCGTGCCTCACTTCACATGTGGATTGTGGATTTTCTTGTATGGACTTTTTATTAAAAGCATGGCTTATACTAAAACCAAAGCATGGCTTATACTAAAACAGCGGTCTAAATATGTCCTTTCTTGTCCAACCTTTCCTCTCGTTAGATCAATAAGAGCGTGCTACGACAGATCTCTGTTCTTCCACGCGGCAGGTCACAAATATAGCTCTCATCTCCACCCTCCCACGCGATAGGCGATAGCAGTAGAAGTCAGTGCTCAACACGAGGAGCGCCTTTCTCATGATACAACTCTGAGCTCTCTTTTCGTTTTCATTCGTGAATCTCAATAGAAACACCCGAGTCAATAGTGCTCTCATCTCTATCTCTCATCTCATAGCATGCATATATGTCGAGAATGCTTTTTTCTTTACTCTTGTAATTTTTATGGTGTGTGAGGTGTGGTGTGGTTGTATATATATCAAAATGGACGGAGCAGACTACCGTATTCGACTTTTTTTTTTTTTTTTTCTTCCAGTTTCTGAGAGTTGTATTGAGGCAAATTGAGTCATTTTGCTTGGACAGAAATCAACATTGTTGAATTTTAGGCGAGGACTTATATCTGAAGCCTCCTTGATGCTTACACCAGAATTTATGAAAACATGTTAGGCATATAAGATAGGGAGCCCTAACTTAACCTAAAATCATGGTTGTAAGTCAAGGGTTGACTCTCTCTTATATACCCTTCCACACTTTCATGTGGAAGCGATGTGGGATATCGTAACAATCCATCCCCCTTCGAAACCGTACGTCCACGGACGGCACACGCCGAGTGGCAACCCACATCGAAGGCCCACTTCACGGGTGGCAGGTTCCACATCCGTGGTGGCAACCCCTAGGCCCACACATCGGGTAGCCCCTTCCCGCAACGTACGATCCGTCAGGTTCCCACAGACGGCGCCAATTGTTAGGCATATAAGATAGGGAGCCCTAACTTAACCTAAAACCATGGTTGTAAGTCAAGGGTTGACTCTCTCTTATATACCCTTCCACACTTTCATGTGGAAGCGATGTGGGATATCGTAACAAAACACCTTGAGGGTCTTAGGATTTTTAGAACCATGTATCTATGAATATGGATTTTACATAATTCAGTTACTAGGATTTGCTGTATAACTCTTTTATGGGCATTGTTGCGAGTCATTTTATAATATGCCTCCAGCCTAAAAACTGCTTATACACTTAATGAATATTTAATTTATTAAGTTCTAAAAGGATTTGGGATTAGTATGTTTTGCAAGTGTAGAATTTGTGAAGGATTCTTTTTATTGTTTGAAGGTACTTTAATGTGTAAACAGAAATGGATGATTTGTGAAAAACTTGCAAAACATAAATAGACATACAATAATTCAGAATTTGAGTTTTAGATTGTATGCGACTTACTTAGATTTGGAATGCCCCTGGGTTATTCATGTACCTTTCTTGTACCAGATATGGGTTCTATGATGAGTGCTTGAGGAAGTATGGCAATGCCAATGTATGGAAGTATTTCACTGATCTTTTTGATTATTTGCCGGTGACAGCACTTATTGAGAGTCAGGTTTGCTTGATAAAAACATGTCTCCTTTTGTATCTACTATAGCATTTTTATTATAGTGTGATGTTTTCTGCTGTTTTCTTGTAGATATTCTGTTTGCATGGTGGTCTTTCACCTTCACTGGATACCTTGGATAACATTCGAGCTCTAGACCGCATACAGGAGGTATGAGACTTCAGTTGTGCATGACTGCAAAAGCTTCAAATGCCGTCAAGCATCATATTTTTTATGTTTTTGTTCATAGTGTGTTCGGAGGAGCTCCATAGAAATCTTCTTTTAATGCCAGTCAATGTATAATTTATTCAAATTTAAGTCCAATTAAAATCTTAAGAGCAGTGCTTTAGTATTTTTTTCTTTCCAATTAACAGAAGGTGGCTGCCTTCCTGAAATTTCATCATTTTGCCTACACTTCTGCTGTTTCCTTGTTTTCTCACAAATCTTCTTGTTGGACTGTTAGGTTCCACATGAAGGACCAATGTGCGACCTCTTGTGGTCGGATCCGGATGATCGTTGTGGATGGGGCATATCACCACGTGGGGCTGGCTACACCTTTGGACAGGACATAGCTGCTCAGTTCAACCATACGAACGGCCTCACACTAATTTCAAGGGCTCACCAGCTTGTCATGGAGGGTTTTAATTGGTGTCAGGTTGGACTACCGTTTGAATGGTCTTAACTACAAATCATCAGTCCAAACTTATTTATTTGCTTTTTTTCACTTTGTAGGACAAGAATGTGGTGACAGTGTTCAGCGCCCCAAACTATTGCTACCGCTGCGGGAACATGGCTGCAATCCTTGAAATTGGAGAGAACATGGAGCAGAACTTCCTGCAGTTCGACCCAGCTCCTCGCCAGATCGAGCCCGACACAACTCGCAAGACTCCAGACTACTTTTTGTGATCTCAAGGTCCGTAGCATGCTTGCAGTTATATTACTGTAGATGTATCTTTAGAGAAGAGTATTGTCATATGATAATTGTCAACTGTCAAGATCATTCTGTGTCTGGAGTTAGTTACCGCTGCTGAATTCCGTTTTGTTCTTGAGATACTCGGTAACTAACCAAGGCATAGAGTATTTTGTATATTGCCCCAACCAAAATCTGAAAGCATCCATGATAAGGCTTTTCTAGGATCCAGTTTTCAGAATGTATCACAACTTCCAATTTTCATGTTTATGACGTTATTTTGCCATCCTCATCGACAGATTCCTAAAAGGAATCATGACAAGGTGAACAGAGAGGGCCTCAAGAGGTAACACTTCTTCTCATTATCGAAGTTTCCATCATCATCAAGATGCCATGATGCCACTGCTCTACTATGAAGTTTCTAAATATAGTGTGGTATGAAGAAGCCTGAAATGATGGCTAGTAGAAGCGAAGGATTTTGTGTTGGATTGGATTATGATCAACATCAAAGTTAGTGAGATATCAATTGGATTTTAAAGTAGAAAAACTGTGAATCTTATATAGTGCAGATACATTCTACAAATAGAAGACTATCTAGCCTCTAGTAGTGTGATGCTCATTTCATTTGTGGAATGCAGAGCATTGGAGCTGCTCATAGAATTCTCTGTGTCTGTAACATCTCTCTCTCTGTGAAAAATCCAGGCTTTTTAGGTTGAGGCAGCTCACCCAGCATCAGAATTACTGAAGACATGGTTGGCCTGTCTTCCGGGCTCTTCTGCACGCATAGAAGACCGACGTGGATTGCTCGTAGAACTTCTGATGTGTACTCGGGCTTGACCGGGTAAGACTCCAACGCGTTCCCTTCTTTGTTCAGCATCCATGCCTGCCCATCCCAATCCAAGTCATAAAATCACTTAACCTTATGATGAAATGGAAAGTTTTTACTCTTACATGTCCAAGAAGGTTGTGTAGTGATCTCTATGAGAGAATCCTCTGTTCCTCTTGCCGCTCACAATCTCAAGTACTAAAACACCGAAGCTGAAGACATCTGATTTTATGGAGAAGAGGCCGTCTACTGCGTACTCTGGTGACATGTAACCACTGCAGGAAGAACCAAAAGGTTGAGTTTCAAGATTTACTGCATAGGATAGGTTCAAGAATCTTACTATGTTCCTACTACTCTGCTTGTGTTTGCTCCAGTCTCATTCCCTCTGAAGCTTCTTGCTAATCCAAAGTCTGATATCTTCGGATTCATATCCGAGTCAAGCAATATGTTGCTGGCTTTGAGGTCTCTGTGGATGATCCTAAGACGCGAATCTTGATGAAGACACAGAAGGCCGCGAGCAATGCCATTGATTATGTGGAAGCGCTTTGGCCAGTCAAGCATCTTGGTTTTCAATGGATCTGCCAAACAGATGAATGTGAAAAGATCATAGACAGATAATATGGTGAGCAGAGGAATCATCCTTACCAAAGAGAATCAAGTCAAGGCTTCTGTTAGGCATGTATTCATACACCAAAATGTACTCTTCTCCACTTATGCAGCATCCCAGAAGCTTCACCAGGTTCCGGTGCTGAAGCTTCGCGATGCAGATCACTTTGTTCTTGAACTCATTGATTCCTTGGAAGGGAAGTTCTTGATAATCTTTTGACAGCAATCTCCTGCCCCTCTTCTAGCTGGCCCTTATAAACAGGTCCAAATCCACCCTCTCCAATTTTGCAACTGAATGAAAAACTCTCACTAGCTTTGCTTATTGTGGACAGCTCAAAAAGAGGCAGCTCCAAGTCTTTGCTATGGCTTTCTTCGTCATAATCCTTCACATTGTTGCGTCTAATGCTGTCTGCAGCACAACCTATGATGGAAGGTTTAGAATAATCTAAAGGCGTTTCTTATCTTACGGTAGAGATCATCTTGCTTACCTCCTCTCCTTAGTGAAAGATCGGTCTTTTTCATTCTCTGGGAGTACAGGGATAGGCTTAATGATAGCAGAGCCAAAGTTGCTACCAGACTCAAAACCATAATAAGTACTTTCCTTTTACTTCCTTCTGACTCTGCTAAAAAGAGTTGAGAGTTTCGTTCGAACCTTCAAGAACTTCTGGAGTTCAGTTTCGTACCTATCTCAGAGGAAGCCATCCTTATGTAGATATCTTGTCCATCTGCAGAGAGCAATTTGATGTCAACAAGGTCCCCAAGCCAAAGCAAGCATGTATGCCCTCCTTCCTTCACGTCTACGTTCGTATAAGCCGTGCAAGAATAGTTCTTCAAGCAAATCTCCTTACATTCCTCAACATTCTTAGTTTCATTATACCAAGAGTGTTCAGTGTCCGGCAGCTTGATCCCAGAATGCTTCTAAAAAACATCACCCGAACACTTCAAAGGCGATCTACGCACACACACACACCCGACCAGCTCCCCCGTTCCCATCCCTCTCCATCCTTAGGCACAAACTTGTTCAAGCAACCACACACAGCGGTGTTACACACACCATATGAGCCACACAGGTAGAAATCACAATTATCAGAAGGGGCAGTAAGGTAAACTTGCCAGCTCTGTGTCTGATCATTCCATGTTCACCTCTGCCCAACTCCACTCTCACTCAAGGTGAATCTTGAAATGACTGAGGTGTTGATTAGCTCATAGTGATAGTAAACCTCACTCTTGTTCATCACCAATCCGAAATCGGGTTTTTTCTCAATCCGGGTAGACCGCTAAACGTCAGTCCATTCAACGGTCCGGTGCTGCACCTCTTTATTTCACCTTTCCTCAAAGCATTATGTGGATAACCAGTTGGTTCACAGTGGTATGTATAATCTCATGTTCCCGGATCATCATAGGTCCTCCAAGTCCATGATGAGAGGTACAACTCCATGTTACAAAATATATGAATCTGCCGAACACAAAAACCCGTGAAATGGAAATGGAAAAATTACAACTTGAACAAGAAATAAAATTATAACCAAATGCAAATTTGAGTCGAGATAGAATCTCTATCCGCAAGAGAAATATGCCCCGGTAGTATTCACAGTTACGACGTAATCTCCCCAAAGATAAAACGACTTCAAGTCCGGCGTAAGGAACTAGACGGAAGGCAAGGACTTGAGTTAGATGAACTTGAACTAATATGAATTGTATGAAAAATGCTTGTGTGTAATGAGAAGAATAACATGTCCACTATTTATAGGCTATACACCACCTTGAGTGACATTATAATCATCATAATCACCAATTAAAACAATAAACGTTTCACATTGCACATCATGCATATATACATATATATTGTATTATTATATGTATAATAGAGATATCATGACATATAATTTTATACCAAGAAATGATTAAGCATAAGCTCAATCTCATCCAAACCCACTAAGCTGGCTCGACGAACAAAGCCCAATGATTAACACTTTTAACTCCCACTTTTTCATGCACCAAACTTTGCGTACATATTTCTCACTCACTGAAAATCGGAATTGAGAAACGGAATACACTACGATCATATACTCGGAACGTAGTTCGTCGCTATATATTTTACTTTGTAAAAATAACGACATACGTGATTAGAACACTCGATCAAAGATGACCGATAGGCGATAGCTAATATTCTGCTTAAATGCAGATTTTCCAACAATCCCCCACATGAGTGGAAATAGCCCAAATGCATGCATGCAGACACTAAGCTCAGTCCTCAAGAGACAATAAAATCAGAGTAGGTGGCTTGTGACCTTGAAATATCCTTACTTAATGCCATCGAGTATACCGGCGGACTAGTGAACAAAAGATTTTGAACTATTCCTCCATCGTGTATACCGAGACAATAACACTAACACTATAAAGTCTCAACCTCGTCCGTTCTCACGTTTGTGTCCGTTTCTGGCCATGGACAACCTCTTTAGATTTATAAGTATCGAATAGAAGCGGCCCTCACTTCTCACTTACATAGGTGATTCTTACACGAGTATCTTGCCATACTCCACCTCCTCGAGGTATCCAAGAATCATTAAAAGTCTATGACTTAACCTCACCACATAACAGGTCAGCAACACTCTACTGCTCTTTCCAGGGAATAATTTTGTCGAGTGTTGTTACACAAACAGACTCTCATAGCTTAGTTTTCCCATTGAACCAAGTTCATGGCATCTTCACTCTACAAGGTTGGGTTACCACTATAATTGTCTTAAGTTGTAGATTTTATTCCCATTCCCTCTAGCAGTTTATACATTTGATCTTGAGGCAAACTCTTAGTAAGCGGATCCGCTAGGTTATCTGCTGACCTAACATAGTTGACAGAAATAACCCCACTTGTGATCAAATGTCTTACAGTATTATGTCGTCGATGTATGTGTCGAGACTTACCATTGTATAACCCACTTTTCGCCCTTTCAATAGCAGCTTGACTATCGTAGTGAATCATCACCGGCGGTACGGGTTTGTTCCAACATGAAATATCTTCCAAAAAATTACGGAGCCACTCGGCTTCCTCACCGGCCTTATCTAAGGCGATAAATTCTTATTCTATGGTGGATCGGGCTATACACGTTTGTTTCGTGGACCTCCACGACACAGCTCCACCCCCATAGTAAACATATAACCACTCGTAGACAACGAGTCATGCGTGTAAGATATCCAATTTGCATCACAGTATCCTTCAAGTACCGGGGGTATCTAGAGTAGTGTAGTCCAAAGTTTAGAGTGTACTTCAAGTACCTCAAAACTCTAATCAGAGCTCTCCAATGGTCCCTACTTGGATTGCTCGTATACCGACTCAACTTATTTATATGACAAGCTAGATCAGGCCTTGTACAGTTTGTGATGTATATTAAACAACCTATAATCCCAACGCATAATCATCTTGATCAACAAGATCACCTCTATTCTTGCTCAAGTGAGCATTAAGTTCTATAGGAGTCTTGGCCGGTAGACCATCATATGCATTGAATTTCTTAAGCACTTTCTCAATATAATGAGATTGTGATAGAACAATTCCATCGGGAGTTATTTGGATTTTCACTCCAAGAATAACATCAGCCACTCCCATGTCCTTCATGTCGAAATTTCTTTTCAGCATGCGCTTGGTTTCATTAACCACTTGAATGTTACGACCCATAATTATCATATCATCAACATAAAGACATAAAATAACAAAATCGTTATTCATATTCTTTATGTAAACACATTTGTCGCACTTATTTATCTTGAATCTGTTTGACATCATAACTTCGTCAAACTTAAAATGCCATTGTAAAGGGACTTGTTTTAATCCATATAGGGACTTAATCAACTTGCATACCTTTCTTTCTTGACCAGGTACCACAAAACCTTCAGGTTGTTCCATATAAATTTCCTCTTCTAAATCTCCAGTTAGAAAAACAGTCTTCACATCCATTTGGTGAATTTCAAGATTGTGCAAAGCAGCAATCGAAAGCAGCACGCGGATTGAAGTTATTCTCGTGACAGGCGAATAGATATTGAAAAAGTCGTACCCTTCCCTTTGCTTAAAACCCTTTACAACTAAACGAGCCTTATATTTATCAATTGACCCATCAGCCTTATACTTTCTTTTTATGACCTATTTCCATTTTAAGGGTTTACAACATTCTGGCAGATCCGCTAACACCCACGTATGATTTTGCATAATGGAATCAATCTCACTTTAGACAACTTCTTTCCAAAGTGGTCCATCAGGTCTAGTAAGAGGCTCATTAACAGACATCGGTTCCTCATCTAAGAGGAACACCACATAGTCCGAACCAAAGTCCTTAGCAATTCTTGCTCTTGTGCTACGTCTCGGTTCAAGAGCTTCTAGGTCAGAACCAGGTCATTTTCGTGAAACTGGTTCAACCACCCTTCCAAGCTCAGAACTAGTAGCTTCATCTCTAGTTATAGCATTGGAGCTAGATTCAGCTTTATCCTTACACGGATAAACATTCTCAAAGAAAATAGCATTCATTGATTCAATAGTCGTTCCCACATTAATATCAGGAACTTCCGACTTATGAATAATAAACCGATAGACACTACTATTCAAAGCATATCCGATAAAGACACAATCGACAATAGTAGGTCCGATTGTAACTTGCTTAGGTAGAGACACTTCTACCTTAGCCAAACACCCCCACACTTTAAGGTATTTGTAGGAAGGTTTCCTTCCTTTCCACATCTCGTAAGGAGTTATATCCTTACCTTTAAGGGGAATCTTGTTCAGTAAGTAGTTAGCCATTAAAATAACTTCCCCCCACATGTTCTGGGGTAATCCCGAACTAATTAACAAGACATTCATCATCTCCTTAAGTGTTCGATTTTTCCTTTCAGCAACGCCGTTAGATTGTGGCGAATAAGGGGCGGTGGTTTGATGAATAATACCACTTGATTTACACAACTCTTCAAATGGGGCTACATATTTTCCCCCTCTATCATTTCGAACATTTTTAATCCGACAATCTAGTTGATTTTCGGCTTTCGCTTTGAAATTTTTAAAAGCCTCAATTGCCTCGTCTTTACTTCTTAGAAGATAAAGACAACAATAATGGGTGCAATCGTCAATAAACATGATGAAATACTTTTTACCACCTCTTGTTTGCACAAACTTCAAATCACACACATCCGTATGAATAAGTTCAAGAGGTTTAGTGCTCCTCTCCACCGAATGAAATGACGGTTTAACCATTTTTGCTTCTATACATACTTCGCATCTTTTCTTTTCATTAAACTCATTTACCCTTAGTAAATCGAGATTAGCTAGGCGTTTTAATGCATTTAGATTAACATGTCATAATCTACAATGCCATAAATCGGAGCACTCGGTCAAATAAGAAGAAGCAGAAGCATTATTATTATTTCCATCATTCTTGGGCACTTGGCGAAGTGCCGCTACATTGAGCTTAAAAAGCCCATCAGTAAGATACCCATTACCAAGGAATACACCAAACTTATTATCAGCTTCAAACACTAGTCTAAAACCACGTTTGACTAGTACGGAACCCGACACAAGGTTCTTCCGGATATCCGGAACATGAAGCACTTCACTCAAAATCAATTCTTTGTCGGAAGTAATCCTCAGCACAACGGTTCCAACTCCAACTACGTCAGAAGACGCTTGGTTCACCATGTTCAACTTCCTCCCTTGACAGGGACGGTATTCCTTGAAGCGGCTTCTATCACCACACACATGTGCGGTTGCAGCAGTGTCGACGAACCAAAGGCCGGGGTTCTCGACAATATTCGCCTCTTCCGTGATCACAGCTGCTACGTCCTCTAAAGTGAGGTCCTTTTCCATCAAGTTGACTTGTCTTGCCTTCTTCTTCTTGGGCTTTCGACAGTCCTTGGACATGTGACCCACTTTGCTACAATTGTAGCAATCTCCGTCAAACCTTTTAGTTTGACCTTTACCTTTTGTATGGTCTTTGCCGTTGGGACGCCCTCGCTTGTTAGAGTCACCACCCTTCTCCAACAAGTTGACCCTTGGGTCCATCGGGGCTTTGGACTTTACGTCTTGAACTCGGACATTAGCCTCAATGCGAAACTTTACAGTCAAGTCTTCAAGCGACATCTCCTTTCGCTTGTGCTTGAGGTAGCTTTTGAAGTCCTTCCAACTTGGAGGGAGCTTCTCGATCATGGCTGACACGGTAAAAGCGTCGGGCAATAGCATCCCTTCAGCATGAACCTCGTGCACAATTAGTTGGAATTCTTGCACTTGGTCCATGATGGGTCGAGAATTCACCATCTTGTAGTCCAGAAATCGGGCTACAATAAACTTCTTTGTACCTGCGTCGTCAGTACAATATTTCTTGTCTAGTGCCTCCCATATTTCTTTTGAGGTCTTTATGTTTGGATATACACTATACAAGCTATCCACTAGACCACTTAACAAAAAGTTTTTACAAACATAGTCGGAGGTACGCCAATTGTCGTATGCAATGGAAACTTGCATGTTCTCCTCATTCGCACTTGGAGGTGCGGGACCATCTTCCTTAAGGATGTTTCCAAACCCAAGTGTTGTTAAATAAAACAACATCTTTTGTTGCCAATGTTTGAAGTCGGTCCCACCAAATTATGGTGGCTTTTCGGCAGCGGACAATACCCTTGAAGAGTGCAACGGTGCCGACAAAGTTGGGGTCGAGCCCCCCACCCCTCCAAGGTGGTTCAACGTCCCAAAAGGGATAAACGGAGTAGCCGAAGACGACATGATAGCATGAGTTGCATCACGTAAATTATTCACAACCCGGTCATTAGTAGCGGATGACATGGCGGCCAAAGTGGAGATGGCGGCCATGTTAGATGATGGCAAAGTAACACTCGTTGAAGATTCCACGAATGAAAATGGAGGTGGTCCACCAAATCCGGCAGCAGAGATGCCGATGGAAGTTATCGCAGGGAAAGGGACTCCGGTGGAGGAGACTGCCGCGGATGAGGTGGCGGTTGCAGTGGTGGATGATGTAGCGGATGAAGACGCCATTTCCAAACTAAGGTAAGTTAAGTTTCGGTTTTTGTTTCCGACAACAAGGTCGCAGTATTTCTCTTGCGATTGTTACAAAATATACGTATCTGCCGAACACAAAAACCCGTGAAATGGAAATTGAAAAATTACAACTTGAACAAGAAATAAAATTATAATCAAATGCAAAGTCGAGTCGAGATAGAATCTCTATCTGCAAGAGAAATACGCCCCGGTAGTGCTCACGGTTACGACGTAATCTCCCCAAAGATAAAACGACTTCAAGCCTGTCGTAGCAGCACCACAAAACGAACGGACTCTAACGAACTAGACGGAAGGCAAGGACTTGAGCTAGATGAACTTGAACTAATATGAATTGTATGAAAAATGTTTGTGTGAAATGAGAAGAATAACATGACCACTATTTATAGGCTACACCACCTTGAGGGACATTATAATCATCATAATCACCAATTAAAACAATAAACGTTTCACATTGCACGTTACACAATTGTGGGAGTAACTCCATTGAATTTGAAACCTTTCAAATTCACGCATGTAACAACAACATGCATATATATATATTGTATTATTTATTATATGTATAATAGATATATCATGACATATAATTTTATACCAAGAGTTGATTAAGCATAAGCCCAATCTCGTCCAAACCCACTAAGCCGGCTCGACAAACAAAGCCCAACGATTAACACTTTAACTCCTACTTTATCATGTACCAAACTTCGCGCACATATTTCTCACTCACCGAAAATCGAAATTGAGAAACGGAATACACTACGATCATATACTCGGAACGTAGTTCGTCGCTATATATTTTACTTTGTCAAAATAACGACATATGTGATTAGAACACTCGGTCAAAGATGATCGATAACTAATATTCTGCTTAAATGCAGATTTTCCAACACTCCATATGAGATTGTAGTTCCAACCGAGATTCATACCCGAGAGAAGTGTATCAGTTGGATGATCAAAGCTCTCCCATATCAAATCCTTGCTTCCATCTTTGACAACAAGGTTTCCGGAGTCTAGCAACTGTGCAATTGTATTAGTCGAAGAGGAGTTAGTAGACCAGATGACAGCATTAGACTCATTGAGAAGAGCTAAAGTTCCTTGTTTGATGAACTTCAATATCCCTAATGAGTTGGTGAGTGGAGCTTCTCTATTAGCAACCCAAACAACAGTCTTGACTGATACCTTCTTGTACCATATCCCCACGTATCGATTCTTCGAGTTTACGGGTTGAAGAACCCTAATTCGAAGGTCCCACTTGATGAAGCAATGGTCTCTCCATCTCTTAAAGCATGAGTAGAATCTATAGTGTCTGATGCATGAGGAATTGGTATACCAGACAACAAGGAGGCTGTAATAACAAGTGTGGTAATAATTCTATACAGTTCTTTCATGGTGGTAGATCTGTAACAAGATTCCTAAATTTGTGCAAGAAAGTTTCAGTATATGCAGAGGCAGTCAAGATGAAGTGGCTTACTGCAACTGATTGTCTTATCTTGGAGCACACCGTTTTTCTTGACTAGGTCTTGCAGAGGGAGCTTCTTACTGCCAGGTGGAGATCTGATGTATATATGAAGTTAATGATGTTCTTGAAATTGGTACCAAACTATGACTGTTTGGCCAATTTAGTCCTTTATTTATTTTTTTAGTTAATTGATTTGTAAACTATAGAATTTTGGATGAATTGTTCATTTTGTTAATTTTTTGTTAGACAACCGTTAGTTAATGATTTTTAAGGGGCATTTTTGGTATAATTTTATTAAGGATCAAAACATCCATATTGAAAGATTGAGGACCAATTTGACCAATTTTTTTTTCTTAAAGAATTTTAATTTCTCAAAAATAAAAAGAAATTTTAGTCATTTTGATATTTTTTTTAAGGACCAAACTACGTCAATTATAATATATTGGTGATCATAATCGCCAAATTTTATTACTACATGATCAAATTTTTTCGAATATTACTATGAAAATGAGGGATTAAAACATATAATATTTTAAATGAAAACATGTTTTGAATGAAAATCTAGTATAGTTTTATTCATTGATTTTCTAATATTCTACTTTTTAATCCCTCATTACCATATTAATATATTCGAAAAATTTGATCACGAAGTTATAAATCCCAAAATATATTATAATTAGCGAGATTGGTCCTCAACCTATTTAAAATTGGCGTATTAAGTCCTTAAAAAAAATAAAATGGCTAAAATATTTTTTTATTTTTGACAAATAAAAAAAAACTGGTCAAATTAGTCATCAATCTTTTAGTATTGAATGTTTTGGTCTTTAATAAAATTATACTGAAAACGTCCTTTAAAAATTGTTGACTAACGATTGACTAAACAAAAATTTAACAGAAGTACCATATCATCGAAAAATCTATAACTTGAGGATCAATTAATTAAAAAAAATAAATAAAGGACCAAATTTGTCAAACATTCATAACTTGGGAACTAAATTGTCCAATTTGCCAATTGGTTGAACAAGGTTGGTTTAGTAGAAATTTCAAAAGGGTGAGGCAATTCAGAGACAATGATGTGGACCCACTCCTCTTTTTTCTTGTATATTCTCCTGGAGATTGACTGGAAGAAATTGACCCAAAATAATTATAATTTGAGACAAGTTGGACTGTAAAGTTTTTGTTTGTTTTCTTATTCCGAGCCGATTTAATACTAATTTTATGCTCTCTATGTCTCAATAACTCTTTTCTATTCGAATAAAGCTGTTTGGTCATATGGCGGCAATGGAGATTCAAGTTGATTAAATTTAGTTACTCCCTCCGTCCCACTATAGTTGATCACTTTTTTTTCGACACGAAAATTATTGAATACAAAAGCTAGTAATACAACTTAAACAAGTAAGTCGAAAATAAATACGAAATAGTATGAAGAAACAAAAACGTCGAGTCGAGGAGTCCTCTCTCCGCAAGACAAAATACGGCCGATAGTGTTCTCGGTATAGGCTTCGTCCCCAAAGATGAAACAACGTTCATCTCGAAAATTGCAGCACCACAAGATCGTCGAGCTTCGGCGAACTAGAGAATGGCGAGGACAGAAGCTGAACACTTAGAGAACTAAAATTAAATGAGATGTAGAGAAGTGTTGGTGTGTTGAAATGAGAAGTGGAATCCTTACAGGTGATTAATGTTGGAGCAATAAATAAAGCCAGATAGTAGGGTATTGGGAAAGGAAGTGGAGAGGTGAAGATCTCTGCAGTCTCATTCCAGAGACAAGATCGTCGAGCTTCGACGAACTGGACAACGACGAGGACAGAAACTGAACACTTAGAGAACTAAAATGAAATGAGATGCAGAGAAGTGTTGGTGTGTTGAAATGAGAAGTGGAATCCACACAGGTGATTAATGTTGGAGCAATAAACACAGCCAGGTAGTGGGGTAGTGGGGAAGGAAGTGGAGAGGTGGAGATCTCTACAGTCTCCACACAGGTGATTAATGTTGGAGCAATAAACACAGCCAGGAGTGGGGTAGTGGGGAAGGAAGTGGAGAGGTGGAGATCTCTACAGTCTCATTCCAGAGACTTCAAAAAAGAATGTTTAGGTGTGGTAGAAGCATTACACCAAGAACTGGGTCAGCCCACAAGTAGGCCACCAAACCCATTAGCCAAAGACTGCTAACGAACAAGCCCACAGACCACCCCAAATGACCAATTGCCAAGTTCAAGTCCAAGGACACGGGCTTGGGCGCAGTGTGGCGCACCGCGTATGAGGCAGTCGCCAATAAGGCTCGTGCGCATGAACATGTGTGACCCAAACCCACCATATGTCATTTTGTTATCTCCTACTAAGTGGTAGAGACTTAAATACCGCTACAATTAATGTTTATTAATCAATGTGGGACATTTATTAATGTATAACTGTCCAAAACCCGAATAAGGTAAATTCATCCACTTTAGGTAATACTTTTTTTTTGTCCCAACAAACTTCGAGCCGCTATTTCTCACTCACCGAAAATCGGAATTGAGAAATTAAACACACTACAATTATCTACTCGAAACGTAAATCGTCACTATATATTTCAATTCATAAATCGAATACATTTCAAGGCTCGAAAATACTGTCAAAGATTGCTGATCTTTAACCAATCCAAAATAGCATTTAATGCTAGTCTTATTTCCATAATATATCATTAATATATTATATATATAAAATATATATAGAAGCGCTTCTCCAACATAAATTATTAAGATAATAAATGATAAAGTAGGAGAGATAATTAGATGATAAAGTAGGAGATAAAAGATAAGTGAGAGTAAATGATAAATTATGAAAGATAATATTAATTACTATTTGTCAAATTCAAAAAGTGACCAACTTTAGCGGAACATCCCAATCGAAAAATGTGACCAACTTTAGTGGGATTGAGGTAGCATAATTTATGTCAGCCGATTTGAGTGCTATTCTTTTATTTATGTCTTATGGTGTGCTTGCATATGTACTTCTTATTTGCCTTTGCTTACGCTGAAAATAATTAAATAATTGTTTTTAAGCAAAAATAAATAATTTTTGGAATTAACCTAAAAAAAAGGTATGTTTGGTAGTTTCAAAAATTATGGAGCTTTAAGTGCAAAAATCATCTCAATAGATGCTTAAAAGTAACTATTTGATTAAACAATTTAATTGCTTAATTTTAGAGCCGCCAGCTAGGGGTGTAAGTGGTTCTGCTCCGAACCGCAAAACCGATCGGACCGAACCGAACCAAATCGAAAAACGCGGTTCGGTTTGGTTTCGCGGTTTGATTCGGTTTATTTTTTTAGAAACCGTTTACATTCAATTCGGTTCGCGGTTTCAAGAATTTTTGAATGATTCGAACCGAACCGAACCAATATCCTATTTTTTAACTTTTTTATTTAATATTTATCTTTCTTATATGAGAATATCGTTGGATTTAGATATTAGATTTAAGTTAAGATCAATTCTAATCTATACAAATGAAGAAAAAAGAGTAACAATTCTATATTTGTGAGTTCGGAATGAGTGACATCTTATAAAATATTATTCTTGCATTATTTAGGATTTAAAAAATAAATAAATAAATAAAAAGGTGAACCGAGAAACCGAACCGAACCAAACCATGTATGAGCGGTTCGGTTCGGTTCGATTCCGATATTGAAAAACCCATCGAACCGAACCAAACCGAACCATTTCTATGTGTTTGGTTCGGTTCCTAAAATACATAAAAAATCGAACCGAACCGAACCGTTACACCCCTACCGCCAGCAGTGAAAATATGTTTTGCAGTAAACATTAACGAACTGCTTATGCGATTAAAAAGTAGATAAATGATTAAAATAGAATCATGTAAACACACCATTAATCGTTTGTTAATTTGATTTAATGTTACTGCTAGTCCCCACGCAAATCATTGTTGGATCGTCTGATAACGGTACCTGCGCCTCTTAATCCGCTTAATCGAGCTCTAAACATTAGGGAATTTTTTAATTGACGATTGCATTTCTTTAATTGGAAATAATTGACTACTTATGATTTTGACAAATATCGAAAAGAAAAAAGAAAAAATGGAATGGAACTCATGATTGTTATGCCTTTTGGGCCGGATACAATTTTGTGCTATAAATTAATTATACAAACTAGTCTGGCCCGAATTAATACATGACTTGAGGCCCATTTATCTTACCACAGTATATAACTCCTTGCAGCCCAATTAAATCTCACTATTTAATGAACATGAAATAATTAACATTAAACAATAAAAATGTACGATGATGAATAATGAAAAGTAATATCCAGCCTATTTAAAAGCCATAAGCCCTAAGCCATAAACGAATCAATCAACTAATGATTGGCTATTCTCTAACCTTTTTTAACCGGTCAAATTAACCTTCTAAAAACAATAACCATGTAGTTTAGTAGGTATTTTCATTCATTCAAGAGTGATATCAGCTTACAATTCCTCTCTTCACATAATCAATAGCCATTAGAGTTGATTTAAAAGAAAAAAAATAGACAAAGCTTATACTCTCTCCGTCTTATTTATTTTATATCACTTTTCTAATCGGATTATTCTTTCGTGGGACTCATTCATTTACAAAAAGATTTGAACTCTTCTAAATAACCATACTGAAAAAAGTGAATTAAGTTCGATTTAAATTATTTATTACGACAACTCTTGGTCACATATAAGTCTTAAAAGAATGTTGTTTCCATATAATTTGGCCACTATAAATAAAAGAACGGACGCATGAAAAAAGAAAAAAGAAAAAAAAGGGAAATCTCTCTCTCTCTCTCTCTCTCTCTCATGTGTGGAAAATTAACAAATTAAGTAAACAAACTGCTCTCAAAATCTCTGTTCAAGTTTATAAGAGTATTATTTATTGAGAAGAAATATACACAATATCTACATGCGTACACCATTGCTGCTAACAATGAACTGCTTCGTTGCTCTGAAGATCCGTTGCTGCCAAAAGTTCCTAGCTTTTCAATGCCTTGTGCGGATCATGCTTTCCGTATATTTCAAGTAATTTAAATTGCGTCAGGATTTCATTTCTTCTTTGATGATAGGCGGTCTTCCCGGAGGTACGGATTATGCCTAATTATTACTGTTTTGTGCTTAGTAGATTTGATTATCAATGTTTGTAAATTGTAATTATGTTTATTGGTTTGTTGATTACTTTCTGGCAGGCTTCGATCAGAATTGTTTATGCAGCTTGGTGAGATATTTTTGAAGCAACATCGTTTTTATGAGTTCTCAACTCAAGGGCTCTGCCATTCCTTCTCCAACTGAACCGTGAGTTTTTTTTTAATTTTGTATTTTAGTTTACTTGCGATTTGATTTTCTCCGTTTTGTAATTAGTTGATTGTGGCTGGGTAGTTTTTGTCGAATGGATTTAATTTACATTTAATTATGAGATTTGATCTTGCTGGTTATCCAATTGCTGCTATTATAAGAACTATCATTTTCGATGAATTTGAGGTATCAAGTATAGTATTTGCAATTTTCTCAAATTTTCTTGCTTTTTACATTCACCTTCTATATAATTTGCTGTTATTGTAATTCTGTTGCTGATTGTGCACATTTTTGTGAAAAATTGGAGGCGAATTTCATAGTTCAGTAATCGCACAATTTATAAGTTATTTGGGGAAAATTGAGCGCTGATGTAGATGCTTCACAAGATTGAAATTCTTCTATTCATTTTTTGGAAGTTAAAATGATGTTTATGTGTGGTGATTTATTCGAAAAATTGCTTATTTTGAGGCAAGGAAGTGTATGTTCTTATGTGTGGTGATTTATTCATTTTTATGTGTCTTGTATGTTCTTATGGATCTCAACTTTTTGCGTATGGGGTGGCAATAAAGTTCGATGTCAACTGCAAGGAGTGCGCAGATGCTGAAGACAACCGATGCCTTGTCGTATCTGAAAGTTGTGAAGGAGAAATTTCAGGACAAAGTGGATATGTATAATGAGTTTCTTGATGTCATGAAACAGTTCAAGTCTCAAAGGTAGAAATGTGTTATTTGCTCTTAATGTGCACTCCATGTTTCATAGTTTTAATATGTTTACTTGGTCTACTTGTAGAATCGATACACCTGGTGTTATATTGAAAGTGAAGGAGTTATTTAAAGGGGACCGAGACCTAATTCTTGGTTTCAATGCCTTTTTACCCAATGGATACGAAATCACCCTCCCATCGGAGGATGAACCGTTTCTGAAAAAGAAGCCAGTAGATTTTGACGAAGCAATGGGTTTTGTAAGCAAAATTAAGGTAAAACATATGGCCCCATACTCATCTATTTTCTGTTTCTCCATCATAATTTCTGGTCTGATCACTTTGAAACTTATTGCAGACTAGATTTCAGGGTGATCATGTATATGGTGCATTTCTTGATATCCTGAATAGATACCGAAAAAATAATATGTCAATAACAGAAGTCTATCAGGAGGTATTCTACAGATTGTTCATATAAAAATGAAGTATAATGCTCTAAAATTGTGTTTTCTTGATTTGTGTTTGTAGGTTTCTGTTCTTTTTCAGGATCATGCTGACCTACTCGTCGAGTTCACTCATTTTTTACCATATACTTCTGGTGCTGCTTCCTTCCGTTATGCACAGCCTGGTAGAAATCATACCTTGCAGCAGAATAGCGGAGGCTCTCCCGTGACTACTGCAGCAGATTTGGAGCAGGTAGTGGATCAGTGATTTTGTGCTACTTTTCTTATTGATGAAAGAACAAACTTTTTTATTTTGTGGATTTTGTCGTAGAAGCATACTGCAGGTGAGCAATATGTCAATTGCTCTGATTCGGAGCAGTGGAGACTTGGTAAAAAGGAGCATGAGAAAAGAGAAGGTAGAGACAAAACTGAGCGCGACTATGATGATAACTTGGATTGTCAAAGAAAATCTGACCCGTCTGACCAATTATATAAAGGTAGATACCCGTCTTAGCAAGTTCTCTTCTTTTTATGTTTATATTGCATTTCTGTATCTTATAGTTTTTTGCCAATAATATACTAAGAAGTTTCTCTGATTATTAGTATTCCGACCTCTATTTCGACTCGTGCTGCAAAATATTATAGATTTACTACTGCGTCGGCATGTAGCTGGTATAATCATTCGTTTTGATCAGGAGCAGAGGACCCAGTGTCAATTTTTTGCAGAAAAGTGAAGGAAAGATTGAAAGACAATGAAGATTACAAGAAATTTTCGAACTGTGTTCGTTCCTACAGAAGCAAGTTTGTCACACTGCCTCAATTCCAAATGCTGGTTAGCTTTTTTCGTCACCCTCATCCTTTCTGTTAACTCCAATTTACATCTTCCCATCAGCAGTTGTGTGTTTGCGCTTATATTTTGCAGTTAACGCTCTTCGTTATGACATGCCAATTTCTTTATAAAATAATAGTAATGCCACGCGATGAAGTGATGATAAAAACGTGAAAACAGAAGAAAATATTTCTTTTTGTCTTATATCTTTAGTAGGATTAATAATCCGGATAGGCATTATATTGTTTCAGGTGGCTAGTTTACTTGGATCATATCCAGACCTTAAGGAACAGTGTGAAGAGTTCATAATACAAGCAGGTAAGAAACAAAGTGGTGCTTTATATGATTTTACTTGAACTATATGTATATTATGCTCAACTGGGTTCTCGAAAAAAAAAAGGTTCTTTAACTTGATGTTTCATATATTGTCTGGGATTAGTACTAAAATAGATTTATTCTTCATGATGGCATTACTTTCTTTTGGTGTATTTATGCTTTTTAATGCTGAAGGATGGCATTTGGATAACTTAGATTTGTAACCGGTTTAGTAATTCCAGGAAGTTTACAGAACAGTAAACACAATTTCAGATCTTTAAAGGTAGACGATCGTGAAACGGACGAGCAAAATAAGGACGAGAGTAATAAGCATAGAGATCGAGACAATAGAGAAAGGGACAGAGCCTTCAGCAAAGATGTGCAGGGACAGAAGCTTTCTACTGCAAAGGAGAAGTTTATGGCTAAACCCATTCACGAACTGGACCTCTCTGACTGTGAGAAATGTACTCCTAGTTATCGACTTCTTCCTAACAACGTAAGTTTACTGCTGTAGTTTTCCGTATCTCAACATTTTGGATCTTTTGCTCATGCTATTGCACTGCAAAATACAGTATCCAGTTCCTCCAGTGAGTTGTAGAACAAAGATTGGTTCTGAAGTGCTGAATGAGGATTGGGTGTCCGTTACTTCAGGGAGTGAGGATTACTCATTCAAACATATGCGCAAAAACCAATACGAAGAAAGCCTGTTCCGTTGTGAGGACGATAGGTAAAACATATGCGCAAAAAAACCAATATGTTGTTTCTACTTGTTGTGAATTGATAATCCTATTATGATTTCAGGTTTGAATTCGACATGTTATTGGAGTCCGTGAATGCAACGACAAAGTGTGTCGAAGATTTGTTGGACAGTATGAACGCTGCTCATATGAACAAGACGTATGATTCATTTCAAGTCGAGGATCATTTGTCAGGTGTGAACTGATAAATGCCTTATTATTCCTCTGAATGAATTATGCTGATTTTTCTCTTCCGTTCAGCTGTTAACTTGCGGTGCATTGAGCGTTTGTATGGTGATCATGGACTCGATGTAAGAGATGTATTGAGGAAGAACGCCCCCCTTGCCCTGCCAGTTATATTGACACGGCTGAAGCAGAAGCAAGAAGAGTGGGCAAGGTGCCGCTCTGATTTCAATAAAGTTTGGGCCGAAATTTATGCTAAGAACTACCACAAGTCGCTTGACCACCGGAGTTTCTACTTCAAGCAACAAGATACAAAGAATTTGTGTGCAAAAGGTAATATAGGCTTATTACACTGTCTTAATATTGCCATATGCCAATATATGAGGTTATGTTTCTCCTGTTGTAGAAGTCCCATTTTTTTTTATATATGGTCTAATCCTACGGCGCAAAATTATTAGGGTTAAATGCTTTAAACCCCCTAGACTAATAACTTTACGCTTTGCTCCCTAAACTATGAAAAGTTGCATTTTGCCCCCTAAACTATGAAAATGTGCAATTTGCCCCATGAACTATCTAAGTTGTTGCGGAATAATAAAATTTCGGCAAAAATCTCCGGTCATACGTGCAAATTTAGGGGTCATGCCACCTTTAATTATTCCTTTTGTGTGGTTTATCTCATGGACTATTACTTAGGAATTTTGCACCTTAACTTTGCATGTATTTGTGTTTGAAATTTTTTACGGAGATTATAACAAATTAGATAGCTCAGGGGGCAAGTTATACGTTTTCATAGTTAGGGGCATAGGCAATTTTGCGGGGGGGGGATGCAATTTTTTATAAATCAGGAGCAAAGCGTAAAAAGTTGTTAATCTAGGAGGTTTAATGCGTTTAACCCATTTAATTAGCTGTGAATCTTTAATGATTGGAAGCTTTCTGCTAACTCTAATGATGGCTTATGGTTTCTCTGCATTCAGCATTTTTGGCTGAAATCAGAGAGATAAGTGAGAAGGACCAAAATGAAAAGATTCTATCAGCTGGTGGTGGATATAAACAACCCGTCAAACCTCATATGAAGTTTGAGTATCTTGATTCCGGCATTCAAGAAGATCTATATCAGCTCATGAAATACGCTTGTGGAGAAGTTTGTACGCCCGAGCAGCACGGCAAAGTCATGAAGATCTGGACAACATTCCTTGAACCCGTACTTGGCATTCCTTCCCGTCCTAGTTTGGAGGACGGTGAAGATACCGTTACAAATGATTCAGCTGAAAGATTTGCCAAAACACATAGGGTCCAAAACGGTGATTCTCGTAGTTCGGATAATGCTGCTTGTGAGAATGACATACCATGTACTGCAACCCGAAATGGAGTTATGCAGACCGAAGCTCAAGAATGCAATGATCAATCTAAGGATGTTGGAAAAACTGAAAGAGAAGAAGGTGAATTATCTCCTAGTAAGCATCATGAAGAGGTTTGTGTTGTCGATGCAAGAGAAACCGATGCTAATGCTGATGATGAAGTTGCGGAGAGTGTTAAGGGATCATCGGACAGCGAGAATGGCTACAAAGTTGCCGATGTTTTAGCAACGGATTCAGCCGATAGAGAAGAACACGACGAAGATGAAGAACTCGATGAGAATGATAACAAGGATGAGAATGACGAAATGGTAGCATTTTCCGATCATCTTCTACGTACGGTGAAGCCTCTTTCGGTGAAACTCCATTCCGCCTTACCCCCCAAAGAGAAGAAGTCCGAGATTTTCTATGGAAGCGATTCCTTCTACTTGCTTTTCAGACTTCACCAAGTAAGTTTTTATCTGCATTCCCAATTATAGTGTTTTAATTATACATCTTATTAATGTTATGTTTTATCAGATTTTATATGAAAGAATGCATAGTGCCAAGCTGCATTCCTCATCTTCTGAAAATAGATGGAGGGTTTTGAATGAATCAAATAAAACAGATTCATATGCCAGGTTTCTTGATTCTTCAGTTACATTCTCTTTTTCTTGAGATGAATCAAGGTTGGCCCTAATAAGTCGAGTTTGTTATACGTGAATAGATTTAAGGATGCACTACGAAGTTTGCTGGACGGATCGTCCGATAATGCAAAGTTTGAGGATGACTGCAGAACCATTATTGGTGCCCAATCTTACATCCTCTTCTCATTAGACAAACTAATACACAAACTTGTCAAACAGGTTTGCCTTTATTTCTCTTTCGTGTTCAGTTTGTTTCTATGGTTTCTGCAGTTTGTGATATGGATTTAATCTCATCTTCTTCTACAGCTACAAACAATTGCAAGCGAGGAGACGGAAAACAAATTCATGCAGCTATACGCATACGAAAGATCAAGAACTCCCGCGAAGTTTTCAGATGCTATTTATCACGAAAATGCACGCTTTCTTCTTCCGGAAGACAACTTATACCGAATAGAATGTGTAAGTTCACTAATTCCCTTCACTTTCTATTTAAATGTAGATATTAATCCTTCATGATATAGATTGGTACTGAATTTGAATGATGCAAATATATGTGAACTCAATGTAGGTGCCTTCTCCAACGCGTTTGTCCATACAGCTCGTGAAGAAAGAGCATGACAAACCCGAAGAGACATCCATCTACATGGATCCGGCTTTTGCAGCGTATTTGAACGACGAACTGCTATCGGTTACTCAAGAAAGAAAGGGAAAGCATCAGATCTTCTTGAGGAGGTAATGACTTGACTTGCTAAAGAAATTTACTTCAATCTCTTTCCAGATTGTGTTAATTCTTGTTTTCTTTTTCAGAAACAAAAGAAAATGTTTTACTAAAGACAAGATCCTTGATATCTCCACAGTCATGGAAGAACTCGTAAATCATAACGGTCTCGAAATTAAGGTGGCTAGCAATACACTCAAGGTATGTACGTCTATGGTGGAAAGTGCCAAAACCTACTATGTTTTCAAGTGAAATTGCGCACCTTTCTTTTTTGGATCAAATACTTTGTGTTCTAAAACAACGTTGCACAAAATATCCGTGCAAAAATTGCGTTCTTTTTTTTCTTTTTTGTATTACAAAATTTCAAACACGTTCGGGTATTTCGTGCAACATCATTTAAGAATATAGCGTATTTCGTGCAAGGAAATGAACGTAGAGTAGTTTCACGCAAATTTCACCTAAATATGGGGTAGTCTTTTGCACTTTTCCCTATGTCTATAGAAACATCATCTCCTTCCCAATCTTAATACCCTTTTGCTAAAATTTCTTGCTCTGTTTAGGCTGCTTATGTTAGAGGTACGGAAGACTTCTTGTACCGCTTGGGCAAAAGGAGGAAAACTTCGTGTTCGAGTGGTGGTTCGAATGGTACTACTCACAGAGTTAGACGAACATCAAGATTGCTGCTGAGTTGATAGTAGTATAGCATCTCCATCAAGGTTACGCATTTCTTCGTTTCTTGAAGCCATAGTATCGCTTTGTTATCTATTCGTACCGTAGTTTATGGACGAAATCGGGATAGGAACGGGTGTTAATCAGTGAGTTGTAGTTTCATAGATGTCGAGTAGATATAGATAGGGATGCAAAACGGTCCGCGGTTAATCGGTTAATACCGTTACCGAACCGAAACCGTCGGTTAACGGTAACCGATTAACCGTTTTTCGGTTAATGGTTACATGCTACAAACGGTTAACGGTAAACCGTTCGGTTAATCGGTTGTAACCGATTAACCGATTAATTAATAATTAAATCACAAATATATTATATATTAATACACTAATATAGTAGTAATATATATCATAAAGTGTTTGTGTTGTGCGTTGCGTATTACCATGGGAATCGGTTAAACGGTTAACCGCCTATAAGCGGTAACGGTTTGGTTACCGGTTTTAACCGTTTTTCGGTAACGGTTAACCAAAAAATGGTAACGATTAACCGTTACCGAACCGTTTTGCACCCCTAGATATAGAGTCGATGGTCATAAAACGAGCACTGCTTCGAGTTCAATTGAGTTGACGGTACGAGTCAACGAGTGGACTCAGTGTAGATATTCTCATGTTATTACATTGTATATCCACTCAATCCGGATCTTCTGGCCCATTTCTCGTGGACCACTTAGTGACCCACCAATCACGCGGTGCCACGCATGCTTTGGTGGGCCATATTATCAATAAAAAAATATTTGAGTTATAAAAAGGTGGTCCACCAATGCATGCGTGGCGCCGCATGATTGGTGGCCACCAAGTGGTCCACCAGATTTGGGCTAGATGATCTTTTGCCATATCCACTGGTCTTACATGAGGCAGTTCTTCAATTCCAAGAAATGTGCACAGACTACCAATCAAATTTATTTGACTACATCTTTCGCAACTCCAAACTCTTACTAGCCCCTTACCATTACAAAAAATGTGCAATTTCGAAGGCGAATTAAAAAAATTAAAAATTACAAAAAAAAAATTCACATCGGCAACTGATAAGCCATAAAAGAGCCAGCAAAATGGGCCCGAGCCGATGGGCCGGTCCGGGTACCCGAAAAAAGGGTTGGGTTGGGCTCTGAATATAGAAGCCCGAAGGTGTGCTGGGCTTAAAAAGCCCGTCCAAAAAAACCACGGGCATTATTGGCTTTGGACTAAAAAAGCCCGGGATTTTTGGGCTAAAAAGTCCGCCCGAAAAAAATGCATAATTATTAGATAATATTAATATTAATACATAAATATAAATAAAAAAAGATGGGAGAGAAAAAATTCTCAAAAAAAGATTCAAAATGCAGTTAATATATGTTGAAACTTGACGATTTTAAATTGTTTATTGTCTTAGTTTGAATTTTTGTAATGTTTACTTGTATACGGCTTTGAATTTTGATATTTATTTGTACTTATATCTATAATTTAATTTATTTAATCTATTTAATCACTTCATAATTTATACTTTATTCAACATTAATATATTTAATTTAAATTATACATATTGATTTTATTTTTATACAACAAATATGGGGGGGGGGGGGGGGCGGGGGGGGGGGGGTACCCCCCCCCCCCCCCCCCCCCCCCCGGGGGGGGGGCCCCCCCCCCCCCCCCCGCCCGGGGCGGGGGGAAAGGAAAAAAGAAAAACCCCCCCCCCCCCCCGCCCCCCCCCCCCCCCCCGCCCGCCCCCCCCCCCCCCCCCCCCCCCCCCCCCCCCCCCCCCCCCCCCCCCCCCCCCCCCCCCCCCCCCCCCCCCCCCCCCCCCCCCCCCCCCCCCCCCCCCCCCCCCCCCCCCCCCCCCCCCCCCCCCCCCCCCCCCCCCCCCCCCCCCCCCCCCCCCCCCGCGGGGGGGGGGATCCCCCCCCCCCCCCCCCCCCCCCCCCCCCCCCCCCCCCCCCCCCCCCCCCCCCCCCCCCCCCCCCCCCCCCCCCCCCCCCCCCCCCCCCCCCCCCCCCCCCCCCCCCCCCCCCCCCCCCCCCCCCCCCCCCCCCCCCCCCCCCCCCCCCCCCCCCCCCCCCCCCCCCCCCCCCCCCCCCCCCCCCCCCCCCCCCCCCCCCCCCCCCCCCCCCCCCCCCCCCCCCCCCCCCCCCCCCCCCCCCCCCCCCCCCCCCCCCCCCCCCCCCCCCCCCCCCCCCCCCCCCCCCCCCCCCCCCCCCCCCCCCCCCCCCCCCCCCCCCCCCCCCCCCCCCCCCCCCCCCCCCCCCCCCCCCCCCCCCCCCCCCCCCCGGGGGGGAAGCCCCCCCCCCCCCCCCCCCCCCCCCCCCCCCCCCCCCCCCCCCCCCCCCCCCCCCCCCCCCCCCCCCCCCCCCCCCCCCCCCCCCCCCCCCCCCCCCCCCCCCCCCCCCCCCCCCCCCCCCCCCCCCCCCCCCCCCCCCCCCCCCCCCCCCCCCCCCCCCCCCCCCCCCCCCCCCCCCCCCCCCCCCCCCCCCCCCCCCCCCCCCCCCCCCCCCCCCCCCCCCCCCCCCCCCCCCCCCCCCCCCCCCCCCCCCCCCCCCCCCCCCCCCCCCCCCCCCCCCCCCCCCCCCCCCCCCCCCCCCCCCCCCCCCCCCCCCCCCCCCCCCCCCCCCCCCCCCCCCCCCCCCCGGCCGCGGGGGGGGGGGGGGGGGGGAGGGAGCCAGAAAAAAAAAAAAAAAACCCCCCCCCCCCCCCCCCCCCCCCCCCCCCCCCCCCCCCCCCCCCCCCCCCCCCCCCCCCCCCCCCCCCCCCCCCCCCCCCCCCCCCCCCCCCCCCCCCCCCCCCCCCCCCCCCCCCCCCCCCCCCCCCCCCCCCCCCCCCCCCCCCCCCCCCCCCCCCCCCCCCCCCCCCCCCCCCCCCCCCCCCCCCCCCCCCCCCCCCCCCCCCCCCCCCCCCCCCCCCCCCCCCCCCCCCCCCCCCGGGGGGCAGAAAAAAAAACCCCCCCCCCCCCCCCCCCCCCCCCCCCCCCCCCCCCCCCCCCCCCCCCCCCCCCCCCCCCCCCCCCCCCCCCCCCCCCCCCCCCCCCCCCCCCCCCCCCCCCCCCCCCCCCCCCCCCCCCCCCCCCCCCCCCCCCCCCCCCCCCCCCCCCCCCCCCCCCCCCCGCCCCCGCGGGGGGGGGGGGGACCCAGAACCCCCCCCCCCCCCCCCCCCCCCCCCCGCCCGCCCCCCCCCCCGCGCCCCCCCCCCCCCCCCCCCCCCCCCCCCCCCCCCCCCCCCCCCCCCCCCCCCCCCCCCCCCCCCCCCCCCCCCCCCCCCCCCCCCCCGCCGGGGGGGGGGGGGGGGCCCCCGCCCCCCCCCCCCCCCCCCCCCCCCCCCCCCCCCCCCCCCCCCCCCCCCCCCCCCCCCCCCCCCCCCCCCCCCCCCCCCCCCCCCCCCCCCCCCCCCCCCCCCCCCCCCCCCCCCCCCCCCCCCCCCCCCCCCCCCCCCCCCCCCCCCCCCCCCCCCCCCCCCCCCCCCCCCCCCCCCCCCCCCCCCCCCCCCCCCCCCCCCCCCCCCCCCCCCCCCCCCCCCCCCCCCCCCCCCCCCCCCCCCCCCCCCCCCCCCCCCCCCCCCCCCCCCCCCCCCCCCCCCCCCCCCCCCCCCCCCCCCCCCCCCCCCCCCCCCCCCCCCCCCCCCCCCCCCCCCCCCCCCCCCCCCCCCCCCCCCCCCCCCCCCCCCCCCCCCCCCCCCCCCCCCCCCCCCCCCCCCCCCCCCCCCCCCCCCCCCCCCCCCCCCCCCCCCCCCCCCCCCCCCCCCCCCCCCCCCCCCCCCCCCCCCCCCCCCCCCCCCCCCCCCCCCCCCCCCCCCCCCCCCCCCCCCCCCCCCCCCCCCCCCCCCCCCCCCCCCCCCCCCCCCCCCCCCCCCCCCCCCCCCCCCCCCCCCCCCCCCCCCCCCCCCCCCCCCCCCCCCCCCCCCCCCCCCCCCCCCCCCCCCCCCCCCCCCCCCCCCCCCCCCCCCCCCCCCCCCCCCCCCCCCCCCCCCCCCCCCCCCCCCCCCCCCCCCCCCCCCCCCCCCGGGGGGGGGGGGGGACCCCCCCCCCCCCCCCCCCCCCCCCCCCCCCCCCCCCCCCCCCCCCCCCCCCCCCCCCCCCCCCCCCCCCCCCCCCCCCCCCCCCCCCCCCCCCCCCCCCCCCCCCCCCCCCCCCCCCCCCCCCCCCCCCCCCCCCCCCCCCCCCCCCCCCCCCCCCCCCCCCCCCCCCCCCCCCCCCCCCCCCCCCCCCCCCCCCCCCGCGGGGGGGGGGGGGGGGGGGGGGGGAGGAAAAAAAAAAAAAACAACCCCCCCCCCCCCCCCCCCCCCCCCCCCCCCCCCCCCCCCCCCCCCCCCCCCCCCCCCCCCCCCCCCCCCCCCCCCCCCCCCCCCCCCCCCCCCCCCCCCCCCCCCCCCCCCCCCCCCCCCCCCCCCCCCCCCCCCCCCCCCCCCCCCCCCCCCCCCCCCCCCCCCCCCCCCCCCCCCCCCCCCCCCCCCCCCCCCCCCCCCCCCCCCCCCCCCCCCCCCCCCCCCCCCCCCCCCCCCCCCCCCCCCCCCCCCCCCCCCCCCCCCCCCCCCCCCCCCCCCCCCCCCCCCCCCCCCCCCCCCCCCCCCCCCCCCCCCCCCCCCCCCCCCCCCCCCCCCCCCCCCCCCCCCCCCCCCCCCCCCCCCCCCCCCCCCCCCCCCCCCCCCCCCCCCCCCCCCCCCCCCCCCCCCCCCCCCCCCCCCCCCCCCCCCCCCCCCCCCCCCCCCCCCCCCCCCCCCCCCCCCCCCCCCCCCCCCCCCCCCCCCCCCCCCCCCCCCCCCCCCCCCCCCCCCCCCCCCCCCCCCCCCCCCCCCCCCCCCCCCCCCCCCCCCCCCCCCCCCCCCCCCCCCCCCCCCCCCCCCCCCCCCCCCCCCCCCCCCCCCCCCCCCCCCCCCCCCCCCCCCCCCCCCCCCCCCCCCCCCCCCCCCCCCCCCCCCCCCCCCCCCCCCCCCCCCCCCCCCCCCCCCCCCCCCCCCCCCCCCCCCCCCCCCCCCCCCCCCCCCCCCCCCCCCCCCCCCCCCCCCCCCCCCCCCCCCCCCCCCCCCCCCCCCCCCCCCCCCCCCCCCCCCCCCCCCCCCCCCCCCCCCCCCCCCCCCCCCCCCCCCCCGCCCCCCCCCCCGCCCCCGCCCCCCCGCGGGGCGCGCGCGGGGGGGGGGGGAAGGGGGGCCCGGGGCGAAAAAAAACAAAAAACCCCCCCCCCCCCCCCCCCCCCCCCCCCCCCCCCCCCCCCCCCCCCCCCCCCCCCCCCCCCCCCCCCCCCCCCCCCCCCCCCCCCCCCCCCCCCCCCCCCCCCCCCCCCCCCCCCCCCCCCCCCCCCCCCCCCCCCCCCCCCCCCCCCCCCCCCCCCCCCCCCCCCCCCCCCCCCCCCCCCCCCCCCCCCCCCCCCCCCCCCCCCCCCCCCCCCCCCCCCCCCCCCCCCCCCCCCCCCCCCCCCCCCCCCCCCCCCCCCCCCCCCCCCCCCCCCCCCCCCCCCCCCCCCCCCCCCCCCGGGAGAGAAAAAACCCCCCCCCCCCCCCCCCCCCCCCCCCCCCCCCCCCCCCGGGGGGGGGGGGGGCCCCCCCCCCCCCCCCCCCCCCCCCCCCCCCCCCCCCCCCCCCCCCCCCCCCCCCCCCCCCCCCCCCCCCCCCCCCCCCCCCCCCCCCCCCCCCCCCCCCCCCCCCCCCCCCCCCCCCCCCCCCCCCCCCCCCCCCCCCCCCCCCCCCCCCCCCCCCCCCCCCCCCCCCCCCCCCCCCCCCCCCCCCCCCCCCCCCCCCCCCCCCCCCCCCCCCCCCCCCCCCCCCCCCCCCCCCCCCCCCCCCCCCCCCCCCCCCCCCCCCCCCCCCCCCCCCCCCCCCCCCCCCCCCCCCCCCCCCCCCCCCCCCCCCCCCCCCCCCCCCCCCCCCCCCCCCCCCCCCCCCCCCCCCCCCCCCCCCCCCCCCCCCCCCCCCCCCCCCCCCCCCCCCCCCCCCCCCCCCCCCCCCCCCCCCCCCCCCCCCCCCCCCCCCCCCCCCCCCCCCCCCCCCCCCCCCCCCCCCCCCCCCCCCCCCCCCCCCCCCCCCCCCCCCCCCCCCCCCCCCCCCCCCCCCCCCCCCCCCCCCCCCCCCCCCCCCCCCCCCCCCCCCCCCCCCCCCCCCCCCCCCCCCCCCCCCCCCCCCCCCCCCCCCCCCCCCCCCCCCCCCCCCCCCCCCCCCCCCCCCCCCCCCCCCCCCCCCCCCCCCCCCCCCCCCCCCCCCCCCCCCCCCCCCCCCCCCCCCCCCCCCCCCCCCCCCCCCCCCCCCCCCCCCCCCCCCCCCCCCCCCCCCCCCCCCCCCCCCCCCCCCCCCCCCCCCCCCCCCCCCCCCCCCCCCCCCCCCCCCCCCCCCCCCCCCCCCCCCCCCCCCCCCCCCCCCCCCCCCCCCCCCCCCCCCCCCCCCCCCCCCCCCCCCCCCCCCCCCCCCCCCCCCCCCCCCCCCCCCCCCCCCCCCCCCCCCCCCCCCCCCCCCCCCCCCCCCCCCCCCCCCCCCCCCCCCCCCCCCCCCCCCCCCCCCCCCCCCCCCCCCCCCCCCCCCCCCCCCCCCCCCCCCCCCCCCCCCCCCCCCCCCCCCCCCCCCCCCCCCCCCCCCCCCCCCCCCCCCCCCCCCCCCCCCCCCCCCCCCCCCCCCCCCCCCCCCCCCCCCCCCCCCCCCCCCCCCCGCCCCCGGGGGGGGGGGGGGGGGGGGGGGGGGGGGGGGGGGAACGAAATAAAAAAACACCCCCCCCCCCCCCCCCCCCCCCCCCCCCCCCCCCCCCCCCCCCCCCCCCCCCCCCCCCCCCCCCCCCCCCCCCCCCCCCCCCCCCCCCCCCCCCCCCCCCCCCCCCCCCCCCCCCCCCCCCCCCCCCCCCCCCCCCCCCCCCCCCCCCCCCCCCCCCCCCCCCCCCCCCCCCCCCCCCCCCCCCCCCCCCCCCCCCCCCCCCCCCCCCCCCCCCCCCCCCCCCCCCCCCCCCCCCCCCCCCCCCCCCCCCCCCCCCCCCCCCCCCCCCCCCCCCCCCCCCCCCCCCCCCCCCCCCCCCCCCCCCCCCCCCCCCCCCCCCCCCCCCCCCCCCCCCCCCCCCCCCCCCCCCCCCCCCCCCCCCCCCCCCCCCCCCCCCCCCCCCCCCCCCCCCCCCCCCCCCCCCCCCCCCCCCCCCCCCCCCCCCCCCCCCCCCCCCCCCCCCCCCCCCCCCCCCCCCCCCCCCCCCCCCCCCCCCCCCCCCCCCCCCCCCCCCCCCCCCCCCCCCCCCCCCCCCCCCCCCCCCCCCCCCCCCCCCCCCCCCCCCCCCCCCCCCCCCCCCCCCCCCCCCCCCCCCCCCCCCCCCCCCCCCCCCCCCCCCCCCCCCCCCCCCCCCCCCCCCCCCCCCCCCCCCCCCCCCCCCCCCCCCCCCCCCCCCCCCCCCCCCCCCCCCCCCCCCCCCCCCCCCCCCCCCCCCCCCCCCCCCCCCCCCCCCCCCCCCCCCCCCCCCCCCCCCCCCCCCCCCCCCCCCCCCCCCCCCCCCCCCCCCCCCCCCCCCCCCCCCCCCCCCCCCCCCCCCCCCCCCCCCCCCCCCCCCCCCCCCCCCCCCCCCCCCCCCCCCCCCCCCCGGGGAAAAAAAAAAAAAAACCCCCCCCCCCCCCCCCCCCCCCCCCCCCCCCCCCCCCCCCCCCCCCCCCCGCCCCCCGGCGGGGGGGGGGGGAAAAAAAAGAAACCCCCCCCCCCCCCCCCCCCCCCCCCCCCCCCCCCCCCCCCCCCCCCCCCCCCCCCCCCCCCCCCCCCCCCCCCCCCCCCCCCCCCCCCCCCCCCCCCCCCCCCCCCCCCCCCCCCCCCCCCCCCCCCCCCCCCCCCCCCCCCCCCCCCCCCCCCCCCCCCCCCCCCCCCCCCCCCCCCCCCCCCCCCCCCCCCCCCCCCCCCCCCCCCCCCCCCCCCCCCCCCCCCCCCCCCCCCCCCCCCCCCCCCCCCCCCCCCCCCCCCCCCCCCCCCCCCCCCCCCCCCCCCCCCCCCCCCCCCCCCCCCCCCCCCCCCCCCCCCCCCCCCCCCCCCCCCCCCCCCCCCCCCCCCCCCCCCCCCCCCCCCCCCCCCCCCCCCCCCCCCCCCCCCCCCCCCCCCCCCCCCCCCCCCCCCCCCCCCCCCCCCCCCCCCCCCCCCCCCCCCCCCCCCCCCCCCCCCCCCCCCCCCCCCCCCCCCCCCCCCCCCCCCCCCCCCCCCCCCCCCCCCCCCCCCCCCCCCCCCCCCCCCCCCCCCCCCCCCCCCCCCCCCCCCCCCCCCCCCCCCCCCCCCCCCCCCCCCCCCCCCCCCCCCCCCCCCCCCCCCCCCCCCCCCCCCCCCCCCCCCCCCCCCCCCCCCCCCCCCCCCCCCCCCCCCCCCCCCCCCCCCCCCCCCCCCCCCCCCCCCCCCCCCCCCCCCCCCCCCCCCCCCCCCCCCCCCCCCCCCCCCCCCCCCCCCCCCCCCCCCCCCCCCCCCCCCCCCCCCCCCCCCCCCCCGCCCCGGGGGAGGAAAAAGAAGGGGGGGGGGGGACCCCCCCCCCCCCCCCCCCCCCCCCCCCCCCCCCCCCCCCCCCCCCCCCCCCCCCCCCCCCCCCCCCCCCCCCCCCCCCCCCCCCCCCCCCCCCCCCCCCCCCCCCCCCCCCCCCCCCCCCCCCCCCCCCCCCCCCCCCCCCCCCCCCCCCCCCCCCCCCCCCCCCCCCCCCCCCCCCCCCCCCCCCCCCCCCCCCCCCCCCCCCCCCCCCCCCCCCCCCCCCCCCCCCCCCCCCCCCCCCCCCCCCCCCCCCCCCCCCCCCCCCCCCCCCCCCCCCCCCCCCCCCCCCCCCCCCCCCCCCCCCCCCCCCCCCCCCCCCCCCCCCCCCCCCCCCCCCCCCCCCCCCCCCCCCCCCCCCCCCCCCCCCCCCCCCCCCCCCCCCCCCCCCCCCCCCCCCCCCCCCCCCCCCCCCCCCCCCCCCCCCCCCCCCCCCCCCCCCCCCCCCCCCCCCCCCCCCCCCCCCCCCCCCCCCCCCCCCCCCCCCCCCCCCCCCCCCCCCCCCCCCCCCCCCCCCCCCCCCCAAAAAAAAAAAAAAAAAAAAAACCCCCCCCCCCACCACAAAAAAAAAAAAAAAAAACCACCACCACAAAAAACAACAAAAAAAAAAACCACCACAAAAAAAAAAAAAAAAAAAAAAACAAAACAAAACCCAAACCCAAAAAAAAAAACAAAAACCCCCACCCCCCCCCCACACCACACACCCACCCCCCCCCCCCACACCCCCCCACACCCCCACCCCCCCCCCCCCCCCCCCCCCCCCCCCCCCCCCCCCCCCCCCCACCACCCACCCCCCCCCAAACCCCCCCCCCCCCCCCCCCCCCCCCCCCCCCCCCCCCCCCCCCCCCCCCCCCCCCCCACCCCCCCCCCCCCCCAAAAACCAAAAAAAAAAAAAAACCAAAAACAAAACAAAACAACCCCCCCCCCCCAACCCGAAAAAAGGAAAAAAAAAAATATAATTATAAAATTATGAAAAATATTAAATAAATTAGTGGGCTAAGCCCGCCCGTCCGCCCGAAAGCCCGGGGTCGGGTTGGGCTTCATAAATCATGACCCGGTAAAGTACCGAGCGGGCTCGGGCGGGCCCAAAAATTAAGTTGGCCCGATAGGCCCGGGGCTGGGCCGGCCCGCTAATGTAAGAAGTCCTATATTTCATTTTTTTCAATAAAACAATATTAATCCACCAATCTATCTATACAAGCAATCTAATCAAAGAATATCACTATTCCAATAATCCATCATACATATATATTGTAAAAATAAAAAATCAAATGAAATAACTAGAATAACCAATCAAACCCATGTGTTGTACCCTACGCTGACCACGTTGTACCATCCCTCTGTACAAGTCGTACGGCGGCCATAGATGATCCAACAGACGCGTCTTCTCGTTTAATCTTACCCACGCCTTCCCCTTCCCGCTCCAGTGCAGCAGGCTCACTGGACCAGGATCCCGCCACGTTGTCCCCGCCGACCGGCTCAACGTCGCCGCCGAATCCTCGCTCGTAAATCCGCCGTTTCTGCTGAAGCTCCATCCACTTCTCGATCTTCTTCCGAAAATGTGTAAGAATCCATGGATTCTGAATTTTGTTTGGCTAAATGTTCAGATTGAGAGCAGAATTGCAGAAGAAGAAAGAGGGAGGAAAAATGAAATTTCATATATTGAAAGACTTATTCTAACAGATACATCATCGTTCCTTTTATACTGTAGACGTCTAACTACCTAACTGCTTAGAGACGTGTGAATCTAAAACACAACTCTATTAGTCACACACGTATTTATTATCGACCCTCCGATTTATTGTTGTAGATCAAACGGCTACTGCTTCGTCTCCTTTTAACTGCTTGTAACTGAACCTTCCAACTAACAAACTCGCTCCACTTGCAACTGAACTGGAAAACTGAATTAACAACCTCCTTATGCATGATATAATCTCAACACCCCCCCTCAAGATGGAGCCGATGAATGTCAACGAGGCCCATCTTGGATAGAAGTTGTCTAAAACGTGGACCAGGAAGCACCTTAGTGAACAAATCCGCTGGTTTTTGAGAAGTTGAAATAGAAGTAGGAGTAAGAAAACCAGCCTTATAGCAGTCACGAACAACATGACAATCAATCTCCAAGTGTTTCGTTCGTTCGTGGAAAACCTGGTTCTTAGTAATGTGAATTGCTGCAGCATTATCACAGTGAAGTGGAATAGGAAGAGAAATGTCATGCTGAAGATCCTGCAGTAGGTAAGATAACCATAAAAGCTCTCGAACTGTAGATCCCATTGCCCGGTATTCGGCCTCAGTAGTAGAAGCAGAAACGGTTGATTGCTTTTTGCAGCGCCAAGAAATCAGAGAAGTGCCAAGAAAAATACAAAAACCCGTGAGAGATCTCCTAGTGGTTGGGCAAGTACCCCAATCAGCATCAGCATATGCCTGAAGGGAAAAAGAGTCCTGATGTGAACCAAAGAACAGACCAAGGGATGGACAAATTGGCTGAGTTGTTGTGTAGCATGAGTAAGGTCTGGCCGAGTAAGGTTAAGATAGAGAAGCTTTCCAACAAGGCGCCTGTAAGCTTCTGGATCAGGAAGGAAATCAGAAGATTTAAAGGATAAATCCACTCCTTGTGGAAAAGGGGTTGAGGCTGGCTGACACCCAAGAAGGCCAGCCTGTTCCACCAAGTCCAATACATATTTTCTTTGGTTCAGATACAGATCTTGAGCTCCTTGAGCAAGTTCCATACCTAGAAAATACCGAGTAACACCTAAGTCTTTAATGGTGAACTTGCTGTGCAGATAAGACTTTAGATCAGACACCAGAGTAAGAGAAGGCCCAATAATCAGAATATCATCAACATAGACTAGTATGGCTAAGAATTGTTCAGCTGTTCCCATGGTAAATAAGCAGTGATCATTTGGAGACTGAACAAAACCATAAGCAAAGAGAGCCTTACACAATTCTTCATTCCATTCACGAGATGCTTGCTTCAATCCATACAAACTCTTCACCAGTTTGCAAACCTGACCTGATGCAGCCTTTGTGTAACCTTGTGGTGGAAGCATATATATATCATCTGAAAGGACACCATGCAGAAAAACATTGTTAATGTCAATCTGGTGAATATTCCACTGGTTTTGTGCAGCCAAAGCAAGCAATATACGAATGGTAACATGTTTAGCAACAGGGGAAAAAACTTCCTCATAGTCAACTCCATATTCCTGTTTATATCCCTTAGCTACTAAACGAGCCTTAAACCTCTCAACAGTCCCATCATCATGTAACCTAACTTTATATACCCACTTTGATCCTATGGCATTCTTACCAGCTGGTAATTCAACCAATTCCCAGGTTTGGTTGGCTTCTAAAGCATCTAGCTTAGTTTTCATTGCAGCAGTCCACTCAACAAATTTACTAGCCTCCTTGTAACTGGCTGGCTCTTGAAGATTTGTAACTCTAGTAAGGAATGTGGTGTAAGGGACCGTGAAGGCAGGGGACAAAGAGAAAGGGAAAGTAGGAGGAGTAAGAGAAGAAGAGGTGGAAGGCAATGAGAAAGGAATAACTTGGCTGACAAAGTCAGTAAGCCAAGCTGGTTGTTTAATGTTTCTCTTTGGCCGGATGGGCAGTTTAGGAGATGCTGAATTATCAGCAGACAAATCAGATGCTGAATGTTCAGAAGCAACATCAGAAGCAGGGGAAGGAATGATATGATTAGGAACATCAGAATCTGAATTAGGGACAACAATGGAAGTATGGGGAGCAGTAGGAGAAGTAGGTGGAATATCAAAAATTATAGGATCAAGATCAGTGGTTTGATGAGGAGAAGGGCAGCCTGTGGATAAATCAGAAAGGTCAGAGGAGAAAGGAAAAATGTGGGGAAAGATCTTAACATCTCTAGAAATGACAAGTTCCTTACTTTCAAGATCAAGTAAGGAATAACCTTTGTGATCAGCAGCCAATCCAAGCAAGACACATTTAGATCCCCTTGCATCAAATTTTTGTTTATGAGGATTTGTATTTGCTGCAAAAGCCAGACAACCAAAAGGTTTAAGCAAGGAAAGGTCAGCAGACTTTCCATGTAGATAAAAAAAGGAGTGTTCTATTTTAGCACAAAACTAGGTAGCCTATTTATGATCCATGTAGCAGTCGGAATAGAATAGGGCCAAAAAATATCTGGTAAGTGACTTTGAAACATTAAAGCTCGAGCTACTTCTAGTAATGATCTGTGCTTTCTTTCAACTATACCATTTTGCTGTGGAGTGTACACACAGCTCCGTAGGTGAACAATTCCCTTTGATTGAAATAGCTCCGAGTATGTTGATTGACAAATTCTGATCCATTGTCAGTTTGGATCCGCTTCACTCTTTTTCCATACTGAACCTCAATCATTCTGAAGAAAGTATCCAAGATCTGATGCACCTGTGTTTTAAATTGTAGTAGATATGTCCAAGTGGTCCTGCTGTAATCTTCAACAATTGTCAAGACAAAGGAAGTATTTGTGAGGTTTTCAATGTTGCAAGGTCCCCATAAGTCTGCATGGACCAATTCAAATAGATCAGTGCTCCTTTGTAATAGGGATGGAAAAGGATCCCTGCATTGTTTGGCTTGATGACAGACTATACAAGACTTCAAAGCCTCATGCGCCTCTCCTTCACACAATCCACCTAATTCTGGCAAATGTTTGAGTAAGGTAAAGGAAGCATGTCCCAACTTGATATGCCAGTCCAGTACAGTCTCAGCTTTAGAATTTCCCACTGAATTAACTTGCTCTAATCTTTGATTTGGATTCAGAATAAACAGTCTTCCTATAGCCTTTCCCATCCCAAGAATGTGATCATTGTTCAATCTCTGGATAAGACAATACGATGGGAAGAAGACACACTTTAGCTGCAAATCATTGTTAAGCTGATAGGTAGAGATCAGGTTGTGTGTGAACTCCGAAATGTAAAGTACTTCATTTAATACAAGCTCAACACTAAGATGAACCCTTCCTGATTCATAAATGTTCTGTATAGAGCCATTTGGGAGATAAATTCCATGTGGACTGGTCAAGGTATGTATATCAACCATTAGATCCTTGTTGCAACATATATGGGCGCTTGCACAAGAGTCCATAATCCACACTCTCTCCTTTCTCAAATCTCCAAAAGTGCTGAAGACAAAGTGCTTGTCCATCAGATTTAATGGTGTATATGTCTCCACATTATTAGCAAAGTTCAACTTCCCTATTCCTTTTAGATTGTTTAGTGCTCTTTCAAAATCAGTCATGAGTTGAGTAACATTAGATTGACCACTACTTCCATCACCAGATACCACAGTCTCTACTTGTGAAGCATAGTTAACATGAGATTTCCCTTTTGTTCCTTCAATTTCTGGAACCAATCCGGAATACCATGAAGCTTAAAACATTCTGATTTTTCATGCCCCATTTTTTCACAGTGTGAACACCTAAGACGTTTTCTGTCTTCTTTACTCAGTCTAGGTCTAAAACTACCTGACTTTTCCTTTGCTATGTTCAACTGAGTTCCCTTATAACCCAGGTTTAGTACATTCTGTTCTGGAATAGTACAATTTTGAGTAGAGTCATGACTATTAGCAACATTCATAGCAGTATGTTCAGAAGTATGAGTATGAGAAGAAGACACTTGTCTTTGACTTTCATCTTGCATAAGCATAGAATATGCTCTACTCATAGTAGGCAAAGGTTCCATTAGGAGTATTTGGGAACGAACATGATCATATATATCATTCAAACCGAGAAGAAACTGCATAAGTTTCTCTCCTTCATTAACTGCACTTAATCTCAAACTAGCATCACAAGTACAGGTAGTAGCAGCCACACAATTACATCCAGTAGAAGGTACTAGCAATTTCAATTCATCCCATACCATATTCAAGTGATTGTAGTACATAAGGACTGACTGACTTCCTTGAACATAGTTAGATAGATCCTTCTTCAGTTTAAAAATCTTAGGACCATTGCTTTGGTCAAATCGTCTTTTCAATTCCTCCCAAAGTTGGTAAGAATTCTCAATTAGCAGAAAGAACTCACAGAGATGTGGAACAATACAATTTGTAATCCATGATGTCACATGAAAATCAGCCTGTTCCCAAGCGCTATAATCAGGATGATTTTTAGGTGGTTTAGGAAGAGTACCTTCTATAAAAGCCAGCTTGTTTCGTCCAGCTAATGCACGACGCACAACTCTGCTCCAAGCGTAGTAGTTGTTTCCGGTGAGCATCGCACTCACCAGTTTTAATCCAGCATGATCATGCGGATTAAGAGCATAGACGCCATTACCACGATTTGCCATAGTGAGAGGTGGAGTATGGCGAATTGGAGATGCTTCGCGCCTTCGATTTCGCCTTTGATTCCGTCGCGCACTTCCGTTGCGTGAGTGCGCTCCACTGGTACTACTTTCTCCAAATTCTTCGTCTACAAGGAGGTTCCAGTCAAAACGGAACTCCTTAACCATTACCGAAGCTCTGATACCATGTTAGAATCCATGGATTCTGAATTTTGTTTGGCTAAATGTTCAGATTGAGAGTAGAATTGCAGAAGAAGAAAGAGGGAGGAAAAATGAAATTTCATATATTGAAAGACTTATTCTCACAGATACATCATCGTTCCTTTTATACTGTAGACGTCTAACTACCTAACTGCTTAAAGACGTGTGAATCTAAAACACAACTCTATTAGTCAAACACGTCTTTATTATCGACCCTCCGATTTATTGTTGTAGATCAAACGGCTACTGCTTCGTCTCCTTTTAACTGCTTGTAACTGAACCTTCCAACTAGCAAACTCGCTCCACTTGCAACTGAACTGGAAAACTGAATTAACAACCTCCTTATGCATGATATAATCTCAACAAAATGCCCCTCCCGCCATCTCTGTAAATCCATCACCATTACGCCCATGTTGAAGTAGCACGGGTTGTTCGACCCGAACGACCGGGTCGGGCCAGAAGTTATCCGTGAAGTAGTTCGTGAAATTCGCGTGGCTGTATTCCGGAACCCTGATTGCCCAGTTTTTTCGTAATTTCACCTCCCACAGCTTCACGACGAGGATCAGATACACGACCCGTTTCACTCCCGGGTCGAGTAGTTCGCCCATATAGCTCCGGCCGTAGTTGAGCGGATTCTCCAGCACGACACGGGTGGATGACGAGATTAGATTCATGACGGTGTCTTCGCCGAAGATGTAGACTTTGAAGGCGAGCGAGGGGAAGACCGAACGGACGAGCTGGGTTAGGTCGCGGGGACTCAAGAGAGTCGAACTCGGCGGCAACGAAGTTGAAGAAGACCTGCTCCGGACACGACGCGTGGCGGAGGACGGAGTGCGCCGCCGCCACTGAACCGCGGAGGTACTCCGAGTTGATGGTCATCACCACGTGGATCAACGACGTGTCCGCCGGCGGCGGCGACGGGCATTCGACGCCGTTGCCATACTCCGACGCCTCCATGAATCCGAATAGGTCGGTGGTGGGGAAGGAGCGGATGGCGAAGCACGTCAACGGCGAGGAGATGAGGAGGATCGAGAATCCGACGGCTGGGATTGAGCCATAGCGAAATCTTGGAAGAACCATGATTGAATGGTTCTTCAAATATTAGATGTGTATGTATATGTATATATATGAGTATAGGGTATGGATATTTTAAAAACCACTATCTTACATAAAAACTAAATATCAGTCTTTATTTTCTTTTTTATTATAAATTTTATTAAGGGTAAATATGTATTTTATACTTTATGTTAATTAAAGCGAACACCTACACTTATCTCATGTGACGGCGGCGGACGATGATTTGTTAGAAAATCTGTTGGAAAATATAATTTTTTATGCATAATACAATGCTTGTTTATGTATAACTAAAAATATTTTTATGCATAAAATTGTCTGTTATGTGAATATTATGTTATACAATAAAAAAAGTTTTGTGCATATTACAATATTTGTTTATGCATAAGCCCGAACAATTTTATGCATAGACTAACAATCTTCTACTATAGATTATTGTATTATAAAATAAAAAAGAGATTTTATGCATAGTAAATTATTAATTTATATATAACACCGTGCATTTTTAGGCATATTGTAATTTTACAAACACAGTACATCATACTTATAATGCAGCGGCGGCGGCGAGCGGAGGTCATATGCTACCACTACAAAATTTATGCTATTTACCGACGGAATTACCGACGGATAAAAAACACGGGTCGTCTTACCGACGGATTACCGACGGAATTTGGAATGCTCAATTTACCGACGGAATACCGACAGATAATTTCCGTCGTCATATTACCGACGGAATATTCCGTCGTTAACGGTATATCATTATTTATTTAGTATTTAATAAATTAAATATATATATTACCGACGGAATAATCCGTCGGTAAGGGTATATCATTAGGGTTTAGTTTTAATTAATTAAAATATATACTTACCGACGGAATATTCCGTCGGTAAATATTTTTTTTAAAAAACGTAATGTATTTAATTTATTTTACCGACGGATAACTCCGTCGGTAAAAACATTACTATTTATTTATTTTTAATTAACTAAAATATAAATTTACCGACGGATTATTCCGTCGGTAATGTTAACTTATTATTTATTTAGTTTTTAATAAACTAAAATATATTTACCGACGGAATATTCCGTCGTCAAATTTATTTAAATTTATTAAAAAAATTTAATTTATTTTACCGACGATTACCTACGGAATAATCCGTCGGTAGTAATTATAAATTTACCGATGGAATTATCCGTCGGTAAATGCTCGCGTAACCTAAATTAATTCGGTGCCGCGAACGAACGAGTGTCTTCTTCGTCGCGCCTTCCGCCGCCGCTGCCGTTTCGCGCCGCCGCCGCTTTGAACGCCCCGCCCCCGTTGAACGCCTCCGCCCCACTTCCTCGCGCCGCCGCCCGTCTCCTTGGTTAGTTTCTCTCATTCCTTCAATATCGTCTCTTATGGAGGTTTCTTTCGTGTTATTGTAGCTCATTTTTCAGCCTTGTAGAGATGTTCTTGTTGACTACTTTTGTGCTTCTTGTGATTGTAGAGATGTTATTGTAGAGATGTTGTGATTATAGAGATGTTATTGTTGACTACTTCTGTGACTTGCTTCTGTGCTTGTAGAGATGTTATTGTTGTGCTTGTAGAGATGTTATTGTTGTGATTGTAGAGATGTTATTGTTGACTACTTCTGTGACTTGCTTCTGTGCTTGTAGAGATGTTATTGTTGTGATTGTAGAGATGTTATTGTTGTGATTGTAGAGATGTTGTGATTGTACGGTGAACTTATCCATTCTAAATAAATTCGAAAATGTTTTCTTTTCCTAATTAGCTTCTTATGATCTTAGGTTTCTTCCCCTTATTGCAATGAGATGAATCCGTATATTCGGGATTTAGCAAAAGGTCCATTAGTAGCGGTTTATACGTACCCTGGTTATGTTGTGAACGGATATAAGTTTCATACTTTATCACATGGGGTAGGAAAGTCCACTATGAATAGCGGAGTGTGTATACAAGGGCAGAATTATGGTTCCGATGCACTTGATTATTATGGGCAGTTGGTGGAGATATGTGAAGTTGAGTACCCAGGTTTACCAATAAAACGAACCATGTTGTTTAAGTGCTTATGGTTTGACCCGACCCCTAGAGGGACTTATGTACATCCACAATACAAGTTGGTTTCTATCGATCAAACGAAACCGCCGCAGATTATGAACCATTTGTCCTTGCATCACAAGCGCATCAAGTGTATTCTTGCTCATATCCTAGTGTGAACAAATCTAGGAAGGCATGGTTGGAAGTATGTAAAGTTAAACCGAGATTTAAGATAGATTTGCCAACTAAATCTTCATTAGACGAGCATTTCAAGAAGATGACATACTAAACCCACCGTATGTAACCACGCGACGTAGAACCCGATATAACATTATCTCATCCACGTCAAACAATAGAACTCGATGAGAAAGATTTTGACGAAGGAGATGATGATGAAGAAGAACATGTTCCGACATCGAAGATGAGGAATTTAGTGATGACTAGTACACCTTACAGGTTTTAAAAGAATTTTATTTTATTTTTTTGCCAAAAAGATTAATGATTATTCTTTGTTTTCGTGTACATGGCGCCTCCCGCAGGTCGTGGCGGATCGTATCGGCTCCTGGCGGGCGTGGAGCACCCCCATCGACATCCGGCTATGGGGCAAGCCCCCACGAGTCGGGTGGACCCCATCGGGGTTCTACCGACTCTTACTCGGTGGATAGCCACCGATGTTTCGAGATTTCACCGAGGGTATGTAATAATTGCTTTTATTAATTTTAAATATATCAAATTTCACTTGGATTAACCAATTTTCAATAATAGGCAATTGCTTGAGCCATCCGGATTGGCCTCGACAATCGTTGATTGTTTTAAAAAGATCAATAACCCGACCGGGTTCACTTGGAAGCCGACTCCTCCCGAAATTAAGGAGCAAGATTTTTGAAGAATTTAAGGTTAGTTTTTCTTTCAAGTTTACAATCTTATAATTTAGTATTTATTTATATATATCTAACATGTATAAACATGTAAATTGCGAAGCACTTGCGGCCGCCGGACCGGGACCGGGCAGTCCACCACATGTGGCAGAAGAGGGCATCCAAGAGGTTCAGCGATTGGCACTCAAAAACCGGACTACATCAACACAGAGAGGTGGGCGGCCCTCAACGACTATCGGATGCGGCCGAGGTGCTCCAAGTCGAGACGCTTCCCGTGCCGCAGTCGAGCCCGAGCCGGGCGCCGGGATGAGCAAGCACAAAGGAGGGTCCCTGGCGCCATGCAAGTACTCACGCCTACGGTAAGTCTCATTTTATATGTTTTTTAGCTTCTTATGTCTTTGTTTTTGACATAATTTTGTTTATGCATGTTATGAATAGGCTTCTCGAGGGATGCTCCTTAGAGTCCACCGCCTTTGACACTTTCCGAGTCTCCATTACAAAGGTGGAGACTTCTCCAACATGAAGGCTGCGAGACTTCATGTAAGCACACAATTATAATATATAGATTATTATTCTAGAATTTTGAGTTTGACTAATTTCTATTTAATATTGTAATAGGCGGAGGTGGAGCGGATTGCTGCTGAAGAAGGCCCCAACGCGGATAAAAACGCGATTTATCTGCGGTTGGAGGGGGTCCGGGATAAGAAGCGGCGGCTCTACGGTTTCGGCGAGGAAGGGAGCGGCTACATCAACGCCGCCACCGCTCTTCTACTTCCTCACGGGGCCATCCCGCAGTAATGCCGAGATCATGCGCCGACCCGGAGGAGGAGTCGGCAGCTAGGGAGGAGCCTCGAGGAGCAGGTCGCATTTATGAATGCGCAGATGGCCCGGCTTATGGAGATGATGGGCTCCTCTAGCCGACGACACCCTCCGACGACAGCGATCAGCCCCTCCCCCACCTCTTTATGATTGATTTATTTATGGTTTATGTATATATACTGAATATTTTGATTTTAGGATTTATATATTTATATTTCGGTTAGCTTTTTGAGTTGATTTGAATCGTTATATGTGATGTCTTGGTTGGTTAATTGTATATGATGTGTTGGTTGGTTAAAAATTGCAGGTTGTCGATAACTTGGTACAAAAAACAAAAAAAATTATTTAAAAAAAAAATCTACCGACGTTTTACCGATGGATATTTCCGTCGGTAAATAAACATAAAAAAATTACAAAATTATTTTAAATTTACCGACGGAAAATTTCGTCGGTAAAAAAAACGTAAAATTTATTTGAAAATTTATTTTAACTGTACCGACGGAAAATTCCGTCGGTAAAAAAACAAATAAATTATTTAAAAAATTATTTTAAATTTACCGACGGAATAATCCGTCGGTAAAAAAAACAAAAAATTTATTTTTAATTTCCTCCTCGACAGAATATTCGGGGACAAACTTCCGACGGTTATTTTCCGTCGGCAATCCGTCGGTAAAAGTTACCAACGGAATATTCCGTCGGTAATATTTACCGACAAAGCCTGACCCGACGCATTCAATCCGTCGGTATTCCGTCGGTAACTTTTTTACCGACGGAATTAAGGGGTTTACCGACGGAATTTTCCGTCGGTGTACGGTGAATTTCTTGTAGTGTACTAGGGTTTCTCTCATTTTTTGTATTTTTTAAATTTAATCATTAATATTGTTGTTTACCAATTTACTCTTTTTCTAAATTTATGAAGTAATAAAATTAAAAAAATAGATTAATTGTAGAGCAATATAAATCGAATGAAGATCTATGCCCTACAATAATTCTTAGTTTTTATCTAAGATATTGAGTTGATTTTTGGTCTCTGATTAAATGTATTTGGGGATTGTATAGGGAGAGAAGAGAGAGACTCAGTGAGTGGATAATCGGACCGAGGAAGGAAAGACAAATATAAATGTCATTGCCATTAATTCGAAATTATAACAATAATGTTTATATTTGTTTGTCTTTTTCATCTATATTTTTTGTGGTTGTATGTTGTTATAATTTTCATTAACGTAATATGTAAGAAGAAAAATGTTTAGGGTATACCAATTTTCTGGTTCATAAACTATTATAAATTTTAATCTATAAAATTTATAATTTTAATAATATATTTTATTAATATTTGTTAAGTTCTAGAAATATGATCACAAAGTCGTTTTCTTGAATGCTTTAGAAGCGACGCACTACCGTCAAGAAATATGGGGGTGATGTTGGAAATTTGGTTTTGACTAATTAATATTTTAGTCTAACCGTGATTAAATTGTTGTGACCACGTTCGTATTCTCAAAACCGAATTTCGGTGAGTGAGAAATGTGCGTTTTAAGTTGGTCACTTGTGTGGGCATTTTCGTAATTGGATGCAAGTACTGCCAGCCTGCCTGACCCATTACTTGGATCATATCTGGACAAGTAGACTCGTGTAACTGTTGAGCTGCCTGCGAGTTGTTGGCACTTCAAGGGTCTTGATGACCTAGAAGCATCCATGAAGAACTTGAAAGGTATCAAGTAATGTCTCTTAATGAGCAAGTAGTGGAGAGGATCTTTAATGCCTTAATCCCTTAACATGGTGGATTTTGCTTATATATATAGATGCATCTTACAAAGCATTAGATATAGATATGATACATTGTTAGTTTACAAATACACAAGTTTACGAAAATCATAAAGCACTTCATTTACATCAATAGTATAGTTCTGTGTTAGCCCAGTTCGTGCCTTGGTTCAGTTCGCCGGAGCCTTTCCAGTTTGCGGTGCTGCTACCGAGAAGGAGGAAAGTCGTTTTATCTTTGGGGACAGATTGCCAATCCTTGAGCACTAGCCGGGGTAATTCTATCTTGCGGAAAGAGGAAACTTGACTCGACTTTTGTCTGTCTAGTTTGTCGGTTCATACCCAGGAGAATCATCAACCCGGACGTTCTGCCCAGAATACCTGAAAGTTGACTGCCCTATTGGATACGAAATTGGTTGTAATCTAGTATCTCAATTTCTATTGTATTTTCAATTACTTGTTATTATTTTGTACGCATTTCCAAGGTTATCGGCTATTTTTAACCAACAGTCGCAAGACATTATTTTGACCTACTAAAGCTTTGGAAATGGCGTCCAACACTGGTTCAACCTCCAACAACCAATCTGGTGGGGCAAGGGTCTTACCGGGTTCTGCCCAAGCTGAAAAACCATTCAAGTTTGTTGGTCTTGACTTTAGGACTTGACAATTGAATATGATGTTCTACCTGACTACTTTGGGCTTGGCGAAATACGTCAAAGAGCAGGCTCTAGTCATTGCTGTTGATGAGAAGGATGAAAACAAGAAGAATGCATATGAACAATGGCGTCATGAAGACTTCTTGTGCAAGAACTATATCTTGAACAGTCTGGAAGATGCCCTGTATTCTGTCTACGCGGATACAAACAACTCTAAGGATCTGTGTGAACTTAATGAAAAGAAGTACAAAACTGAAGACGCTGGAACAAAGAAATTTGTTATGGCCAGGTATCTAGCTTACCAGATGCAAGATGGTCGCTCTGTCATGGAACAAATGCAAGATTTTCAACTTATTGTGCACTCAGTTCATGCAGAAGGGATGAATATTCCCGATGCCTTCACTGTTGCGTCAGTGATTGAGAAGTTGCCTCCTTTGTGGAAGGACTTCAAGAGTTACCTGAAGCATAAGCAGAAGGAAATGACTCTTGAGGATCTGATTGTCAAACTCAGGATTGAGGAAGACAACAGAAAAGCCGATCCAAGACCGAGGGTCTCGATCGATGAAAAGGCTAACTTGCTGGAACGTAGTGGTCCAAGCAAGGGAAAGCGCCCTAGCCAGTCTGCCAAAGGCAAGAAGGCTGCGCAATGGAAGTTTAATGGGGAATGCTACAACTATGGCAAGCATGGCCACATGGCAAGCCAATGCAGAAAGCCCAACAAGAAGAAAGCTCCCCAACATGCTCATGTTGCTGAACATGATGAGTTTAATGATGATGATCTGGCCTGTGTTGTGTCAGAAATAAATCATGTTGAAACCTATAAGGAGTGGTTCGTTGACAGAAGTGCTACTTGTCATGTCTGCCTAGACAAGGGTGCGTTCTCTGTCTACAATGTTGTTGAAGGCAGAAAGTTGCATATGGGCAATAAGGCTTCATCTGAAGTGGCTGGAATCGGAGCTGTGGTTCTGAAGTTATCCTCTGGGAAGGAGCTAACGCTAAAGGATGTGCTGCATGTCCCAGACATCCGCAAGAACTTAGTCTCGGTCTATCTTCTTGTAAAGAATGGTTTTAAGCTTGTCTTTGAGTCTGATAAGTTTACACTTACCAAGTCTGGAAAGTTCCTAGGCAGAGGTTATGTTGCTGATGGACTTTTCAAAATGAATGTAATGGTTGTGCGCTGAGCACATATGAATAAGAATGTTTCTACTTCTTCTTATTTGGTTGAGTGCTCTGATCTATGGCATTTTAGATTGGGACACGTTAATCTAAATGCTATAAAACGATTAGTAAACTTGGATTTACTAAAGTTGAAAGAAGTAGACACACGTAAGAAGTGTGAAATTTGTGTTGAGGCCAAACTGGCCAAGTTGTCATTTCACTCTGTTGAAAGAAGCACATAACCTCAAGAGTTGATCCACACAGATGTGTGTGATTTGAAATTTGTGCAAACCAGATGTGGGAAAAAGTATTTCATTGCTTTTATTGATGACTGCACAAAGTACTGCTATCTTTACCTCTTAAGGAGTAAAGACGAAGCTATTGAAGCTTTTAAGAACTTCAAAGCTGAGGCTGAAAATCAGCTAAGTACCCGAATTAAAATAATTCAAAGTGATCGAGGTGGTGAATATGTAGCGCCATTTGAGGAGCTATGTGCCCAGGCGGGCATAATACATCAAACGATGGCTCCATACTCGCCTCAATCAAACGGTATTGCTGAACACAAGAACCATACTCTGAAAGAGATGATGAACGCTATATTGATAAGTTCAGGTATGCCCAGAACATGTGGGGGGAAGCTGTCTTGACAGCTAACTATATTCTGAACAAAATTCCACTTAAGGGTAAGGATGTGACCCCTTATGAATTGTGGAAAGGACGTAAACCGTCATATAAATACCTTAAAGTGTGGGGGTGTCTAGCCAAGGTTGAAGTGCCTTGTCCAAGACAAGTTAAGATCGGTCCCAGAACGATTGACTGTATCTTTATAGGATATGCACTTAATAGTAGTGCTTACCGTTTCCTAATTCATAAGTCGAAGATACCCGATGTGAATGTAGGAACGACGATAGAGTCAAGGAATGCAATATTCTTTGAAAATGTTTATCCATGCAAGAGCCCGGATAGGGCAGAATGAAGTTCTGGGAAGAGAACTCATGATGATGCTACTAGTTCTCATCGGGCAGATGATGTTGAACTAAGACGTAGCAAGAGACCAGATTTCATCACCTATATGTTAGATGATGTACCAAAGTCTATAGCAGAAGCTCTGTCCAGCCCAGACGCTCTGTACGGGAAGGAAGCTATCAATAGTGAGATTGACTCCATCATGCAGAATCATACATGAGAGTTAACTGATCTCCCAAGAGGTTGTAAACCCTTAGGATGCAATTGGATCCTTAAAAGAAAGTTCAAAGATGATGGAACTATTGTTAAGTACAAAGCTTGTCTAGTAGCCAAAGGCTTTAGGCAGAGAGAGGAAGACGACTTCTTCGATACCTACTCACTTGTGACTAGGATCACGTCTATTCGAGTGCTTCTCTCGATTGCTGCATTGCACAATCTTGAGATCCATCAAATGGATGTGAAGACCGCCTTCCTAAATGGTGAGCTAGAGGAAGAGATTTATATGGACCAACCCGAAGGGTTTGTGGCACCTGGGCAGAAGAGCAAGGTGTGCAGACTGGTTCGATCGTTGTATGGTCTAAAGCAAGCGCCAAAGCAATGTCATGTGAAGTTTGATAACATGATGTTATCAAGTGGTTTCAAAATCAATGAGTGTGACAAGTGTATTTACGTTAAAGGCAATGCTGATGCATTTGTCATAGTCTACCTTTATGTAGACGATATGCTGATAATGGGCAGTAGTCGTCAACTCATTGTTGATACGAAACGTATGTTGAAGAGAAACTTCGATATGAAAGATATGGGTTTAGCTGATGTGATTCTTGGAATCAAAGTGTTGAGATTTGTATACTGGAAGCAAATTTTATGCTTGTATACAATGTGTTTTGTCCCTACCACTATTTTATTCTCCTATCTGATAAATTTATGTATTTGCACATGTTATCCTTTATCTTGTATAAAAGTTAGATTTATGTGGTGTGTCGGGTATTACAGAAGACAACACAAATTGGTTGAACTGACAAGATATAAACAGTTATCACGGCTGAGACAACTTAAGGATAAGTTGTCGGTTTAAGCTGCAGTTTAGATAAGAAGTGGCTTGTCTTAGCTGCTTGTCTTTACTGGTACACTGAAGGTGGTGTATTGATGGATCACAGTGAGATGTGTTCTCCAAACTGACCTTAGTGCAGAACCAAGATCTCGGTGACTTAGCTGGTCTTAAGCTTGGTAAGACTTCAGCTGAGTGCATTTGGCTATCTATCACTTTGACCTACTATGGTGAACGTCATCGTGACCAGATCTACGTATCTTGGGTGTTAGTAGTTATTTGTGGCTCAGTCGGTTGTGCCGTATCTTGCAACCGTATCCTAGTAAAATGGGTTGATAATATCCCCTGAGGAACTCGAAAGGATTAGCACACTAAACTCGGCCGGTTGATTAAGTTCAGGTGTGTTAATAAGGTCGAGTGGTACTACTCATGAATATAAGATGTTAATTAATTTAAGCTGTCAGTGAGCTTAATTAATTAACGGATATTTCTATCTTAAATACGGAGATCGATTAAGTCTAAAATACAAGCCCTTGCTCAATTTGGGATAAAGGGGTAAGTCAACACGGATTCTCTAGTGGAACGAATCTGTATTTATTAATTAATTTTGCTCTAGGCTGAGCATAGATAATTAATTAATTTGAGGCCCAGCTTTATTTCTTGTATTAGATCCCTGATCTGGTCCAATTAGTTGCCTAGTTATTTATTGTCTCTCAGAAATCTTTATTAATGGATTAATATATTTTTACATTATTTAATAATGTTATTTATCTTGAATTAATTGGCTGGGCCAATTAATTGATAAATATTAGTAGCCTAGTGGATTAATTAATTATATTATGGGCTAATTATGTGAAAGCCCATTAGAAATATAATTAAATTAATGGGCTACAAATATATTAATATTATATTGGCTTTTGAAGCCTATGTATATTAGTATTCTGTTCAGAAACAGAACACATACATAATCATACACACGCCGTGCATGAGTGGGAAGAGACATTAATCTTATATTTTCTTCAGTTCTCTGACCACCCAGAGGAAGAAAAAGGCCGGGACACAGATCAGAAGATCTGAGACACGAGCAGCAATCAGAGCTGCAACAACATACGAAGGAGGAATGTATCGATTCCTAACCTAATATTTTCCATCCCAAACTTGTGCAGAAGGCTGATGGAATTGTCTTGACACAATCTCATTACATTGAGAAGGTGCTCAAGAATTCAATGCTTATGATAAGATGCCAGCTAAAACGACATTAGACCTCAACATGCATCTGTGCAGGCACAGAGGTGAGCCTGTTGAACAAGAGGAGTATGCAAAGATCATTGGATGCTTGATGTACATCAGTAACTGTACGCGTCCTGATCTTGCCTGCCCAGTTAACAAGTTGAGCATGTACACGAGCAATCCAAGCAGAGAACATTGGACTGCTCTAGTACGAGTGTTGAGATATTTAAAGTATACTCTCAACTTGGGGCTGTGATACACTAGATATCCACTTGTGCTGAAGGGTACAGTGATGCAAACTGGATATCGAATACGAAAGACTCATTGTCAACTAGTGGTTATGTTTTCACTATTGGGGGTGGAGCAGTGTCGTGGAAGTCCACGAAGCAAACGTGTATAGCCTGGTCCACTATGGAATCTGAGTTTATAGCTTTGGACGAAGCTGGTAAAGAAGCAGAGTGGCTTCGTCACTTTCTTGAGGATATTCCATGTTGGCAGAAGCCAATGTCATGATCAACTGCGATAGTCAAGCTGCTATTGGCAGGGCACTGAATGACATGTACAATGGTAAGTCGAGACACATACGTCGTCGACATATAATACTATAAGACATTTGATCTCAAGTAGGATTATCTCTGTTTGTTATGTCAAGTCAGAGGATAATCTAGCGGATCCGCTAACCAAATGGTTAAATAGAGATCGAATGAATAAGTTGCTAGAGGGAATGGAATTAAAAATCCACAACTAGAACAATTATAGTGGTAACCCAACCATGATGACTGGAGATCCCAGAAACTTGGTTCAATGGGACAACTAAGTTATAAGAGTTCGCAGAACAACACTTGGAAGATTATATCTTCACCCATTCCTTTGGAAAGCAAGTTAAGTGTTGAAACCTGTCAATGTGGTGAGGTTAAGTCTTATGACTTTTAATGATTCCTGGGTAGATAAGTATGACAGGATACTTGGAAATGAATCACCTATATAAGTGAGAAGTGTGTCCGCTTCATAGAGGGCACTTATGAATCCAAAGATGTGTCCAAGGCCGAAATGGATGCAAACGTGAGGATGAACAAGGTTGAGATAGTACTGTGTTGATACTATTGTCTTGGTGCACAGTAAGGAGGAATAGTTCAAGGCATCATGTCCACTTGTCCGCCGGTGTACCCAATAGTTTTGATAAGGGAAGGTTCAAAGCCAAAAGCTACCTATCCTGCTGCAATGCTATTTCTTTCGATCTGGGCATTTAGTTTGCATACATGCATGCACAATTTCCACTCATGTGGGGGATTTTTGGAAATTTAGTTTTGACTAATTAATATTTTAGTCTAACCATGATTAAATTGTTGTGAAAACGTTCGTATTCTTTAAACCGAATTTCGGTGAGTGAGAAATGTGCGTTTTAAGTTGGTCACTTGTGTGGGCATTTTCGTAATTGGATGCAAGTACTGCCAGCCTGCCTGACCCATTACTTGGATCGTGTCTGGGCAAGTAGACTCGTGTGACTGTTGAGCTGCCTTCCAAGTTGTTGGCACTTCAAGGGTCTTGATGACCTAGAAGCATCCATGAAGAACGTGAAAGGTATCAAGTAATGGCTCTTAATGAGCAAGTAGTGGAGATGATCTTTAATGACTTTAATCCATTGACATGGTGGATTTTGCTTATATATATAGATGCATCTTACAAAACATTAGATATAGATATGATACATTGTTAGTTTACAAATACACAAGTTTACGAAAATCATAAAGCACTTCATTCGCATCAATAGTATAGTTCTGTGTCTGCCCAGTTCGTGCCTTGGTTCAGTTCGCCGGAGCCTTTCCAGTTTGCGGTGCTGCTACCGGGAAGGAGGAAAGTCGTTTTATCTTTGGGGATAGATTGCTAATCCGTAAGCACTAGCCGAGGCAATGCTGTCTTGCGGAAAGAGGAAACTCGACTCGACTTTTGTCTGTCTAGTTTGTCGTTTCATACCCAGGAGAATCATCAACCCGGACGTTCTGCCCAGAATACCTGAAAGTTGAATTCCCTATTGGATACGAAATCTAGAGAAGAGGGATCTAAAGAAAGAAACTCTAGAGAGAAGAACTAGAAATATTCTATTGAGCAAGTTCTTCGCTGGATCTTCGTGAAAGCGCTAGAGTGTTTCGAAAGCTTGAGCGTGTAATCCCTTTGATATCCCATGCGTGGAGCTCGAAATGGCTTCTCTATTTATAGTTGTGACCCAGGCATTTGTCCGTTGGAGGGGACGATGCCACGTGTCACAAACATCTAAGGAAAACGGCCATATGTTCGAAATGTTGTCGTAGAGTAGTTGGTCACTGTGCATGAGAGCAGCTTTAGTTGATCAGAGCAGGTATAGCTTAGACTGCTTCTCATTGGTCGAGGTTTGTGGTAGGTGAGACTTGTCAGACATCAGTCTTCATCTGAGTTGATTCTCACTCATCCTCGTATGATCTTCTGCTGACTTTCGAATGATGTTAAAACTCGGGTCGTTTCCTGTCGGATACAGTAGATCTGATACGATCTCTATCTTCTTCGTCTAAGTTTGCTGATAAAGGATCTTCTACTGAGCGAAGTCAGCTAATGACTCTGAAGGTACTGAACTCTGGTTCTATGTTCTTCTACTGATGTGGGTCAACTGATGAGAAATCTTTTGCTGATCGAAGTCAGCTGATGACCTGAGAACACAAGCTCTTACACTGATGACGTGGGGTTCTGGAAAGTATATTCCTACTGAAGATCAGACCAACACTTACCCCTTACAGGACTTAGACAAAAATGATAATGAAAATACAAACAGTCTAGCCTATTACATCATCTAGTCTTATCGACACTACACTAAGGGTACAAGACGGGTTTTGAGATCTTCAATTCCATAGTGTCAAATTACTATGATTTCTCCCATTACCGATAAAATAGATAAGTTCTATTACAAGAACTACTGATAAAATAATACTAAGTACCCTCTAAGTGGTTTATTAAGATCAACCACTGACTCATAACCCAATAATTTCCCCCTAATTGATGATGCCAAAACCACTAAAAACTCTAAGTACAAAACTACTGACCCAAAGAGACTTCTGTAAGAACTGAGCAAATAAATTAGGGTAATCAACAGCTAAAAGATAGGCATATCAGAGAAATAGGTTATGTGTGTGTGTGTGTGTGTGTCAGATCACTTCAGTGATCTGTTGTGATAAAGTAAATAAACACAGCCGTAAGACAATGAGTAGTTGTCTGGCCAAAAGCAAGGTACTGATATATATATGAGAAGTGATTTACAATCAGCCATAGCTTCTATACAGAGAGAGAACATCTACTGCTATTGTCTGAACTTCTTGATCTTGTCCTTGAATTCAGCTGACTTGGCAGCATGAGGATCCAACCCGTAAGATCTGTAGATTCTGGCTCGGAGGGTCTGGATATCCTCGAGATCATCAGGCTGCAGAGGATCTAGATCATTGTGATATGCAGCAGCTTCGACCTCATCTTCAATCTCCTTCGTACACAAGACTCCTCGAGAGGTCATGGGCGGAGTCAGCTGTCTGTAAGCAGGGGCAATGAGTGACAACTTTTCCTTGGAAAGAATTTGCTTGATCTGCTCTTTGAGGTTGGCATCATACTGATAAATGAATTCGTCGAAGAGATCAGCAGCCGGTACCTCAGCAGGATAGCACTGCCATACGTAGTATGCCTTGATAAATCCGATCTTCAGCTCCTCCCATTCCTCATTCAGGTTCCAAGGCATCCACTTGTCAACACGGCGGTGCGGAGTCTTCTTCAAATAAGCTTTCTGTGCACCTCGCCGGAAGAACTTGGAAGTCCTAGGCACCTGCTTGCTCTTGTCGAGGATTGGCTCCTTGGCGATTTTGTCAGTCAGCTCAATAATCTTCGCCAAGTCATCCAACCTCTTCTTCTCCCTAAGGGCCGCAACTCTTCTATCTCCTCTCCGGAGATTCAGCCCTTGCTGCGTCACCTCCCAGGTCGCCTTGTCCTCTGCCTCCTGCTCAGGTGTAAGAGTAGGAATTTTCTTCATCCTTTGAGCAAGTAGCAGGTTGTCAGTGTCCGAGTCAGCCGGCTCATCAGCAGATTACTGAGCCTTCTTCTTCTGCTCATCCAAGATTTTCTTGGCTGTGCCCTTGGACATCCTGACTTTAGGCTGTCTCTTCTTCTTGGCCTTCTGAGCCTCTTCTTCCAATCGCATCTCATAGTCCAGCTCGTCCTAGAGGAGCTGAGCCACTCGCTTATCATGTTCCTCCTGCTCCGCTCGAGCTCTGAATTTGGGCGTCGGGGAAGGAGGTGGAGTAGACTCTATTGCTTTCTCCTTTCCGGGCCTTTGCGGTGGTAGGGGCTCGTCCTCCTGGTCGACGAAGCGTGCGACCTCCTCTATATGTTGCGCCTGAGCCGAGGATCCTTCACCTGATCCTCCGATTGGCTCGGGCAGCTGAGTTGCTTGTACTTGAGGGATTTGGACTAGGGGGGGGAACTGAGCTGGTTCCAGCTTGAGCAGCTGAACCTTCCCCCTTGATGACTTCCCTCGCTTCAGACTCTCCACCCTCCTGAGTTGTCCCAGCCCTTTCTTCCCCCTTTTTGGCATCATCAGTAGCCGGGGTCAGAAGAGCACAGATTGCTGCTACTTCCTTCTCAAGTTTGAAGACATCAGCTTTAATGGAGTCGGTGGTGGTGTTGAGGTCACCGACGGCATCACAGTAATGCTCCCAGTCAGCCTCTTGATCCTTGTGGATTTGGCGAATTTGGGCTGCTGTTTCTTGCCTTTGCTTCAGGAACGATGCATCATGGGAGGCAGTCATCTCTGCCTGGATGAGCTTTAAGGCGGCCGCCTGATTCTCCAAAGCTTTCTGAACACTGGAGGTTTCCATCTTATTTCGCTCATCCATGGTCTTCTGGACTGTGGCTAGGCTCTTTGTCAGCTGCTCAGAAAAAGATTTCTGCTGAGCTTCGAGCAACTGCTGACTCTGAGCAGCCAAGTCCGCCTTCTGAGCGGCCAACACAGTCTGGACGATCTCCTGAATATTAGGAGTTGGAGTGTCCGAGACCTTCTTGACTGCGCTTTCCAGTCTGTCAACAGTCTCCGTCTGAGACTTTGTATATTGCGTCCACTTCAGGTGGACATCCTTAGCTAGGAGACGATTTTTGTCTCCTTGCTTCCTTATCGCGCGGTTGACAGACTTTGAGGACATGGAACCTATAGGTTTGATCTAATAGGATGAGGTTCCGAGTCTCTGCTCTGAGGCTGCGAGTTGTTGCTTCCGACTGGGCTTTGAAGCAACTGGGGCGTCACCTGATGTAGGAGGTGGAGGTGGTGACTCGCCCTTCTCACTGGGAGATTTACCCTCAGCAGATTCTCCCTGATCTTTGTCCTTGGGTGGTGCCTGATCCTCTTCGTTGTTGTCATCATCGTCATGATGGGAAGGCGGCGATGGGCTTCTGGCTGTCTACTGGGAGGACCTCAGCTCCAGTAGATAAAGCATGGTTGAGCGCAGGTCCTTGAAGGAAGCAATTTCAGCGGGTTCCCCAAACCCTATAGCTGACTGCAGATGTTGTTCCTCTGCCAGAAGGGACAATGCAGAATGCTGCTGAATCAGCTCTGCAAGGATGTCCTAGTTCAGGAATCTCAGTAGCATCTGAGTCCTGGCCCTTATCGCAATGTCAACCAGATCCTGATGAGATGAGATCTCAGGAATCTGTGCAATGACTTCTCCTATGGTGCGGAGACGAGTTATCTGCATCGTCGACCACTCGGACGAGACTTCACCAGCCGGTTCCTCAACTGCCTCCGGCTGAGTCTCTTCTGAGCTGACCCGCTATACCTTGTCCTTGAGGGTGGCACCTCTATCCCAGTATCAGCGTCCAGTATGTCCTCCTCCCGAGGTGGTGGAGGGGAAGCAGGCTTTGCGGGGGTCTCAGAAGCTCCAGCCTTGGAGAGCTTCTTCCGCTTCGGCTAGTCGGCCCGTGGAGGCAGATCAGTAGATGATCTTTTGAGCTCAGTGACTCCACGTCCGACTGACTTCTCAGCCGCTGCTCTCGTCTTGAACTTCTCAGTGGCTCCACGTCGAAGTATTTCGAATCAGCAAAGGATGCGTGATTTGTTACTAAGTCTTCGATCAGTATGGACACCTTGGTCCCATACAGTAGCTTGCCCACACCAATTAGTCTCCTCTCTCCAGACTTAGTGGGTGCAAACTTGTGCGCTTGAGCCTTCAGCTCGGCCACAAAGAACTCCGTCCAGTCCACCTGGACTCCATCTATTATAGCCATCATCAGTTGGAGTCTAGGTTTGGACAGCTGGTCGAAAGAACCTGCGGCGCTCATCAGGATGTGTATAACGATGTACGCGAGCCCTCTGTACTCCGGCAGGAGTTGGTTCTTCGACAGCCAGACTTAAAGGAGATGTCGTCCCTTCCACAGAAGCGGTGGACATATGCATTCAGTTCCTTCTCCTTGTAGCCCACGAGAGAAATCCCGTAACTTGGAAGATCGAAGGAGGATTTCAGCGCTGCCCTGATATTGATGTCGGCATGGCTGGATTCCCACTTCTGAGGGGTCACTTCCCTCATATAGGCGATCTTCGATACTTCGCCATCGGTATCTTCCACAGAACGCCAGTTATAATATAGCTCGGCCACCTGGCGGGGAAGATAGGAACGGGGTTGCTTCGTCACAAGAAGCGTCAGGCCTGGCTCCTCTAGAGCTGAGAAGATGGGCTCAAGATACGGGAGCTCTGCCTGGTGGAGGACCATCGTCGGTTCGAAGAGAACCCTTGACTGGATGATCTCCTCAATGTTGTGCGGGGTCTGAACGATCGCCATAGATATCTGCAAGAAACCCATTAGCACTTGAAAATAGAGTAAGTTAGTTCAAGGATTGCAGATAGTTGAGAATATTTACCGTAAACACAGAGCTTGAGTTGAAAAGAGTAAGCAGTTTGAGAGAGAATCGAGAGTAAAACTGAATGCTTTGAAAGCTCTAATGTGCGAAAATGGCGTAAAGATAGGATTAGAGAGAAAATAGAAGATTTTATAAGATTTGAATGACGGTTGTTATAAAATCTCGAACGGTTGTTATAAAATCTAGGATTAGAAAGTTTTCAATCGAACGACTGTTATAAAATCTTGCTTTTTAATGAAGGCTGTGATCTGATGTTATAAAAGGAATGATTACATTAGCCGCCTCTAACCTAGACACACGTAAGATATGCGCAGATAAAGTAAGGTGAGAAGACATGCATTAAATGCGTTGCAGGCAGCATTAAAGGCTAAGCTTTTTAAATTAGAACGGTTCTACTAACTTAAACCTTAAAATGCGAGCATGCTACTGAATGCAAATGACTGATTTAATAAATGTGAGCATGCTTATGAGAATATTAAATATTTTAACTACGCAAACCTCTTCAGCTGAACTTTTACGATCAGCTGGTTACCGTAATGACTCAGGAGGATTTTTGTGGTACTGATGACCATGTTCCCCCTTACTGTGTACTGTATGATTCAACTGAGTCTGACTTCTGACCTGTCGTACTGAGTTCTCTTACTGACTCGAGTCAGTAGGATCCAATAGACCTAGCTCAACTGATAACTCTCTGAATCTGTTCTCAGCTAGTGGTTTGGTCAGTATGTCTGCCCTTTGCTTGTCAGTACGGATCTTCTCCATCCTGATATCCTTCTTTTCGACATGGTCGCTGATGATGTGGTGTCGAATGTCCACGTGCTTGCATCTCGTATGAAGAACTGGGTTCTGAGTTATAGCAATCGCACTGGTGGAGTCGCAATAGATGGGAACTTCATCTTGAGTAATTCCATAATCTCGCAGTTGTTGTCGAAGACAAAGGATCTGGGCACAACCACATACTCAGCTTCAGTAGTGGACGTCGCCACTGAATGTTGTTTCTTTGAGAACCATGATATCAGATTGCTGCCTAGGAACTGACATGTTCCGGAAGTTGACTTTCGATCTATCCTGCATCCTGCATAATCAGCATCAGAATAACCCGTTAGAATCAGATTATCATCAGCAGGATACCACAACCCTGCGTCAGGTGTTCCCTTCAGGTATCGCAGAATCTTCTTTGCTGAGTCCAGATGACTTCGCTTAGGATTCGCCTAAAATCTTGCGCATACACCTACAACATAAGTTATGTCAGGTCTGCTTGCTGTTAAATATAATAAAGAACCAATAATAGCTCTATAATTAGTAGAGTTAACAGAAGCTCCCTCTTTGTCTAGATCGATTTTAAAATTTGTGTTCATGGGGATCTTGACTGGCTTGCTTGAGTCGCAGCCGAATCTTTTTAGGAGGTCTCGAGTGTATTTTGCTTGGTTGATGAATATTCCTTCAGGTGATTGCTTCACTTGGAATCCAAGGAAATAGTTCATCTCCCTCATCATGGACATCTCGAATTTCTCCTTCATCATTTTCTCGAATTGTTGACATATTGTCACGTTCCTACAACCGAAAATGATGTCGTCCACGTAGATCTGCACCAATAGAATGTCATCGCCTGAGTTGATGTTGAACACGTTGCGATCTACTGTCCCCTTCTGAAAACCTTTCTGAAGCAGAAAGTCTGATAGGGTATCGTACCAAGCCATGGGTGCTTGTTTTAACCCATACAGAGCTTTCCGAAATCTGTATACCTGATATGTCCCTGCTAAAAGCCGGGCGGTTGTTCCACGTAGACTTCTTCCTTCAGTACGCCGTTCAGAAACGCTGACTTTACATCCATTTGATATACTTTAAATATTTGATGCGTTGCATAGGCTAGGAACATACGAATAGCTTCCAATCTGGCGACTGGGGCGAATGTTTCATCAAAGTCTATTCCTTCTGCTTGACAGTATCCCTTGGCAACAAATCGAGCCTTGTTTCTGACGATAACGTTGTTTTCATCTCACTTGTTTTTGAAGACCCACTTAGTGCGGATCACGTGATGATGTCTAGGTCTGTTAACAAGCTCCCAGACTTCGTTACGGACAAACTGGTTCAACTCTTCTTGCATGACAATGATCCAGTCATCATCGTTGAGAGCATCCTCTATCGTTTGACGTTCTTCAGTAGACAAGAAACAGGAGTAAGAGAACTTTCTCCTTGGCATAGTCTGGATCTTGTCCTTACTGCTGCTGATGGATCTCCTATGATAAGATCAGAAGAGTGAGCATCAAGCCAAGAACGTCTGAGTTTGGCTTCTTCTTCTGAGATTACTTTTGTACAGTCAACAGGAGTGTTAGGCATTTCAGTAGTGCTATTCTGTGACTGAAGCAATTCAGTAAGAAGGTTAGGATCTACTGAGTTTCCAGGTTCAGGGGTATTTAGCTCAAGAACATTAGTCGTTCCCCCTGAGTTTATATTCTTAGTAGAGGTCTCAGTTACCACTGGGGCTTCATCATCGACCGTTGTTACCTGATGTTGATTTTGTTCGGTAGAATCAACCAGGTCAGCTACAGTGCCTGCGGGATGGGTTTGGATTTCCTCATCGTCTGACTCATCATCCCAACAATGCTGGATCTTTTTGGCTTTGTCGTTCAGTGTGAGATCCTGTAGCTTGCTGCTGACATCTTCAGTATTTGTCTTCTTTGGTTTCCTATTCTCAGTAACAAACTCATCAAAGACGACATGAGGGCTTTCCTCTACGCAAAGAGTCCGATAGTTAAAGACTCTGAAAGCTTTACTAACTCGAGAGTATCCTAAGAATACTCCTTAATCAGATTTGCTATCAAAGACCTTCAACTGATCTTTCCCATTATTGTGGATAAAGCAAGGACAACCAAAAATATGGAAATGAGAGATAGAAGGAATTCTCCCTTTCCACAGTTCGTATGACGTCTTCATGTGCTGCTGTGTAAGTAGTGAGCGATTCTGAGTGCAACAGGCGGTGTCAGTAGCATCAACCCAGAACTTTGAGGGTAGTCCAGAGTCTGCTAGGAGCGTTCTTGCTGCTTCTTTAAGTGTTATGTTCTTCCGTTCAGCAAGTCCGTATTATTGAGGGGTGCGAGCTGCTGAAGTCTCATGCTTAATTCCCTCTGTATCGCAGTATTCTTTAACTACTGAGTTGAGAAATTATGTTCCTCGGTCTGAGCGGATTCTTTGAATCTTGATGTCTTTCTCCACACTGAGTTTCTTCAGCAGTCTTGGCAACTCAGTCTTGACATCAGATTTGTTGGCTATGAAGATGACCCACGTATATCTCGAATAATCGTCAACAACGACGAGGGCATACTTCTTACCTCTTATAGTCACTGGAGAAACTGGCCCAAACAAGTCCATGTGTAGCAGTTGAAGGATTCCATCAGTGGAAGGTGACGAAATTGGTGGATTGTTTTTCTTTGTCTGCTTTCCCTTCAAGCACGCTTCACAATTTCTGTCTATGATAAAAGCTTCATTAGGCAGTCCTCTGACTTTAGAGTTCTTGGCTAGCTTGTTCATTGTCTTGAAATTCAGGTGACTGAGTCTCTTGTGCCACAACCATCCTGTTTTATCACTGGATTTCGTTTGAGCAAGTAAGCAAGCCTCAGGTTCTGCGGTGTTCCAATTTGCAACGTAGATATTCTTCCTCCGCGAACTTGATAACACTGTTTTCCCTGTAGATTTGTCAACAATATCACAGAAACCAGCGTCAAAGATAACTCTATTCAGATTATCACAGAATTGGATCGACGAAAGGAGATTATGCTTTGAAGTCCTTCAACATATGTTACTCTTGGGCCGAAGCGGTCCCAATGTTCGGTGTTCCGTATCCCCTTGTATAGCCTTTAGAGTTGTCACCAAACTCAATTCTGGGACCATCTTCTTGTACGTAATTGGTCAGCAGGCTCTTTTGATATGTCATGTGTCTCGAGCAGCCGCTGTCCATAATCCAAGGGTCCTTATACACCTGCAAAACAGAAACATTTTTAGGTTCCCTTTGGTTCAGTTTGGGTCCTTAAGCGTTAGTTGGTGATTTCGCGACCTAGATCTATCTCGGGACCTTAGGAGTCTGAGACTTCTCTTTTTGAACCTTGTCAGTTTTCTTCTCCACTGGACTTGGAGATACTGACTTTCTGGCAGTTTTGGGTTCAGGAACTTTCTTCTTCTTAGGCTTTGTGCTCCTCCTGACCCTAGGCTCATAATAGTATGAACCATACTGTGTTGGATGCTCATATAGTGGTTCGTTGTACTGCTCTGCCCACCTGACCTTCTTGGTTCCCCCTGAATTTGATCGTGGTGTCCTGGGGCTAGAACCTTTGGTCAGTTGCTTCTTGTTGCTCGGCCTGAGGTGCAATCATCTTCTGTTTGTTCTTCGCTTGAGTTGTTGGTTCATAAATCTGAACTTTCCCTCTGATGAACCTATCAGCCAACATTTCTGAGCTTTTAGAAGTGGAAGTGGAGGCTTCATGAGTGTAGCCAAGTCCTTCTTTCATTGCTAGTGGTCTTTGAGCTCTAAGCATGTTTTCCAACTTCTCTTTAGCTCCTAGGTACTGTTCAGTCATCAGTCCTCGCCAGACCTCATCACTTTTCCTAAGTGATTCATAATCTTTTTCAACTTCTGCGAGTTTCTGACTGAGTTGGGCTATTTCAGTATCTTTCTCAGAATTGTCCTTGGTCAAAACTGATAACTGAATTTCTTGAAGCTGAGACTTAGTCATAAGAGATTCAATCTCTTCCTTGAGTCTCGTAACCAGATTCTTTGAATCAGTAGAGACCTGACAATCAGAAGAAAGTCTCTGATTCTCAGCCTTTATCTGTTCCAATTCCTGAATAGTTCTGCTGAACTCTCTGCTTAGCTAAATCTGCTCCTCTAGTAGATCATCATATGCTTGTACCACGTCTGGAGGTTCATCTGTGACTGAGCATGTGTCGCGTGTGCTCTGTGAAGAAGAGGTTATATTAAGTTTCGAGTTTACCTCAGCCTCTTCTTCGGCCATCAGACAATATTCAGCTGTTGATTCAGGATCTGTTTCTCCGACCTCAACGGCGACAAATGCAGCTTCGTCTTTAGAAGAATACATGAATGTATCTTCCTCAATTGATTCATCGGATATCTCTCCGACGATATAGGCCTGCCTCCTTCGAGCAAATTTCTCACGTCTGGCCTGCTATTCTGGTCGTTGAGCAGCTGAGAGTTCGGGACAGTCGTACTAATAATGTCCCTCCTTCTTGCAGTTGTAGCACATAGAGGTTCTACCGCCTTTTCCAACTGAGCTGTTGGATGGACTAGCAGCAGGTTCTGCGTTCCTGCAATCAGTAGAAGGTTTAGATTCTTCCCTTTTTCGATGATCTTTCTTACCTGAGGGAGAATCTCGGTGGTATTTCTTCAGCTTTCTGACTCTTTCTTTTTCTCTTTGATACTTGAGAGCCATAAGCGCAAGTTAATCAGTAGCAGGGGTCTCAGAAGACTTAGCATCTGACGTAGCTACTGTCTTGTTGGAAAAAATGGGGTTGGCTCCAGATTTGCTGACTGTTGCCTTGTAGGCATGATCTATCTGGGTGTCAGCTAGGAGCACTGGAACATCGTTGGTGTAGGCTGTGCTCGAATTCCTCCGTCTTTAATTCTGAAAATATAGCATCAGGAGTTAGAGCATTAAGATCTGAGCGACGTAAATAAGTAGCAAAAGGAAGCCACTTCAGTCGAGGCAATGCTCTCAAGATCTTGGTGTTCATCTCTTTATTGGTGAACGTCCTCCCCAGCCCGTTGATCACATTGATCTGGTTTGTAAATCTGATGCTTAGCTCGTGAATGGTCTCGTTGGGCTCCATGGCAAATGTGTCGAACTTTTGAAGCTCTAGCTCGAGCTTGTTCTCTTTAATCTACGGGGTTCCTTGGCTCAATACAGCCAGGGCGTCCCAAAGTTCCTTTGTCATCTTACAATCTTGCATCCTCCCAAGGTGTGAATCACTGAGCGTAGTCAGGATTGCATGCCGCGCAACTCGGTCGAGGTTGTGCAGCTTTTTCTCTTCAGGCGTGAAGGCTGATTTGTCTTTCGCAACTTTAGCATCAGTCTGTGCTCCTACACCTCCCACAGCGGCATATTGAACGCTATCGATCATAGGAATGATAGGTCCTGTCTCTAGGACATCAGTCATGCTGTCGTGCAGCGATGTAAGGTGTGCCTCCATTCTCACGCATCATACCGTGTAGTTCTCCACAGAGAACATCGGCACCATCCGTATACCTGACATATCAGACATTATGGGTGAGAGTATAAGGATGTATGAAGAGGTGCTTGTGCAGTGAAAAACATTTTCAGGATCTATTCGAGTAGACCAGAGTTTCAGAACCGATGATCAGGAGAACACCGATGCTCTGATACCAATTGTTGTTCCGGAGACGAGTGTCAGGTGTAGAGGGGGGGTGAATACACCTGAGTACAAGTTCTTTTTCTCAAACGCGAAGGACAGCTGAGCTATAAGTTGCGATTGATGAACAGTGCCAAATAGTAACCTTCTGATCGCGGGTTAGAGTGACTCAACTACTGAGTTTCTCCTACTGACTTCTGTCAGTATTTGATTCTCAGTCGGAGAGTTAGTGCGGATAAGTGTGTAGGGCCCGATAGACTTTGTCTCAATTTGAAAACGTGTTTTTCGCAAACCAAATTTTTTTGGCTAGTGCACTTTCAAATACGTTTTATGCAAAATATGAGTTTGTAAGATAGTTTGAATGCACTGCAATAAAATAGTAAATGAAACAAGCGATTTTTAATGTGGTTCGGATACGCAAGATCCTACGTCCACGGTCCTGCTGAACAGGAGGTCTTGTTGATTAATCTGAGCAAGCTTGGCCAAGGTATCTCGCGGCTGGGCCGAGACCGCTTCTAAGTTATAGTCCTTAGCGACTTTACAATCCAAACCGAAGTTTGAAGGGGAGGGGATGTTCTCCAACTATGAAGGAGTTCTTACAATAAGAACAGTCACGAAATGAGAACTCCTTCGAAGGTTCTAAGCTATGGATATAACAATGGAGCTTAGATAGAGAACTCTAGAGAGAAGAACTAGAAATATTCTATTGAGCAAGTTCTTCGATGGATCTTCGTGAAAGCGCTAGAGTGTTTCGAAAGCTTGAGCGTGTAATCCCTTTGATATCCCGTGAGTGGAGCTCGGAAAGGCTTCTCTATTTATAGTTGTGACCCAGGCATTTGTCCGTTGGAGGGGACGATGCCACGTGTCACAAACGTCCAAGGAAAACAACCATATTTTCGAAATGTTGTCGCAGAGTAGTTGTTCACTGTGCATGAGAGCAGCTTTAGTTGATCAGAGCAGGTATAGCTTAGACTGCTTCTCATTGGTCGAGGTTTGTGGTAGGTGAGACTTGTCAGACATCAGTCTTCATCTGAGTTGATTCTCACTCATCCTTGTATGATCTTCTGCTGACTTTCGAATGATGTTAAAACTCGGGTCATTTCCTGTCGGATACAGTAGATCTGATACGATCTCTTTCTTCTTCGTCTGAGTCTGCTGATAAAGGATCTTCTACTGAGCGAAGTCAGCTAATGACTCTGAAGGTACTGAGCTCTGGTTCTGTGTTCTTCTACTGATGTGGGTCAGTTGATGAGAAATCTTTTGCTGATCGAAGTCAGCTGAAGACCTGAACACAAGCTCTTACACTGATGACGTGGGGTTCTGGAAAGTATCTTCCTACTGAAGATCAGACCAACACTTACCCCTTACAGGACTTAGACAAAAACGATAATGAAAATACAAACAGTCTAGCCTATTACATCATCTAGTCTTATCGACACTGCACTAAGGGTACAAGACGGGTTTTTGATCTTCAATTCCATAGTATCAAATCACTATGATTTCCCCCATTACCGATAAAATAGATAAGTCCTATTACAAGAACTACTGATAAAATAATACTAAGTACCCTCTAAGTGGTTTATTAATATCAACCACTGACTCATAACCCAACAAGAATGTCCAACAATCCAGCAAAGCTAGCATCTACACAAAGCTCATTTACATTTTGTCTAAACTATTGTTTGTCTCAATATTAAGATTGCTAGTCAATCTTTGCTCTAATGTTAAGCATAATTCAAAGAGACAAAGTACCTTGATAATGTTTATTTTATTTTATTTTATTACTTAATATAATTTACAATCAAATGACCTAACAAGACCTTATACAACATCATTCTAAGAAAGGACAATCGAGATCTGACTCAATCTAACGGACTAGATCTATCATATATTTGATGCACTTTTATATAATTCTATAAAATTTACCAAACTTGACCAATTCTACATGCCCAAGCCAAAGTAAGCCCAACACTAGTATCTGGTAAGCCCAAATATTATAGATTTTCAATATACTTCGGCTTGGCTTTTAACGCATTAAGACTTTAGCACATTTAGTTAGATAATAATTACTACATTCGTCCCATTATGTCTGGCTCACTTTACTGAAACGGGCTACTATTTCTGGTTCACTTCTCAATTTGGAAAAATAATTATCATATTCCCGAGCTCATCAATGTTGATCCGCAGCAGCCTTATATCGTGCATTTGCTTGTTCTAAATCTCGACGCACTTTGTCATTAATGCGCTGGACCTATTCAGCAAATCTAGTTGCATCAACATTCATAGTGGCAGGAGGTGGAATACGTACCAGGTCGATAGTCAACTTGAGGGTGCTGGAGTATACAATCTCAAAGGGGGCCTTACGAGTGGATCGATTATGAACGCTATTGAAGACGAACTTAATCTGGGCAAGGGCTAAATCCCACTGTTTTGGACAATCACCAGAAATGGCGCGAAGCATATTACCACAATGAATGGTTAGCCACTTTCGTTTGATCGTCGGTTTGCGGATGACAAATGTTGTTGAACTGAAGAGTAGTGTCAAACATATGCTTTAGGTTGCGCCAGAAATGCCCCAGAGACTTGACGTACCTATCCGACGTGATGGAATGAGGGACCCCGTGCAAGCGTACACATCAACCGCCTTTTTACAAGGGAGGAAGTAGACCATTTTTGAGAAGCGATCCACGACCACGAAAATGGAATAGTTACCCCGTTGTGTCCGGGGTAATCTGAGGACGAAGTCCATAGAAAGATCTTCCCAAATTGTGGTAGGAATAGGCAGAGGCGTATATAATCCCGTATTCTTAGACTGACCCTTAGACTTCTGGCAAACTGCACCCCGCTGAATAAAATGCCCTATGTCTCTCTTCATTTGTGGCCAATAAAAAGGGTATTCGACTAAGCTAATAGTTTTGTCCCGACCCACATGACCACCAAGGCCACCACCATGTAATTCACGAATAAAATGCGCACGCAATGAGGTACGTGGAATGCAAAGTCGAGTGCCAAAAAAAAATCCATCATGTATTATAAAATCTACACTAAACTTATTAGTTGAACATTTAACCTATACCTCGCTGAAATCGGCATCGTCTGCATATGCATCTTTGAGAGATTCAAAACCAGCAATCTCCGTGTGGACGGTAGTAAGGGTGGAGGTTCGGCAGCTGAGGGCATCCGCCACTTTGTTGGAACTGTCAAGTTGGTGTTTGATCACATAGTTAAACTTTTGGAGGAAACTCACCCAGCGTGCATGCATACGGTTAGGAGACTTTTGTGAATTGAGGTACCGGAGGGCTTGGTGAATCATGAAGAGAACGAACTCCCACTAGAACAAATAGTGTTTCCAATGCTTGAGGGCGCGAAATACAACATATAATTCCAATTCATAAGTGGACCATTTGCTGCGACTCTCGGCAATTTTCTCGCTGAAAAATTCCACCAAGCGACATCTTGGGAGAGGACAACCCCTATACCCGCAATAGACGCGTCACACGCAACTTCAACACGCTATCAAAGTTGGGAAGGTCAAGGACTCGAGTCGAGCATAATCGATTTTTGATCTCTGCAAAGCTTGCCTCCTGCGAGGTAGCCCAGGTAAACTGCCCCTTCTTGAGACAATTAGTGATTGGGGACATAATAGTGCTAAAGCCGTGGATGAAACGACGAAAGAAGGTGGCTAGGCCATGGAAACTCTGGACGTCTCGGACGGACTGTGGCAGAAGCCAATAGCGAATGGCTTGATCTTTCGATGGATCGACCCGAATACCATTTTTTCCCACGATAAATCTGAGAAAAAGAAGCTCAATCGTGAGAAATCTGCATTTCTTGAGATTTAAATATAGTTTACTGGTGCATAGGGTAGTGAGGAATTGTTGAAGGTGAGTGAAGTGCTCAGTTTCGTCGCGGCTGAAATTAAGTATGTCATCAAAATACACCACTACAAATTTCCCCAAAACGGACTCAAGGTTTGCGTCATAAGTCTCATAAAAGTGCTTGGTGCGTTCGACAGCCCGGGCGACATTACCAGCCACTCATACAACCCATCTTTAGTTTTGACTGTCGTTTTCCATTCGTCCCCTAGATGAATGCGATTCAGGTGATAGCCGCTGCGTAGATCCAGCTTGGTAAAAACAGCGGCTCCCGATAAATTGTCCAACATGTCACTAAGGCGAGGTATCGGAAATCGATACTTAATGGTGATTTTCTTTATCGCTCGGTTGTCCACACACATTCTCCATGACCCATATTTCTTAGGAGTGAGGAGAGCGAGCACTGCGCATGGACTCATACTGTCCCGGATTAACCTTTTGCTAAGTAGATCATTCACTTGGCATTGTAATTCCGAATGCTCACTAGGTCTCATGCAGTAATGAAGCAGATTGGGGAGACTTGCATCCGGGACGAGGTCGATGTGGTGTTGTATGTCCTCCATCGGAGGTAAGTTGTTGGGTAACTCATCGGGAATAAGGCCAGCAAGGTCCGTGAGGAGAGGTTGCACGACCGGAGGTATTGTGGCAGGTGGTGGAGAGACAACATTTTTAACAGTTAGGGCCAAGATGAATTTGTGACCTTCGACCGCGGTTGTGAACTCGGGTGCAGAAACGAACAGTACGATAGGCTTTTTTGGAGGTATAGGGTCTGAAGCGATAGGTTCCGGTTGGGGTAATAAAACAATCTTTTTGTCAGCCACCAAAAGATGTAGAGCGTTGTCGCGACCCTTATACGTAGCATTGGCATCGAAATGCCATGGTCGACCCAGCAGGACGTGACATGCATCCATATCAACAACAACACAAGTGAGGACCGATGATAATGTTGCACACTTTGTGCTGAATAGTGCAGTGGGTACGGAAAATATGATGCCGCCGGGAGTTAGGTGGTTTCTTGGATGTTAAAAGCTGGCATCAGACAACATAAGAAATTTCATCTCCCTGATCGGCCGCCTCAAATTTAGCGCCCTCATAATCCTCATCTTCAGCATTCTCTTTGTTGTCGTCAACCTCACCCTCGACGAAATGAACAGTGCGTCAAGCCTTCGTGCAAGCATTGGAGAGATGACCAGACTGACCACAAACATTTTCCAAGATTAAGGCGGCTATAGGTATTGCACGGTGGAGAGTAAGACGGTTGGGATGTTTTTTGGAGTGGTGAAGGCTTTGCTTTGAGGGGGTATGATCATATTGGGGAGGAGGGTCAGTGCGGGGCGTGGATGAAGAAGGTTTTGAGGCGTTGGAATTGTCGGGACGACGGAAATTATTTGGAGGTCAGGAGGTCGACCTATCGAGCTATTTTTCAACCTTCAAGGCTACATCATAGCATCAGAGATAGACCAAATACCCTAATAACTGACCTTGTCATGGATTGGAAAACTCAGACTACCAAGATAGTGAGCCACCAATTGATCATCATTCTCCTGTAAATCCACACGCTGCTGTAAGAACTCTTTGGTATATTCAATTACGGAGAGCGTGTCTTGGTTGCATGATTGATATTTGGTGATATAAGAATTGTTCAAAGTCTGGAGGAAGAAAACGCTGCTGTAAGAGGCGTTTCATTTTCACCCAGCTGGTGATCTTGGACTTTTCGTAGCGATACCACTACGTCTACAACTGCTCCCACCTGGCAGAAGCACCACCTTTAAGCTTGTAAGCAACAAGCTTGACTTGATGTTTTTTCAGGAATATTAAGTTAATCAATGAAGTTCTCCACATTATGAACCCAGTCCAAGAAATGTTCCACATTGAGACGACCATAAAAACTAGGAAGATCCATCTTCATCAGAAATCTAGAATTATTGTAGCGGGGGGAGGCACTTCAGGAAACTCGTCATCATCGTAGGAATCGTCGTCGGTGGGAGGTTCCCCGCGGGATGGAGCGGCAGGGCGTCGGGGAGGTGGAGGGCACTCGCCGATGCGAGGGCGGAAGGGCGAGAGAGGGCCTCCGCCGCGAGGGCCACGATTGTACACCAATGGAGGTCGGAAAGGGTGGGGCGAGCAGTAGCGTCAGCATTGAGAGGGCGATGGCCAGAGAGAACCGCCACTCGTCGGGGCGGAGAATTAGGGGGGTGGGAGGTAGGCGCCAGTAGGTCTGAAGTCGCTCGTTGTCGGAAGGTTGGAGGTGTGGCCGATGGTGAGAGAAGTTAGGAGCTCTGTAATCGCACAGAGGGAAAGTTTGATGCCGTCAAGGCGACGCTCGATGTCGGAGACCCGCCGATCTTCGCCCGAGGGGGAGAGGCTAGTGATGCTATAGTCGACCATCGTGAAACAAGAAGGACCTCTTTCTGATACCACTTGATAGTGAGCAAAGCGGAAACTTCGATAGAATTACGAAAACGATGAAGTCGCGCTTCAATTACGAAAAAGAGGAATAAAAAACTAACCCTAATTATCAAAAGTGTTCCTTAAATACAAACCAGCAACAAAGCGTAAAACATAAATAATTGATTAGGCTACATATTAATTTCCAGAATGGTCTTGTGTTGCATCAGTTTATCTGCTTTTTGACCGCATAAGCATTTTAGTATTTGGAAAAACCTACTTTCTGCTTTAGCCTCTCTAAAATTAAGCGGCAAATCTGCTTAAATTCATAAGCATCTATTGATGTGCTTTTGGTACTTAAAACATCATAATTTTCGAAATTACCTTAAATATCTACTTTTTAATATTAATATCAATTACCAAAAACTCCCTACTTTTGATTAAAAGCATACTCCCTCTGTCCCATTGATAATGACTCTTTTTCCTTTTCGGTTTGTCCCATTTAAAATGGTCCCTTTCCAAAAAAGAAAAAATAAAATACTACATTCTCTCATATTTTATTTTATATCTCTGTTATTTTATCATCCACTCTCTTACCATCTCACTTATCTTCTCCCTCTTATTTTATCACCTACTTCACTTTCTTAATTCTCGTGCTGGAAAGCCAAGGGGACATTATCAATGGGACGGAGAGAGTATTTTTTTTCAACTTTAAACAAAAGCAAATAAAAAGTATTTATGATAAACGGTTGCAAACACACTCTTATGCTAAAGTTGCTTAAAGTTATTTTTGGCTTCTGCTTTAAAAAATTCAATCTGACCAACTTATGGCTTCTGCTTATTCTAGCTTATTTTAAGCTCTAAAAAGACATAAGCTTGTCTTCCAAACATTAAAAAAGTGTTTTTGCGATAAATAACCTTAGAAGTAGGGATAGCAAAAGGATTCGGACCCGTTGGACCCGACCTAGACCCGCACGCAATGGGGCGGGTAATACCCGCCCCGTACCGGGTCCGGTCCGGCATGCGTTCTGCCGCAGCCTTGACCCACCGCCGCCCGTATGGACCCACTTGGACTCGCCCCGGACCCGCTCCATATGGACCCGCCCCGCCACAAATTAGAATTTAGTAGTGTAAAAATGTTATTTGTGAGATTCATACCCGTATTAATAATTTTTTTACATGCACTTATACCGTTTAAACTAATATTCACACTTGTTAATATATATATATAAGAATATGACATACTAAAATAAAAAAATTAATACATCTCACATAAAATTAGCTTATAAAATATATATATTAATTTTCTAGATTTCGATATATTATATTCAAATTGTAATTACGGGCATGTATTCGAAAATGAAATTAATATTTTTATTTCCAAAATTTAAATATAAAACAATTTTTTATTTCTAATTTTCTATTTGTTAATTGAAATGGATTATATGTATAAATACAATTATGATTAATGAACAAGCAATTGAAAACTTTTTATAACAAGTGAAAATACGTCTAACGAAAACATAATAACTATTAACTTTCTAGATTTCAATATATTATATTTAAATTTCTAATTTCTAATCATGAAAATGTATTTCGAAAATGAGATTAACATTATCTATATTAAAAATAAGTATTCATGAACTAATGAACTAATGAAAAATTATAAATTCACAATTTAAAATTCTTTATGACTAATGAAAAATTATAAATTTACAATTGAATTTTTTTATAACAAATAAAAATCTGCAATCTTATTATTCGTGAACTTCATTCATAAGTTCATAAGAATCATAACATATACATAAGAAATTCATACTTTAATAAGAATCATAACATATGAAAGTATATTTGAAAAAATTAAAGAAATATAATGAATAAAAGCTACAAAATATATTTGAAAGATGATTTTCTTTTTGTGTTTTAATTTTATTTTTCACATGAAATATCAGTCATGCTTACTACAATCATTATATTTGATAAAAGTTACTACATTTTTATTTATGTTTTAAATCAAAATATATTAAATTATAAATATTTTATATTTATCTATATTTAAAAAATAAATTGTTGGTTTAGTGGTCAAGTGTGTTTGTAAATTTTGAGATGACCCGGGTTCGAATCTTTGTGCAAACATAATTTTAAATTTATTAATACTTAAAATATTTGCAGGTTCGCCCCTAAAAATTGTATGTATTAAAATGGCTAGTTAGTCTTTTATGTTAATTACAAACTTAGAGAAAGCAAATACAAGACCTTAACAAAATTTTATATAACCATCATTTTAAGAATGGACGGTTGAGATCAACCCAATTTAATAAAATAAATCTAACATCTAGATTCTTCTACCTTATGTCATGAACGATAATATTCGATACGCTTTTATACAATTTCACATGTTCTAAAACTTTAATAACCTGAGCCCAACTAAATCCAAGACCATATCCAATTGTAAAAGCACAAGCCTAGTTAAGCCAACCAGGAAATATAAATATATAGGTAACCGCAATAGAAACATAGTTGTACACACAATAGTAAGAACATGTATCAATATGATCATTCAAAAAAAACCAATCAAATAAATGAAATTCCTATGTCAACAATATGTCACCATATTTAAATTACATGAAAACTATAACATCAAAACATATCATTACTAGAATTAGGAAGAAGATCCGAAGACAATATCGTATATATTGTGCAAACCCTTATTAAACTAGTTCTTGTTTGTCGTCTTTTGGTACTTATTCTTTATCCAATGAATCCCGGCCGCAGCGCCGGTCTTCACCTTCCTAACGCCTGTGGACGCGGCGGACTTCGTCTTGTCGAGCTTGTCGGAGAATTTAGAGGAGGAGGCGGCGGAATTTGTGTGGGCGGGATAGGCGTAGAGCGGCTCCGGGTCCCACTGATCGGCCCATGATGTCTCGTAAGAACTGTTCGACGCCATTAATATTTGATTTTTAGAGAGAGAAAGAGGGAGAGATTTGTTGATTTGGAGATGAGATTATGAGGGAGGTTTATGGGGTATAAATATGAGAAAGTAATTAGATGGGTAGGGGTGGGATATAATATAGGTGGCGATTGGGTGGCGCTAAACTACTTTCCGACCAGTATATATTCTTAGGTTGCCACCTCTGACTAGTTTAGGATTCTAGGAAACATAGCGGCTTTCGATATATATATTCTTATTTTTCAGTATTTTTTATTTTTTATTTTTTATTTTTTTGTTTTCACTTAATTCAATATAGAGAAAAAAATCGCATACTCCCACCTTCCCACCTGACTTGTCTCGTTTTCCTTTTCGGATTGTTCCACTTGACTTGTCTCATTTCTTAAAAAGAAAAATAATTATTATACAAACTTCCATTTTTCTTTATGGTACTACTTCATCTATAGATAACAAACCACACTTATGTCCTCTTGGGTTAGCATGTGGACCCAAAATTATGGATTCAATACCCACCAAGACCACTATGTGTGAACTTGTCACTTATGGTTAGTTTAGGATGGTTGAACCCCCCTGTCTTGTTTGCAGGCTAGAGCACAAGAGCGGTGTTTACTCAATGCGTATTTTGATAGTAGTTGCGTGTTACCCTCGTCATGCAAAGAGAAAAACAAACACACTTATCTTAGTTTTAATGTCGAAAAAAATGAGACAAGTAAAATGAAACTAAGGGAGTGTTAATCGAGATATAAAGTAGACCAATTAAGGAAGCTTCTACGATGTTACTTGTACTTGTATAATGGTCAATGTACATAACCCACACGATCCGTGAGAGTTAAACTGATTAAAAATAATTATGAAAAAGGTCATATTTTGACCATAAACTCTTGATTAATTATTTAAATTATCCAATGTTGCTTCCATTTTGAGCAAGAGAATTGTAAATGATAGAAATTAAGGTGCAGAGACGTTTCTCGAATAATCTAGAAGAATTGAATTATTTCAGGCTTAAAGTCTTGTGGATGTTGGAATTCTACACCCCTAGAAATTGTTGAGAAAATAGTTTGCCCCTCTTTATGAGTGGGATCTTCTATCCCATTAGGTGGACCACTACATGTCCCACCAATAAGGTGAGAACATGTGTCGATTTATTATAAAAAGGTGGTCTATCAATGCACGCATGGCGGAGCGTGATTGGTGGGCCACCAAGTGGTCCACCATTTTTTGGGACAGAGGATCCCTCCACCTCTTTATATAGAGTAGCAAACTTGCAAATTGCTTGACATGGTTTAAATTTATTTTTGTATATTATTAAATAGGGGCGGACGCAGAATTTATTGTTTAGGAGTATGAAATTATTTTTTCGGTGCATATTTACAATTTCGAGAAGGCGAAATATTAATTTTTTGATAAAAAAAATAATTTTCGAGGATGCAGCGCACACCCCTTGTGTGTCCCTATTCTTAAATATATTTAAAATGTGAATTGAATAAACTTATTTTTGTGTGATAAAACTAAAAAATATTATTAAATTTGAATATAGTATATATAGTCATAAAAATAATCGCTAAACTAATTATGATGTTTCAAATAGTAAAGAAAGAGGGAAAAAATCAAGAAAAAAAATGTCTTAGCACCAGCCTAACTATGCTCTATGCCTCTACAAAACTAAGTCCATTGCTTCTCGATACATATATTAAACATTTAAACCTATATATAGGCAGTGGGGTTAATTATAAGAGATGGACTAGTGTGAATCATGTTGCACATGCAACATGATTCAATTGTCCAATTTTGACTCATGTTTGATCCGTTGACCCGCTTTGACTCATGTGTTGATCAGTTTTTTTTTTCGTATTTATTTATTTTTTTTCTTTTTTCGTTTTTTTAATTTATTTTGTCTTTTTTTATCTTTTTGTTTTTTTTGCCTTTTTCGTTTTTTTCATTTTTTTTCGTTTTTTCCGTCTTTTTCGCATTTTTTCGTTTTTTTTTTACTTTTTCGTTTTTTTTCGTTTTTTTTCCGCCTTTTTCGTTTCTCGTCTTTTTCGTTTTTTTTCGTCTTTTTCGATTTTTTTCGCCTTTTTCGTTTTTTCGTCTTTTTTCATTTTTTTCGTTTTTTTCATTTTTTTTCGTATTTTCGGAAATACAAAGAATGACACGATACTTTTTTCATTTTTTTCGTTTTGAAATACAAAAAATATTTTTCGTTTTTTCCCCTTTATTATAAGGACGAGAGTGTCACTCTTTGTATACAAAAGTGTCGTTTGTTCTAAACAATGACACTTTCATTCGGGACAATTGAATCTTTTTTATTACGATTGACACTTTAGGTAATATTTCTGGTTACTATGCTTCATATTGATTAGTAGATGAAAGTGACACGTTCCTTAATTCTGAGTGTCAATTTACTTCAGTGTGATTGACACTTTAAGATAAATGACACTTTCGTTCGTTGTAATTGACACTTTTTCATAAACAAATGATATTTTTTTTCGAAACAAATCGTATTTTTTTAAAAAATACTCCCTCCGTCCCAAAATTCTTGTCCGCTATTTTATTTTGGGTTGTCCCAAAATTCTTGTCCACTTTCCTTTTTTAGTAAATTATTACACAACTTTTTTGTGGGACCCACAACTTTATACCAATCTACACACAACTAACAACTCTCCTTAAAAACCGTGCAAAAGCAAATGGACAAGAATTTTGGGACGGGGGAGTAATTGATATTCAATAAATGATATAAATGACACTTTATTCAAATACAAATGACACTTTTGTTTGTTACGATTGATACTGTTGGGTGATGATTCTATCCTCAGCACAATAATACATAGTGGGAAATGATTCTATCTTCCGTACTGACATGCACTCAGCAGGCTTATGCTCTGAGTGAATCTATGAAGATTTGAAGATCCCAAAACCCTATCTTGATTGGTGAACCATTACTTTGTAATTGTTTTTGTCTCTCGAGGTTTCGGACTCGGCGAGACACTCGCTCTCGGTTCGGGCGTTCGGTAGATTATCGGCCTCGGCACCGGATGTAGAAGACTCGAGATATACTTGGACTCAACGGGAGCAAGATATCGAATAGAGTCGGTGAACCGAACTCGGCCAGGAGTAGTTCACTGTACTCGTAGCCGATCTTCGATAGAGCCATCTCAAGCATATTTGCTATCGAATCGGAGATCGGACTCAAGAACGGCCGACAGTCTTACGAACCGCCGGAACTTTTGAATGACAATCAGCATAGTCAAATACGAGGAAGAGAGAAGTCGGCTGGTTGCCTCGAAGTCCGTTCTGTCTCAACGACCTTCTAAACCTCGACAAATGACAAGCAAACACATGTCCTATACCTACTAAAGTCGCAAGTCAACAACTTTCCGAAAAAGGAGGGAAAGGACATTGTCATCATACTTCAAAAGAGCCGTTAGCTACCAAAAGAGAGAGATAAAGGGATCATCGTCTCCAACGGATCTTTCCCAATCTCTTCTCTATAAATAGAGGGATAATTCAAAATTTAAAGCACACGAGCCTTCAACGAGAACAAGCGGTAACGAGACCACAAGAACAGATCATTAAAACGAGCAAACCGAAAAGCCTAAGTCTTTCGCAAGAACTCGAAGAACATTCTCCGGCGAAAGACTACCTCCTAGCTCCTAGGGAACCAAGCTGAACCGATAAACAAGCCTCTAGTATCCAAACGACGTTACACGAACCCAAAGCTAAAACTTAACTGTTCGTCGTTCTAGAAGCTACATTCTCGTTCCCTATCCCTCTAACCCTAAGCTCAACTGAACATATCCATAGCTTAGACGAAGGAGTTCATATTTGAACTTGATCCTTATTGTAAAAGGACTCCTTCATAGTTGGAGAGTTTGTCAAACACTTTAGTTTGATAACGTGTAAACCGAGACTTGCTCAAGATAAATTCCAAGACGCGGCTTTGTCCCGTGTACAAGCCGACCGAGACTAACTCGGTATAATAAATAGCCTCCCGATCTTTCGGGACAGGTGGACGTAGGATCTTGTGTATCTCGAATCACTTTAAAAATCTCTCGTGTCTCTCGTTTGTGTTGCTATTTACTCGTTGCATTGATTTTAACTGTTCATACTTGAAAAATATCCTTTAAAATCATTCAACTCAGTTTCAGCGAACTTAACTGATTATTCTACTGAACTAAAACTGTTTTGATAAAAACGTTTTCCACTCAACTGTTTCGGGCCTACACAATTCCTCACCACTGAACTTCATCTGAAGATACTGAATTCGACTCGGCCGCCTAGCGCGATCTCGGTAGAGTCGGTCACTCGCCTAACACGATTCGGAACGACTATCCGGTCCGCCGAACTCATTCGATGCGACACTATCCCGAATAGGACAGTTCGTGTTTCAAGTTGAGAAATCGGTTTCGAGTGTATTCACCCCCCCCCCCTCTACACCTGAACGTGCTCTCGGGACCAACAGATACTTTGGATAAATAACAAATCACACATTTATTCATTACAAATGGCACGCCTTCCTTATCAAAAAAATTGGAAAAAAATATAAAAAAAAAAGTATTTGTTACGATTGATACTTTTGTTTGTTACGATTGACACTTTCATAAGCAAATAGTGACACGTCCGTCCTTAAAATAAAGGGAATAAAAATGAAAAAAATTTTGTTTGTTGCGATTGATACTTTTGTTTGTTACGATTGACACTTTCGTATACAAAGAGTGGCACGTCTGTCCTTAAAATAAAGGGGAAAAAAAAAGTAAAAAAATCGTTAAAAAAAACGTAAAAAAATTTTATTTAAAAAATTAAAAAAATTAAAAATAAAAATTAATGATGTCATGCTGATGTCAGCAGGTCAAACACGGGTCAATGCGGGTCAACGGGTCAAATACGGATCAAAGCGGGTCAAAATTGGGTAATTGAATCATGTTCATGTGCAACATGATGCATACAAGGTTTTGCCTAATTATAATTGCTAGTTAGCTGTTATTTTTCCCTGGGTTTTTTTTTAATTGAAATTTCAATTTATTGAACTATTTAATTTATTAATTAAAATATTATGACGATTTTAAAACTTAGCACGGTTTGGTCCGAATTCCGTGTGGGCCAAATTACACTTTGAGAGACCCAATAAAATCAAAAAGAAATCTAAGCCTAATCCTTTTGGGCTTTGATTTGTCAAACGAACAATGCAAAAATCCATCAAAATTGGGCTTTGATATATAAGACGTAGATTTTACTAATACATCTTCAAATAGTGGACGTGGATTATTTAGACCGGACTATGGGTTTTACTATTATACTAGCGCATTGTTTAACCGACTTCGCACGGTGTTTTGAATATGCCCTATGTGTAGATTGATGCCCTATGTATTTGATTGATATACTCCGATATTATTTAGAAATATACAGAATAACCAAATAGTACTATGTTAATTGTTCTTTTAGAATTTAATTCGGTATTTTCACTTGCGACTATGTACAAAATAATAAAAATATAAATTCAATGAATAAGATATCAAAGAAGAAGTTGAAGACATAAATAAAAGTGAGAAAAATATGAAGAATTTGAAATGGTAAACATCTCATTATACAATTATAGAATTATTCTGTAGAAATAATAATATTGAATACAATTTACTAACAAATAATAAAGAATTTGGGAAAAACAGTATATGGAAAATCTCAATTTAAGTGAGGCTCATAAGAATAGAAGAGAAAAACAAACGAAAATTATTTATATATCATGAGGTTAAATTGTCCATAAAAGGCGAGTTGCCTCCATGTATGCAATTACAGCTTAAGCAAAATTTATCTTGGTCTCTTTTATCTTTGTCCTCAACACATTTAGAAGCACCGATTGTAACGCCCCCAATTTTCATAACCTTTTAAAGGAACGTCACTTCATGCATAAATTTAATCTTCTCAATTTAATTTTCAAAAAAATAATAGATTTATAAAAATAATAAGGTTTTAATGCATTTCATAATAGCGGAATTCTTGAATTAAAAAAACATGTGCAACTTCTTGTTTACGGAATTAAATAGAGACAAAATGCATAGTTCAAGATGAAAACTAAATTAATGCGTTAAAAAGTGTTGTAGATCCTTTCACATGTGTGACCATCACCATCCACCACTTCAAGCATCTCGTGGATCATGATCCGAAAAAGTAAAAATATAGAGGGGTGAGTACGACTATTCAGTGGGGTCAATAATATCCAAACTATAAACTATAAATGATTTAACATGAGAAATTAGACATGCAAGCCTGGAGGCTTAACACGAAGGTTTTACTGCTGTGAATTGCCCGAAGGCTAACCCGAAGGTTTTACTGCTGTGAATTGCCCGAAGGCTAACCCGAAGGTTTTACTGCATGAATTGCCCGAAGGCTCGCCTTGTCTTGAATAACGCATGAGAAAAACAGTATAGTGTATAATAAGGATAAAAGTAAAACCCCACCTTAACCTTTTTGAGTGAATGAAAAGATGTATATCAATGGATTAAGTCCTGCGCGCCAATCCTAACATGAAATAATTCAAATCTTAATGTCGTGATATGCATGAAACAATATCATATCTATATACTAAGTTTCTATGTTCTATTTTAACTCGTGCGAATACCTATTTTAAAAGAGTTCCACGGAACATGAATTCATTCCATAAATTCATGTCAAAATCCCAATCTCTATAGATAAGTAACGACTTCATAAAATACAAAATAGTTTCCACCAAAAACCGAATACGAAAATGCATGCTCCGATCGACTCCCCGAACATTTGTATTAAACCGCTTTCATACACATGTTAAAAATACTAAATAAATATTTTTACAAATCCCTACATTTTAGAGTATTTAGGAAAAAGAATCAAGTGAAAACCATTTTTTTGGAGTGAGATATAAACATTTTACTAAGCCCTATCCGAGAGCATGGTTTCTCGGTAGTGTAAAAGTAAAAATTCATTAAAAATATAAAGACTTGTTTAAAAATTCCCAAAATTCTACGTAAATCTTAAAGACATCCTAAATTGTATCTCTATAATTTATTTGGAATTTTTCAAGTAGCTTAAGATCATGTATTTGGCCTTGGAACTCTCGGCAGAAAAGGTAAAATTGCAGGACAGATTTATGTTCTCATGAAACTTAAACATTTTAACAACCAAAGTATTGACATAATAGAATCGAACACATCAAAAAATAAATTAACAAATATATAGTACACGTATCCTAAAAATTCTATATTTTTAACATGAATGACCTAACATATAGTATATCCTATTAAAATTCAGCATGGTTGAAAATAACATAAAGAAAACATGAAAAATAATTTTCCTATCAAGCTCATGAACATGCTGTCAAAAACTGGCAGGTTACGAAGAACAATTTTTAACAAATATTTATCATGCTTGTAAAATTCTACAAAAATTATTAAGTATACTAGACATACCGAGGAAGATGATTCTAAATTTTCACGACGATATGACGAAGGGAAGATATGGAAATAATTCTTGAAACAGTTCGCTAATATGCTTTGGCAGTTTTTCGAAAATTTTATGGGATGCTATATTATGAGCGACTAAGGGGTATTTATAGGCCTAGAAATCATTATCTAAAGATCCCTAATCAAATAAGGTATCAAATATATTTTATCCATAATTATTTTCGTCCATATATAATTTATATAGAATTTAGTCTATCACTTACCATATAAGAGATTCAATCCTAGTTGGTTTAGGAAATCCAAAATAAATAAATATTATTCTTGCCTAATAATTCTAATATTATTTCTATCTCAACAAAATAATATAATCATAATATTATATAAATAAACATATTCAAAATATAATATTATATAAATAAACATATTCAAAGTTCAAAATAAATTTACATAATAAAAATAATTTAATGAAAAATAACATAGATGTTTTAATTTTCATTCTCATTTTTCTAAGGCGCGACTTACAGAACTAAACCCGTGATATTATGCATAAAATGCAAATGCATTTTATTTATTTATAGGTAAAATTTCGGGGTGTTACATTGATACTCACACTCTTCAACAAGCTACGAGTACTGTACTTCCCCTCGTGTCCGTTTTGTGTTGTAGTATCGCCCCCGGAGGAGGTTTTTACAGTTGTAGCAACATCATCTTTTGGTGCAGGGACGCGCTCTCTGCAGGCACGTTAGCAAGTATGTCAGGCTAATGCAGTATTCTCGAGCTTAGAGATGCATAAAATTAAGAATGTAGAATTGAATTTAATATAGAATAATATAAGTATAGTAATTTATGAAATAGATGACACAATATGAAGAAAATCGAAATTATATGTACTTTTTAATACAATCTTATTTTGAAAGTTTGATGTTAAAAAAATCTTAATTTTTATAAAAAACTACAAATTTACTTTTAGAGTTAAGACTGCTTTGCTGGTGTTTAAGAAGAGGTTCCATGCCGACAACCTTCAAATAAGTACAATGATAGGGTTCAAGAAATGCAAAGTTTAACACTATGCTAATGTAAAGAAATAACAAAATCTGCATGTACCTTTCTTGGCTGATGCATTAATTTTATTCTCCTGGCCTCTTAACCTCTTCAATTAGGACTTGTCAAAGTACTTTCAAGCAGGATAAGTAAGAAGAAACCTTCAGTTACAAATAAAGCAACTTGTAGCTTGCATGAATTCAGATTTCTTTCTTGTTCCTCGAACTGCTTGATCACTTCAATCGATCAAAAAGCAGCAGTCCACATTGATTTTTCATAAATAGAACTATGGAAGAACAAGTATCAAAGGGAACTGGCATGAGGCCGTTATTTGTTACTAAAAGAGTTGAGTTCTTTCATCATTCCAATTTCCAAGTCCTCAAGCGACTACCAGAGAAACACCTAACAATATATACAACCACACATAATCATATTCCATAGGACCAGGCAATGATACACCATCTAAAATAATTATCTGTTGGACAAAGTGGTATGTTCATGGTTTATCTGCCCCTAAGCAAATGTAGTAAGCTTCATCAATCCTAACTGGAGTTGCAAAGTATTTAACTGAAAGAAGAATTAAGGTAGTCCTTTCTCGAGTTAAAAGCTAGTTGCACAGTCTGAGAAAATTAACTTTATGAGAAATTGAAGGACTTCAACTAAATGTGGAACATAGTAGAAACGTGGCAATTTCAAGGATGATGATGATGATTGAGAAATCAGAGGGCTTAGGGATGCATTACTATCAAGCTGTCACACTATCAAAAAACAACAAGAAAACTCTCTGATGGAGAGATGTGGGCTGGTGAATTATCAAGTACCATTAAATAATGAATGATATGGTTCAGAAATCTACCAGATGACTCCTCCAACCTTCTTATAAATGCCAACTGCATCAATGCTCCTGAACGAATCAAGGAAATTGTCACTTGCTGAAACTACAATGATATTGATGACAAAACTAAGCTTAGAAATTCAATAGATTTGAGAATCAAAGAAATCGATTTGGGACAAAATCATTAAAAAGAATCGAAAAGTTTGCTTATATCATAGAAAACCCCTGATTGATTTCAGTTTGAAGTATTGTACTAAAAAAATTGATGATCTTAGACGTTTGTACTGTTTCAATATTATCAATTCACTATATAGATCAAAGAATAAGAAATCATCCGGGTCCAATAAATTATAAATAATCAATTAATTGTTTACCAGTCCAAAATAACATGAATTTGTAATACAAAACATAAAAAAAGACACATTATATACCATTTATATTAATAAAAGCATTTTTCCAGATTGTGTAATCACCATCCCACATTAAAATTACAGAAAATAGATAAGAGCTTCGACAAATTGAAGCCACGCAACATTGACAAGCGGAAAAAATACAGAGATTTTTATATTAATAAAAGCATTTTTCCAGATTGTGTAATCACCATCCCACATTAAAAATACAGAAAATAGATAAGAGCTTCGACAAATTGAAGCACAAACAGAGGTTAGTACATTAATCTATTCTCTACATGTTTTAAACTTTCTAAAACTCAAACCTCTAGATCCCAACTAAATAGATTTCTTCCCGAATTATTCAGAAACGATAGAACCTTCTTTTTTAAAATTAAGATAACTACTTCAACATGGTAAAGAGAAAGGACAGAAAATTAAAAGATATAGCATGCCTTCAAATGGTGATACACTTCCACACCCATCTTCATGGCATCACTAAAAGAAGAAGCTCCAGTTAGAAGAATCATGAATTCCTGCAAGGAACAAGTTCGTGTTACTCAATCAAGAATGCAACGCGAAGTATAAAATGAACACCGTGCAAAAGACATGCCTGCATGGCAAGTTTATTTCCAGCATGTGATCCACCATTGATGACATTGAAAGCAGGAACCGGTAGGACCAGCTTCTTGTTGCCAGCAAGGTTGGCAATGTGCTGAAACGAGAAACAGAACGAATTGTAAAGCCACAGAACTTGAAAGATTAAATATGAACTCCAAAAGCAATAATTATCTTTTCTGATTGTTGAGATGAACTAATACCTTCTAAAGAGGAATGTTGAGGACAACAGCTCCAGCCTTGCACACAGCAAGAGACACGGCAAGAATTGCATTTGCACCAAGCTTTTGAGACGACAAAAACGAATGTAAACAGATGGATCTAGGAATATAGCTACACAAATAGTTAACTTGCATGCAAGGATACCTTTTGCTTGCACCAACCCCACTCATTCTGAGTTCCATCAAGTTGTTGAACCATGAAATTATCGATAGCAGTCTGCTCAGTTGGGTTCTGCAAAAGCAATGGCATTCATCTCAGTCACAGGGAGCTAATAATATTTTCAATTGATAGAGATATTACGGAACACCGTCAAACATCACGGCCATAATTAGTAAGACCCTCATGAAGTTATAAGACGAACCTTTCCAACGAGGGATGGTGCGATGATTGAGTTCACGTTGTTGACAGCCTAGCAAGCATACCAGATGGTATCAAGAGATCAGGAAATTGCAACATGATTCAACCATAAGAACAGAAGACAATCTGCATAGAAAAACTAACCTTTCCCACACCCTTTCCGAGGTAGTCTGATCCTCCATCTCTCAATTCAAGAGCCTCGTAAATTCCTTCGATAAGAAAGCACCACTAAGCATTAAGTATCCTATTTATAAACATCCATTATGAAGCAATGCCAAGCTAATAGATTGTGAATTTATCATCGAAACAATGATCCAAAAGTGATAAAATGAGATCACACATTCATAAACCGTTCAATTAAATAGCCAGAATAAGCATTGGAATGGCATGTAACATCAAGTGACATAACACCGATTCGAACATAAACTCGAAACTCATTTATGATCTCAAATTCTCAATTAGAACATCCAAAAAGCTAAAGAGAAAAAGGTAGGACGACGAATGCGGCTTGATTAGGAAATTGTTGGTGACGGTGCAGATTACCTGAAAACCGTAGATATGGGGCTGGTCGGGGAGAATTGATTCGCGGAGGCTGGTGAGGGATGTGCGGGCGGAGTCGGAGGAGCGGCGGGAGTCTCGGTAGAAGCTGGAGGTGGAGACGGTGCTGGGGATGATGAAATTGCCCGAGTCTGAGAAGTAATTCTGTGCGGATTTTTTAGATTTTCGCTGTGATGAGGATGGTGATTTTGGGGAGGGCTCGATCACTTGCTTCAGGATTTTCTTCTTGGATTTGCACGGAATTGGCCGATTATGCTTGAATGAGCGTGGAACCGTGTAATTGAAGAGATTTGTGCTTGATTTAGCGTAGGATCGGTGGCAAGGTGGAGGTGGAGGTGGAGGTGGAGGTGGCGGTGGGAGAAGGAACGTGGAGAGAGAGACGGTGGTGGCGGCTGAAAGAAAGTAGCGGCCGCTCAACAATTTTGTTCATTTCTATTCCTTTCTCTGTATTAAATGGCCATATTTTATGTTATAATTACAAGATTGTCACTCCTCTGTAACAAGAAGAAAACTATTGATGGCACAACGGTAAATTGACAAATTATGGGGACATGTTCGGTAGTTCATGTAACTTCGAATTGCTGTCTAAGGGAGCACACGTAAAGGCGATCAGGATAGGGTATTAATTTTGTATAATTTACAGTAGTGCCAATCGAGTAGATGTTAAGTAATATATTGATGGCTGTATCGTTAATATTTGACAAAGTAAGGGTATTCTTGGAATTTCACGGCAAGCAAGTAGGAGGTCCTGGAACTTTTAAGTATACAGTGATGAATGAGATGGTCTCCCGTGCATTCGGTTGCACCTGCAACCGGATGCCTCTTATTAATGCAATGTGGTTTATAAATACATAAATAGTCTTGTATAATGCAGTTGGTTAAGCTGTTGGGATCTAACTTAACATGCCCGAGTACACTCATTTTAAGAAAGTCATACAATTTTGAGTTTTTTTTTTGTACACTAATTTTAAGAAAGTTATACAATTATTCTTCTTTTTTTGTTTTAATATTGTGTTTTTTTAATAAGCAATTGATATTTTTTCTAATAATGTATTAATTTTAATTGGTACACTCATTTTTTTTGTACACTCATTTTAAGAGAGTGATACAATTGTTCTTTTTTTTTTTAAAATATTGTATTTTTTTAATAACCAATTGATATTTTTCTAATCATTTTTCTAATAATGTATTCATTTTAATTGGTACACCCATTTTAAGAAAGACAAGTGATACATTGATTAATAACAAGTGATACTCTTATTCAGAATAATTGATACTTTTTTCTATAAGCAAGTGATAGTTGTTTAAGAACAAGTGGTATTTTTATTAATAATAAGTGATACTTTTAATCATAATAAGTTTTTTTTACACTCATTTTAAGAAAGTGATACAATTGTTCCTTTTTTAATATTGTATTTTTTTAAAATATTTTTTTAATTATTTTTTCTAATATAAGTAAGTCTATATATAGGAAGAGGATTTATAAGATAAGAAGAGGAGTATAAATATGTAAAATTGTTGTGAAAAATAAAGGTGGGACACGAAAGGAGCACAATATGGACGGAGGAGTATTTTTTAATAACCAATTAATATTTTTTCTAATCATTTTTCTAATAATGTATTCATTTTAATTGATACACTCATTTTAAGAAAGAGCAAGTGATACATTGATTAATAACAAGTGATACTCTTATTCAGAATAATTGATACTTTTTTCCATGAGCAAGTGATACTTTTGTTGAGAACAAGTGATATTTTTATTAATAGTAAGTGATACTTTTAATCATAATGAGTGATACTTTTGTTCATAGCATATGATACATTGATTAATAATAAGTGATACTCTTATTCAGAATAATTGATACTTTTTTCATGAACAAGTGATACTTTTGTTAAGAACAAGTGATATTTTTATTAATAATAAGTGATACTTTTATTCATAGCAAGTGATACATTAGTTAATAACAAGTGATACTCTTATTCAGAATAAGTGATATATTCAGAATAATTGATACTTTTTTCATGAACAAGTGATACTTTTATTCATAATATGTGATACTTTTATTCATAGCAAGTGATACTTTGATTAATAACAACTGATACTCTTATTTAGAACAAGTGATACTTTTATTCATAATATCTGTATTATCTATATAATTATAAAATTGCAAAAAAAATTCTATTTTTTTAACAAAAATAAATTTTAAAGTACATATTAATATTCTGTGTCATATAATATTTTTTTAAACATAGGAAATTAAATTGATTATTTTTCGTGTCATATTATAATTTAAAAAGAAAAATTCAATTTTTAATGTAAAAAAAAACACAAAAAAGTTGTTGTCGGGCCTCAAAATGCTAGCAAGATTTCCAAACTCTTTAGGTATTGGAAATATTATGGTATTGTTCTGTGTTTTTCTATGAGATGAGTATTTGTGTGTGTTAATTGTGCAATTTTTTGGTATTATAAAAAAAAAGTAACGCTACTGGGCTTCGAACCCGTGTGTGTCGAGTGAGAGCCCAGTAGCCACACCAACTGCACTACAATGACATAATTGCTATGTTGCGGACTAAAATAATCTTATAATTAATCATCTAGTATATCTCATTCATTCAACAAAAAAGATGTATCAAGTATAGAGTGTGTTTTCCACGATGAAAAGATATGTCTCATTCAGTAGTTGTATCAGTTTAATATTTCAAGTAACCCATATTGCATTGAATTCATATTCAAATGTTTCATGATGAGAGAATTTAAGCAACAATACCAAAAAATTTGGTTCGCATATTGAAATCACAACTTGAGGAGGGTCAGATATATGATGTAAAAAACTTTATAGTTGTGCATGATAGTAGGAACCACAAGGTCACCACAAGTACATATAGGATATTGATCAATGATAAAATTGGCGGTTAACCATAGAGAATCTGGAAGTAAGTTTCATTCATTTAGTAATAAGTAAGCATTTCTCTTTCAATGTATGGATACCAAGAGATTCTGTTGTCATGAGCCTAACTGGTTCATTTGGTTTGTAATATGATAATATCAGCATGATATCCAATATTTATATTTATATAAAATATTTTCTGATTATGCCATATTAGATTATATTGGTTTATGAAAATATAAATAATAATATTTATACACATCACTAGAGTAGCACAAGCATGCACATAAAACTATTATAATTTCGTGCGTAGTACGGGTGTTGTTCTAGTTTTCTAAAAACGAAAATAACTAATACACAAACTTTCACTTTTTTTTGTAGAACTCGTTCATCTACACATAACCAAACATTCATCTTAGTTTCTGTACCGAAAATAAATGAGACAAATCAAAGGAGATGCAAGTATAAAACATCAGGACAAAAATACTAATGAAAGATGAAAAACCAACTACAAACTTCATCTTATAATAACTTTCACAAGAGTAGTATCAGCTAATTACTTGCTTCATTTCTCATTTTAAATAATATTAAGTGGCGATGCTATCAAAGAAATTGCACAGAATCAGTCTCTTAATATGCCTGACTCGGTCTCTTGACTCGGTTCTTAACTTAAACCAAACATGTCTATTTTTTGCATATTGCAAGAAATGTTAATGTCCTGAAACAAGAAAACTCAAAATCCCACTTAAAAACTCCTCTTCCCCTCTTCCCCCCTCCCTCTCTCTCTCTCTCCCTCCCTCCCTCCCTCCCTCTAAAACACACCCCAAATGAAGAAACCTTCGTTAATTACAATCTTCAAATTACTATCACTATTCATTATCAATATCAATCCAACCCTCATTTCCGCTCATTTTTTCCCAAACATTTCTTCCATTCCTTCTTATTTAATCCCAAACACTACAATATGGGACGCTTTCAACAACCTCGCCGGCTGCCGGAAAGGCCGAACATCCGCCGGATTATCTAAACTCAAGAAATATCTCCTCCACTTTGTGTTGCAGTAGAAACCCTAAAGCTAGATCTAGAATATTCGAAGAGAACTTGCAGAGAAAGAAACTTTATTCATGATTGAATCGAAATCAAAATTCATACAAATTCAAGCTTTAAACATGTATTTATACATCTTGCATAACCGACTCCGTAACTAACTTGCTAGCTGGCAATTACAAAGCTTATTAGAAGAAACGTAATAGAGTGAAACACGTCTTTATTAGTTTCCATCGTATCCCTTCATTTATTCAGATCAGATCCGACGGCTGAGATATAAAGTTTCCCTAACCGCCTAACTAACTACCAGAACAGAAGCTAACTGTCGAATCCAACTGCACCTCTTCTTCCTTCGTTCACTCTTCATCAAGTTCTTCCACCTTACACTACAAGCAACACCAGGAATGCGATTAAGAATCTGTACACCCCCCCTCAAGATGAACTCGATGTAAATCAGAGAGTGACATCTTGGAGAGCAAAAATCTGAACCTAGGACCAGGCAATATCTTTGTGAAAATGTCAGCTATTTGCACTGAAGTGGATATAGGACGAGGCATAATAAACCCTGCCTTATACTGATCTCTGACAACATGACAATCCATATCTAGGTGTTTTGTTCTCTCATGAAATACCTGGTTTTTGGTAAAATGAATGGTTGCATTGTTGTCATAATGCAAAGGAATAGGTAAAGCTACAGAGGTATGCAAATCACCAAGGAGATAAGACACCCACTGCAGTTCTCTAACAGTGCTACCAAGCGCTCTGTACTCAGCTTCTGCTGTGGAAGCCGCACGATAGTCTGTTTCTTACACCTCCAAGAAACCAACGCACTACCAAGAAAGACACAATAACTGGTTAATGATCGCTTAGTAGCTGGGCAAGTGCCCCAATCCGCATCAGAATATCCCTGCAGAGTAAGATCAGATTGCCTCTGAAAGAATAATCCAAGGGAAGGACTTCCCTTCAGGTACTTGAGTACATGGATGGCTGCATTCCAGTGTTCTTCATGAGGACTTGAGATGTGCTGACTCAATTGTTGAGTAGCATGAGTGAGGTTAGGTCTAGTTAGATTGAGGTACAATAATTGTCCAACGAGCCTTCTGTATTTTTCTGGATCTTCAAGTAGTGGAGAGTCTGCAGAGTGTAAAGTGAGGCCTGATGGAAACGGTGTAGAAATTGATTTGCATCCTAGGAGGCCAGCTTTCTCTAGTATGTCAAGAATATATTTGTGTTGATTAAGATATGTACCTTGCTCTCCTCGGGAAAGCTCCATGCCGAGGAAGTAGCGAGCTTCACCAAGATCTTTAATGGTGAATCTTTGATCCAGATATTCCTTTAGATTCTCTATCCCATCCAGATAAGGGCTTGCTATTAAAATATCATCCACATAAACCAACAATGCAATGAATTTAGAACCAGAACCAATAGTGAATAGGAAATGATCATGTGCACTTTGAACAAAACCATAAGATATCAATGCCTTACTAAATTCAGCATTCAATTCCTTGGAAGCCTGTTTGAGTCCATACAGACTTTTAATCAACTTGCAAACCTGGCCCCTTCGTGCCTTTTCATAACCTTGAGGGGGCAGCATGTATAATTCATCTGTAAGATAACCATGTAAGAATGCATTGTTAGTATCTATCTGATGTAAAAACCAATCATTGGCTGCAGCTAAGGCAATGAGCAAACGTATGGTCACTGGCTTAGCTAATGGAGAGAATACTTCTTCATAATCAATGCCTTTCTCTTGCTTGTACCCTTTTGCTACCAATCTAGCCTTAAGCCTTTCTACACTGCCATCAGACTTTAGCTTTATTTTATAAACCCACTTTGATCCAATAGCTTGTTTACCTGGAGGCAATTCAGTCAATACCCAAGTTTAATTGGCCTCAAGTGCATCCAACTCTGTATTCATAGCATCCTGCCACCCCTTACATTGACTGGCTTCCTTGTAAGATGTAGGCTCCTTAATATCTGTTACATTTGCCAAGAATTGTGTATATGCTGGGGAAAAAATTGGAGAGGAGATATATGGAAAGGTAGGAGGTGTGAGAAGAGGGCTACATTCTGGTACAATCATAGAAAAATTCACATGAGTGATGAAATCATTCAGCCAGGCTGGAGCTTTAGTTTGCCTTTTAGGCCGAGCTATGAGATCAGGGGATGGAACATCTGGTTCTGTGGTTTGGGGTGGAGATGATTCAAGAGAAGTATGTGGATTATCTGGTTCTATTGTAGGAAGAGGAGAGGTATCAGGGGTATTGTCAT